>OZ007594.1:235363214-236023214 GCA_963931845.1 Maratus michaelseni | reverse complement strand
TTTTCAAACAAAGAGGCATGTTACTCTTCAGAATAATATTGTTCTTCCCAAAAGCACTCCATCCATTTCTTATTCTTCTATTGATTTCATTCATGATACTGTTGTCTGATGATATTTCTTGTCCAAGGTACACATAACTTTCAACATCTTTAATCTCAGTGTTGTTGTAGACGATTTTCTTTTTTGATGCAAATGAATTGAACATCACCTTAGTCTTTTCCAAATTTATTTTTAATCCCACATTAATGCTAGCTTCTGCCAAATCTTTTAGCATATTTTGCAATTCTTCAGGGCTATTACTGAAAATTAAAATGTCATCAGCAAACCGGAGATGGCTTAAATATTCCCCATTTATTCTAATCCCTTTGTTTTCCCAATCCAGCTTCTTGAAAATACTTTCTAAGACAGCAGTAAAAAGCTTAGGCGAAATGGTGTCTCCCTGTCTTACTCCTCTTCCAAGCTTGATCTTCGCTTTTCCTTTGTCCAAACGGATGGTGGCTGTTGCTTTCTTGTAGATCTTCTTTATGATATTGATATAAGGTTTGTCTATACCAATGTCCTCCAGAGAAGTAATTACTGCAGATGTGTAGACCGAATCAAATGCTTTTTCATAATCAATAAAGGCAAGGCAGAGAGGTAAATTATATTCTTTATGTTTTTCTATAACTTCCCTTACTGTTTGAATATGATCCATTGTGCTAAATCCACTTCGAAATCCTGCTTGTTCTCTAGGTTGAGCTGAGTCCAGAGCTGATTCAAGTCTTGTCGTTAAAACTTTGGTGAAAATTTTATAAATCACTGACAGTAAGCTGATTGGACGGTAGTTTTTAATGTTTTCCTTTTCTCCTTTCTTATAAAGTAACACCATCACAGCATTATTCCAATCTTCTGGTACATCTGATTTCTCGAGACATTTGGAAAACAGTATGGCTAGCATTTTTGCAAATTCTTCTCCTGCTTCTTTGATAAGGTCAATTGTAATTCCATCTTCGCCAGGGCATTTACCTCTTTTCATGCCTCTAATGGCTTGTACAACTTCATCTGTCATCACTGGGATTATCTCTTCAGTTTCTGTTATGTTTACTAGTGGATCACGTAGGTTGATTTCCCTTTTATCTTCACATTTATATAGATCGTTATAGAATTTTTCGACAATGTGTACTATTTCATTATTGATTTTGGTGATTGTTCCATCTGATCTCTTCAGTGCAAAAATACCTTTTCTTCCAACACACAGTTTGCGCTTAGCTGATTTTAAACTTTTGTTATCTTCTAGAACTTTTTTGACAAGATCACAGTTAAATTTTCTGATATCTTCTGTAACACATTTTCTTACCGTTTTACATAATTCTGCATATTCAACTCTTGATTTAGGATAGTTTTTCTTCATTTTAAATTCTCTGCGTTTCTTCATCAATCTTCTTGTTTCTTCTGTTATTTTCTTTGTTTGCTTTACTTGTACTTCACCAGCTATCGTCCTTGCAATTTCTTGTAGAGTATTTGTTATTTTCTTGTTCACTACTGTAACATCTTGTTCTTCTTCTAAGATTGATTGAAGTACTTGAAAACGATTTTTAAGTTCTAAATTAAATTCTTCTTTATGTTTCTGGAGATTTATAATATCGACTGATTTCTTTGAGCATTGCAAAAGCTTCATTCTTTCCACTTTAGTATTTAAAAGCAGTTTGCATCTAACTAACCTGTGATCGCTTCCTGTATTGAAGTTATTGAGAACGCTGCAATCCTGAATAAGATGCTTTTTGTTTGTCAAGATGTAGTCGATTTCACTTGTTGAGCCATTTGCACTACGCCATGTCCATTTTCTTTGTGGCTTTTTCTTGAAAAATGAATTCATGATATACATCTGTTCACATTCTGCAAATTCAATCAATCTGTTTCCTCTTTCATTACGCACCCCATATCCATGATTTCCTACTGAGAATTCACCTTTCTTTTTTTCCCCAATTCTAGCATTCCAGTCTCCCATTATTAATTTTATGTAGCATTTTCCTTTTTGATGCATTGAAGCTACTTCTTCATAGAAATCCTCAATTTCTTCATCAGTATAGCTAATTGTTGGTGCATAAACTTGGGTAATTTGCAGCTTGTATCTTTTTGACACTTGTATAACTAACCTTGCAACTCTATCTGATGCACTATCATATTCTACGATTTGATTCTTCCACCTTTTATGAATCAGAAATCCTACACCACTTGTTTTTCCATCTTCTGTACCTCTGTAGTACAATACATGTCCACTGGCAAGATCAATCTTCTCTTCACCTTTTCTTCTTACTTCGCATAATCCTAGAATGTCCCAGTTGATTCTTATATATATATATATATATATATATATGACTTATTATTAAGATGGTTGAACATTGTTTACACTTTATATAGTCATGGTGAATGTGCGTCTGCCGATCACCTGTATATTAAGTGATACTAATGATCAGTTATAAAAAGTCTATAAAATATGCATTGTATTAAAATAACTGTAAACATAACATATACAAAAACACAACTCATCAAGATTATGATATTTCATGATGTGCGCCATGTGGTTGTATTGGTATAAATGTAGACCTTGTGATGTTTAAGGAATTTTTGATAATTATTGTGAGTAAGATATTTTATCTATTCTTTACAAGTTTTTTATTTCCAATTGTTTTCTGGTAATAATACAGTATACCTGGATGAATATACTGATCTTAGCATAAATGCCAGTATATTTATGAAATACTCTATTATTTTTAAAACACGTGTGGATACATCCAGGCTGATGATTATATCTACACGTGTTTTTTCATATCCAATTCTAATTTAAATCTCTTGTTATCCAATTTTCCATTATATTTAATTCATATTTCATTTCAAAATCCATTTGGATTCACTTGATATCAACTTCAAATTATTAACATTTTATGGTTTATTATATAATATATATTTTTCTCTCTCTTTTTTTAAATATTTTTCATATTTTCATTTAAACAGAAATATCAGATTTGTCTTCAAACGTTCAAACCACATCACCAGAGATCATTAAAAACATGAAAATTTGAAAATCGCCAGAGAAGAGCTCTTTAACCTCCACCTTAAATTACTAAAATTTTGCTTTTATTGCCTCTCTCCCTCTCTTACGGCTTTCTTTATTAATAGAGTATAAAGATTTAGGAAAAGAACGGAAACTGGTGTCAGGACCAACCCATAGCTCATCCGCTTTATCACCACTTATTTATGATTGTCAGATCTAAGCTGTTCGCCTATCCCAGAAAGCTGCTCACTTTGGCTCAGTTCCGATGCTGAGATTGTAGCTCTTTTTCTACGAGTTTCGGGGTGGGCTTCACTAAACTTGGCTTCTTTTCTGCATTTTTTTCACTCTCTTTGTTTACACCTAAAGCACTATATTAAAATGTCAAAAATTCAACGACTGTGACAGAATTCGTATCCAAACCAGATTGGTTTTTGGTGGGTGTCTTAGAATATAAAAAGAACGAAGATCGTTGGGTGAAATTTTGATAAGGTAAGGCTGGTTCTTAAAGCTTTCAATTTTATTCACTTGAAAGTAAGGTTTTGAGAAAATTTTTCTAACACAGCTGTTAAATCATGTTTGGGCTTTTAAAACGTTGGCTTACTTTCTAATTTCTTTTTTACCCTTGTTTATGTCTATCTAAAGCACCACATCATAATGTTAAAAATTTTATGACTGTCACAGAATTCAAATCCAAACCCGATTGATTTGAGTGTCTCAGAATATAAAAAGAGCGAAAAAATTCAAAATTTCAAAACTAAAATTTGGATAACTCAAGGATAATTCTTTAAATTTTAATTTTTAATTCACTTGAAACTAAGGTTTGGAATATGTTTTCTAACATGATAAGTGTAAGTAAGATGATGTTGGTGATTGAGCTTCGCTGAAGTTGGCTTCTTTATTATTATTTATTTTCTTTATTAATAGCTTAAAGCATTATATTAAAATTTTAAAATTTTTTTGACTGAAATTGGTATACAAACTAGATTGGTTAGGGGGGTGTTTCAGAATTTTACCCCTTCGCGTCCAATGCTGAAAGAAAGAAGCACACTTCCTCTGGCCTTCATAGCTGAAGTTCCGAATCCCCCTACCGCCCCAAGAAATTCTTAAGGCTAAGCCAAAAATTATATTTTTCATTCAACCAAAATTATTTATACATGTATTATGTTAGAAGTTATGACATTTTTTATTCTAGTGGAGAAGTTACTCGAAATGGAAAAGCATTATATTTTAGTAAACATACGATTTACACGGTTTTTAAATAATAGAAAAAGAGTATGTGATTAAAAAAAAACTGTTTTGTATTTAAAAATAACCAAAATATGACCCAAAATATATACATTTATTATTCAACTATTTAGAATGGAAACCAAGAAAAAGGTTCACTGTGAACTTTAGGAATTAACAACAACGTAGCCAAGATCTTCGTCTGAGAGGGACTTTGAACCATTTTTATCCTTAAAGGGACTTGATACCCTTCAAATCGTCAAAAATGACGAAAATGTCGATTTTATTTATTTTTTTTTCTTTGCTGAAAATAAAGTTTGGCACTTCTAGTATATTCGAGTGAAGTTTTGAAACAATTTAACAATTATTAAGTGTAGTAAAAACACTTTTTATTATTTTGTCAGCCCTTTAAATGCCTTGCCCACTACAATAAAATGTTCACCAATACTACTGTAACTCTGTAACTTAGCAGCAAAAATATTCTGATATTCTGTTTTTTTTTTTGTTTTTTTTTAATTGAACCGTTTTAACAATTTTTATAAGAATGAATCTTTGAATAGGTTTTTCGCAGTTTGCTCTTTTTTGAAAACTTTCTGTATTTAAAATGTTAAAACTTTAACAATTACTTCTCAAATATGTCTTGATTATTTTTTTTTTTACAAGTTCAGTATGTTCTACTTAATAAAATTCGGGATGGATTCTGCAATATAATAAGAAGAAAAAAATTTGAAATTAAAATTAACCGGATCCGTGTTTTTTTCCAGAATTTTTCCAGAGATATATACGTTTTAATTATTGTCTCAAAAACTAATTAATTAATTACAAAACTGATCCTTAAAGTTATAGAATAGACTCTTATAAACATAATAAAAAAAAGTGCTTACTATTGTAAATTGAAAAAAAAACTACTTTTTTTTATAAATTTAATTTAATTTTATCCTTTTTTTCCCCCTTTGCCAGTTAAAATGAGTTTATCTAGTATACGACTTGCTAATAATATGCAAAAGAGATAACTGAAAATTCTTTAGTAAAAAAAAAAAGTTCAAAGGGTACGCAGTCCCCTTAAGAGACTACTTCACTCACGCGAAAACACACCCGCTCGCTAATGTTAATCCTATGGGACAGTTATTTTACAATATCTTGTTTGCATTTCAATATTTTTAAATGATATATATATATATATATATATATATATATATATATATATATATATATATATATATATATATATATATATATATATTGCATTGGATAATTGCGATCGATCTCTATACAGGTCTAACCACTTCTAATAATATGCAAAAGAGATAACTGAAAATTCTTTAGTAAAAAAAAAATTCAAAGGGTACGCAGTCCCCTTAAGAGACTACTTCACTCACGCGAAAACACACCCGCTCGCTAATGTTAATCCTATGGGACAGTTATTTTACAATATCTTGTTTGCATTTCAATATTTTTAAATGATATATATATATATATATATATATATTGCATTGGATAATTGTGATCGATCTCTATACAGGCCTAACCACTTCTAATAATATGCAAAAGAGTAACTGAAAATTCTTTAGTGAAAAAAAAGTTCAAAGGGTACGCAGTCCCCTTAAGAGGCTACTTCACTCACGCGAAAACACACCCGCTCGCTAATGTTAATCCTATGGGACAGTTATTTTACAATATCTTGTTTGCATTTCAATATTTTTAAATGATATATATATATATATATATATATATATATATATATATATTGCATTGGATGATTGTGATCGATCTCTATACAGGCCTTTTTTTTTTACTTTTTTGATTTTGTTAACAAGTTTATTAATTATTATTATTATTATTATTATTAAGATAGTTTTGCTTTCGGAACGGTTTCCAAAGTGAAAGTATCCTCGTGAAAAAATTTGTAATAAAAAATACTGAAAAAAGGCCTGCATAAAAATCGACCTCAGCTATCCAATGCAAAAAAAAAAAAAAAAAAAAAAAAAAAAAAAAATCGAAATATTAAAGTGCAAACGAGATATTGTAAAATATCAGTCTCTCCCCCCCCCCCCCCCCAATCTCTCTCTCTCTCTCTCTCTCTCTCTATATATATATATATATATATATATATATATATATATATAGAGAGAGAGAGAGAGAGAGATAGTTTTTATAAATGTTTCTTTAAATCTCAAAAATGTATTTGTTTCAAATGTAAAAAACGCTTTTCGAAATCATGGGTAACTCGGAAGAGGTTATTTCTACATTTTCATTCGTGGTTATATTATTGGGTTGTCTGGAAAGTTCGTGCCGGTTAGAAAAATCAATTTGCACCGAAAAATTCTATCATTTAATTATTAGAGATTGATCCCTACATCTAATTTCTAATAATTAACGAGCAGAATTTTCCGGTACGAATTGATTTTCCCCACCGGCACGAAGTTTCCGGACAACCCAATATATATTTTCTAAGATTAAGGGGCTACTTCACACAGACGAAAACACCCGCTCGCTAATGTTAATCCTATGGAGAAATTTTTTTAAGATATCTCGTTCGCATTTCAATATTTTTAAATGATTTTTTTTTTTTTTTTTTTTTTTTTTTTTTTTGCATTGGATAGCCGAGGTCAATCTCTACGCTCTTTTCTACTTTTTCGATTTTTGTTGCAGTTTTATTTTATTGAGGATACTTTCACTTTCAAAACCGGTTCCGAAAGTGAAAGTATCGTAATAAAAAAAACTTGTAATCAAAATCGAAAAAGTACAGAGGAGCGTGCATAGAGATTGACCTCAGCTATTTAATGCAAAAAAAAAAAAAAAAAATCATTTAAAAATATTGAAATACGAACGAGATATCTTAAAAAATTTCCTCCATAGGATTAACATTAGCGAGCGGGTGTTTTCGTCTGAGTGAAGTAGCCTCTTAAGAAACATCTGTCATTTTTTTTTTTTTTTCCTTTTACAGTGTATGGCACTTTTGATTATTTGGATTATTTTTTGTTTTAAATGAGAAATGTGGAGAATGAAAGGAAAAGAAATGCAAAGGTGTTTTGACAAAGGTGTCTTTGAATTCATTATTCTTTTTTTTTTCACACGTTGAAGAAACACACACCACGCTGAACTAACTGCAACTAAAAATGTTTCAGGGGAGCAATTTGAAAAAAAGAAATTATCCGTGTGTCGTACAATAAGATTCCTTGTCTAGTGAAATATGAAGCCGCCGTTACGCTACGAGCTGGCAGAGTTTCAAAAAGGTTTTCTGTTATGTTTTTTTTTTTTTTTTTAATGCGACCTTTTAATATTTTAAATAAAATCTTATAAAGTAGGTAGTAAGCTGCAGGGTTCGGTGATATATATCAATGGATATATATGTCTTGATATATATCATGATTATGATATATATATATATATCCGATATTTATTTTCAAAATATTATGATTTTTGATATTTCCGATGTTTTTCATATATTTGATATTTATTTACAAAATGTTCTGTATTATATTTTTATATTTTCAGTTAAAACAAGTGTAAATAATTTTTTCAACTGTTATGGACTGTGTCGTTCTGAAGATAAAGAATTTTTACTCTAGCAGTAACTATTTTAGCGGGAAAAGATCCTATATATTATTTCTGTTGTCATCATCCTTTTTTCTAAGTAAATACAAAACGGAGAACAATGAATGAGATACTATATGAAAGGGTTTTGAACAGGCTTCTGACATAGGACACATATATTTCTGTAAAACGTATTTTTTGATTAAAAATTTCAGATAATTAAAAAATAATTCAACATTGTTTTCAGAAATGAAATGAAAGCTTTTTATCAAATCAGTGTTGCCACAAAAATAAAACACCGCATTATATTGTGCTCAACAATGATTATAAAAAAAAAAAAAAGTATAATAAAGATAAAGTGATAAAGTGGGATATTGTTGCTGCACAGGTTTATTTTATATTTATGATTAAAAAGCAAAATTCAATTTCAAATGCTGAATTTATTTTTTTTCATCCCAAGTTTTTTTTTTTTTTTTTTTTTTTTTTTTAAATTCGAAACAGATGATGTCACTCTCTAATGCAGTTAAAATACAATTGATACGTATTTCTTTTTCTTCTGTCTTCGATCAGTTTTTAGTGTCACTTTGATGGTATAAATGAGATGATATCTCGGCTTAACTCAGGCTTTTTGCAGATATTTGTAATCCTTAATTTATCTTTAGAAGTTTAAACCTGCATCTAAAAAGTATTGGATGTTAAAAACTATCAGATTGCCGTGCAAAATCTGCGTACGGGTACACTGGTTATATATATATATATATATATATATTTCTCCAAGGTTTACGTTTGAGGTTAAATTTTTGTAGAAATGTAGAACCAATATTTATGACGGATACTATTTACTTAGAACATACTATTGAAAGATAAACTGTTTTATTTAGATAATAAATTATTTACAGCTTCATTATAAAGAATCTTTTCTGGTTTCCGTTTAGTTCAGTTTAAACTGTTTAACAGCTTAGTTAGGGAATGAAGAATCAGACAAACTTACATTTATGTTCAAATTTTCAATAAAAACAAACTACTTCGCACTTAAAAATTTTTGTTGGCATAAAACATAAAGTTTTCTTAAAACTTGATACTAAATCCTATAGTTTGTTTTTGGGAATGTAAAAGGCAAATTGTGTCTGTATTAAATTAGTTCATCTTCAATTTTGTTACATAAATGAAAGAAGAAGAAAAAGACATTTAGAATATTGTTTTATTAAATTTTCACTACCAAGAGCAATATGTTTTAGTTTCTAATTTATATTGAATCTGAAAATATCGGATATATATATATATATATATATATATATATATATATATATATATATATATATAATACCGGATATGTATCAAAATATCGGATATTTTTGATATTTTCGAAAAATCATAATATTTACGGACCCTGCTACTAAGATGTAATTTTTACTGCCGTATTTCCTCTCCTAACTCCTTTAATTCTAATGAATTAAATAGGTTATTGGAGTACATTTTACTCCACTATTCCGTATAACGTCGAAAAGAGTTTTTAATATGATTTTTATTATTAGATTTCCCCCTCCTCCTGAATATTCAAGCACACAATCGATTTTAAAACATATTATGTTATTTTTAGCTGCGTTCGTAGTTATATAAATACGTAACACCTGTATAGTCGTCTGGTCCGACCGTTTGTCCCCATATAACAGCGCAAAAACTACCCAACTGAATGGTTTGAAATTTAATATATATATAATCGTTGCAGAATTTTGTCGAGTCATTTCATATTTTATAAAAATCGAATCAAAGCTTAAAAAGATATTAATAAAAGTTTTTTTCATTCTATTAAATCCTATCATACGCTAATTAATTCAATGATATCCCATGATAGGTAATGATTCTAGGCTGCCATGGTGATAAATTCCTATTTAAGATGGAGTCATATTATTTCTGTATTACTGAAATAAAAACTGAATTTGTATACTAAAATTGTTTAATTATAGCAATCCTATAATCTACCAACAGTTTTTTGGATAAGTAGTTTCCGGAGAAGTAGATATTAAATGGAAAAATAGTCTAAATATGGGTTTCAAGTTCTTAAATTTTCAAAACTGGACTTTTCAGTAAATGTCAACAAAAGATAAAATGTTACCAACTTAAAATATACTTATTTTATTACGGGAATTAATCATATCATAATAACAGACGACGTAATTCATTTTTCACTGAAATAATAAAGATGATATTTTTTTACATTGTTTTGTATTGGATATTTGCGCCTAGTTTAATTTTAATGCAGCAGAATTGTAATTAATTGTTTGTAAAAGTGTATTGAAACTTAATTTCATAAAATAAAATAAATACATATGACATTAAAATCTGCACATAAAATAAATTTTGTATTCGTGCATTTTTGCATAATAAGAGTGCAACAGCTATTGCACCAAGATCTAAATATTTATAAAGCTAGTTATAGTACGAACGCACCTCATTTGTCACGTTTGACGTACAATTTCCAGATTGTTTCCTACTTATTTCAAAATTAGTAATGCGGCAGGTCTAAAAAGAGCAAACAATATATAGAAGGTGGCCGTAATTTAAACTGTCAGTACTCAGCATGTTCTGTATCGCGATCTAATTGCGAGAATGGAACCAAATTTTGTAGGATGATTAAACAAGACTTGGACGAAGGATTACACCTCCCCCCCCCCCCCCTCGAAAAAAAAAAAAAAAAAAAAAACTTAAATTTCTTTCTAACGGTGACTTTTGGAACTATTTTTTTTCCCTCTCTACGGAATCCTTCTTCCCCCGTCTAGTTTAATCATCCTACAAAATTTGGCTCCATTCTCCCAATTAGATCACGATACAGAATACACTGAGTACTGTCAGTTTAACACTTTAAGCCTTTAAGCACTTGTTTAAAAAAAAAAAAAAAAAAAAGTTTGTTTTATGTTTATTGTAGATTTGCAATCGTTGCCTTCCTGAATAGATAAAGAAAGGTATTTAAAAAAAAAAAAAGTTTATTTGAAATCGCTAATGTAATTTATTGATTTGTGGCTTTATATCGATTTATATTGATTTATATTAAATTTTTAAAATAATTTTTAAATATCAGATTTTGCTTTAATCTTTCAAACAGATGTACGCCAAAAAGAAGAAGTGAGCCAAATTTTATTATGAATTATAGATGAAAAATCCCATTTTCATCATTTTAATTTTTACATTATAGTAACAAAATCTGTTAATTTTTTAAAGTACCTCTTTTTTTAGCAACGACAACTGTTTTTATGATGAATTTTTGTTCACCCATTGGAAATGAAATAATTTGATTCAAATTATTCAAATATTTGTTTACTTTGAGACAAATGTCACATTACAACAGATTATTCACACTTTCAACATTTTAAGAGTATTTAATTTAAACTGCACAATTACAGCGACTTTCTAAAAGAAAAATGTACTATGCAGATGGATACTTTCACAGCAAAGTTTAAAGCAACTTAGTAAACGATATTTTATTGAGAACATTTGAAAAAATGAATATTTCAATTTTGTATAGAGCGGTCATATAAAAAATAAAAAGTAGTAACTTTCAGAAAATTAATGGCTGAACTATTTCGTTAACATAATCTTATTTCTTACCTTATTCTGAATTTTTTTTAAAATTTACATTGCCTATTTATCTCAAAAAAGTAAAATCATAAAAACGCGTTTCAATCTTTGTGGGACATTTGTATATTATTATTTTATTAACTGGTCAGCTCCTCTAAGATTTGAATACTAGAAAATAACAAATACATGCTTAGAAATATTTCGTCAGTTACCTAGTACAAAAACATAATTTCAGAAAAATATGCATGAAAGAAAAATAGAAACTTCTAAATTTTTTGATCAGAAACGAAGTATACGAATAGTATTCTATGGTCATAAGTTTAGCATTGGAAAGAGGTTCCTGAGAAATTTTAAACGTATTTGGAAAAAAAAATAGCACATAGAGGATGTTGAAAACTTGAATTATTATTCAACTGGCATTTTGAGACAATGATATATGTTAATGTGTAGAAGTAAGAAGTAAGAAATATGTATTGTCTATTTATAACTAATATACAAATTTAATTGTGTTTATCCAAAAGTTGGAACTTGGAAGGACAGACAAAGGGAACTGCAGACTGAGGGTAAATATACAAAGAAACCAAAGTCATATAAGTACTTTTCAGTTATATTGAAAGCAGATAAGAGGGAGAAAACTCTAAATTGGAAAAAAATGAAACTTTTAATGTGCATTTAAATTGCTTATTTGTTTATTTTTATTTAAAAATGTATGGGTCATGAGATCAGCCTACTATTTGCCTTCCTTTCTGATGTGTATAATTTTCCTAATAGCCATAAAATTAAAGCCGCGTATTATAATTTAAAAATCAAAATACACCCTGGGGATCGTGAATACCCTCTCCACCCTTCAGCAAATGAGTACAAATGTTTAACAGATGTGTGACAGTGTACAAGCCTCAGTGAATTTCTAGATCCTAACACGGGGGAATATGAGATATAACCGTAACTGATTGCCTGCGTCCTATGTAATATGACGTCACAGGTTGAGGTGCCTCAAAGGGATTGAGATCAAAGCGTTGATAAAGGCACGATGATGAAACATAGCTCAAAATGAAGAGATTATATGAAGACTAAATTTTCGATATACGGCTTTACTTAAATTCAGAGTGGCCATTTTCTGATACATTCATGAAATTTTCATGTAATTGGTAGATGCTCTTATTCAGAAACTATGAAATGAATAACATTATTAAGTTTACTTAAATTCAGAGTGGCCACTTTGGGATACATTCATGAAATTTTCATGAAATTGGTAGATGCTCTTATTCAGAAACTATGAAATGGAATAACATTTTTCATCTATCGATAAAGGCAAAGGATCTGTCAGAAAATGCTGTCAAAGTTGGCAGTTTAAACCGAATCTCTAGACTCAGCAGCCTCAAATAGGTCATCATGGAGCAGCATGGCGACCCATTGTGCGTCAGAAAGTTTTTACCGATTTTGAACATTTATTTAGAAAAAGGTGGCATTTTCCATAAAATTATACGGAAACTCATGAACTTATATGTTTATTTTTTATAGTGTATATCTCTTAACACATACTTTTTCTTTTTTTTCATTAAGGTAGTTCTAAAATTCCCGGCTCAACAACGTAAAACTTTCTGACACATTTTCTGACTCATTTTTAAACGCAAAGGCTTAAAATTGGCAGGCCTATCTATGGAAGAGAATTGGAATCGAAATGAGTTTTTCATTTTTTGATAAATAAATTACTTATCAAGTTAAAAGTGATTCTGGTCTCGTGACGAGACGTTTGTCGTGCTTCTCCGGATAGCGTGTCGAGAATTCGGCTCAAAACGCCGACTTGGACAGTATTTTCTGAAAGATCTTCTGACTTTACCAAAAAAGGAAAATGTACAATTACATAGTTTCTGAATAAGAACACCTGCCAATTTCATGCATTTGCGAACAAAAATGAATTTAAAAAATGTGTCAGAAAGTAGCCACATACTTTTAAATTCACTTTGGTTTGGAAACGTATCAAATTGGTAGGTGCTCTTATTAAGAAAGTATGTAATCGAACTCTTTTTTCTGCTTTTTGGTAAAAGGCAAAAAAAAAAATTTTTAGAAAATGTTGCCAAATTTTGTATTTTGAACCAAATATTCGAACGTGACATAGCGGGAGAGAGACGAACTGTCGTCATAAAAATACAATAGCTTATAATACAAGATGTAATTCATATATCGAAAAATGAAAAAAAAAACTGTTCGATAACAAATCAATTCAATAATAATTCCTGCAAGTGTCATGCTTTTGCGTTTAAAAATGAGTCAGAAAATATGTTTATGTTGAACGAGGAAAAATATTTTTTTGCGAACCACCTTATTAAAAAATGCCTATACACTTTGACACTTTAATGGTATACACGAAGTGCATACACTTTATACACTTCGTATACTGACACGACTATTCGAAATAGCATTATGTTCAGAAAATGCTTAAGTTGATGTTTCAAGCTGATATATAAAAAATAGAAGAAAGAAAAATAATTGTTTCGTAATATTATTTAGCCTTTGTGTTACTGAATGTCCGAATTATAAAAATTATTCTCCTTTGAAAAGAAAGTAAACCGATACATATAAATAGAATAATTAATAAAAATAATTAAAAATAATTATTTTTATTATAATTAAAAAAAATAATAAAATAATAATAATGCTATACATTAAAAAAGCAAATAACCCAAGTTTTAGTAAAAAGGTTATTAAAACCTTAAAAACAATTTAATCTTTTCCCACAAGTCAACAAACTAAAAGTTATAGCAAAATATATATCATAAAATGACTCCAAAATATTCTGCGATTGATCGTGTTTAATGTTTTCTTTTTCGACATTTTCGAAATAAAATTAAAAGAAGGCAAACTATTTGTGAATCCAATTTTTACGTAAAAAATACTTTTAAAGAAATCTTCTCGGTTAAAGATTGATTTTTAAAGATTCCGTTAAAAGCAATCTTTATCGTTGCTTTTTTCTTCAATATTTCTAAGTTTAATCTGACGCAACATTGTTTTTTCGTCCTATCAAGGTTTCTTTTTCTATCGAGATAAGTTTTCTGTAATTTAAATGCCTTATTCTGTAACTTGCTTCTTATTTCATCTGATATTGATTCGAAAAATCGATTTATTTTAAACGGCTCGGTTTACTTTCTTTTCAAAGGAAAATAGTTTTTCTTTTCGGACATTCAATAACACAAAGGCTAAATTGTATTACGAAACAATGATTTGTTTCTTTCTTTTATTATTTGTATATTAGCTTGAGCAGTGAAAAAATTGCCTGTTTGATATAAAATATATTTTTAATCTGATATCGAAAACACTTTTAGAAATAAAACAAATAATAAAAGTAAAAAGAAAAGAAAAAGAAAAAAACTGCCATGTTGGTCGATTTCATTTACATGCTAATTAAATGCTTTTTAATTATTAAATTGTGTTTATTTTTACTCTGCGCTGCGTGAATTTTTCTTTTGGAAGTATGTTTTTTTATACACACATTTAGGGTTATGTTAGAGGTCTGCATGGGCCCGGGTCTGGTCCACAAAATGATGGAAAATTTTCAAACCGACAGTCAGAATAAAGTCATTTTTTTAACGGGCCGGGCCAATAAAAAAAAAAATTAAGTGGGACAATCGGCCAGATATAACAAATTTAAAAAGATCAAACTAAGCTGATAAAATATGAACAATTTTCAATGAACGTGTCTAGGACGAGAATGTGTAAATGTGCTGCACGAGCAACGCTAGCTTGACAACATCTATACACGAATATAACATGCCCAGCGTAGAAATAGGATAGTTACATCGTGTCTGAGATGGGGCTTAATAATTTCAGTTACACTTGGGCAGGCCGGGATCAGGGTTGCACTTTATTCTACATACTCGGGACGGGCCGGAATTGGGTTTAATTTTTCCCAGGACGTGTCGAGCAAGCAATTTGTTTTGTAAAAATAGTAATAGCGGTGATGAACTTCTGTTACTGAACCTTTGGACATACACCCAGAAAAAAAGTTTTATTCACTCAACAAAAATTCTTATATAACAAGTGAAGTTTTGAAATGGCGACCCTGTCCTACTTTTTGTATTTTCAGAATTATATTTACAGCAACATTTTTTAGAACTGATGTTTTAAGGAAACCTAAAACAGCATCCAGTGACCGAAAAAAAGGGAGGTGGTGAATGGACGGTGAAGACTGTTTAGATGCACTTTAGACAATAACAGAACATGCATGGAAATTAATCCACGTTCTGCCTTTAAGCATTGAAAATAGTTTATTAATATTACAGTTTATTTCGCAGGGTAAGTGACCATTTACACATTACAGAATTTGCACATTAGCAAATTTTGCTTAGTTAGGAGGGAAAAAAGAAAAACATTAAAATATAATTTAGGCAATAACAGCTCATTCTCAAGATCTTTTGTATAGTGCCTTCCACACACACAGATACACTAAAAGAGAGAGAGAGAGAGATTTTCTTAATTCTTCACATGCATCCTCTTCACGCACTTGAAAACACCCGCTCGCTAATGTTAATCCTATGGAGCATTATTGTTCTAATATCTCGTTTGCATTTCAATATTTTTAAACGATTTTTTTTAATTGGATAGCAGAGATCAATCTCTATTTCCGCCGTTGATTACTTTTTCGATTTTCTTTTCAGATTTTTTTACGAAGATACTTTCACTTTTGGAACCGGTTTCGAAAGAGAAAGTATCTTCGTAAAAAAAAAAAAAAAAAAAAAACTGATACTGAAAATAGAAGAACCAAAAAAGTTTTACGGATCAATCATTGAAACAAAGCTGTATTAGTGAACGGTTTTTAATATATAACAATGACAATAATGGTTATACAAACCGATAATTTTTCCACGCAGTAACATTTTCAATTTCCTTGGAAAAAATAATAAAATCTTAACTTAGATAGCATTTATGATAATGTAATTTCTGAACAATTACAAACGAATCAGTCTGATGCAGCTTCTTTTTATTATTATTGATTCTTCCATTGCGCCAGAATTAAACATTTAAGAATTACAAAATTATTGTTTGCTGAGTTGTAATTAAAATAATCAAAAAGTCTTTATTATTTACGTGAATCCTTTCCGCAATTATATGCATCTATTTATGTTATAATACATGTATGTAATGTATGTTATACATAACTTTTTTTAAACGTTGATACATTCAAAGATAAAATATTTTTATCATTTCCTAAATAAATAAACAAATATTGTTTTGAAATTGGTTCAAAATTGACCAACAGGCAGGTATTTATTATCATATATTATTATTATTATCTTGAAAGAGTTTTGTGATAAGCCGATGCTTTTTTATAATAAATAAAAACAATTTTCTCTTCAATCATATGATTTTTCTTTTAACATTTAGTTATTTTAAATCATATAGAGTTTTATTTATTTTTATTTATTTTATTCAGAATCCATAGGGAGGTAATACTCTGTTGGCTCCCATGATTACAGACTGAAACAAGTAAATAAATAAAAATACTGTAACGTCATTTTCTCGTTTTGCTATTTTTTGCTACTCGATTACAATCATACTAAAAAATAGGAGAAATATTTAGACTCAAATAAGAGCAAGTACCGATGATGGGGGGGGGGGGGGGGATTTATATCCTAACGCTAATGGAAAAATATATATGCTTCCCTTGTAAAAATCAAAATTATTGTGAAGTGCATTGTTTATTGCACGTATGGCTCTCGGTCATAAGACCGCACATTACGTACAGAGAACAGCAAGTTTTATAAGTTACCAAAGCTGTTTCAATAATTCATGAAAAACATAGGTAGGTTATATCAAGAAGTTTTGCACTATTCCATTAAGCTCCTCTTATTATTCAAAGTGGGTTCAAAGTTGCACTGCCTTTAAAAAAAAGTAAAAAAAAAAAATCTGAGACGTACATACGTCTGGTATTTTCTCCTGTCAGGCTTATAATCGTTTTAAAAATTAGAAGGCTCTAGTATGAAATAAGAGCGAGGACATGATACGAGTGGAGATTTTATTAGTGATACTGATGACAAAGTATCTATGATTCCTTTGTATAAATCAAAAACATTCTGAGGTAGAGTGCTGCGGCATATAGTCTTCTAGGGCATAAGACCCCATTTTATGAGGCAAAGACGAAATTTTATGTGTTTCCACAATCATATAAATCTCCTTCAATGGAACAATCCAAATCTCCTCCATGGAGCGTTGGATCAACAAGCATTACATTATTGCACTAAGCACGTCTTCTTACACCTAGACAATCGGATTCGAAGATGCTGCCTTGCAATAAAAAAAAAAAAAAAAAAAAAAAAAAAAAGACTGCGAAGGGAAAAAAAAAATGTCTCGATCTACATATCGCGTCTAGCATTTTCTGGTAATATGATTATAAACATACTAAAATTTAGAAGAAAATCTCTAGAATGAAATAAGAGCAAATATATTCGATGGATGAAATTTTTATTCGTGATACTGATGAAAAAATATCTATGGCTTCCTTGTATAAATAAAAAATATTATGAAGTATATACAGTCTGTTGTATACAAGCTTCTAGAGCATTAGACCCCACATTATGTGGCTAACATGAAGTTTTATGAGTTCCCATAAACATCGAAACCTCCTCTAATAATTCATGGAACACATGGGTGGGATCAATAAGCTTTACGTTATTCCACTAAGCACTTCTTACTCATAGACAATCGGATTCAAAGTTACTCTGCCTTGCATTCAAATCAGAAGTCTTATAGGAACTTGTTCCCACGTACTGATTACCATATCTGGTACAGAAAACTCTGCTTACTGTCAAATATGTCTTTAAGAGGGGAAAGCTACACGATCTTTATCCCCATACATTAGATTAATTTGACCTGCATCGTCTTACTTTGGTCCGGCATTCCATGCCAATAATTTATCTGCAAATCTGACGGCCCTACCTGTTCTCCCCACTTTTGTTCTCAGGAATCTGGTAGGAATGCAACATTTTTTTCCTACTCTTGCCCGCCCCATTTTTTCCCCTTTCGTAAAGCATTTTCCCCATTCATACGCGTATAAAGAGGCGTGGTGTCTTTAAATAATAATAATAAAAAAATAAGATGGTGTACCATCCGAATCAAGTTGTCAGGGTGGTAAGGAAGAGCAAGAAGCGAATTGACCTTATCACTCTTGATGGGATTCTCCAGCGGGGGGAAGAGAGAGAATTAGTTAAAAAATCACTGAGAGGAGGAAGACAGATAGCTCTTAAAAGGGATTTTTCAATAATAGCAGCTTTGTTCTGACAAACAGGGGAAGAGAAATTGCCTGTGATATTAAATGATAATCAAGATTAAATTTTCCAAAGTTGCGTCACGTAAAGCTGAGGAAATTAAAACTAAATTTTACTGATTTCTAAAGCATTTTATGTCTTTCTGAAACGATTTTGTTTTCACCAAGTGATGATGCAATGGATTCCATTCCGTTTTTAAAAAATATATTTTAAATTACTAATAAGAAATTTTGACCTATTTTTGGAAATGTTCCCCTTCGTTTCAGCGGAAGAAAGAGAAAATGGTATTGAAAAACAATCGAGATTCCATATGTTAAAAAAATCCCTGACGGCTCGGCCTACAGGCACAGGTAGATTTCGAAGACGCAGAACATGGGGTGCCTGTTTGTCGGGAATTGTTGAAGAAATGACCTTTTTGCGATGATGCTGCAGTTGGAACCGCCTACTTCGAAACGAAACTTGTTTGTAGGCGGAGCCAGCAAGGTTTTTTTTTTTTTTTTTTTTTTTTTTTTTGCTATAAGAGTTGGTCCTATAAAAAACATGTCAATATAAAAGTTTTAGATAATATTAAGAGGATTTATAATATATTTAAGCGGATTTGAAATATTGGGAATTGACTAAGTTAATTTTTTTTTTCTTCTAAAACCCCCTTCCCTCCCCCCTTAAGGCAATTTTTAATTATATCAAAAATCTGTCATACATAAGTTTTCGGCCCTTTTCCTAGAAGTAATAATAACTTTAAACGGATTCGATACGTATAATAATAAAGAAATTATGAGGATTTTTCTGTTTTCACAAAAAGCCCCCCATTCCCCCCCCCCCCCCTTGGTTCGATTTTGCCCATTAACGAACTTGACCGAGATTTTATGACCCTTGATTTTATGTATCAGTTTCGAAAAGATGCGGGAGTTGGAACCGCCTACTTCGAACAATAACTTGTTTGCAGGCGGAGCCGGCAGGGATTTTTTTTTTTTTTTTTTTATTTTTTTTTTTTTTTTTTGCTATAACGGTTGGTCCTATAAAAAACTTGTCAATATAAAAGTTTTAGATAATACTAAGAGGATTAATAATAAATTTACGCGGATTTGATATCTTGTGAATTGACGAAGCTATGATTTTTTTTCTCCTAACCCCCCCCCCCCCCCCCTTGGGGCCATTTTTAATTATATCAAAAATCTGTCATACATACATTTTCGGCCCTTTTCCTAGAAGTAATAATAACTTTAAACGGATTCGATACGTATAATAATAAAGAAATTATGAGGATTTTTCTGTTTTCACAAAAAGCCCCCCATTCCCCCCCCCCCCCCCCCTTGGTTCGATTTTGCCCATTAACGAACTTGACCGAGATTTTATGACCCTTGATTTTATGTATCAGTTTCGAAAAGATGCGGGAGTTGGAACCGCCTACTTCGAACAATAACTTGTTTGCAGGCGGAGCCGGCAGGGATTTTTTTTTTTTTATTTTATTTATTTTTTTTTTTTTTGCTATAACGGTTGGTCCTATAAAAAACTTGTCAATATAAAAGTTTTAGATAATACTAAGAGGATTAATAATAAATTTACGCGGATTTGATATCTTGTGAATTGACGAAGCTATGATTTTTTTTCTCCTAACCCCCCCCCCCTTGGGGCCATTTTTAATTATATCAAAAATCTGTCATACATACATTTTCGGCCCTTTTCCTAGAAGTAATAATAACTTTAAACGGATTCGATACGTATAATAATAAAGAAATTATGAGGATTTTTCTGTTTTCACAAAAAGCCCCCCATTTCCCCCCCCCCCCTTGGTTCGATTTTGCCCATTAACGAACTTGACCGAGATTTTATGACCCTTGATTTTATGTATCAGTTTCGAAAAGATGCGGGAGTTGGAACCGCCTACTTCGAACAATAACTTGTTTGCAGGCGGAGCCGGCAGGGATTTTTTTTTTTTTATTTTATTTATTTTTTTTTTTTTTGCTATAACGGTTGGTCCTATAAAAAACTTGTCAATATAAAAGTTTTAGATAATACTAAGAGGATTAATAATAAATTTACGCGGATTTGATATCTTCTGAATTGACGAAGCTATGATTTTTTTTCTTCTAAAACCCCCCTTTTTTCCCCCCCCTTGGGGCCATTTTTAATTATATCAAAAATCTGTCATACATACATTTTCGGCCCTTTTCCTAGAAGTAATAATAACTTTAAACGGATTCGATACGTATAATAATAAAGAAATTATGAGTATTTTTCTGTTTTCACAAAAAGCCCCCCATTTCCCCCCCCCTTGGTTCGATTTTGCCCATTAACGAACTTGACCGAGATTTTATGACCCTTGATTTTATGTATCAGTTTGGAAGAGATTTATGCAGAATTTTTCCAGTTATCGTGGTCAGAAAAAAGTGACATAGATAGATAGATAGATAGATAGATAGATATATAAACTTTTGAACTGGGGGTGGTTTTGGGTTCTGGGAGTCATGATCGGCGTAGATCTGCAAAAATTTTTCAAAATTTCCAACTTAGGTGAGAATGTAATAGGTAGTATTTCTTACGAAATCTACCTAAAAACGGGAGTCGAGGAGCTTCTAAAATTAGTAATTTAATTTTTCATGTAAAGGTGACAAAAATTAAAATATAGGTTTTAATGATTTTTAAAAGAACTTTGCATAGATTTGAATGAATATTTTTCGATTTTCAATCTCTTCACCTTTTAATAATTGTAAAAATAATAATGATAAATGAATGTATATAAACATTCGAAGAATGAAAATAACTTATACTTTTTAGAATATATTTCACAAGAAACTTTTAGGCATGAGAATTGGTGTTATAATTGAATCATACAGCTGTGCTATTTGCATTATAATATAAAGAAAAAACTTTAATTAAAATGAATTCAAAATTTATAATTCTTCAATGAGGGAAAGAGAGAGAATTAGTTTAAACAGATATCATTTAAAAGAGATTTCCAATAACAGCAGCTTTGTTCTGACAAACAGCGGAAGAGAAATTGCCGGTGATATTGAATGATAATCAAGATTAAATTTTGCAAAGTGACGTTTAATGTTCTTGATATATTTTTTACGAAATGCTTATGAAATTAAAAGATAAGTTTTAATGGTTTTTAAAGAATTTTGTATATTTTGGAAAAGATAAAGTGACAATCTACTGGTTTAGACATTTTTTCTCTAGTCTAGTCTCTAGTTATTAAAAATAAATAATAATAATAATAATAATAAAAACGCGTTTTACAAATGCTTATTTGTGTTTTGACGAGAAGAAAAATTAAAATTGATACGGAAGAATTACTAAGATTTCATTTTTCAATTGCCGTCTAGTACTCTTAATATTTAGTTTTATATAAAGTCGGCAAAATTAAATGCAAGATTTAGTGATATTTTAAACAATTTTGTGTACATTCGAACGGATATTTTTCGATTTGAAATACACATATCGTACTCGTACAATAATGATAATGATAACAGTAATAATAACAATAATAGAGCATGATGTGAATTGACCTTATCACTCTTGATGGGATTTTCCTGTTGGAAAGAAATATTTAGTTAAAAAATCAATTTTAGACAAACAGGGGAAGAGAAATTGCCGGTGACATTAAATAATAACAAAGATTCATTTTTTTTTTTTTCAAAATAGTGTCTAATATGTTTGATGTAATTTTTTTTTATGAAAAACAAATAAAGTTAATATTTTTTAAAGAATTTTGTGTGTTTTTGAATGGATATTTTTTCAATGTTAAATTTAATATTAATTTTTAATTAACAGTAAAGTTGTGTTCTACAGTGGGAAAAAAATAGAAATATATATTGTATAATAGTAATAATAATAAAAGAAGAAAAAGAAGAGAATAAATTTATCCCTCTCTATCGGATTCCCCCAGTGGGAGAAGATGTGAAAGAGTTACAATATCACTGAGAGATAGACAGATCTCTCCTAAAGGGGATTTATTTTCAATAATAGTAGCTTTATTCTGACAAACAGGGGAAGAGAATTTGCCAGTGATATTAAATTATGATCAAGATTATTTTTTTTAAATAGTGTCTAGTATGTGATGGGTGTTTCTGATGTAATATTTTTTATGAAAAGTTGACGAAGTTAAAAGATAATAATAATAATAGAAGAAGAAGGAGAGAATAACTTTACCAATCTCTATGAGATTCCCCAGTGGAAAAATAAGTGAAAGAGTTACAAGATCACTGGGAGATAGACATATCTCTCCTAAAGGGGATTTATTTTCAATAATAGTAGCTTTATTCTGACAAACAGGGGAAGAGAATTTGCCAGTGATATTAAATTATGATCGAGATTATTTTTTTAAATAGCGTCTAGTATGTGATAGGTGTTTCTGATGTAATATTTTTTTATGAACAGTTGACGAAGTTAAAAGATAATAATAATAACAGAAGAAGGAGAGAATAACTTTACCAATCTCTATGGGATTCCCCAGTGGGAAAATAAGTGAAAGAGTTACAAGATCACTGGGAGATAGACATATCTCTCCTAAAAGGGATTTATTTTCAATAACAGTAGCTTTATTCTGACAAACAGGGGAAAAGAAATTGCCAGTGATAATAAATTATGATCGATATTATTTTTTTAAATAGCGTCTAGTATATGATGGGTGTTTCTGATGTGATATTGTTTATGAAAAGTTGTCGAAGTTAATAGATAAGCATTAATATTTTTTAAAGGGTATTTTTACAAAGTTAAATTTGACGTTTATTTTAAATTAATAATAAAGGTGGATTCTCCACTGGGAAAAAGAGGGAGAAATAGTTTTAAAAGCATCGAGAGGAACACAAATAGCTCTTAAATAGGATTTAATTACAGCTTTGTTCTGAGAAACAGAGGAAAAAAAAACCTGTCTATGATATTGAACAATAACCAAGATTAGATTTTATTTTGCAAAGTCTCGTTTAATATTCTTGATGTAATTTTTACGAAAAGCTGATGAAATTAAAAGATAAATGTTAATGTTTTTTAAAGAGTTAAAAATTTTTGAAAAAATATTTTTGCAAAGTGACAACGTACTGGGTTAATTTTTTTTCGTTTTTTGATCTCCAGCTATTAATAGCTATTAATAAAAGCAATATTTTTTTCGACACATTTCTACAAATGCTCATCTATGTTTTGGCAAGTAGAAAAGGAAAACTGAGGCGGAAAAATAACTAAGAATGAGCTTTTGAATTCCCGTTTGAAACTCTTATTAATATTCTTTTAAAGTAAAGTTGATAAAATTCAAAACAGAATTTTATTATTAAATAATAATAATAATAATAATAATGTATATTAAGATGAATATTTTTCAATTTGATATCCCTCCATTGTATAATAATAATAATAATGTATATTAAGATGAATATTTTTCAATTTGATATCCCTCCATTGTATAATAATAATAATAATAATAATAATAGAAGAAGAAGAAGAAGAAGAAGCAAATAATTTTATCTCTCTCGATCGGATTCTTCAGTGGGAGAAAGAGAGAAAGAGGATCACTGAGAGGTAGACAGATGGCTCCTAATTTTCAGTAATAGTGGCTTTATTATGAGAAACAGGGGAAGAAAAATTACAAGTGATATTAAATGGTGATAAAGTTATTTATTTATTTATTTATTTATCTATTTATTTGAAATAATAATAATAATAATAATAATAGAAGAAGAAGAAGAAGAAGCGAATAATTTTATCTCTCTCGATCGGATTCTTCAGTGGGAGAAAGAGAGAAAGAGGATCACTGAGAGGTAGGCAGATGGCTCCTAATTTTCAGTAATAGTGGCTTTATTATGAGAAACAGGGGAAGAAAAATTACAAGTGATATTAAATGGTGATAAAGTTATTTATTTATTTATTTATTTATCTATTTATTTGAAATAATAATAATAATAATAGAAATAGAAGAAGAAGAAGCGAATAATTTTATCTCTCTCGATCGGATTCTTCAGTGGGAGAAAGAGAGAAAGAGGATCACTGAGAGGTAGGCAGATGGCTCCTAATTTTCAGTAATAGTGGCTTTATTATGAGAAACAGGGGAAGAAAAATTGCAAGTGATATTAAATGGTGATAAAGATTTTTATTTATTTATTTATTTATTTATTTATTTATTTGAAAATAACATCTAATATGTGATGGGTGTTTCTGGTGTAATTTTTTATGAGAAGCTGATGAAGTTAAAAGATAAGCATTAAAAATTTTAATGAATATTTTTACAAAGTTAAATATAACGTTAATTTATAATTAATATTATAGGTGGATTCTCCCCAAATGAAAAGACAGAGAATTAATTTAACAATTGTGGGTATCGAGGCAAAGAAGTGCCACGCCACATTTTTGGTGAAATAAATCTGACACTGTAATCTGTTGTTTATTATTGTAAATTATAATATCCCACGAGTTATTTGTTTATAATGTTACTTGGTAAAAGCATATTACCCCAGGTTTCGTTTTTGCCCCAGACGTTTATGCCCCAAATGAAGATAGCTATTTTACAAAGAACGTAATAGTAATATCATTAAAGTAATGCCATATTGTTATTCAGATTATGTCAAATGTTACTAAGACATTGGCAAAAAATCTTTATGTTTTATATCTTTTTTTGAATATTTGTTCTAACTTTCAAACTGATATAACTCAGAATTTACAAATGTGGCATAGCACTTTCTTGCCCGACCCCCTCAATTATTGAGAGGAAGACAAATAGCTCTTAAATTTGATTTAATAGCAGCTTTCTTCTGACAAAGAGTGGAAGAGAAACTGTCGATGATATTAAACGACAACCAAGATTAGATTTTACAAAGTCTTGTTTAATATTTTTGATATAATTTTTAAGAAAAACTGAGGAAAGTAAAAGATAAGATTTAACGTTTCTTAAAGAATTTTAAAAGTTTTGAAAATATATTTTTAGAAAGTGACATTGTACTTGATTAAATAATTTTCGTGTTCTAATCTCCAGTTATTAATAAAGAGCAATATTTTTTCGACGCATTTCTACAAATGCTCATTTGTGTTTTGACAAGTAGAAAAGTTAAATTGGTACGAAAAAAAAAAAAAAGTTTGAAGTTTTGAATTCCCGTATAAAACTCTTAATATTTATATTTTTATATAAAGTCCGCAAAATTAAAAAACAAGATTTAGTGATCTTTTAAGGTGGATGAAATTAAATGCTGATGAAATTAAAGGATAAATTTTAATGTTTTTTAAAAGAATTTTAAAATTTTTGAAAATATATTTTTCAAAGTGACAATGTACTGGGTTAAATTTTTTTTGTGTTCTGATTTCCTGTGATTAACAAAAAACAATATTTTTTTCGACGTATTTCGACAAATGTTCATCGGTATTTTGACAAGTAGAAAAGTTAAATTGATACGGAAAAATAATTAAGATTGGAATTTTGACTTCCCATTTAAAACTATTAATATTATTTTAAAGTAAAGTCGGCAAAATGAAAAGCAGGATTTTGTGATCTTTTTCTAAACATTTCGTGTATATTCGGATGGATATTTTTCGATTTGAAATCCCTCCATTGTATAATAACAATAATAGAAGAGGAGGAAGCGAATAACTTTATCACTCTGGATAGTAATTATCCAGTGGGAGAAACAAAGAAAGAATTAAAAGATCAGTGATAGGTAGACAGATCGCTCTTAAAATGAATTTATTTTCAATAATAGTATAGCTTTATTCTGAATAACAGAAGGAGAGAAATTGTCATAGTGATATTAAATGACGATCAATATTATTATTATTATTATTTTTTCTTAAATAGAGTTTATTGGATTCTCAACAAGGTAAAGTAGAGGGAATTAGTTTAAAAATCATTCAGAGGAAGACAAATAGCTCTTAAATAGGATTTAATAGCAACTTTGTACTGACAAACAGGGGAAGAGAAACCGTCAATGATATTAAATGATAACCAAAATTAGATTTTACAAAGTCTCATTTAATATTCTTGATATAATTTTTTATGAAATGTTAATGAATTTAAAAGTTGTTTTAATTTTTGTAAAGAGTTTTGTAAATTTTTGAAAATATATTTTTTAAAAGTGACAGTTATATTTTTCGTGTTCTAATCTCTAAGTTAATAATTAAAAAGAAAAAAAAACCCCACAATTCTACAAATATTTATCTGTGATTTGACGAAAGAGTGAAATTGATACAGAAAACAGAAGAATAACTAAGATTGAAATTTTCAATCCTCGTCTAAAACTCTTAGTATTATTTTTAATTAAAGTTTGCAAAATTCAAAGTAGGATTTTGAGAACTTTTACAGAATTTTGTATACATTTGGATAGATATTTTTCAATTTGAAAAATTTCCATTATATAATAATAATAATAGAAGAAGAAGAAGTGAATAATTTTATCACTTTTGATGGGATTCTCCAGTGGGAGAAAGAGAAAAAGAGTTAAAAGATCACCGAGAGGTAGACAGATAGCCCATAAAAGAGCTGTTTCAATAATAGCAGCTTTGTTCTGACAAACAGGGGAAGCGAAATAGCAGGTGATATTAAATGGTAACTCAGATTAAATCTTCATAGTCCCGTATAATATTTTTCAGATACACACATATATATATATATATATATATATATATATATATAATCATTATATATAACCATATAATGGTTATATATATATATATATATATATATATATATATATATATATATATATATATATATATATATATATATATATATATATATATATATATATATATAAACATTAATGAAACATTACCGAAACACCAACAAAAACTATGAAATTATGAATCAATATGTAATAATTAATTGACAACAATAGTGTTCCCCAACACTCTGAATATAGATTCCATATACATAGTTAAAAGAAGAAGAAATTAAATTAAAAATTGAAAAAATGAAATTTGTGGAATTTAGACAGAATCTTCAGGTCCCAAATGCCTAAATACTACAAATAAAATGTGTGGTTTCATCATCATATTAGCCATAACATTTCTAAAGAATATGATTTTGGGACTGCCACACCAAAACAGAGAAATAATCTGTGAAAAAATCACAAAGTTAAAAAAATAAAAACAATATTAAAAAGGAAAGAAACCTTACCCATAAAAAAGAGAAACAAACTGTGAAATATAATAATTAAGTTCAAAATACAACAAGATTAAAAAGAATATGGGATTAGAAAACAGCAGTTACCAGATACATTACAAGATCCATATAAGAGTCATCACATAACACAATATTCACGAAAAACTGATGAAATTAAAGTGTTAATGGTTTTTAAATAATTTTGTGGTGTTTTTGAATGGATATTTTTTGCAACATTACATTTAATTTCAATTTTTAATTGCAGTTAAAACTGAATTCTTCAACGGGTAAGAAGAAATAGAAATAGTTTAAAACTCATTTTGAGGAAAACAGATAAAAGATAATAACACTTAAAAAAGGATTTTCCATGGCAGTTTCGTTCTGGCCACGGCTTCGAACCGAAAACTTGGAAAAAGCATTATTTCTGAAAACACTTTATTTTTTAAAATTAAACTTTTAAACTTTTAATTATTTAAAAATAAAATAAAATACAAGCCATTGACATCATTATTATAATATTATTACAAACTACTGTCACATATTCAAAATTTATTATTTGTATATTCGCATTTCATTGTATTTCTCTTATTCTAGAATCCTCATCTTGCACTACCGTTTTATTAACTTTCACATATTCTGAATTGATAACTTTTATTTGCAAAAATTAATTTCCATTTACACAAAATTTTATAACTCGTATTTGCATTTAGTTAGTTTTTACGTTCAAATTTAAAATAAAAAATAATTACTGAAATATTTAACTTTATTTGCAGATTTTATTTTTACATTTTCCACAGTACCAGTTATCAGCTTAGCATTGTCATTGAACGAAAATTAAAAACTAAATAAAATATAATGGAAATTGCATGCAATTAATAATGATAATAATAACAACAATAATAAAAAATTAATAATAATAATAAATTAATAATAATAATAATAATAGTAATAGTAATAACTTAATAATAATAATAATAATAATAATAATAATAATAATAATAATAATAATAATACATTATTATTATTATTATTATTATCATTATTATTAAATTATTATTATTATTATTATTATTATATTATTATTATTGTTAAATTATTATTAATAATAAATCAATAATACTAATATTAATACTAAATTATATAATAATAAATCAATACTACTAATTTTACAACATTAAATTTAACTTCAATTTTTAATTGCAGTTAAAATTGAATTCTCCAAATTGTGAGAAGAAATAGAATTAGTTTAAAACTCATTTTGAGGAAGACAGATGAAAGGGAAGAAGACTAATACTGCTAATAAAATAATAAGAATAATATTATTAATTAATTAATTAATTAATAATTAATTAATTAATAATAATAATAATAATAAATTATTAATAATAATAATAAATTGATAATTACAATAATAACAATAATAAATCAATAATAATAATAAATTAATGATAATAATAGTAAGTCAATAATAATAATAATAATAATAATAATAATAATAATAATAATAAATCAATAATAATAATAATAAAACATTAAGAATAATTATAATAATAATAAAAAAACATTAACAATAATTATAATAATAATAAAAAATATACATATAATAATAATAATAATAATAATAATAAATAAATTTGGTTCATACACTCGAAAAACGTACTGGAAATTGGAGTGGTACCGAACACCTTCATTTTTAAGGGAACAAAAATCGAAACTGAAGCCGAAACCGAAATGTTATACTTGAATTCACTGGTCGGAAATCTTTTTTCAACGATAAGACTGGGTCCCGTGTTTCTCCAATTATGCCGGGCTACATCTATCGACATACTTAATAATTAATAGTAATAAAGATACGATCCTAACATTTAATTTATACTTATTTATATAAATAAAAAATGTGACAACATTATAATTCTATTTCTGTAGAATACCAGATACATTTCTTTACCACTGAAGAATTTTTAAAATCCCGAGCCCGATTGATATTTGCCGACGTCTGTTTTAACTGAACCGGAACAAAAAAACATTATGGTCCGCGGCCTTGGTTCTCACTCGAATAATAATATCAGTTGGAATCAGTCAAATAATAAAAGTTGGAATACGAATTCCCAGTACTATTAGAAAATTATTAAGTTTAAGTTTGGCAAAGTCGCGTATAAAAGAAAAAAAAAAGAATGCTTTTGTGTTTGTTTGTTTGTTTTCGCGTCGGCTTCTTTAACATAGCAATAAAAAAATAGTTCTCAACTTCCGAACTCTTTGAAAATTCAATCGGTTATAAATATAACTGTATCCAAGCTCTCTTTAAAATTTTACAAAAAAAAAAAAAAAAAAAAAAAAAAGCTTTCAACGCAATGGCCATATTAACCAATCCGTCCGTTTTCAATCAACCCTTTTGAAATCCCCTAGGCTAAAAATCTCTAAGCTAAACAAGTGAGGGCTAAACACGTTTCCCGTTTCTGAGGGTAGAAGACTTCAAAAAAGCGTCGAAGCATGCGCAAAGAGACGATTTTCGTGTGAAAAAGAGAGTGTTAATTTAACAGAATACGCTTTTCGCTTTAAATATATAGATTTTAAAAGCTATATATTGCATGCTGTTCTACAGGACAGAAAAGAAGCCCGATCGTGGAAAATATATAGACACACTGATTAAGGAAAAGTAACGATAAATGCCCCCCCCCCCCCCCTCCAAAAGAAACGTAATGCCAAAAACATTACAATAGTTTTTAATTGAAGGTATTAAATGTATACTTCAATTAATTATTAACGCACAAACGATGTCAGAATATATCTTTTAAAACAAAAATTAAAAAGCATTTATTAATATTAGCCAGCTATCAGGCCTAAATAACATCTGCCAATAAGACAGTTTTCTTATATTTTATTTTATTTATTTTTCCTTTATTATTTTTAAATATTTTACTTTTCATTTTTACTTTTTACCTATTCATTATTAAGTTATTTTAACGAAACTTTTAAATTATAGTTTAAAAAAAAAAAAAAATCTAAAATTATTCATGCGACTGAAAACTCCCAAAGATTTTATGTTCTGTTATGTAATAAATTAGTTTATAACAGTTAACGTCAGCAGTGAAAGTTAACTCAGCAGGTAAGTTTCACTTTGGTATTATAATAGTGTATTTAAAAGTAGTCTAAGCTTCTTTTCTACAAGTAAGTGTCTGACGTTGCCAGACTTTATACTGAAAGAAATAAATCTTCCCAGAACTTCAGCAGCTTATAATTTTCGCTAGTTCCTCACGCTGTAATTTTTTTGACGTGTTAACCACAAGGTGGAAGCGTAGGTAATACCAGATTTAACGTCTAGCGTAATTCTTTTTCTCAACTTGACAAGGAGTGTCTACAGGAATAACAGGGCTAAACGAATTCATTGCCAATTAGAATAAATAAGGTGAATAGGCCAGTGGCGCCAGACATTAGCTACCGGCTTGCATGAACTTATATAGAGATCGAAAGTAAAGCCACTTTATTGTTAACTCAGTAAAGATAAATCATACAATACGCAAAGGGGCTATCCATAAATGATGTCACACTTTTTTTCAATATTTTTGTTCCCCCTTCCCCCATTAGTCACAAAGTGTCACACTTCACCATACCCCTTCCCCCCCTTGTCACGTGTCACGCTATATTAAATAGACATATACTTGGAGTTCAGAAACAAAGCACTACGTTATAGATCATGTTTCAAATTTTATTTTTCAACTTTAACTATAAGTTTTAATGACATTTGTGAGCATAACAATAAAAATTATTCGTGTATTTATTTTGTATAAAATAAGATTAAAGTTTACGACAAAAACATAATTAATATACAATAAAGTAATACAATTAGTAATAAAATATTTATATTTTTTTTTTAAAGAAAGGAATATAAATGAAAACAAATCACGTGAAAGTTGTTTTAGTCCGATTAAAAAATACACTCAAATTCTGGTAATTTGAAAATAACTTCAAAATTTAATCTGCTGATTTTAATGATTTTATTTTAACCAAACAGTGTCATGTCACACTTCTTCTTACCCCCTCCAACCCCCTTGTCACAAACTGTCACAATTTCATGAACCCCCCTCCAAGCGTGACATCATTTATGGACGGCCCCAAAGATTATGGTGCACTTTCTAATATGTATAATCCTGGAAAAAATTGCCCCCTCCCCTCCCTCCACCTGATAATTCTGCAAATAAACGTATAAAAAAAAGTATCGGTACCGATCGATTAGAAATAATATTTTCTGTTAAATGCTATGCATAAATTATGCTTCGGGGACCGCCTACATACTAAAAATGGGTCAAACTTTTACTTCCGTACGTCTGATTTTACAGTTCTTTTTTGCCAGATATTTAGCATCACCTGTATATGACATTCTTTTAAGGCTGATTCTCAAATCCAAAAGAAGTACTTTCTGACTCCTTTCTCAATTAATTTTTGTTCGGAAACACATGAAATTGGCTGGTGTTCTTATTCAGAAACTGTGTAATCGAATGGTGTTTTCTATGTTGATAAAGGCAGCGAATATTTCAGGAAATACTATCAAAGTTGGCGTTTTGAACCGAATTTCCGGACGCGACAGTACGGGAAAGGGAAAAACCTGCCGTCACGTAACAACAATCGCTTATAACTCGATAACTAATTTATTTATCAAAAAATAGAAAACATTATTTGATTCCAAATTGCTTCAATAGCCAGGCCTGCCAAGTTTATGGCTTTAAGTTTAACAAGTTGGAAATTGTACGTCAAACGTGACATACGAGGTGCGTTCGTACTATAGCTAGTTATATAAATATTCAGACCTAGATGATTTTTAATTCTGTGAAATGAATTATATCGTCTGCAGATTAGTTTCTGTAATAAAATAAGTGTCTCGGTCGCTTGACGATTTAACATCCATCGGAAGCTCCTCTAACAAGAAAGCACCGATTTAAAAAAAAAAAAAATTCAAATTTCTTAATAAATATTTTTATTAATATCTCCTAAAGTTTTGATTCGATTTTAATAAAATTTGAAATGTCTCGACAAAATTCTGCAAAGATAATATATCTTAAATTTTAAACCATTCGGTTGAGTAGTTTTTGCGCTGTTATATGCGGACGGATGGACGGACAGACAGACGGACAGACAGACGGACGGACCAAGCGACGACAATAGGTGCTACGTATTTATATAATTACGAACGCACCTAAAAATGAGTCAGAAAATACTATGTCAGAAAGTTCCACGTTGTTGAGCAGGGAACACAGAAAAAAATAAAACCCAGTTTGGGTCGAAAGACTCTTAGATATGTGCCCAAATGCGGCCATGTCTGTTTTGGTTACCACTGTGTATCCATTTTGGGGACTGTTAAATACCTATTTTCAAAGGAAAAAAAAAATCTGAAAATGGGTACAATTTAACAGTGCCCAAAATGGATACACAGTGGTAACCAAAACAAGCATGGCCCAATTTGGACGTATACCTAAGAATCTTTCGACCCAAATTGGGTTTTTTTTTTCTGTGAATTTCAGAACAGCCTTAATTAAATCCTCCTATTTTTCTAGTCTCAAGAAATGCAAATACTACATTTAGAGAATCACATACCTCATACGTAAAACTCAGGTATCATTCATTCCTTTATCACATCTGGCCATCATGAATCTGCAGCTGATAATGAAGATGGTGTCACTCTTACATAACTGAGGTGAAAAAACTTGCCTGATTGCTTTTTATCTGCGAAATAATAATAGTTCTCTCTATTCCATCACTCTCCATCATCATTAGGCTTTCATATGAATACATTATCAGCATTCTCATCAAGATAATGAAGAAAATTAAATATGCGTTATGAATTCTTGCAGAAACAAAAACAGTTTGCTATTCCCCCGCTCTGCTGTAGGAAACTGTAACATACTTTCTTGATTGCAACTCTATCTTTCATTACCATAAAACATGATAAATCAATTTATTTAAATTTTGTTAATCAATTCCTTGCTAGTAAGCGTTATCAGCGTAAAAGAGAGTTGAGTTGAATTTGTCCTTATCTAATAGTAATTTTAAAGTATAGTTGCCAAAAGAGTAAACATAACACAACAACAACAACAAAAAAAAACTTTAAACGGATTCGATACGTATCATAATTAAGAAATTATGGTTTTTCTTTTCTATTTTCACAAAAAGACCCCCCCCCCCCCCCGGTTCGATTTCGCCCATTATCGAACTTGACCAAGATTTTATGCCTCTTGATTTTATGTATTAGTTTGGAACAGATTTGTGCAGAATTATTGCAGTTATCGTGTCCATAAAAAGTGACATAGATAGATAGATAGATGGATAGATAAAGTTTTGAACTGGGGGTGGTTTTGGGTTCTGGGAGTCATGATCGGCGTAGATCTGCAAAATTTTTTCAAAAATTCCAACTTAGGAGAGAATGTAATAGATAGTATTTCTTACAAAATCTACCTAAAAGGAAGTCAAATTTAACTGCAGAATCCCAGTAAAAAATCTACAAAACAATAAAATACTTTACGAGTATTTGGCGCGAAAAGACGCGATTTGGCTAGTAACATTTTTTCCTCGCCATAACGCAAACGATCGTTTGCATTTTGGGTTCAACATTTTCAATTATCCGCAAATTTGCAGTGATATTAATTAAAAATATTCTTTAAATCACGTTAAATAAATCAGGAGTCACCTTTTATCTCTTTAATTATTACCGACTGAATGAATTTTGCCATTGTTTTATCCTCCATTCCACGATTTTTTCGAATGTAAACGGCTTCACCGGTTATATAGGTAATTTTTAAGAGTATTTTAAAAGAAAAAGACCGATGAGGGACGCATTCATTATGCATTTCCATATCAAAGAAGTCGTTGTTTCCATATCAACAGTACTTTTTTTTCTTGTTTTTAATTGACAATGTTCAGAATCGGGCTTATTTTTGAACGTGAAACAATTACAATCAATTTAAATTTTGTTTTAAATCGTAAAATATGATCATTAAATTTCCTTATATATAAATGTTACACAAAACTGTAGTTATAAAAATATATTTATTAAGTAAGTTAAACTTATTTAAGCAAGTTCAGCATGAAAATCTTTTCCCTTAAAGAGTATTTGACATAAAAGCTTATTATTATTATTATTATTATTATTATTTAATTCCGTCGCCAACCGGTGATAAATCGCCAAATATACGAAATTTTCATAATTTTTTTACATTCGTTATATCAAGGTTCCGCAGCAATTTTTTTTTTATAAGCGTATATATCCCCATAAAAAGAATATTCTGTATTTTTTTTCAAAATTTTCTGAGTATGCTCTTATTCCTGCCTTGTTAGTATAATATTAATTTTATGTTCGTCATAAAATATATATATATATATAATTACTGACATATTTTACTTTAGCACTAAAGTACGGTATCTTATGGTTTATCTGCTCTTATGATTAATCGGCTTTCTGTTTTCGTTTTAATTTCCTCTGGACAATCCCACTGGACTTACCCACTGTAGTAAGTTTGCCAGTAGGTATTTGCTGCATTATTGTGACAAATAAATGACCGGATAATGTTGAGTTGTCCAGCTATTGAAGATTAAAATATATATATATATATATCATGCTTGAAAATTATTTAAAAATTATAAAAGTCTCTAAATAGAGCTACAGTTTTCAAAGAAATTTCATTCGAAAGTACATTTTCCCCCTACTTGAAGATGTAAAAATTGGCATTATGCGATGTTTAGAAGTAATGTAAGAGTTATAAAAGAGAAAGCGATAGCGCCAGTCACTTGCAACCATTGTAATACATTTCTAAACATAGCTGGTCTTCCAAAAGTGGACTACGATTTTTTGACGACGATAGAAAAGTCTTTAGTGGAAGAAGTAAGACTTTATTGCTGATTAAAATTTGAACGCACGCGAGAACGTTTCATATATAGCGAAATTTTGTAAGCTGCACGAATTAAGTAAATTAAAAGTGAATTAAAAGTAAATAAATAAAGAAGTAAATGTAATAAATAAATTATTGAATTATACTATATATTTTAATAATATTTGTTTTATTTACAATTAGAGGTTTTAATTAAAATAGCAAAAATTAAAATATTACAGTAAAAGTAAATTTTAAATATCACAGTAAAAAGTAAATTTGGTACTTTTCCGTTATACGGACACCATTGTCGCCAAGGATACATTTACATACATTTAATACATACATTTACATACATTATGCATTAGCATATCCCTTTTATACCGTATATACCTTTTGGCATGGTGTCCGTATAGCGGAAAAGTATCGTAAATTTTAAATATTACAGTAAAAGCAAATTTTAAATATTACAGCAAAAGTAAATTTTAACTATTACACTAAAAGTAAATTTCAAATATTAAATTTTAATGCGGCAAAAATAAAAGTTATTTCTAACTAGTATTACCATTTTTACGTATTTATTCAGCATGTGGGTATTTCTCAATCGTTAAATTACACACGGCTGAGCAAAGAGAGAAGACTGTGTGTACTAAGATTATGACTGTGATATCGAAATACAATCTGCATAAATTCTGAATCATATTTGGATCATTATGCTTTACAAAATTTAAATAAGTAGTTAATTAAAAAAAAAGGGAAAAAAATGAAAATTCTTTTTAATAAAATACTAATTTTTAACATGGTAAAGAAAAAAAAATGTTTGTTGGTTAACAACAACAACAGCAAGTAAAAAATATGGAGACTTAGCTGCCACTCTTCCTTTTTTTTCAAGTTGAATAAATATAATTAGAAATTGACAAAATATTTAACGAAATATTTCTTTTCTTCAATTTAATTATTAATTAACTTCATGTATTCAATAAAATTTCTGGTTTCAGTTGATTTGAACACACACACACACAAAATAAATAAATAAAATAAAATAAAATAAATAATAATAATAAAAAAGCCTGAAATGTTAGCAGCTATGATTTAACTAAGGCTGCCCTCAAATCCAAACTGGGAACTTTCTGCCACAATTTAAAAAACTTTTTTTATCTTTAAACTCATGAAATTAGCAGATGCTCTTATTCAAGAACCAGGTAATTGAACAGTTTTTCTGTTTTGGGTTAAAGCGGCAGAACTTTCAAAAAATGTTGCAAAATTGGCGTTTTGAACCAAATTTCCGAACACGACAGTGTGGGAGAGAAAAAAACCTATTGTGATAAAAATACAATTGCTTATAACACAAGATGTAATTCATAAAAAAAAAAAAAAAAAAAAAAAAACTGTTCGATGTTAAATTACTTCAATATTTATGCCAACAAGTACAATGCTTTTACGTTTAAAAACGAATCTGGAAATGTGTCAGAAAGTTTCGCGTTGTTGACAGGAATTTTTTTTTTTTTTTCGAAACTGTAAGATTACAAATTAAAGTATTATCAGATAAATGTATCGTCTTTTATTAGTTAGAATGGTGTCCATATCATATGCGTCACACTGCCTTAAATTGACAAACTGTATTTTGTCGCGAACGATAAAATTCAAAATTTCACTGAAAAATTCAAAATAATATAAAAAAAATATTTATTTATTTATTAAACCCCTTACAATATATATATATTGGGAAAATGGTTGTTGTTTTCGGTCGAGAATAGACCTCTTGATGCTCGCAATTTATTATTTTAACCGTTTTTAACGAAATTCTGTAACTTCAGAAGAATTTTTCTTTGAATAGGCAATAGAAATGCATAAAATAGTTACAAAAATGTCGAAGTTACAAAAAGGATAGATGCAAACTATCAGATATGAAAAAAAGCCGAATTCAAAAATTGACGTTGGACGAGAAATCGTTTTATAAAGCAAAAAACGTGGTCTTCAACTTTAATTTCCTCAGAGCATCAATCTAAACAAGAGTTAAAGTTATTGTAGGAAGGACCCGATAAAATATTTTTGCTTCTGTTTTCATTAATATATTGTAAATTTGGTACTTTCGTGTTATAGCGGCCCCCAAGGATGAATCGCCAAGCGACCAAGATTTATCGCCAAATTATAAAGCATGTATGACATTAAAATAATATATGATATATATAACATTTCTTGACTATGTGGCCAAGTTATAATCATATATGATGCATATAAACTGTCAGAAATGCATACTCAAATTCCACGAAATTTTTTTCGTTTTTGACGAAACTTTTTCCTGGGAAATGCTCCGAGCGAATATTTCGTTAAATCGAGTAAATTTGTATCCTCAAAAAAGTGAGGAAATTAATTTCGTTAAATTGCTTGTTCGAAAGTATAAAAAAAGGTAGGTGGCGACATCTGAAAATTTTAGAAGCATCTGTAATTGAGAGGGGTAAAAATAACGACGTATATAGACGAGCTTCCCTCGCCACGGAGACCTTGCTTGAATTTGATTTTAAATGTATCTACCGGATGTGGATGTGTGTTTATATTTTTTAGAAAGTAGATTGTATTTTTATCGGTGCTGTTATAATTTCTGCATGTTTTAATTATTAAGGCTATATTATTATTATGGGTTTTCTGGTTAATAAATAATTAGAATATGGCTTGATTAATAAAATTTATAAGAGAAATTTCCTTTTTTCAATGGATGATTAGAATATGGTCTAGTTAATTTGTTGGCCAGAAATTATAAAGACGATGGGGGTTAACAGAGCCCGATTAAGATTATCCGGGGACTGTCTCGAACTCAAAATTTAAAAGTAATACATATATGAGCTATGTATGTCACTGTTGGTAGCTGTCCAGTCATTCGACCGTTTTAAAAAATAACGGTTACTTGATCAAATTATTAAGCGTATCGGACTATATTATTGTCCATATAATGATCAGAAATAGAGATTTTAAAAAGCTGTAACCGTTTTCTATAAAAACAGTCAAATGACTGGAAAGTTTGCTGCAAATTTTTTAACAGTGTATTTCAAATTAAGGATTATGTAGATACAAAAAATGTTTTATGCACTAGAGAAATCAGGATAATTGAAGAGCAAGGAATATAGTTTGATGCTCAAACTGAACTTTTGTTGTTTCTTTTAGTAACTCCAGCTCCCAATATAAAATATTTAAACCCTTAAATAAATATTTATAAATAAGGTAGAGAATGAGATAAATATTAAAAATAAATAAATAAATAAAAGGACAGAATTTTTATGGACGAGAAAAAAATTCTAGCTTCCCATCTCATTATTTTCTTCAAGAGCTGGCCTATCATCTTCTTTTTCTTACTTTTTCTTCTCCACTTTTTTTCCCTCTTTTTTTTGTAGCCCAGAATGGCAACACCCATCTTCTGCGATGTCATTTGACAGTGGCGTCAAAACATAGGACTCGAACATGCATTACCATATGAAAAGGGGCGTACGACATACCACGCTTTATGATGCTCCTGATTTATGTAGGGATGACATCGTATGAAACCTCAAGATTTTTTAAAGCGAAATAGCCTAGAAGGCGAACGCTTTATTTTTTTTTATCGAATAAAAATAGACTAAAAGTAATAAAAATGCCAATTTTTTGTGTAAGGAATTGATGTTTTTCTCGAATGATTGATTTTAGCTGGGAAATTGTAAAGGAATATGGAATGTTAGAAAAATGAAAGTTAAATAACTTTTGTTTCAAATATTCTTCAAATATTGTTGTAAGTGAAAGTCATACATGAATAAACTATTTAATTTATATTATAATGCAAGAACATGTGCGTGAGTAACACTGACGTCATATTAACGGCGACAACACCTGACCCATTAATTTCGGTTTTACTGCAATTTTTTAACCTTCTAAACATCACACAATATCGATTTTTACACCGTCGAATATGGAAAAAAATATTCTTTCAAATGCGATTTGTTAGAAAATTGTGTCTCAATTTACTGATTTTTTGTGGTCTTTAAAATAATTTTCCAGCATGGTTTTTTTTTTTTTTTTATCTATCTTTATTATTTGCAGCATGATTATGAAAGATTAAGTTTGCACTTAAAACAATATAAATATTACAACATTTGTTTCAAGCTAATATGCCATAATGAACTTCATTAATAAATAAATAAAATAAAAACAATAAAACACAAATTTAGCAGACATGTAATCAAACTGCACGCTTAAACAACTGAAATTATCATAATCAAAATGGCTTCTGTAAATAGCAAAATCCTTGTCGATTTTTCTTTAAGAAAAATAAGAAAGTAAAAAAAAAAAAAAAAAAAAAAAAAAAAAAAGCCATTCCCTTAATTATCGCTTGGATTTTGACCCTTCCAAAATTATTTTTGCACATAAATAAGGGCGACATTTGTGGAAGGGAAATCGGGGGGGGGGGGGGGATTACCTGCCCCCAAGGAATTTGATATTTCAGAGTGTATCAGTCATCATAAGTTATATTAGAAAAAAAAGAGTTTCAGAAATTGCACAAAAAATAAAATAACTTTACAGACTTAATTTGCCAGATTCGTTTAAAAAAGAAACTTTAACATCAAATAAAAACATAAATTAATAATTATCAAAAATACTAAGTAAAGTTTTGCTATTGAAACCTTCTCATAGTGAGATATATTTACACATTAATGAGTACTTTAGCTAATTTAAAAATATATCTATACAATTCATAAAGCTGTATCAATTGTATCTCCACTGTGCAAAGCATGATCAAAAGAAATTTTTACTCTCTTCAAAGAAACTTTTGCCCCCCCCCCCCACTCCTCTCCAAAGAAAGTTTTAAAATGGCGCCCCTGTATATAGCTAATATTCCTAAACTCTGTTATTCTGTATTGCCAATACAGCACTGTGAAAAGGAAGTGACGGAGTCTAGAATTTAAACATACATTTTCTCATCTTACTCAGTTTCTCGTCAAACAATTTCCTATTGCGACAATAACAAAGGGAAACCTCTCTGTTTGCTTCTTAAATATTGTCTCTCTTTTGTTTTCAGTGTCGGCCCAGGCAGTATTAGTATTGCTTCTAAGGATGGCGATCTCCCTGTTTGCTCAGGTGCACCTTTTCCGCAAGGTGAGAACTCCTATACAAACAATTTTTAAAGGCAATATTTTATTTGTTTTTCAAGGACCTAATTTATTTCCGATTTCTGTTTCAGCAAAAGACTGTTGCTTGAAACTCGAGATTCTTGTCAAAGATCTACCATGTTGTAAATTTGCTAAGAAATAATCCATGAAATAAATTCGAAACAAAGTAATAGTTAGAATAGTCTTGCCAAGTTGGGGATTTTACTTTTGTTACTGAGAATGTCTACCACTATTTCAGAGTGAAAATCTTTGCTTTATTCAATGACATGCATTCCGTGATTAAGGGGATCCGGTCAAAATCCTCATTTAATAATAATAATAAAAAAAAAAACTTTTTTTTTGGGGGGGGGGGAAGGGGAGGGGTAATAAAGTACTACAAAGTTAAATAAAGCAAACCGCGTATTTCTATGATGATTATACATCAGTAGATATAACAATTATTGTTCTGTACTATCAGAACTAAAACTTCCATGTACATTTATCTCAGAATTGATTTTTTCATAATTTGCCATGTTTAAAAGAATATATCTAAACTTCATTGCAAAGCATGTGCATAAAATTTTGAGCAGAATTTTTATGTTATGTTTTTTATTAATTGTCTGCCGGATTTTTAATTTCATGGAAAAATTTTGAATATTCGAATATAAATTCGAAATAAAAATCCGTCTCAAAAATTCTCTCTCTCTCTCTCTCTTTTTTTTTCTTTTAAATTGATTATAAATTTTGTAAGTAATATTTCTATAAATCCTGAAGACAAATTAACAAGAAAACTTTTCTGCACACAGCAGTGAAAAAAGTAATGAAATCGGGCGAATAGTTCTTGAGTTACATCAAAATTATATAAGTTTAAAATTTAAAATTTTAAATATTTTGTAAAAAAAAAAATTTTTTTTAAGTTATAAAACACTTTTTATTTGAAAAATGTTCTTTATAGAAAGATACATTTCACGAAAAAAAAATCATTAACAAATACTTATAAATAAAGAAAAGAAAATTTCGATCTCTGTACTCCCTTTAAATAAAGAGAGGATAACTAGTCGAAAAAAAAATGGTAGAGTATTTGAATAAATAACTCCCGAATCTGGCAACACTGATTTCCGAATTGCAGTTTAGCAAGAGAGCATTGCTGAACAAAAGATTTTTGTTAAAGATTTATTATTAATCCTTTCAGGGGAAAAGTACATATATGTTGCTAAAATTTTGAACTGATTGAATGACACCAGGATTTGAGAATAAATTTATTTTAAAATAAGTAAAAGCTTTTACTCACGTACATTATAAGAGCAAAATTTTATTTCGAAATTCTAGTGCCATTGTGGCGTTTGGAAATAAAGATTAAGAGGATATATAATATCTCAACGTCCTTCAAGGGATTAAAGAGATATAGATAAAGATTTACTATATTTGCTAAATAATCATCTATGAAATAAATTCGAAACTAATCATATACGTTTCTTGTAAGATTTATTAATATCTTTCTCTCCTTACGTTAGACTGCAAATTTATGTCCAGTAATATATTTCTGAAAAGTATGTTTCCGAATTGTAGTTCAGCTTGAGAACATTGTTGAGCAAAATACTCTTGTTAAAAATTTTCCATGTTGAATATTTTCTAAGAAATCATCCATGATATAAAAACAAAATAAAGTATAATAAGTAAGAAAGAAAAAAAAGTAGAATAAGTGGTTTTGGTTTAACAACTTTTATTTTTCTTCTTCCTTTAGAATGAAAATCTAGGTTCATTATGGACTTTTAATTGATATTCGTTATTTCTTGCCATATATTTTAATAAGGCATGTTTCTGAATTATAGTAGAGAATTATAGAGGTATAATAGAGACATCGTTTAACAAAATATACTTTTTAAATATTTTCCATGTTTTATATTTGCTAAGAAATCCCCCATGATATAAAATCGGAAGAAAGTATAGTAAGTTCGAAGTAAAATAATTGGTAAAGTAGAAAAAAAAGTAGAATAATTGGTTTAATAACTTTTGTCTCTTCTTAATGTCCCTTCTGCCGTTAGACTGGAAATTTATGTCCATTATGGAATTCTAATTAATTGTTTCTTGACATATATTTCAAAAAAGCATATTTCTATTTGTAATTCAGCTAGAGAACATTGTTGAACAACGATTCTGGTTGACCAAAAGATTCCACCAGTTATACTGGTAGCTGTACTGCATATTTGCTAAGAAATCATCCATGATATAAAATCAAAACAAAGTATAGTAAGTTCGAATAAAGAAAAAATCCCTGACGGCTCGGCCTACAGGCACAGGTAGATTTCGAAGACGCAGAACGTGGGGTGCCTGTTTGTCGGGAATTGCGGAAGAAATGACCTTCTTGCGATGATGCTGCAGTTGGAACAACCTACTTCGAAACGAAACTTGTTTGCAGGCGGAGCCAGCAAGGATTTTTTTTTTTTTTTGCTATAAGAGTTGGTCCTATAAAAAACCTGTCAACATAAAAGTTTTAGATAATATTAAGAGGATTTATAATAAATTTAAGCGGATTTGAAATCTTGGGAATTGACGAAGTTATGAATTTTTTTCTTCTAAAACCCCCCTCCCCCCCCCCTCCCCTTAAGGCAATTTTTAATTATATCAAAAATCTGTCATACATAAGTTTTTGGCCCTGTTCCTAGAAGTAATAATAACTTTAAACGGATTCGATACGTATCATAATTAAGAAATTATGGGTTTTCTTTTCTGTTTTCACAAAAAGCCCCCCCCCCCCCCTCTTGGTTTGATTTTGCCCATTAACGAACTTGACCGAGATTTTATGTCCCTTGATTTTATGTATCAGTTTCGAAAAGATGCGGGAGTTGGAAACGTCTACTTCGAAAAATAGCTTGTTTGCAGGCGGAGCCGGCAGGGATTTTTTTGTTTTTAATTTTTTTTTTGCTATAACGGTTGGTCCTATAAAAAACTTGTTAATATAAAAGTTTTAGATAATACTAAGAGGATTAATAATAAATTTACGAGGATTTGATATCTTGTGAATTGACGAAGCTATGATTTTTTTTCTTCTAAAACCCCCCCTTTTTCCCCCCCTTAAGGCCATTTTTAATTATATCAAAAATCTGTCATACATACATTTTCGGCCCTTTTCCTAGAAGTAATAATAACTTTAAACGGATTCGATACGTATAATAATAAAGAAATTATGAGGATTTTTCTGTTTTCACAAAAAGCCCCCCCCCATTTCCCCCCCCCTTGGTTCGATTTGCCCATTAACGAACTTGACCGAGATTTTATGACCCTTGATTTTATGTATCAGTTTGGAAGAGATTTATGCAGAATTTTTCCAGTTATCGTGGTCAGAAAAAAAGTGACATATATATATATATATATATATATATATATATATATATATATATATATATATATATATATATATATATATATATATATATATATAAACTTTTGAACTGGGGGTGGTTTTGGGTTCTGGGAGTCATGATCGGCGTAGATCTGCAAAAATTTTTCAAAATTTCCAACTTAGGTGAGAATGTAATAGGTAGTATTTCTTACGAAATCTACCTAAAAAGTAGAAAAATGATGATATAAAATCGAAACAAAGTATAGTAAATTCGAATAAAAAAAAAAAAAAAAAAAAAAAAAAAAGGTAGAATAATGATTTAAAAACTTTTTGTTCTTCACACGGTAGACTGAAAATTTATGTGTGTTATGGAATTATAATTTATTGTTTTCTGATATTTATTTCAAAAAGGGATATTTTGAATTAAATTTCAGAAAAGGAATGTTGTTGAGCAAAAGATTCTTTTTTGCGATTTATCATACTATATATTTACTACGAAATTCTCCATGATAGAAATCCGAAACAAAATATATATGTTTCTTAAGATTTGTCGATTTAATTTTTTTCCTTACATTATAGCTACTGCTAATTTACGTTTATTATGACATTTTAACACATTATTTCATTAAATATATTTTTTTAAAAAAAGGGTTTTTCCATTAAACACTATCAAAGTTGGTGTTTTAAATAGGTATTTGGGACAGAATATCATAAAATGTAGTTGCTATAATGTATCATTCTGTTATGAATAAAAACGTATTATAACAGTTATTTACAATTCAAAAACATTATTTCCTTATGTGGTAAATGCTGAAGAGTATCTAAAATCTTCTTCATGCATATTGGATGAAAATGATAATGATTTAGAACGGATATTTTCAACTATTTGTATCATCATTAAGATTTTATATGCGATACATGAAGGAGCAGATAGGTTTCTGTCGGTTAAATTTTCTTTTCGCTTCTCTCTCTATTTTGAACTGATATATTACCTATTTTGAACTGATGTATTTTGATTATATATAGAGAGAAAGGGCTTGATGTCAGCTTTACGGGAGGGGATGAAAATATCGGGGGAAAAAAGGGAATCTGTACTGTCAAAGGTACTCGTTGACACACCCTTTCGCACTCTTTGATTGAAATACCCGTAGCCGTGACGCATAGAGGGGTAGTATGGAGGGGTGGCTGTGTTGTATGGGTAATTAATGTGCAATGGTTAATTTATTATTATTATTTTTTTTTTTAAAGAGAGAGGGTTATTGATTCATAATGCCTCCATTCACTACTTGTTATTCTTTAGTTAATTCAGAACACTTCCTTTCTATTCAACTTAAATGATTTCATATAATATATTTTATACTGTTTTAAAGAAATTTATTAATATTATTTTATTATACGCCATGTATTTTATTATTTATATATTAATTTTATTATACGCCAATCTATAAAGTATATACGTTTTTGAAAATTTTAGAATCAACCCACACTCTAAATAACCCACTTTTTAGCCAGATGAAAGTCTTGTACAAGTATTTATTTTATAAATTATGTGTTCATGAAAACTTTGTTGATGCAGCCTGTATGAAGTTTAATAAAAATTACAGGTTGTTCTAAAATGGTCTAAATATTTTTAAAATTAGGTGACATCTATTGAAGTTATTCTTAGGGAAGAGTAATGTGAGAGGTGGGAAATTTCTTTACCACTCTTTCTTATTTTAGTTCGAAATATCCCCAGTAGATGGCGCTGTGATGTTTCAAATTATTAGAATATCATAACTAATGTATAAAAATGAAAACAAGTTCACCCAGGTTTTACTCTTCATTCGGTTTAGCTGCCAAAATCCCGAAAAATTGGTTTGCGATTGAGATTGCAAATTTTATTTTGAGGATTATTACAGTTTGATACAATGCATCGTCATCTATTGGTGATACTTCGAACAAGGAAGCGCAGTAAAGAAATTGCACACTTCACGCATTACTCTCCTGCAAAAGTTATTTCAATAGCTGTCATCGTTTACTTATTTTCAGTCTATTTTAGGAAATCTTGAAGATATATTTTTAAGATATTTATTTATAAATATAATATTTTATTATAGAAAGTGTAGTTGCTCTTGCTTCAAGTTCGTGATAGGTGTCTAAACTGATTGCTTTGAAATTTTTGTTATTATTCAACTAATTTTAAAGGAAAATCAGGTTATTTAATGTATGGAGCTATTATTCAAAATAAATTAACACTGCTTACTATTAGGGGAGATGGGGGATGAATGGGACATTTTCACGAAAATATTTATTTTAAATATTTTATTTAAGTTATTGTCAATATTATATATCACATGTCATACATTAAGTGTTTGACTACATCTTATGCACAATATTTGTTCAAGGTTACTATTATATAGAAATATAAATGAAATTAAAAAAAAAGTTCTTCTATGTCCCAATCATCCCCACAGCAGGGATGAATTGGACACAAACATTTTCCTCCCCGTATTCAATGTTAAGGACTAAAAGCTGACAAAAATGCCTTCTTGGCAAAAGCTGAGAGATTATAAATTTTAATATGATCTCCAGGATTATTTGTTAGCCAATCATCTTGGACTCATCTCAGCTTTGCCTTAAAAGGCCCATAAACGGAAGCATTCAATTACTGAAGACGATGGCTACAATGAGGATGAAATGTTAAAAGAATAATTACCATAAAGTATTAATTTATCAACCTATATAATATTATTTAGTTAATAAATATATTTTTCAGCATCTTCTAGGGATGAATGAGACAGTTCCATTCATCCCATTTGAAATGTCCCAATCATTCCCATGATGCATATATTCAATTGTCAGCCATTTTGTCTCAAAAATTATTTTGTCACAATGGTTAATATTCATTCATTTTAATTACCAATATTGAGCCTTGAAATAAAAAACTACAACATATCTTAATTGTTTATATTGCATAATATATTTAAGTATCTTCAAATGTAAAAAAAAATTACTTTTAAGCAGGGTTTTCAGGAAATGCAAATTTGAAGTAAACTGAAAACAGCCATGTGCTCTTGCTTTTGGTTCTGAAGCACTCTATGGTAGTGAAACCTATGAGGATAGGAAGTAACTAAAAAAAAAGTTTATTGCCTGGAATATTGAGAACGTCCCATCCATCCCTTGTCCCATTCATCCCCCATCTCCCCTACATATATGTAATTAACTAAAATGCTTAAATGATCACTCTAGTAGGGATAAAAGTTTTGTTAGTCCATTCTCGCAAAATATCAAACACGAAATACTATATATTTCATTGGTTTTTGGCGCTCTATTCATTGTAAAGTTATATAGAAAAGTAACCGATTCAAAAATAGGATAGGTTAGACAATATGGGATTACTGTAAGTTGTATTAACAAATACTTTATATTCAAAGAACCGTGATTCTCAAAGAAATTCATATAAATGCGAGATAACTGCTATTTTTTGCATTGTTTACTGTCGTTCTCAATTTTATCAAATTCAGTTTTGTTTCTACAGCGAAAAAGATTAAACCTTACATGCTTGAATAAATTTAAACAATCCTTTTTCCATATGTGATAGTAATATTAGTTTTAAAACACTAAATGGAAAAAAAAAATCCATAAATAATTCAATTTGAACGAGACTTATAGATTTATGACTTTTGATGGAAAAATAATGTATTATACTTTATACAATGTGTGCGTTATATCCTAACCTATTCTGCATTCTCTTTCCTACAAAAGTTCTTTACGATATTCTTTACGATTAATACACGGATTTTGAGTGAATAGAGTAAATAGTGCATCGTTAAGTAAGGTGCGTATGTATAACAATTTAGATTCTCTGTGTACTAAACTTTATATACTAATTAGAAATGTATCTCTCTGCTATTTTGCTGTTTTAAATTTTCGCAAGCTTATCTTTGTATTAAATTTCATTTGCCCGACACCCAATATACCATTGCGGTTTAAAATATCTTCCTCTAATTTTTTTTTTCTTTTACTGTTACACAAAAAATCTTCTCATGCCGATCTGGTATCAGACTAATCCAATCTAAGATGACAGAGGTATCAAAGTAATTTAGATCAACAAGGAAATCAACTTAGAGCAGCCCTGTAAGATATACAGATCAAGAAGGCCGTAACTTCACTGCAATAGGTAGCTCGGGAAAATTTCTCATTGTTTGATTAATACAAAATTGAAAACCGTGCATTGTGTTTTAGGCATCGTTAAAACATATGAGGCATCCAGAATACGTGTGGTCTAAGTCGCCAAAAAAATTAAGAATATACACTGTAATAAATAAAATATAATCTATAAAACATATAGTTCAGGTAGGGCGTATTTTATTTTCAGTAAATAGCTAGAAAATATTCTCAGTCAATGATGAAATCAAGTTTAACTTGTCGTATTTTTTGCGACACAAATGTTTCGTTCTGTTACGCTGTTACTAACGCAAGATATTTCATAATGCTAATAAAGTAAGTAAGTTAGATAAACAATTATACTTATCCATAGAGAAATTTAAATTTTAATAATATTTACAAGCAGAAAAAATATTCATAAATATACGTTTAAAGAACGTAAGTACTAATTATTAATCATGAAACAATAAAATTATTTCATAAAGCATGATTTAATAATAAAAATAGTAATAATAATAATAATAAAAACATCTATATCATTTTTTAAAAATCTGAGAAAATAATTTCAAATATTTGTGAAAATATTTAAAAAAAGGATCTTCTCTATTTTATATTCTACATTTTTTGCAATTATTATTTTTTAATTTTTTTATGCAAGACAGAACTTTTACAATGTACAACTTTTCCGCAGAGCCCGAGCTCGACAATTTGCAATCGAAGTCCACGGAGCCAGAGCTCGATACCGAAAGTACGTAGAAAAAAATTGTTAATAACATTTAAAAAATGTTTAAACATTAATTTTCTCATTTAAAAATTTTTTCTTACACAGAGAAATAGATATTAATCCTAAATACTCCCTCATGACAACATTTCATTATTTTCATGTCCGTGAAAATCTATTTAAAATAATAAATTTGTTATTTATAGCGAATTACTGTCAAAAATCCTCAAAAGTCAGAAATTTTATATTTTTAAATATCATTGTACAACTATGGTAGAAGGGCATGAGTTCTGTTTTCCAGTAATCCTGAAAAATAACTTCAAACAGAAAGCAAGGATAGACAAAAAATAGCACACGGCTTCTTTATGTTACTAACACTGACCGTGCGAACACTTCAGAAATAGATAGAATATTTCTCCTTAAAGCCATTCACTAACAAATCCATTCCCTTTTAAATTGATTTTTGAAGGATTGCAAAACACTGATTGTAAAAACTTAGAATAAATTTTTGTTTCTCAAATAGCAATCTTTTTTTTTCCATTTCTGAAAAAATAATATTTTCACTTTGAACCCGTTACTTATATTCTATTTTACTCGCATTTTGTTTTACCCATACAAATATGTATTCATATTTAATACTTTGGAAATTTTTCCGTAGAAAATTTCACACGCCTTGCATTCATAATAATCAATTTGATTATTACAAATATATATATTTAAAAAAAAAATCTTCAATTGATTTTTGTGGATCATCAGGAAATACTATATATTGAATATCTTTCTATTTTTCCTATTTGGTAAAAATTCTATTAAATATTTTTCGTTTGACTACGTAAAACAAAACAATAACTCAGCGTAAAACTTATTAATTAGATTATTTGAGAAATAAATTTTTAAATCGCGAAATAATTAATATATCTACTTGGTACAACGATCTAGCGAAACAAATTTATCAAAGACCCACAAACTGCATTGGAAATTGCATGCGGCTTTAATCGAATGAGAAAGTTCAATTGAGAGTTAACAAGGACCTTCGGATAGTTTCAGTATCGCATTTGAGAACGGTTTAAGGAATATAAATTTCATCGTAAAATCTGCGGAGTCTGCTGAATAGTTAAATCCAAAAATAAACAAAATTGCTAAATAAACCTTTAATTTTCCTTCAAAGCTCCATATAATGAACTTCATCATATCGTTGAATCTAAGTTGCAAACTTTACTAGATCTCTGAACATAAGCATTAGATACACATGATTACATATTTCTTTACGTCTAAATTCTTCAAAATCAGCTTCATATGGATGTGTAATACAAATTTTGTGGATACTTCATTTGAATACAAATTATTAATATAAACTACACTTTTCATTCAGCATACACGATATCATACACGATCATACACGATAATAAATTTGCGAAATGTAGCAATGTTGACAAAATAAATTATTACTGGCATGAAGGGCTTTCAATTTATAAAAAAATAATTTAAAACAGTATCAGTTATATTAAAATCAGACTGTCTGTATGTATTTCACAACTCTTTCTCCTAGAATATGAAACGTTGGGCGGTGAAATTAATCCGTTATTTGCGTGGATCCGAGGATGTCATAATAACTCTCAGAATTTTGAAATTTGTTTCCGAGATACTAATTTTTTTTATATTTTTTAATGGCATTTTTGAAATAGCGGCGACTAAATTACTCCAATATTATGGATAAAAGATGGAAAGAAGTGGAAATTACAGGGATTATCATATATTCATTCACATAATTTTCTCATTAAAATTGAAAAGAAAAATTATTTGCAATTTGAATAGATGGTAAAGTAGAAATCTTGATTAAATTACATTTTCCAAGAAAATTCGAAGAAATAAAAGCACAATTTCATAATTTCAAGCTTCTACAGGGCCGAAAATCACATGTTGACAGATCGATATCTAGAAATCGTATAGAGATTTCTTTTTTTTTTTCAGTTTGGTATTCAACCAAGGAGGAAGTTTTTGCTCCTTGCATTTAGCTGGACAATTATTGCGGTTATTCACAAGAATTATTATTATTATTATTATTTTAAAGAAGCAGATATACTATTTTCAATTAATTATATATTTAAAGATGGTGTTTAAAACATTTTACAAGGTCCCTGAAAGTAAAATGATCTATCGGATAAAAATGACACTATATTTCTCTTGTAAAGCATTTACTTTCATTCAAAAATATAAAACATTTTTTATGTGTTCGTCAAAATTACGCCATTTTTATTACGCTAACTCCGAAATTAGAAACAAATATTAAAATAACAATATACTGAATATTAAATACGTCAATTTTCATATTGCTAACAACGCGTATAACCAACAGAGTGAAAAATGTCCAGGCCGGTAATCGAACCCAGATCCTTGGTATAACGCACTAGTGCTCTACCACTGAGCTACCAAGACGATAACTGGCATCTCTCACTCACATATGTCGGTAAGGCTGCAACCGCAGCACATGATGGAAAGCCTCCATGAGCAACAACCTTGTGGCATACATGAGACGAAACAAATAATATAATATAATTAATTTTTTAATTAATTTTCAGCAGTGAAATTACGCTCGAAATTATTGAATATTAAATACATGATTTATTGAATATTAAATGCAATATACTTTTGACAAATAATGATTTGTATCAATAATCACGCAATGTGCAAAATAAAATTTTTATATAACCTACATTGTAAATATGATTAATTAGTTGAAATTTAGTATTTAATAAAATTAATATTATAAATCCTTTCTAAATGTATATAATTGTTCTTTTAAACTCAAGAAATTACAAGATATCATGCAATGCATTTGAAACGTGCCGGATTGCTCCTTAGCTAGTAATATCATTATTTTATTTAACATTTTCAATTAAAAAAAGAAAAAAAAACTTAAGAAAAATGAAATGTTACATTTTTTAATAATATTTAATAGAGAATGAATTTTTATAACAAATAAACCGAAGATTTGTAGTAAAAGGAAATTTGTTGATTAATAAAAATACAAATGTACAAGCATAACATTATACATGAATTTTACCTTTTTTACACCTAAAATGATCTTTAAAAAAAACCTAAATACATATCACATGAATTTGTAAATTTATTGAAATATTACATACAGACTTTTTTTTTCACATTTTAATAATTAATAATTCAAAATGCGACATTAATGATTTCCTCATCACACGCACTCATTATTATTATTATTATTATTATTATTATTATTACTATTATTTCTTTTAGCGTTGCCAATTATCTATCAGAAAAAAATTTCCACTATTCCGATCATTAATTTTTAAGGCTGTTCTTAAATCCAAAGGAGCTACTTTCTGACACATTTCTAAAATCATTTTTGTTCGGAAATTCATGGAATTGGCAGGTGTTCTTATTCAGAAACTGTGTAATGGAATCGTGTTTTCCATTTTTTTGGCAAAGACAGAGGATCTTTCAAACAAATACTATACTGCCAAAGTTGTCGCTTTGAACCGAATTTCAAAACGCGACAGCACGGGAAAGGAGAAAAACCGGCCGTCACGGCAGGGACGACCACCTCGGGAATTCAGCTTAAGCTTTAGAGTGATAGTGCAACAATGGATTATAATAACTCGATAAATAATTCATTTATATATATATATATATATATATATATATATATATATATATATGGAAACCACTATTTAATTTCAAATTGCTTCAATAGTTAGGCCGGCCAATTTTATGCCTTTACGTTTAAAAATGAGTCAGAAAATGTGTCAGAAAGTTTTACGTTGTTGAGCAGGGAATTTGAGAATCGCCTTAAGGTTCGAACAATTAGGTGAAATAAAACTTTATATAAGACGTTTAATTTTTTATTTCAAAAACTAATTTAAAAAAGAAAAAAAAAGGTGTTTTTTTATGTGAAGAAAAAATATAAAATAAGATTCAAAATGAAGATCATACTATACTTCTTCAGTCATTTGATCTGTTTTAATTAAATACAAGAGTAATAACGAAGAAAAAAAAACCTCGCCACACATATCACAAGTCGAAGGGAATAATCATAGCAAAAGGTTACGACTATATTCAGGGAGTAACTAAAAAATTTTATTTCTGACATTTCTATTTTAGCCGTCATTTTTTAGATAATAATTTTTACACTTGCGAAAAAAATTAAAGGTTTTGTTTTTATAATTAATTAACTTCGCAACTATGAAGTTGACAGACGGTAGGGAAAAATGGGCAATAAGAAAATTAAAAAGTTCAGTTTTTTCTTTCATTCACAGTTGACATTTAATATAGAAAAAAATACTGTTTTAGAATCTCTTAATTAAACGAAGAATAACCTGATAAGATATTTTTATTAAGTGCATTTCATAGAAAGGATCTTTTCGGTATTTGTGCATTTAAATTGAAAGGCTGTCTGTGATGAGTTATATCAATATTTTTAGCTCTGTTCATAAGATAATATTCCATTCTTCAATATATGAAAGCATATATTTTGAAATATAATTTAAAAATTTGAGATTAGATACATATACGTCATATAAAACCGTTTTAATGCTCTAACAAACATTCGAAATATTGTTCAACTTAAATATATCATTAATTTTTTTTTTTTTTTTTTTTTTTTTTTTAATTGGGCTGTGTCAGTTTTTAGATTTTTTAAATGTATATCAAAATTTTCTGTCAACGTGCTGCATGCAACAAAATGTATAAATCTATTAATTGAGCAAACTATGTATACAGCAAGGTAAAAAGCTAGGTACTCTGATAAAAATATTTGTATTGTCACATCCCATAAATCATAATGTAATTTTCTTTTGAGTGCCCCTGTAAACGAACTATAAATGCTACCAACTTCATTTTTAATTCCAAACATGAAATGGTAAATCTCAATAGTATATACCAATTGTGAGAAAATCTCTTGAATGTATTTTAATGATATTACCTTATTTCAAATTGATATACATCACTGAGGCACTGCAACTGAGCACTGCAAGATGCTTACTATAGAATTAGAATATGGTGGGCATAGGATTTATAGTTAATTTAGGGGTTCATTTATCGTTCATTTTATCACAGGGACACACAAAGGAATTCGGTTACAGTACTGTCTATGAGCAATAATTGCTGGATGTGCGATTTTAGTTGTGGTATGCATTTTTAAATTTAACTAATTTTTTGCATATTGCTTGTTGGGTATAAATTCTACAAATCATATTATACGGCTGCACAAAAGAATTCGAGTGCATTTCCGCTTATTGAGGGAAACTGGTGAAGGGGAATTTTAACTGTGTAATGCGTTTCCTAACGGAACTAGATTTTTGCGTACTATGTAGTATATATACAAATCCATACATAAATCATAGGGTTGCACAAAATAATTTGGACGTTTTCCCACCATAGATGGTAATTGCACAAATTGTGTTTAATATAATATAGGTAACTCGGAAGAGGTTATTGTATATTTTCATTCGTGGTTATCTATATTATAAAGGACAAACGTGTCCGTGCGTAACGCTGACGTCATTTTGCGAATGGCAACAGTTGACGATGGAATTTCGGTTTTGCGATTTTTGTTACTGCAATTTTTTTTAATTTCTAAACATAGCATATTTTAAATTTTTACACCGTTATATAGGAAAAAAAAAATCTACTTTCAAATGCAATTTGTTAGAAAACTGTATCGTAATTGACTGATTTATTATAGCATTTAAATTAAATTTAAAACATGATTTTTTTAATATATCTATCTCTATCGCTTGCAGACGATTACAAAATATTAACCCGTTTACAGTTTAAACAATATAAAAAGTTCAGCATTTGTTTTCAGCTAATATTCAATAACGACATTAAAACTTCATTAATCAATCAATAAATTAGTATAAATAAAACACAGATTTAACAGACATGTAATTTAAATAAGCGCTTAAAACTGCTGAAATTATTAGAATTAAAAAACTGTTGTAGATAACGAAATTTTTAGCGATTTCTTCGGCTATTAACTTATGGCTGGAGGCCAATACAAAATTACAGTTTTTAATAAATTTCAAAATTTTATTTGAATGACATATTTCATATAAAAATGCTCTTTGGTGTTGTTAGCGGTCAATAAATTAAAAAATATATATTAAATGTAAATAATCTATTAGAGTTTTCAGTAAAAAAAAAAAAAATGTTTTTACATATATTCTCTATCCCGGGAAGCCCGGGTTAGATGCCCTAGTTATATATAATTTCGTAGATTAAGGTTGTTCTCAAATCCAAAGAAGCTGCTTTCAGACACATTTTAGGTAGATTTCGTAAGAAATACTACCTATTACATTCTGCCCTATGTTGGAATTTCTGAAATTTTTTTGCAGATCTACGCCGATTATGACGCCTAGAACCCAAAACCACCCCCCAGTTTAAAACTTTATCTATTTATCTATCTTATTATGTATGACACGATAACGTCAATAATTCTGCACAAATCTCTTCCAAACTGATACATAAAATCAAGGGGCATAAAATCTCGGTCAAGTTCGTTAATGGACAAAATCGAACCAATGTTCATGTTCATATGATTTAATTGTATATTTGAAGAATTTGGACGTTTTCCCACCATAGATGGTAATTGCTGAAATGTTTTTTGCGTTTTCCTAATTGTTTACTTAGATATCCTCTTTATGCCTTCCTCTTCCCAGGAAGTTCTAAAAGAGAAGTAGTACTTCAACTATTACAAAACACACCAATTCACAAAAAAAAAAAAAAAAGTGTCGGTGCACATAGATAATCAGACGATATTATTCATAAATATCAATAAAAATTTTTACTTAGAGAATTTTCGGAAACTCTTTAAGAGCTTTACAGTTTTAAAACAAGCATACTTTTATTGATTAACCAGTAAATCAAGTTTTTTTCCTCCTAACCACACTGTAAATAAAAAAAAAAGATTTATTATTAAATACATTTTTGTTTGTGTTTATATTGTTTTTTCCAGGAAAGTACAATATAACCACAAACAAAAATATATAATAAGCTCTTCCGAGTTAACCAGGATTCCGAAAAGCGTTCTTTATTTTTAGAAACCTCAAAAACTAATATATTTTCAAGATTTAAAAAAGTATTTACATATATACTTTTTGCTGCCACAGATTTTCGGAAACGTTTCCGAGTAGTTTTTATAGTGTGTTAATTAGTTTTATCAAACCGGAATATTGATATTTAGGATGCTATTCTTTCTCAAGTAAACATTTTCATGTTCAGCTAACATGTTTACTAGACAAACATGATAAATTAACAGCATTAACATTAACATCAAAATTAATATTATTTTGTTGTGCTCACATGTATAAAATCAGTTAAGCAGCTGAAAATGTTTAATAGAGAATTGATAACATCCGAAAAATCAATATTCCGGGTTGAGAAAACGAATTAATACACTATAAAAACGACTCGGAAATATTTCCGAAAATCAGTGGCAGAAAAAGAAACTTCATTTTTATAAACACTTCTTCAAATCTCAAAAATATCTTGGTATCTGCGGTTTCTTAAGATAAAGGTCGCTTTTCGGAATCCTGAGTAATCCTTATTGCATATTTTCGTATAGATTAAGAAACATTTGTCTTTTTTACGGTGGAGGAAGCGGCCGAAAACATCTCAAACTTTTTTTTTTTCTAATCTAGAATGTTACACCTTTGTACCAATCGGCACTTTAAAAATATGCATTTAGCACTACACATGGATCCGTGTCTTCCACTTACCGGGAGGTACTAAAACAGAAGTAGTCCTCCAAACACTACTTGTGATTATCCACAAAGTAGTGTCGGTAGATAGTCAAGATTTTTTTATTAAGCCATGTGGCAAACATGACTTCTATGCAGGTCTTTTGGTGGTATCGTCTCTATTATCTAAGTTGTAAGCAGGGAAGGAGTCTTAAAAGGGCCCATTATCAGGAATAAAAGTGTTTGATGTTTTTGCAAGGGTGTGTTGTTTCTGCCTAAGAATATCCTTCACGGGATGGGAAATGGAATGCTTTATTTCAAGAGAGGAGGGGAAAAGAAAACTGTAATTTTGAATAAAAGCAGTACTGTTTTGACAAAAAAAAAAGTCTACTCACACAGAGAAAAAAAAAAAACTTTAAACTTTAGGAAAAAAGGTAATTAAAAAATATTTTAATTCAAAACTGACATTAATAACAAAAAGTTTATCACCAAGCTTAACACTAATAGAAGAAATTAAAGTACTGCACGGTTCGGATGGTACCCAATCCAAACCCGAAAATTCGATTTGTAGTCAACCCGCAACCCGATCCGAACCCGACAAAAAAAAAATTTCCTCGATCCGCAAAAATAATTTTTGACGACCCGCAACTCGACCCGAACCCGAAATACTTCAACCCGCAATTAAAAGGTCAGTAAATCATGTGTTTTAATGCTATTGTGAATAATAATGTACAATCATATCTTTAACACAATTTAATATTTTACATAGAAAAATGGATAAATATAAATTCTTTAATATTCAAATATAGTAAAACCTCTGAATCGCGGACACCTCGGGATCGTTGGATAGAGTCCTGCATCGGGTTGAGTTGTTTGGTTGTTTCTAAATTTCTTTTTCGAGTCTGGATGACTGAATTTTCTTTCTGCGTGTCAGGTTTACCCTAAAATAATTCCTGCGGTTTTTTGCAAGTCTGGTTGTTGGAACTTACACAAAAAGTTTGAACAGAACTATGTTTTAGGTGACATTAAATACGTATTTTAATATGAATGAGTATATATTCAATTTACTGCTTGATGAAATATAAAATGTACATAAAAATGTAATAATAGATTATTCTTCCCTTACCCCTTAGCTAAGACCCATTTTTTTTTTCCTCGGAATATGAAAAATATTACCAACATTTCGATTATGGTACACACAAAAACACGCGTATCGTATTTGTGATAGTTTATGAACACATACACATGATACGTGTGCGTAGACTGGGCGATGCCCACTATTTAAATCTATAAGCGTCATATGTATAAACCTCAGCTATCCTATGCAAAAAACATGATTTAAAAATATTAAAATGCGAGCGAGAAATATGCCAAGAACCTTCTCATAGACTTAACATCAGCTTGCGCGTTTTTTCGCATGGCTGATGTAGGCTCTTAAGACATTTGCTCGGATTTAAAGTCTAATGCACCTAATCAGATACATGATGAAAGAAAGAATAGCAAAAAAAGAGAAAAGTGAATTTTGAAAAACAACTGTATAATGCCAGAATCACTAATGTGCTCAAAATGACAAGGAGTGTTTCAACGTATTTCGGAAAGAAGAATGCGGTTTTGTTTCGAGAACTAATGTAACAAACGCACGATAAATTGTTTTGTATTTATTTATTTATTTTTATCACGCATTAGTTACGGTTTATTTATAAACAATACTTATTTCACGATACAAATGCAAGAGACATCGAGATTCTCATAAAAATACAGATAAGATTTAGCTCTTTGAAAGTTTGATCAGATAAAAAGAAGAAGAAAAAAACATGTGAAGATAAAAATCAAAATATTTAAAAACTTGAAGGAAATTTCATTTTTTACTAAATTGCGTACAGTTTTTATTATATTTTTTAGTAGTTGTTGGTCATTTCTGTGTTATTAAAAAAGGAGGTATAGTAGGAAAAAAGAAAGAAAGAAAGAAAGAAAAATATCGATGGCTATAACTTCATTTATAATTAATTCAGGAAAAATAAGAAAGAAAAATCATGCATGGATAGTAGATGATGAAACACTTTCCAGCACATTAAGAATATTGTAACAAATTTTCACGGTTAATAAGTGGAAATATGATATCTATGTAAACAATTTGGAAAACGCAAAACACATTTGAAAACGCAATTTCAGCAGTTACCATCTATAACCGGAAAAATAACCGAATTCTTGTGTGTAGCATTGTATATGATCTATAGATTTATATATGTATACCGCATAGTATGCTAAAACTTAGTTCAGTTTGGAAAATAATAACACAGTTGAAAATTTCCCTTCAGCAATCTCCGTCAATAAACGGAAATGTACTCGAATACTTTTGTACTACTATGTATATGATTTATAGAATTTATACACACTAAGTAATATGCAAGAATTGTAGTGGCTCGATTACGCAGTTTAAAAAGCAACTTAATATCATTTTTACTAACTGCATGTTCCCATTATTTTATTTCATTTTTATTTATTTTGCTGTTAAAATTATCGGCACGTTTTTGATATGAAATCTGGCAACGGTCCAGCTTTATTGTTTTTGGAATAAGAAAAGAATAAAATGTTATCGTTTGGATGCTGGATTATTTGTGATAATTAATAAGTGTTATTAAATCATTTAACTATAAAAATTATTATATTATTTTAATGTACGAGCCTCCCGACAGAATTAGTCAAATTTAAAAACACAGAACTGAAGATGCACTTCCAGCAATTATCGCTCATAGACAAAATAGTAACCGAATTCTTTTGTGCGTCCATGTAAATGAACGATAAATGCTGTGCGCATCACATTGTACAATAAGCATCTTGTAGTAGAAAACTTCAGCGATGTATATTTATTTCAGTATGTTTGAAATAGTTTATCATCATGGAAATACATTGTAATCGATCCCCCCCCCCCTTTATACCATAATGTAACGGAATTCTTTTGAGTGTCCCTGTAAACGAACTATAAATGATACACACTTCATTTTGAATATCAAATGAAGTTAATATGTATTTTGTAATATGTATTTTGTATATGTATTTTGAATATATAACACGTATCAATTACATGTCAATGCGAATAAAAGACAAACCGAAGTCATAACACTTTTCAACTATGTTGGTAAGTTTTAAAAAAGTATTGTTCTCATTCGTAAAATATTGACTATAACTTGCTGTGGTGTGTTTGGCAACAAGGTCCCAACAAGGTTTTTGCGGACGGTGTCCCCGCACCAGGGGCCATCAGTTAAAATAGGTGCTGACAATCTTAATCGGCGCCGAAACTAATCACTACTCATGCATTTACGATCGGTAGAAAAACTAACTAGGGTTTTCGCGCTAGGCGCCAAATAGAGTTGTTTGGCTATATTTGATATGACATGAAAATATTGCCTATAATTTGATATAATTAACGGCGAATTCAGTTCCTGATGAAGATTAGATTTTTATTTATTTTTTCTTTAGACCTTAGTAAAGGGGACCAGGAGGGACACTATGCTCTACAGACTTGGTTCACTAGTCTGAGCAGTCCCTTCTAGACAATCACATTTTATATGGTTTATTTTGTTATATGTAATCACCAATTTACAAAAAAGAACCCAACTTAAAAAATTCAATAGCATCACTATAATTGCTTCTTATATATTTATGTTCAGCATGCCAAAAAACGTAGCAATAGGAATTTACATTAATTTTGAATGATTACATATGAAACAGTAACGTCTGTTACTTTTTCACTACCTACTTTTTCACCGTTTTTCTCTCTGTTGGTTTCACGCCTTATAAGCAATTAAAAAAAAATCCAGCAATTAAAAAATTAATTAATATAACGCCTATTCTTTAAACAAAATTCAAATCAATAATTTATACATACATTTTGTTTTCCATACTTTTTAAAAGCCCAAATACAACACGTAAGCATTTTAAACTAAACTGTTTTTGAAATATTAATCCTTAGTTAATAATGCGAATTATAAAAAGGCATTTAAAGAAACTTTTTTTTTTTTTTTTTTTTTTTTGGTCAGCATTTGAAAGATTTCAAAATAAATTTTCTTCTCATTTCTGAATATTTGTTTCATGTTTATGAGGAAATATGTAAAATTCGTAATTTTAGGAATAATATTTTTAATTACAGTTGAAAATCTCTTTTGTGCCATTTCTGGGCTAAATTTAACAAATCAACGACATATTTAGAAATTTCCAGATGAGTATCGTTAATCTCGTTAACAAAATAATTGTTATCTTATTACGTTAATAATTTCAGCCGCAATATCACACAATTTTCAAATACGTTTCTCGACATTGATACAGTTCCGGAACGTTATTTTAACTGGCATTTAGTGTGTTTTTCAAGTTAGAGCAATCACAAAATTTGTATTTAGAGAAAAGCGATATGGCAAATTGACAGAAAGAAAGAAATAGGTCTGTAATGAAATTTTCGAAGTTCGTATAGAAAAATAAATATGTATAGTGTTCCTGGATAATTTCACCATAGGATTGTAGGAAAACAGCTTTATTCAGCGGCTTAGAGTTTGAGGTTTGTTCGTTTTTTTCCCTTTACTGTACATTTTACAGATGGATGATCTACGATTTTTTTTTAAACATTATGCTATTTTCTAATCATTATTGCTGTTTTTTTTAGGGCTGTCCTTAAATATAAACTAACAACTTTCTGAGACATTTTAAAGTTCAATTTTGTTTGCAAACGCACAAAATTAGCAGATGTTCTTATTCGTAATCGAATAGTTTTTTCAGTTTCCAGTAAAAGAAGAAAATCTTTCAGAAAATATTGTCAAAGTTGACGTTTTAAACAAATTTACGAACGCGACAGCGCGGGAGAGGGAAAAAACTGCTGTCACGAAACAACTATCTCTCATAATTCAAGATGAAATTAATTTAACAAAAAATTTAAAAAAAATAAAACGTTCGATTACAAATACCTTCAGTGATCATGCCTGCAAGCATCATGCTTTTACGTTAAAAAATTAATCAGAAAAAGTGTCAGAAAGTATTTCATTGTTGAGCGGGCTGCAAAATATTTTTTCGATAACCACCTTAAATATTCAGTTTATATCATTATTCTTAAAATAAGCTCACCACGTCATGCGAGACTTGATGTAAATCTGAACATCAGGAAGAGCCTTTTAAAATTGATCAAAATCATGTATTCCTCTTAAAAGTGTATCAACGTCATTTAAAACGCCTCTTAGGCAATTGGTTGACTGCTTAGAACTTTGAAGCAGCTACCGATTTATTTAAGTGCTGATGATTTTAGGAAGAGGGAAGCATATTTTTAGATATTTCGAGCGTTAGTTGAGTGCGCAGAATCTTTCTATGTATAATAAATATCGATACTGGATGTCTCGAAGTCGTTGACTTTTATTTGTTACCTTGATACGTCAGTTTATAAATTTTACATAAATTCAAGTACACTTAACTTTCTTGGTACTTACGGTCTTTTCTTATGAATACCGCTACTTCCGAACAGTAATCTTCGCCTTATTTAATAGAGAGTTTGTAATAATTTTCTGTTATTAAAGAACGCAAAGATTACAAATCGAAAATATTGTACTTAAAAATAAGTACCGTAAAGCACGCTGGCTTTTTAGTATACGAAGATGTTAATGCACATAAATGAAAATTAAACGAAATTCTTACCGAATAGCAAACATGTCAGTTAGTTAGACAGAGTACATTTTTGTGAAATAAAAAGGAAAAGTAACAAGATAAATCGTCTCCTATTGCATTATAAAAGAGAAATTTTCATATTTATGTTATTTCTAGATGTAAACTCACTCACACTCACAAACACACACATATTCACACACATGCAATTTCTTTCTCTCACACACACATATACACGCACACGCAGAGAGAGAGAGACGCATGAATAAATCTTTAACAGAAATTTACCAGAATGAATTTAGGTTATCAAAACTTAATTTATTTTTGAATTTTGTCGGATTAAAAACATGTAATAAAGCTAAATCGATTAATGTTAATAGATATAAAGAAATTTTAGATAAGTTTTACTTGTGCTAGAAACACCAAAAGTTTGGTCAAGTTTTTATCATGATAGAACATATGAATAGATAAAACAAAATTTTTGAAATTTGAAATTATATTTCAGAAAAATAGAACGAAATTTCACTTTTATAACGACATACAGAAATTATATGTATAGAAAAATCGCTAGGGGATAATTTTTCCAAATTATCAAATTTTAAACTCCCCGAAACAACATGTATCAAATTATTAGCCTGATTTCACGAGCTCCTAGCAATTATTTAAAGATAAAATTTTATTAATTGTTAACGACTGTATTCTGCGAAAAGCATTAAGAATATGTTGAAAATTAATATTTAACGTTTAAGGTTGAGAATAGCCAAATGGCAGGATAATTTTTGTTTCCCCCATATCTAGAAATTCGCCCTTCCTTTTGCTGGGGGTAAAGAAGGAAAGAGAAATTTCGGGGCTAAGGAGTGGATTTAGATAACTGATAATTCATAAAGACAAATTAACAAATATACTTTTTTTTAAAAAATTAGAATTTTGAAGATTTAAAATTTTGTTCTGGGCACCAGAAGGGGGGGGGGGATGTAATTTAGACGATTTTGTTGTTGTTACTAGAGATAAACAAATGGGACAGAAGAATTTTTTAAAGCATTTCAATGAAATTATTAAAAAATAAAATAAAAACCTAAATCCAACGAAACGCGGAGGATTCTTCTCATGTCTGCAAGTTAAAATCGTTTCTTTTTTCTGTCTTTTCTTTTTAATACATCACATATCATTGTTTAAATAATGTAAATAGATAAAAATAAAGTGAAATAAAGTGGCTGACTGTCGTACGCAGGTCGTATTCATTTAAAATTTATGACGAGAATAAATGTGATGTCTCATATTTTTATAAGCTTCCCAACTTAGTTCCTGTTTATATTAAACGTGAATGGGGTGACAAACATTTTTTTCTTATCTTCGAGCAGCATCCCAAGTCAGTCACAGTAGTTTTTTATGAGCCGCTTATTATAAATTATTCTATTGCGACAAAAAAAATAAAAATAAGAGAGTATTCTTGGGGCCGGATTTGGGGCAGTTTTAAAATCAAAACACGTTATTTTCTGACTCAAAGCACAATCACCAAACAGTTTCATGGGTGCTGTTAGGAGGGGGAGGAGGACAATTGCCTCTTTTTGGATTTTGAAATGTAGGTAAAAAAAATTTTTTTTTTTGTCTTGAACGATTTTGAGTAAAAACAAAGAAACAAACACTAAAAACGTATAAAGTATTATTTCCAAGTATTAAAAATAATTTAACACTAAGATAAAAATAACTAAATTTTCATAACCCTCCCTCTTCCCCTACTAGACAAATTTAGTTATTTTAACTGTTATTCTCGTTATTATTAATTTTTTTTTATATGGTGGAAAATGTCATGAACATTTTGATACGTTGCATTTTCTATGTGTTAATATTTTTGAACTGTGACTTACGTTAAGAAAAAAGTTTGTTGATGAGGGATTTTCAGGTAAATCCGAAACGTCCAATTTTAATATGTTTTTAATGTTTTATGCAATTGTAATGTAATGTCTGTAATTTTAATGATTTTAATATAAATATAAATATGTTCAGACGTAATATTTTTGTTTACTTCAGATCAAGTTTAAATTTTCAATAATGTGAAAATTTCAAATTAATAGAAATATTATTTTTGTAGATATAGTTTAAAATAACAATAGTTTTTGGAGTTAGATTTGACAGATTTTTTACTAAAATAATTTAAAAAGATATATTATAAGTTCATCTAATAATTCTTTACATTGCTTTTTTATGCCACCAAATTTCGAATGAGTGACACCTCGTATTTATTTAAAACGTATGACTAAAATATTTATATTAAAAGTGAATAAGACAACAAATATTTTCTTTACAAATGTACTCATACTAATTGTGTTTTTTCTTACGAGCGGCTTATTATATCGTGATGACAAAATAAGAAAGTAATCTTGGTCCCGGATTTGGAACAGTTTTAAAATAAAATAACGTTATTTTCTGAACCAAAACATAATCACAAAACAGCTTCTTATTCATCTGATTGACTTAAAAAGAATAATTAAGTATATATTATTTTAAAGAATAACTCAAAAACAGGAATAAGCTTTAATTTTGGATTCGCATATTTGGAGCTTGTAGAAATCGCTTTCTTCTAAAAGTAAAAAAAAAAAAAAAAAAAAAAAAAAAAAAAGGTTACAATTCACATATATATATATATATATATATATATATATTGGATATGAATTTCAAAATATGGATTATTTGAAAATAATTTGCAAAAAAAAAAAAAAATTGTAACTAATGAATTCGTTTTAAACAGAAATCGATTTCTAGAAGCTCCAAATATGCGAATCTAAAATTACAGCTCATTTCGCCAAGTAGTTTTGGTATATTCTTGAAAAACTATCCGCATGGCAAACTGTTTTGCAACGATTAGAAATTAAACATTAGGTGCTCCAAAGTTAAAACCTGTATATTTTCTAAACTTCTTGACTGAATAATTTTCGGGTACGGTATCCAAAGGAAAAAATTTCCAAAGAATCCAAATACGATGTCAAAATTTGTTAGTAAGTATTAGAGATAAATTTTGATAATCGCTATACGTAGACGATCGCCTAAGTAAAATTTAAGTATAGCATTCATTAGTAAACGTTATTACTAAAAGGAAGGTATACCAGTCACATTTTTATACGATGATTCGTGGTAGAGTTAGAAGGGGTGATCACTTTTTCTTTCATTTTTCCACGACTGTACAATCATACACAATCCAACATATGAAAAAGTCGAAATATTCAGGTATTTAATTTGTGATTTATACAAATGGTAAACATAGGTGTAAAACATTATTTATATTTTCCACAATGCAATTTTTGTAAAAAGTGGGTTAAACAAGATAATACCCTATTCCTTAAGAAGTAGGGTAGAGGGAACAAAATGAAAATATGAAAAGGAATTGAATCACGTACCGTAAACAACAATAAGTTTCATTTAGAATTTTTCTATTTTTAAACAGTTATTTTTTCAAGAACAGTCGAAATGACCTATACTGGCCATGTTTAATTACTGTACCTTTTGTCATAAACTACCAAAGATATGCGCTTAAAACTTTTTATATGCATCAATCAAATAAAACATTCTTAAGAAAATTAAGTCAAATTTATATGCAGATATCTTTCAGTTTTTTTTTTTTAAGATCTGAAATAGAAATTACTATTAAATGGCAAAAAATAAGTTTTTCTTTCCCCTAGAAATATTATAATGATGGGTAATAAAATTTCTTTCCAAATATAAAAAATGTAAAATAAATAAACAAGTGTCTGAAAATCTTCTCCCTTTTCATTGTGGGTGAGTATTTCAATATATTTTTTTTTCGCAGAATATTTCATTTTAAGAAAAACTATATTAAATATATATATATATATATATATATATATATATATGTAGGATTTCAGTTATATAATACTTCAATTGCTTTATGACGTCATGATCGTCAAGTTGACTGACGCTTTAGTACTTTTATTATCCATGTTTTAAATACACGAGCTACAAATATTTTAATCACGAGATCAACATTATAATATCTTCAAAATTGGAAAAGAGCGAGTCTTATAATTTTTATCATCGAAGAAGCGTCGAAGTGTGGAAGAGTCAATTAGGAAACTGCTAGGCCTAATTGGACTATGTAACAATAAGAATATTATATGTTTTATGTTGTTTTATGTGATAAGTGTAAGATATTTTACAGAAATAACCAACGAAGCGTTGTGGAATTGATTTCCTAGAATGGTATTAAAATTCTTGTTTTTGTTATTTTGAAGTCTAGTTGTTCAATTAATACAGTAAATTAACTTTTTACGTATCACCTATCTACATATATATATATGTAATTAAAATCTGAACAAAATACTTGCTACACTGTCCTATGAATGCAAAATATAAAGTTACCGACATAAATTTATAAAACCTTTGCTGATTCACGAAAAGGGTTAGAAGGCGCGCATATGACGATCCTGATTCCAATGAAACAATCATATTTTCATTATCGATTAGTATATCCTGAGCAAATAAAGCTACAACTTCTCTTGTTTAATAAATCTGTAATAAATATATCACAACTTTTGCATAAATTGATTTTACTTGTTACCCAGCTGTAGCAAAATGTCTTAAATTTATGCACTCAAGTGTAACCAAATTTGAGTCTTTGGTGAAAGAAGAATCAACATGTACTCACCCCTTTGAATCGTGTGATCAAATACACTTTCTCCTCCTTCAATTGTACAGTTCCATCTGTCATGCCTAAACTGATTTTGGCACTCTTCGATGCCACGTCTGGCACCGGAAGACACGGCCCGAATAATGGCCGGGTGTGCTTGGCACACTTTTTGTTGTTGTGATACAAGTCCTGGTACTGTGGAACATAATGATACCTGTTCGCTGGCCATATCCGGGGGTGTGACAGATACACCCACCATGCCCAAGTACCTGTAAAGACAAAACGTCGAGTTAGCTTTCGGAAAGAGCAATGCAAAGAAAAAGTTCTTGGAAGTTCAAGTTCTACTTTTTAATTAGTCATAAATAATAAAAAAAAGAAATATCTATAAAACACTATGTAAACACATTGATAATTTGTTGTTACTACAGAGGTGCCATAAAACAAAACACAGTTTTAAAAATTAAAACCATTAGATGTTAAAAATCCATAAGCTTTCGGCTAAACATTAGCCTTCCTCAGATGAACACAAGCCGTCGAGAAGACGCCGCTCCGTGGAGCGGTTTATTACAAATAGAAGAACATAGTTATCCATGCTGTCTGGAAAAGTTTGATATGCATATGCATAAATTGCTGTCAAATCAAAAAAACATTATAAAAATGACAACTTTTTTATTCATATAATTACCGTCTTCTAATTATTACATACTGTAAAAAAAGAAAAAAAAAAGTTTTTTAATCTAAGTAAATATAATGTAACCACGAACGAAAATATACAATAACCTCTTCCGAGTTACCAACTATTCCGAAAAGCATCCTTTATCTTTAGAACCTCAGAAACCAATACATTTTTCTGATTTAAAGGAGCATTTATAAAAACAAAGTTTTTTTTTGCTACGACTGATTTCCGGAAATGTCTCCGAATAGTTTTTATAGTGTATTAATCAGTTTTCTTAAATCAAACTATCGGTTTTTAGTATGCTATCAGTTCCCAAGTAAATGTTTTCGTGTTCGACAAAAATGATAAATTAACAGCATTAACATTAACATCAAAATTAATATTATTTTGCTGTACCCACATGTATAAATTCAGTTATGTTTAAAAATGTTTAACAGAGAATTGATAGCATGCGAAAAACTAATATTCCGGGTTGAAAAAACGGATTAATACACTATCAAAAGTACTCGGAAACATTTCTGAAAATCAGTGGCAGAAAAAAGAAGTTCGTTTTTATAAATACTTCCTAAAATGTCAAACATATATCGGTTTTTTCTGTTTCGTATGGTAAAGAACGCTTTTCGGAATCGTGGGTGACTTCGAAGAGGTTACTGTACATTTTCGCTCTTGGTTATTTCATATTTTTGTAGATTTAAAAACATTTGTCTTTTTTTTTTTTTTTTTTTTTTTTTTATTATTATCCTTGTTGACTGGTGGAATTATTTTCTTTAAAAAAGTAAACTGTATCCGTATTTAAAAACTCCAGTTTGGATTTTTCTTTTCCTATGTGCTTTCCCCCTGTAAAACACGTTTTCTGGCCATAATCACTGACTTCAAAGCAGCGTTTCTTACAACAGGTGAGGAACGTTCCTGCTCTCAGTGGATGTTTGGTATTGTAGAATTTACACAGATGCATTATTTCCCTGGATTCCTGCACGGTGTTCAGAAATACGAAAAAAATTGCACGTATCACGAGTATTAATAGGTTTTTGCTGAACTGCTCGATGAATGTTTCTCAAATGTCTGATTGGTATGACGCATAGTCTTTCAATCGTTGAAGTGATACCGGCCAAAAAAGCTTACTTCTATTTGTAAATATCTTTTGCTTACATTTTTTCTTTTTCTTTTTCTTTTTTTTTTTAATATACATTTGGTTGTATACTTCTATTCAAATCTAAATTCTTGAAAAAATTAAAAAAATTACGGTTTGGAATTTTTTTTTCCTTTTGTGCTTTCCCCTGTAAAACACGTTTTCTGGCCATAATTTCGGACTTCAAAGCAGCGTTTCTTACAACAGTTGAACAACGTTCTTGCTCTCAGGGTATGTTTGGTATTGTAGAATTTACTTCACGGGATGATTTCACAGTGTTCAGAAATAATATGGAAAAAATTGCACTTATTACAAATATTAATAGGTCATAGCTGAAGTGCTAGATGAATGTTTTTCAACTGTCTGATTGGTATGACGCATAGTCTTTCCATTGTTGAATTGGTTCCGGGCATAGAAATTTACTTTTATTTATTTTTTTTATTTTTTTAAACATATATTTATTTATATATTTTTATTCAAATTGAAATTCTTCAATTTTTTTTAAAAAACTTCGGTTTGGAAATTTCTTTTCCTTATGTGCTTTCCCCTGTAAAACACGTTTTCTGGCCATAATCCTTGATTTCAAAGCAGCATTTCTTATAACAGTTCAACAACGTTCCTGCTTTCAGTTGATGTTTGGTATTGTAGGATTTACACAGATGCGTTCATTTCACGGGATGCTTGCACAGTGTTCAGAAATAAGGGAAAAATTTTTTACGCATTACGAGTATTAATAGGCCTTTGCTGAAATGCTCGATGAATGTTTTTGAACCGTCTGATTAGTATGACGCATAGTCTTTCCATTGTTGAAGCTGTATCTGGCCTAAAAGTTTACTTTTATTTATAAATATCTTTTTATTTTTTGTTTACTTTTGAAATATACATTTAGTTATAGATTTCTATTCAAATGTAAATTATTCAAAGAATTTTTTTCATTTTAATAATAGTAATAATAACTTTTTATATACATACCGTATATTTCGGCGTATAAAGGGCAATTTTGGGGCAAGAAAATTTATCAAAATTTACAGGTGAGCGTTATGAGCCGGTTATTAAAATGAAAGATTAAAAAATAATGAAAAAAAAATATTATAAGAAATAAGAATTTCTACATAAATCAACATGAAAATCAACATAGGAAAAATTACATACGACGTGAAATAAAATTTGCTATCGGATTACATGAAACTTGCTAGCTCTTATATGATAGTATTTATGCTATATAGCGCATGAAGGTTTCTTTGTAAAGAAAGTTGCGAGCATAATACGGTGAATCTATCTATATTTCAAAGCAAACACACATCCGGAGTAACACTGACATCATATTGACGGTGGCAACATCTCACCAATAAATTTCCCTTTTACTGTAATTTTTTTTAACTTCTAAACATCGTACAATTTAGGAAAAGAAAATTGTTCTTTCAAATGCAATTTGTATGAAAACTATATCTCAATTTATTAATAATTTACGTTAGATTTTTTCTTTCTTTTTTTTTTTTTTTTTAAATCAGGCTTGCTTTTTTTTTTTTTTTTTTTTTTTTTTTATCTATCTCTATAGCGTTACGAAGGATTAACCCGTTTGCACTTTAAAAAAATATAAATAGTTCATTTAAAATTTCATCATTAAATACATAAATAAATAAATAAAATAATATAAATAAAACATACATTTAACAGACATGTAATCAAACTACGCCCTTAAACAACTGAAATTATTCGAATAAAAAATGCTGCTGTAAATAGCGAAATCTTTAGTGATTTCTTAGGCTATTAACTCCTGACATACGGATAAAAAGAAGGTATAGCTTTTAATAATTTTCAAAAAATTATTTGAATACATTATTGATGTATTTTATATAAAAATGCTTTTGGTGTTGTTATTGGGCAATCTAAAAAACATATATTAAATGAAAAAAATCGATTAGAATTTTTAACAGAAAATTATGGCTTTCACCTATGTTCTGTAACCAAGGAAGCCCGAGTTAGATCCTTTAGTATGTCTAAAAAGAAAATATAGTCTGAAATTTTAGATGTGCGTTATAGACCGGAGTGCGTTATACGCCGTAATATACGGTACACCCTTTTTCTTTCTTTTTTTTTTTTTTTTGTTTAATATACATAAGACTAAATATTAATTTTTCTACCGTATTTACAAAAATATTTATTTTGAAGAATTAGATCATTTTTAAAAGAAAAAATGTTTTCTATAATTATTTTTGCTACGAGAATCATATTTTAATTTCCCTTTCTCTCAAAGCTAAAGGCAAGATAAAGAACAAAAATCCTGAAGACAATTAAAAGACCATATAATTGATAAAAATCGTATAAAGTATCGTAATTTTAGCGTTCATAGAAAGGTAGATATATTAATTGAAATATGACAAATCTCGAAAAAAAAAATATATGTACATTAAGATAAATTCATTTAAACCTTGGAAAAGGGCTCGGCAACTACAGACAATAAAACTTAAACAGCTTTATATCTTTTGATCTAATTATCGTATTTACATGGGTTTGCGTCATTTTACTCTTAAAGATGTAGAGTATTTTTTTTAAGCTGAAAAAGGAAAAATATGATTTCCCCCCCCCCAAGATTTTAGTGTCCAAGATCACCTTAAATGATTATTTATTTATTTATTAAGATTATTTATTTTTAAATTTATTAGAAAAAAAGTCTTAAAACTATTATGAAATACACGAGTATATATTAACGAGTAAACTATTATGAAATACATATATTATATACACGAGTATATTTTTTTTCTTCAGTTTAACAGCATCATAATTGTTAATTGTTATTGTTGACTTGTTATTGATATTTAAATAGATTCTCAGTTTCAAATTTAATGAAAGAAAATTCAATAATTTATACTTTTTCTCATAATAATACTATTACACACATAAGAGTTTAATTATAAAATGCCACAAATTTATTTTATATCATAACTTATATTTTTCGCAGAACCATCTCTACAAATTTATTAAACAATTGTTTTTTAATTAAATACCTGAATGATTTAAATACAAAATGTTTAAAATATATGTATATATTTAAATTGTAACACATGTTTCTAAATTTCCAATAATCTGCCTATAACTTCATTTAAATAATTTATAAATAATTACAATAAAATTAGTTTAGCATCAGTTTGATTTTAAAAATTTGAAAGCAATTTAAATTTCAGCATTTTTTAAACCTTAAGAGTCACTTGCTTTGTATAACTTCTTATATGATTGCAGAAAAAATCTATAAAAAAAAAGACAAATTTTCCTTAATCCAGAAAAATGTAATATAAGCATGAACAAAAATACGTAGTAACCTCTTCCGAGTTACCAACGATTTCGAAAAGCGTTCTCTATCTTTAGTAACCCCAGAAACCAATATATTTTCGAGAATTAAAGAAGCATTTATAAATACAAAGTTTATTTTGCTGTCGCTGATTTTCGCAAATGTTTCCGAGTTGTTTTAGTGTATTAATCAGTTTTTTTTTTCTCAACCCCATAGAAGAAACCCGGATTATCGGTTTTTCGTATGCTATCAATTCTGAATTAAATATTTTCAACAATCCTGTTTTACAGACAAATATGATAAATTAACCACATTAACATTAAAGTTAACATTATTTTGTTACTCTTGCATTTTATAAATTCAATTACGTAGCTGAAAACGTTTAATTGGGAATTTATAGCATTCTAAAAACCGATAATCCGGTTTGAGAAAATTGACTGACGCGTTATAAAAACTACTCAGAAATATTTCCAGAAATCTGTAATAGCCAAAAAAAAAAAAAAAAAAAAAAAAAAAAAAACTTGCGGTATTTTTTTTTTCCTTTAGTGCATTGTCGTTTTTGAAAATTTGGTTCAAAACGCTAATTTTGACATCCTTTTCTAAAAAAATTTCTGCCTTTATCAAAAACGAAAACATTTCGATGATACATTAAAAAATATGCCAGAAAGTAGACAGTTTGGATTTGAGAATAGCTTTAAGTTTGTTTGCTTTGATCGGTATATTAGCGACATTAATTTTACTTAAATAAGTTTCAATAATAAAAACAACAAGTGTAAACCCCAAAAAATTCAAAAGTATTTTTCATGCAAAAAACAAATTAAAAGTTTGTAAAAAATATATATAAAAAGTTACAGTGAATTTTATCAATTGTTTCGACAGTACAAGCCATACAGAAAAGCATATACGGACAAATAAACTTTTCCATTTATTTCCACATTTCTAAAAAAATCTAAAGTAAATTTTCTTCCGTTTGTTTTCCATTTCTCAAGCAAAATTGTTCTGACAGTACCAAAGAAACATTGAAAAATGCTGCACTTCCATATTTCATTGACTTTTTAGATTTCATTCTTGCTTCTATTTGCGATTACTATGTAACTACATTTTATCCAATTCTCAAGGGAAAGTTGAAAAATATTCTACTTGAGAATATTTATTACTGAGGGAGTTTGTATAGAATCAAAATTGCCATTAACAGAACTTGTTTTCCGAGTGAAAATGGTTATTACTTCTTCACGAACAGATAAGAATTTGGTTGATGTGAAATGCGCATACGTTGAATATTCTTAAAACAAAGAAATAAAATTATCTTTAAGCGATGATGTTCAATTTATTACAGTTTGAACGAAATTAAAGTATTTGTTTTGAACAAATAAATGGTTAATCGTAGATTATAAAACTAATGAAACAATCTGAAAGGGCTTTAAAAAATCCCTTAACCCTTTGTGACTCAACAACTGCGATTTGAAAAATTTGTACTCAGATGTTAGAATACATCATTTTAAGCATGTAAAAAACAATTAAAAAATTAGAACATAATATTAGAAAATTATTGACTAAAAAGGTACGAGGGAAAGTTATTAAGTAAGTCACAAAAGATAATTAAATAATAACTTACAATGATATTCACTTCAAAACTATTTTTATTTCTCAACATGTACTCCACCAATATTTATGCACTTATATCACCGTTTTATCAGAGCCCCATCAGCTGCATACAATTCTTCGGGTTGCTGTCTCAGCCTCATTAGGACTTCAAGTTGAACACAGGAGACAATTCAAAAGTTTGGTTGGCAACTTCTTCAACATCCACCATACAGCTTCGACTTAGCCCCAAGCGATTTTCATCTGTTTAGTCCACTAAAAAACCATCTTGGTAGCAAGATGATGTTCACAGAGGACGAAAAGGTTCAACTTGAAGTCCTAATAGGGCTGAGACGGCAACCCAAAGAATGTTATGCAGCTGGTGTTGGGGCACTGATAAAACGGTGATGTAAGTGCATAATTATTGGTAGAGAACATGTTGAGAAATAAAAATAGTTTTGAAGTGAATATCATTGTAAGTTATAATTAAATTATCTTTTGTGACTTACTTAATGACTTTCCCTCGTATTTCTTTCACATCTGCAATAAACAAAAAATTACAATTTTGTCAATTTTCTAATACGAAATTGTTAAGTATATGAACATACCTTTTTGTACAAAATCTATTTTTGGTCGCCTCTAGCCTTTTTAATTTTACAAAATTAACGAAGTTCATTTTATCAATAAGAATGCAAAAGTGCTCAAATCATAAGTAAAATTTTGTCACGAAAAATTAACTCAATACCGCCGTCTGTTGAGAATTATATGAACAATTTATATTAACTGCTATGTTGGGAGATAGCAGCAATAAATAATTTGGTTGAATTTAAACATAAGATACTTTTTTTGAAAAATGATAAAAGCGTAAATGAAATAGAGGGGACTCAAAAAGGACATGTAAAAATTCGAATTATCAAAAAGTATTAAACAAAATAAAAGAGAAAATGTGTCAGTGAAAATTATCAAAGAGCAGCAACAATATTTTTATGTTAATAGTTATCTAGGGTTTAAATTGGGTAATGTGTCTTAGGTTTGAAAGAATAAAATAAATTATTTCGCAAATATTACGAAGATTTACACATATGAACAACTTTGAACCCTACAAAATTAGTATTAATTTTTACGTAGTTAAGAAAATATTCAATTTTTTTTTCATTAATTGAAACATGACACTGAGCAAGTTCATTTACGTAGTTTTACGTAATTAAGAAAATACGAAATTTATTTCATTAATTGAAACATGCCACTAATGTTATTTATCGAAAAAACTCAGTGACAATAAATAAAATACTAAATTGACTATAGTTAATTAGTTATTTTATTTATTGCTAGAGTCTAAATGTACAATAGTAATTGAAATAACATTTTTCTGATTACAGTCTATGTTTAAAAAAAAAAAAAAAATCGATATTACGTATTTACTTATACAGTAAATTTATGAGACATCGCAAGTAAAGACTTTCGAATTATCTAAAGAAGTTGTTCAATTATTCACATTATATAAGGCTTTGAATTGGATTATAAGTGGAATAAATCTAATTTCGAAATAACCAATATTTCGAGTTATTCAAGCCCCAATTAAAAAAAATAATAATAATAATAACTGTATTTATACACCACCATCCATTAACGTCTATTATAATAACCGTCCCAGTCTTATATATAAGACTGGGACGGTTTGTTCTGACAAGACACGGACGGCGCACAATATGGGCCATCAGCTTTTAAAGCCTAAATAACAACTTTTAATGATATCCTTGTTTAATCCAATGTGTACACTGCAAAAAATAATTGTTGATTTTACAGTATAAAACTGGCACCCCAGCTGCCAGTTTTATACTGTAAAATCAACAATTATTTTTTGCAGTGTAGTAGTAGTATGAAATTAATAAACACCAAATTGTTAAAAAAAAGGACTATTTTAATTATAATTAATTTAACACGGACGGTTTGCTGTAATATAAAGACACGGGCGACGTATTGCATATGCGTCAACGCCTTTTAAAGCCAAAATATCACTTTTTGGTGGTAAAAAAAATTATCCTCTAATGTCGAGTAATAGTATAAAAATAATGAGCATCACATTTATAAAATAATAATAATAATAATTTGACTAAGAAAGAAAATAGAATAAATTAACAAATACACGGGCAGTGTATTCCCTACGCCAGTGGTGACTTGCCAATAAAAATAATAAAAAAGAGCAGAAAAAATTTCGAATTTCCATTTTAAACATTGGTTGAAAATTGAAGGATCTTTGTAAAGAGGATAAAGGAAGCGTAGATGTTAATTACGTAATTACTTTGAAACTCGCAACTTTGTTTTACAGAGTAGCGCACCCAGTCCGTGTTTGTACAGGTTAAGTGTTCTCAGTGTACAGATACTTTTAAATAAAAAATATAGATTTGCACAAGAAATTTCAGAAATTTTGAGATGTTTAGAATATTTTATTTCTCTACGGCATAGTCCTGTTTTGTCACTTGCTCACAGATGCCAAAATATTCTTTAATAAATTCAGACGTCACGACTTTACGTCAAGCCTGTCTAATGAAGCGAAAAAGCCACTGAAAAAATTTTCACCTTTTCTAGACATGTCATAAAAAAGCCCAAGCCAAAATTCAACAGCTGAAAGGGAAAATGAAAATGAATATAAAAAATTGAATATCTTATTTCACTCCAATGGCAGAAAGGGAAGAAATTCATGCCATTTTCACGCTTGATTTCGAAAATAAAATAAAATAGAAAGAATTAAATAAAAATGATAAAATGTTGAAAGATGAAAAAAATGCGCCAGATTCTCATATCTTGGCGACAGAAATGGTTGCTATTCTGTAAGATTAATGGCAACCTCTGTGAACTTCGCTATCGTGGTTTTGATTCGATTCCACTGGTTCGCTTGAGCGAAATTGGAAGAACTGAACTGTTTTGAAAAGTTAAAAAAATTTGATCGGCAATTTTTTTTTTCTACTCTTTTTCTTCGAGAACCGTCATATAAATCGACCGTAAACATTGGATATTCTCGTGGATGAAGCTGTAAAAATTAAAATCAGCACAAACTTTTTTTTTCTCTCTCCCCAAAACTCTAGATATTTCCGGTTAAAGAAGTATTCTGAAAAGATTTGATTTATTCATGCATTTGATGATACTAGAGTGTTTCTTTTCTATTTTATTTTATTTTATCTTAACGAAGTTTTTTTTTTATTATTTATTTAGTTACACTTTAACCTAAAAGACACTGAAAAGAACACTTTATTATTTTTTTATTGTTATTTATTTCATTTCACTTTATTTTACTTTAGAAAACTAGAATATTACGTGATCTTCGTGCGCGTCGAGTAAGAAAGCACTGTATTATGTAAATTCAAACTAAAAATATAAAGGTATACATAAATGTGTATGTATGAGTTACCCTAACGAAATTATTATTATTGTTATTATGATCATCATCATCATCACCATTACCATTATTATTTATTGGAGAATGAAATTTTAGCAACTAAACAAAAGGACGTACTTACGTAGAGTAAATTACGTTAGAAAAATGTTTCCATTACATGAAAAACAAATAAGAATGGCTTTGAGTTATTATTCTAAATTGTTACAGTTTATGATTCGACATCCACTTCGAAAGCGAAGATCTTATCTAACTGCTTTAAATATCTTACCGGACATTCCTCATCGGCATTTCTGTCGTCATGAGGGGACTGAAAAATTTAGAGTTTTTAAAGCTGTTATTTAATCAAAACTGGCTACTATCTGATACATTTTTTAATTCATTTTTGTTTGCAAACGTATCAAATCAGCAGGTGCTGTTATGAACCGAATTTCCAGACGCAACATTGCATAGAAAGAAAAACATCTGCCGTCTTGAAACAACAATTGCTTATTATCTCAAGATGCAATTCTTTTATACAAAAATAGAAAAAACTGTTCGATTACAAATCTCCTTAACAATCATACTTGCAAGTATCACGCTTTTACGTTTAAAAAGGAGTCTGAAAATGTGTCAGAAAGTTTCGCGTTGTTGATATGGGATTTTTTTTTTCTTTCTTTTTTCAGACTTTTCTCACATTATAACTAGCTACTTTTTGACACATTATCAATTTTTGAATTCATTTTTCTTCGTAAACGCATGAAATTGTCAAATGCTCTTACTCAAAACTATTAAATTGAATCAATTTTTTCCCTTTTTCGATAACGGCAGAGGATCTTTAAGAAAATTTCTTCAAAGTTGGCGTTTTGATACGAATTTCCGAAAGAGAATAGCCCGACAAAGGTGGTCATGAGATAGAAATCGCTTGAAACTCAGGATTCCTTTATCAAAAAATCAAAAATAAAAATTTGATTACAAATCATTTTAATAGTCATGCCTTCCAGTGTCAGTTTTTGATGCTTTAAAAGAATCTTTAAATGTGTCAGAAAGTGTCGCGGGAAATTTTTTCAAGACACCGTTAACCCTTTAGCGAGCGGTGTCCACAAAAAAGGACACCTAATTTTAATTCCAAAACTAACAAACGACACCAAGACCATTTAATTATTTTTTTCCTTTTATAAAACATGGGAAAATAAGCAAGTTTTTATTCTCTAATGAATTCTTTTTTAAAGTCTGGTGTCAGTCCATAATTTCATAATTTTAAAAACAGACTTTACTCCGCGCCGGAAAGGGTTAAGCCCTCGAATTGCAGTGGGATATTTTTTATACTACCTAATTTTAATCAAAATTTTTACCAAATTTTTTTAAAGAAATATTTTTGGTGAAAAGAAAGTTGTAAAATGCATTTTCTTATTTTCAAATAAAATTTTTCGAAAATTCTGGTGCGAATTCAACATTACAGAAATACAATTAATTGCCCCTGAAAGTGTTAAATAATCGAAAAAATTAAATGTTTTCATTATTCTTTAAAAATTAAGCAAGAAAGATGGACGATGCGAAAAGCTACAGACATAGAATTTAAATGCGCGAAGACAAAACTTTCCTTGCCGAAAATTAAATCTTTTGCACTAGAAAAAGAAATAACTTTATTATATTTTTAGTGAAAATAAAGTTGTAAAATTGCATTTTCTTATTTTCAAATATTTTTTATTTATTTATTTATTTTGAAAATTCTAGTGTGAATTCTGTAGAAAACTAATCCATTCATTTCAATCACTTAATATTTTCCACTCAAAGTAAAATAAATAAATAAAGAAAATGATGAAGCACGCAGATAAAAACCCAACGATAATTTTTCTCTCATCTCTTAAAACAAGTGACCTAATTTATGACTCTTAAGTTTCAAGTTTATCAAGCAATAGAGATTTATTACCTCGTTATAATCATTCTCTTCTAATAATGTGAAATATGTTTATAATTTGTTATTTGTGATTATGCCATTATAAACTTATTACAGAACTAAAACATTTAAAAGGACAATTATTCAACGTCAATTTGTTTCAAAGAAATGATGCAACTTTACTCGTAACTTTCCAAACTTTGTGAAAATGAGTCAGTGTATTACTATCCTTCATTCTGTAAAGTCACAGGAAAAAATGTTTCCTGATGTTAAAATTAATCTAAATGTAAACCTTTTAAAATTTTAAGTAATGTAAAATATAATTTTTAAAATCAATCCAAACGTGAACTTATTTATTCAATGTGAATTGTGCATTAATATAATTTTTTTTTACAAGTCTTATTTCAGCAGTGGTACATCTACACGATTATTCAAGAAGTGTTTATAATAAATTCTCAAATAGTTGAAATATATAAACCAGTGGATATTTCATAAATTGGATAGACCTTAGAAAAGGTAAGCAATTCCTTTTCTTTCTGCATGTTGAAGACCAGAGTTAATTTTAATTTGAAGAATTTAATATTCTGATGTTACGCGCTTACCTCGTTGGCCTCGCCCCTTCAACAAATTCAACATTACAGAAACACACTTAATTGGTCCTGAAAGGGTTAAATAATTGGCAAAATTACGTGTTTTCATTATTCTTTAAAAATTAAGCGAGAAACCTGGACCATGCAAGAAGCTACGGATATCAAATTTAAATGTATGAAGAAAAAACTTTCCGTGACAAAAATGAAATTGCTGAAATTGATTTTTCAAATGTGTTATACGTTTTCAAAATTGTTTACTTTATCCTCTTTCACCGCATTAAACGGTGAAGTTCTGTTACACTATTCTGAATGCGTTGGAAAGTGTTTTATAATCTGTGCTTGAAGCATGCTTTTTCTTTCTTGCTTAAAATTGTTTGCGTTTCTTTTTTCTTAGCGTTTCTTAAATATTCAGTTCTTCTGACAAGAAACGAGACTTTAAAAATATAAAGAAAAGAAAAAGGAACTGAATTTTTAATGAAACCGAAATAGCATTCCTTTGAAATTGCTTCGCCATATATAACTGTAATGAAAACTTCAAATTCCAATGCCACGACGATAAAAGACTGAAAATTTCTGAATGTAATCAAACCTGGACTTGAAAAGCATGTAAATCAGTGGCTTATTTTAGAGAAAAATTGCATTTCTTCTAAGAGTGTAGAACGGTACATAAAATAAAAGTCAACTGTAAAATATTTCTACCAGAGTAGATAATTCAAAAATATGTTCCATTTGAATATGATACGAATAGGAACAAATGCCTTATCATTTTTCATCTGTCTTTTCAAAATCCGTTTAGATTACATCTTCAGAAAATATGTTGACTTTTATTATCAATTATCGATATTTTATGGAAATCGTATCGTGCTTTCAACAAATCTATATTTCTTTCAGAATTTCGCGTTTCTGTTTGAAATAATGTTTGTATTTCAATGGAAAACGATTTATTTGATTGATAATTTAATAAAGCAAACAGGATTTCGTTACAAATATACACAATTTTAATGAAATCTAATATTATTTTTGAAACGGTTTCAAAAATTTAGCCAAAGGAAACGAATTTAAAACAGATAATTGAAAACAATAAATGTTGGAGTTAATTTAATGATTATTGAATATATTATTGAAAACATGTTGCATAGAATAAAATATTTTGAATGTCGTTATTATATGCTTTGCTGTTATTCTGCACGGAAAGTGATACATTTTATTTATTAGAAATAATAAGTTAATTTAAGTCTTTCAAATAATGAAGTACACATCTTCCGGCCGACTTATAAAAACAATCTATAATTTTTAAGAAAGATAAAGTGCATTAAACAGTTTTTCCTCTTTACTCAGTCAAAGTCGCTAATACGAAAATTAAAATTATGAGTGCAGTTATTAATGAATTCCCTTTCTCTTTCATTCCTACTATATGTTTGACATTTTATATAAAATTCTAATGTGTAATGAATTTTTATATCAATAAAAGTGAAAGAAAAAAACTGCATCGCGCAGTTTTGTAACACACTTGTTCTTCGAAATATATATACTGTAATCTAAAAATTTATAAATGTATAGATTTTCATCTTTTCTAGCAAAACCTTTAAATGATATTCATATCACTGAATTAGCTTTTATATTAATCGAGCTGTATTCTCAAAACAAATTCACAATTAAAAATCGCAAATTTAGTATTAAAATTACCAAATAAAGTTTAAAAAAATATATATTTTTTCTAAATGGCAACGAAAACTATTTATCTATTAAGGTAAAATAATTTATAATTAAAGAGAGGAGAGGAGGTCAATTACATAAGGTAACCAATCACTGATAAAAATAACACCTAAAATCGGCATCAAAAGATAATATATAGAAATATTTCTTTTAAAATAGGGTTATTTTTTTAGTACGTTAAAAAGTTAATGTACAAGGAAAAATAGTGTACAACCGTATAATCGGGTCAAACCGGATATCTCAGTTTTTACTCAATCTGAGCAGCTTTCTAGTGGTTAATGTTTGAAATACTTAACTTTATGCCAAAAGATAAAGTATTCACTGTGGTTTCTCCATAGTGATATTTATGTAGTCACTGCGTTTAAAAGTTTATTTTGTCTTTTTTTTTTTTATACATTTTTTTTTTCTAGTTTTCAAAATTCTTAAACACAAACACATTTGAAGTTAACGGAAATTTTTTATATTATTATGGGTGCATATTTAATAAGAATTTATTTCCCAAACTGAAACTGTTATTAGCATTTAAAAGGGCGTTTTTACAGCTTTATCTGCATTCTCTTGGGGTAAAACAGAATATCCTACGTGAGATAAATAAAAGGACATTGGAAAATAATAAAAGAGCCGGTAAACAATCTTTAAATAAACGACAGACACCAAAATAGAAATACATCAAAAGGTATAATCAAAACTACGTGGATAATGGTTGTGATGATTTTTATAAAGCTGATAAATAGGTAAACTTCTTTTCTGCAATCTTTCAAACTTTAATGAAGATAATTATCCTTATCCTTTTGTCTTTAAATATTAAATCATTAGACTTATCATTGAAATACGTATTATCAGTTAAATTCCTTAGTTGAAATTGTAAAATAAATTATTTTCTTTCTTTTTAAAAGAAAGCCTAAACTTTTCATTTCCTGTGAGATTAAAAAATCCATGCAGTTTTACATCAACAGTGGGGTAAAGCCGGATGATTCGACTTTTTTTTTAAATAAATAATTATTTGGTAATAAATATGTGATGACCTAATCATATATTTAAAATGATATTATGCTAAAAGGATAAGTGCAGAGTGTTTACGCAAAATCTCAATAAATTCTGGCTTCAAGAAGAAATTGATAATAAGGTATCCGATTTTTTCCTATTTCCCCTTACATATATTTTATGTTTTCTCTGCAGTTTTGAAGAAATATTTCAGTAAGATATATTCCATGTCCGTGAACGTGTCAGAAAGCCCCGAATTTCAGGATGAATTTCTAAACAGCGTTAATGTAATTTTTCAAATGAAATTTTGAAAATACATTAAAGGAAATTATATCATTCTCAGTAAATTAATTTTTTTACGTAACTAAACGCTTGCAACTATAATATATATATTGCAATTAATATATCTATTAAATCACAGCATAATTAACACACTATAAATTAACTAGTAATAATAATACGATAGAAAATAGATATCCATTGTTAAATGCATGGATTAAAATAAATAAAAAATACCCCCTACATATATTTTATGTTTTCTCTGCAGTTTTGAAGATATATTCCATGTCCGTGAACGTGTCAGAAAGCACCGAATTTCAGGAGAAATTTCAAAGCAGCATTAATGTAATTTTTTTAAATAAATTTTTGAAAATACATTAAAGGAAATTATATCATTCTCAGTAAATTATTTTTTTTTTACGAAAGTAAACATCTTGCAACTATAACATATATATATATTGCAATTAATATATCTATTAAATCACAGCATAATCAACACACTATAAATTAACCAGTAATAATAATACGATAGAAAATAGATATCCATTGTTAAATGCAGGGATTAAAATAAATAAAAAATAAAAAAAAGAATAGAAAAAAAAAAAAAAACAGAAGGTAGTAACATTACAAAAACAAAAATGGAAACTTATGTTGTGAAAAACTTTATCAAGAGCAGTACTCCACAATATAAGTAATTTGCAAATGGTTTCTGTTTAAACAAAAAAGCGATTAAGCAGAAATTCCTATATTCAAATTACCCGATTCGACACCACATATGAAAAACAGAAAAATTAAGAGGGGATCAATCCTGAAATCCATGTAAGAAAAATGCCATATCAATACCTATAATGCAAAAGGCATAAAAAGTCGTTAAAAACAAATGCCATTTAAGAAATAAAAACGAAAAATATTTACTTACCAATACAACTTTAAACGTTAAGTATGAACTGGACCATTTTTTTTTAACAAGTACATAGAATAGTTAGATGTTATCAGTTAATAAGATGCAGTTATTTTAATAATATATCATTAAAATGAAGTCACATGTGTGAAATATACATAAATACACACATTTAATTGGTAGATAAGATCCTGCATAAGATTGATATACTTACAACATATTTTAACAAGTCCTCGGGTACTTTCTCGAATTAAAATAAGTAGATAAACAACTGTATATATTTAGTAACAGAAAACGCTATCCGCTTACTCCTTTGAAAGTGTTAATTGCGCATATTCAATTATTTTCTCTTCTCACGCGAGGTAACGAATTTCTCGCGTGCAGTTGTGTAATTTTTCAGGGCTCCATAGCCCATTGTCTGCCTAGCAAGGTATAACTTGGAGTCACGCTCAAGGAAGGTCTATGCACCGATAGGGTCATGCTTAGCTGTTTGTCGTCTAATTTAATTGTTTTCCGACCTAGATCTGACATATGGAAACTGAATTTCTGGAGCATTTAGGATGAAAGATGTAACTTGTCTGTAACAAGATATGGTAATATAACTTGTTGAGCTTAAGAGTTTCTTTCTTTCTCCCGGTAATAATAATTAAAAATAAATTGAGTTCATAGACCTATTTTTTAATGAGATGTTTATTATTATAATTATTTAGCTAACTTCTTCAAATTACTTTAAAGTTTTATTTCAGGTTCTGCAGCAATTTGAGGATTCTACTCCCAGAGACATACTTTACTTAATCACATAAATATTGTTAAAACCTTAATTATAATACGTAGTAATATCACAGGAACTCATGATTCGATGTGTTTAGTTGACATAACTTGTCTGTCATTTCAATATTTTTTTTCTATTTAATTAAAAAATATATGTCCATATATCATTACCTACACAATTGATGTGTCCTAGATAAATAAGAGTCGGATCTGTAAATCATGCAACATTTAAAACTCAATGACAAAAATATTTCATTGATAGAGTTATTGAATTTGATAATCTTTCTAACAGAATTTCATAAAAATATGTTTGTAATATTTTATTACAAGTAATTGTTTTTCTAAAGAAAAATAATAAACCCGACTTCACGGAATTATTTCTTATCTTATTGCACTGATATTCGCTTATTTTACGCGAACGGGCGTTTATCAGTGAGAGAGGTATAGAGTGTTTGTGGCAACCTTCTATTGTAATCCACATGCATTTTAAATCCCATTGTTTACAAAATCGCTCATTTTGAAGAGCAGTAGACGATCCTATATTAAGGGGACTTAAGATGCTTAACATTCAAAAAAATTAATTTTTGAAATCTGTATATATATATATATATATATATAATGCGAAAACCACATACCATACTTTCAATCCCAAATCTACTGATTGGATATCTTGATTTCTTAATATATATATATATATATATATATATATATATATATATTAAAGTTCAAAGAGAGAACTTTACAGACATTTTTCTCAAAATGTGGTTTTGGGGCATTGCGCGCAAAAAAAAAAAAAAAAAAAAAAAAAAAAAAACTTTTCAACATTTTTTCATGAAATTTGCAGGATATATAGTGTATAATTCCCAAATTTTCACTTTTTTCTGTTGAAAAAAAAATTCTTGGTGTTACATGGCTAAAATTTTATATATATTTTTTTTTTAAAGCAAGAAACGGTTTTGTTTTTAAAATATAAAAATGCTGTAAATAAACATTTTTTTTTTTTTACGTTCAGTGTAAGCACAACACTTTCAAGTATATTTATATGTAGCATTTCCACTTTGCTACAATATGTGTAAGCCTTTATTTATATAAAGTGGTTGAGAGTTGTGGCAAACTCTAAGCTGTTACACACTGCCATATCAATGTATTTTTATTATTCGTAGTGAGATCGCAATCACAGCATACTATAGCAGTCATCGCGGTGAGCTTAAAGCAGCAAAGGTCGAAAAACAATGAAGATTTCTCGGTCACAAAAATAATCACATTCAGTTGAGAAACATCATTTTATTTATCACTGTACTCCATCACGGTAAAGGACTGTTAGAACCTCCGATATTGCACCAAACCGAATCAACTGTGATCTGCGACATATATTATCAAATAATGAATAAAGAAAAAAATAACTTTAGCAAAGAAAATTTAAAGGAATTTTAGCAGATTTCACGCCTTTACCGATGTCTACATTGTTTCACCTTCTAGGAATCGTCAGAAAAAACGATATCCCAGCTGGTGTAAAAATATTTAAAACCTCGAGCGCAAGGATACAAAAAAGGAAAAAAGAAGTAAAAAGGAAGAAAAAAGATCGCGAAAAAACCTTCTAGAAAATCTGAGCATATTTCAGCAAACCCTTGAACTCCCGAGAGAAAGAGCAAATTCTTTTGTAATCATGCGCGCTACCTGTGATTCCAATTTTTTACCCTACAAGTCTAAAAACCTCTATAAAAAGTAATTTTCTTCATTATGATCCGAAAAACATATGAAATAAAATAAAAAACATGCGTCTATTACCGCCTTTAAAAATGATGTTTTCGTAACGTGTACTTTTTTAAATAAAAAATGGTAAATTTGTTTTCCTTTTCGACATTTTTAGAGTCCTAAGTCCCCTTAAACATTTTGGCGTGTCCCCATAAAAAAAAAGGAAAAAAAACTACATACGATACGACGACTATTTTACAAACATAAACTAGTACCGTACACCGTAACAACATTTTCAACATTCACGGCGATTGGTCAATTTTTACGAAAATTACAGTTTATTCCCTTAGAAAGTACAAATAAATAAATAAATAAATAAACATTTTGGTGTGTCATAAAAAACTACATACGATACGACGACTATTTTACAAGAACAAACTAGTACCATATACCTTAACAACATGTTCAATATTCACGGAGATTGGTCAATTAATTACGAAAATACAATTTTTACAATAAAAAAAAAAAAAAAAATAAATAAATACGCTTAAGTAAGACTATTAAATAGCTTAGGCCCTAGAAAGCACAAATAATAATAATAATAATAATAATAATTAAACATTTTGACGTGTCAAAAAAAAAAAAAAAAAAAAAAAAAAAAAAAAAGAACTAGTTACGATACGACGACTATTTTACAAACGTAAACCAGTACCGTACATTGTACATCTTAACAATATTTACAACATTCAAGGCGATTAGTCAATTTTTACAAAAGTTACAGCTTAGACACTAGAAAGTACAAAATAAATCAATAAATAAAAAATAAAAAATACATTTTGGCCTGTTATATATATAAAAAAACTACATACGATATGATGTATATATATACATGCCTATTTTACAAACATAAACTAGTACCGTTGACTTTAACAACATTTTCAACATTCACGGCAATTGGTTAATTTTTACGAAAGTTACAACCCTAGAAAGTACAATAAAATAAAATAAAATAAAATAAAATAAAATAAATAATAAATATAGCGAATTGAATAACCTCTTTTGTTGGAAGTTGATTAAGAAAAGAAATTTTCTCTCGAGTTCTTCTCATGCTGAGCTATAGAAGGTTAAAGCATTAAAATAAAGTTTTTTCTATTAAATAATACTTCATACTTTTTATTCTCCTTTAAAGAGAAAAAATTAAACTGAACTTATTTATACAAATGCTAAGATGTACCGCCATATGAGAAATGCGATGGAGTTGAAGGAATCTTAAAGCACAATAAAGGCATTCTCATGACTTGTTACTGAAAGCAGGAAATCTTACTTGTAGTATCAATGCCACGGCAGTTGGGCTTTAAGTACTTATTTCCCATAGACAGATTTATCAATAGAAGGAGCACCGCGCGAAATGCTAAATTTGTTGTCTTTTAAGAAATAAAAATCATTACGTATAATCGAATGAAATTGTTGTCTGGTTTTTGTGTCTGATAATCCCATAATGCAACGATTGGAGGTTTTTAATACCCCAAAAGAAAAACAGAAAGTTTGAAAATAAGAATATTTTAATATAAGAGAAGGGTTCTGTTAAGCATCGGCCAGTTTGTTATAGGAAGTATACTTTCAGGGAGGACTTTTGAAGAAAACGTAACCCTAATCATCGGTCTCGTAACAAGAGAAACCCTGAAAACCTTACGTCATCCCGTCCAGACTGCGCTGGTATCATCCCTTCATCAAACTTCTCCCTTTTTACGGCCCGCATGCTAAACATGTAGCAGGGACTAGCTATTGCTTTATGAAGGTACTCTGTAGTCGAATGAGTTTCGGAGATTTTGTGTGCGGTCGTGTTTTCCGGAATTCTAACATTTGTGCGTGAATGAGCGTCATATTTTGTCATTTGTAAATTTCCCAAAGTGTGTCTGAATATCCAATAATCTGATTTCATGGTTACTTTGTGCAATGGCATGATAAATAGGTACCTGTGGTTGTTTAACTTCAATATATACGATGTGGCGATAGGATTTAGATGCAGTGGATTTAGCCGCATCTCGTCCTTTGTGGCGAACCAGACTTGTGTTCCTCCGCTTCCTGCTTTTGAAGTTAGATTCCTACGTGCTAAGTTGCCAGTAAAGTTTCCATTTAGGCTGTAGCTGAAGTGAATCTTCGGCTGTGACTTCGCCAGCGTGGTAATGAATTAAAGTTTGGTATCTAAAATAAAACACTATTGGAATCGACGGGATTATCTTTCATAGTAATATTGCAGTGCTTGAAGTGACATTTTATAGTGCTAACTACAGTGTTTTCAGTGTTTTTATGGTGAGCTGAAGCGATCTTTTCTTAGGTTCCGCCAAACGATCAGGGTAACCCATTTTGTTTTGAGCTAGTGCTTGAATTTAGTGAGTTACTTCGGGAAAGTATTCCTCTTCTCAGTTTTTCAGTGCTTCGAGCTTAATTCCGACCATCTTTAATTTAAGACTGCCCGCTCCACTACCATCTACCGTTATTTATTGCTTTAAATAAATTGTTATTGTTATATCTTGTGTCATGGCTACTTTTCAAGTTGACAGGTTCGAAAGGTACGTCACGAGAACTGGTCTGAGAGAACCCTATAATACGAGAGAAATGTTTTAAAAGTTTCAAATTGCTTTTACAGACAGACCTCAACATTCGAATATTCCATTTTCGAACATTTTGCTATTTCGACCATATTTCGTACTGTATTTAAAACAATTCAACTTATCCTTGTTACTTTTATAAAGCAAATTCCAGGAACTAAACAATAAAATGTTATTTATTTATATGCTAATTTATTATATTAAATTTGACTTTCATCTTTGATTTCCAATTAAAACTTTTAGGCTGTTCATAAACATATATTAAAAAATCGAATAAGAAACTTTATTTTTTCTTATTATTGTAAGCATCATTATTGTGCTAGTTATTAAACCAATTTCAATCATAGGAATATATAATCTAGCATAGCTTTCCATTACATTATAATGATTTGATAAAGTAATTACGATATTTATAATTTGTGTTAAGCATTTTAAGATAGAAACCTAATAATAAGTATGTATATGTATGATATAATATTATAATATGATCTTTTATCAAAAGAAATAAAGTCTATTAAATCAAAAATTCTGCCAAAGGGATATTTGAAGAAGGTTCTTGACTTTCGAACACATTCCAGGAACTAATTAAATTCGAAAATTAAAGACTTCCTGTATTACTGAAATGCAGGTTTGATTTCCCAGACAAATTTTTAAATGAAGGATATTTTTCATAAACGTGTAATTAATACATAAAAAATATTCATCATTAATGGAAAAAGGTACAGTATCGCCTGTACTAATTCATATTTTGCGTACTTTTTATGCCAATTTTTTGTTTGTTTTTAAAAGCATCAATTTTTCATTGTTTTTATAGTTACTGTATAGCTGTATTTATTAATTTTTAAAAAAGTTGTTGATTTTAATTAGAAAATGAAAAATTCTAAATAGTAATTTTTGCTTTATTTAATGACAAGCATTTCGTTAATACATAAAGTAAGAATTTTTCTTTTGGAATTTCCGGTATGAATTCAAAATTTTTGAATAAAAAAGGGGGCCAAACAGCTGTGTCTGTAAAGCTAAGCATTCAACTTTCAAATTTTGACGTCTTTAATCATGTGCAGTTGGCAGTAGCTTAGACATCATGATTTTATGTTTCTGAATGATTATTTACAAACTAAAGTTTTATATTTTTATTTAATATTTTAATTCACAACTTTTTCTGGTGAATATTTATTACTACATTTTTCCATTCCAATAATCTTTCTTGCAGTCACGAAAAATTATTACATTCAAATAGCTTTAGAAATAATTTTCCTTCCGAGTTATATTCAAAGCGTATCGGGCTACCACGAAGCCTTGCAATATATCATCGAATGACAGGCAGACACTTTGGGGTACTAAACTCACCCCAGCTCAGTTTCAATGAATATTACGCAAATACTCTCAATTTTTTAATGTTCTGTTCGAGTTCCATTTCATATCAAAAGTGGACACTAATAATAGATCTACGTAACATGTGTTCACGCAATATCCGAAGCTAAGACACAGCCGTCGTTTCAATCACAGTGATTGATTACCGGTGATCAATGCGTTGTTACTCGAACGTCAGAGCGTAAAATTACCACTTGGTGCTCATTTCTTGGGACTGAATGAAATGGTAGCAAGTAGATATATTGATGGATGAGTGAGAGTCTGAAAATTATAGTGGAATTCAGCGTTGTCTCGCATGCCTTTGCAATGATGCATTTAAATTATTGTGATAAAGGGAAATGTGGTTCATAATTGCTGCTAACTTTTACCATAGAATCAAAGGGGCAGATGTATTTTGTTAATAAGTACAGAGAGATGCGATTATAGTTCCTTGTTACATTCTAAAGCGGCATTTTCAAAACTGAGCAAAAAATACTCAAATCTGAGTATGTCGCATAGTCAAAATGGCTCCGAATCAAGATTACCCAAGTTAGAAACATGTATATATACTCATTTCTGAAAACATGCACGCACTCAAGAATAAAACATCATGTGCTCATATTTGAGTATGTCCATGTTTCAAAAATGAGTATGAACTGATTCTAATATTTTTTGAGTATGTCCATGTTCCAAAAATGAGTATGAACCGACCTCTATGTGCTCAGTTTAGAGTATGTCCATGTTTTTCAATATTCTGAGTATTTCTGGTATTTCAGAATTGAAAGCATTGGGTCGACATATTTGAAACCAAAAGTTTCATAACAAAATGACAACATCGATTTACCCAGATTTGAAAGTGTCATTTTTCTCAGTGCAATATATTTGTTCTCCCACAAATTTTTTGTATAAACCGAGATTTTTAAGTTTCGTAAGACGATTTTTTTCCCGTTAATACAATAATATCGTCATCTCTTTCACCATTTATTATTATTATTATTATTTTTTTTACATAGGAAATGTGTTTTAATTATTTGTTGTCATTTACACACTCGAAATTAGAGTTATGCACCAGGTCGAGTAATCCGATTTTACCCGAACTCGATTCGACCCGCCGTCCGTGTTTTGTAGGACTCTAATACAACCGTTGTGTGGGAGTCTAACACAACCGTTGTGTAGGACTCTACATGTAATTAATATATTTGCAGGCTTTTATGACAAAACAGTCAATACAGTAGGTAACCGTTTATACGTTTTTCATTATTACAACTTTTGAATTAATTGTAGTTTCGATTTATTCTTATTCATTTTAATAGGAAAATACTTTGTTCTTACGGCGCAAAATTTTGTTATATCGTCGTTTTTCTTCAGTATGATTAAATTTCCTTTTTTAACTCCCTTTCAAAATTTTATTTAATTTATCCGAACTTACTCTTTAAGTACTTATAACCTGTTCATAACTATTAAGTACCATTTATTAATTAAAAATATTCGTTTAAAAAATATATATCAAAAGATAGTTTTATCAAAATAATTAATTTGGATTCTTTACTATTTTTGTAATTGTATACTGCAAAAAAAAACCGTTGATTTTACAGTATAATACTGGCATCTCAGCTGCCAGTATTATACCGTAAAATTAACAGTAATAAACAGTAAAATAAGCAGTAATAAATAAGCAGCGTATTACTGCTTATTTTACTGTTTATTACTGTTAATTTTACGGTATAATACTGGCAGCTGAGATACCAGTATTATACTGTAAAATTAACAATTTTTTTTGCAGTGTAGAGCGAAGTTTAATCGTTGTTAATAAATATTCTAAAGTTGTTTTTCTCCTTGCAAATTTCTAATATGAACTTGAATCGTATATTATTTTCTTGTTTAAATTATTAATAGTACATATGCAATATATACAAGAAAGTGATTAATTATTTTTCATAAGAATAGACTTATGGGAATAATTGTTGCGTGAAATATTTTAATTGAAAGAGGAATAAAATACGCAAATCACTTAAATGTAAGCAGCGAATCGTTTGGCCTAGATATTGTTATGTTCGGTTGAACACGTTTGATTTCTTTTTTGACGTAAGCTACTTCTAGGGAATATTTATGAAGACGGATTGTCAGAATTTTGTGCGTTTTATATAAAATGATGAATTACTTTCGTTTTTTCAGATAAAAGGAAGTGGAAATAGAATATAAAATTTTATGCATGATTTTATGGGGTAAAAAGGTATTATCGAAAAAAAAAAAAAAATTACTGCCGGAAAACAATTTATAAAACTTTTTAAATATAAATCTAGTGAAAAATATGTAGATTAAATAATTTAAAAATAAATTTACAATTAATCTTTTAAGAAGGCATTTTACAAATAATACTTTAAATAATAAAACATTGCAAGTGTAACTCGTTAGAGGCAACTTCACTCACGCTAAAACACCCTCTCGCTAATGTTAATCCTATGGGACAGTTATTTTACAATATCTCGTTTGCATTTCAATATTTTTTTTAATGATTTTCTGAGGTCATTTTTCCGTTTTTTTTTTTTTTTTTTTTTTTCATGAGGATACTTTTACTTTCGAAACCAGTTCCTAAAGTTCCTAATAAAAAAAAACTTTTTAACAAAATCGAAAAAGTAAAAATGGGCCTGCATAGAGATCGATCTCAGCTATCCGATAAAAAAAAACCATTTAAAAATATTGAAATGAAAATGAGATATTGTAAAATAACTGTCTGATACACTGTTAAAAATTTGCAGTAAACTGTCCAGTCATTTGACCGTTTTTGTAGAAAACGGTTACGTAACCATAATTTAGCTATATTCTGACCATAAAATGAGCCATAATACGGTCAAAATATAGTTAAATTACGGTTATGTAACCGTTTTCTACAAAAACGGTCAAATGACTGGACAGTATGCTTCAAATATTTAACAGTGTAGGATTAACATTAGCAAGCGTGCGTTTTCACGTGAGTGAAATAGCCTCTTAACTGCCATATACGTCGCATGCCTTTCTCAATGCTTGGGCCATACGAGATACGATGGCCGGTGCGTCATAATCAGTTTTGAAAAAAATCCTACCAGCAATTTTTAATACTGCACTGTTAAAAATCTGCATCTACCGTTTTTATAGAAAATGGTTTGTAGTTTATTTCTATTTTGGCCGATAAGAACGCTTCATAATATGGTCATGTACCCGTTATCTATAAATACGGTTGAATGACTGGACAGTTTGTTGCAGATATTTAATAATGTCGCCTTTTCTTCATTTATATGACGGCAAACATTCCTTAAATTTACAAAAAGAAGATTTTTGTTCAAAATTTCAGATACATATTTTGAATGAAATACTTCCAGGTTTGCAAAGAATCAATGCAGTTAACGTGTTACGCTAAAAAAGGGATTTCAGTGCGTCCAGCGTTTTAAAATAGTTTTTATTTTAAATAGGACTTTTTTTTTTTTTTTTAATTTTCTTTGTTAATAAGAGAAAGAGTTATGGAAGTTTTGTAATCTTCCATATAAAGAGACAATTTCCTCTCCAATATCTTTCAACAGAATCTTTCGAAAAAATATAGAAATTAAATTTTATCAAATTGTCATACTATTGGTACAGAAAAAAAAAAGAAAGAAGGTTAGTAAAAAATATTTTCTCAAAAAAAAAAAAAGAAAAAAAGAAGAAGAAGAAGAAAAAGCAATGCCGTATTTCTTCGTGTCGATTTTTAATATCTCATTTGGAGATAAAAATTAGGTGAAAAACATTTCGAACAAATTTTATAAATTTTTTTTTATTAAAATGTATAACATTTTGGAACCAAAATTAAATTACTCACAATGTATTGCTCGGGTTCTCTAAACTTAAATGCAAAATTACCGCCTAACGATTTTTTTCAATGACCAATGGTCGTAAATGCAAAGGTCAGTCAAATCCTAAATATCGCGCGCACCTCCATTAAAAAAAAAGAAGAAAAAAGAAAAGAAAAAGAAAAGCAGCATAAAGACAAGACATCAGACTAAAGATCAAAAGACTAAACGTTTGTTATACCATTTTTATGTATCTAATTTGTACTTTAGAAAAAAGTTTATTATCGTACACAATAAATTTATCAGTTTGTGTTTTTCCACATTTTGCTCTTTTCTAGAAAATTATCTGACTAAATTGGAAAAAAAAAACATTATAAAAAAATATTAGATACATTATAACTCAACAATAGCCACTTGTAGACTATCACCAAACAATATTTTCACATCCGGATACGCGAAAAAGAAGTAACAAAAAATACCCTACTTTTTTCTTAATAGGTTTTTTGTTGCCTTGCGCCGTATTTTCAACGAAAAAGGCGTTAAAAAAGCAGTGGTTATTATTATCAATGCAGCTACATTAAAAAACGAGACTACCATGATAATAAATCATTACCGTAATAAACACAGGAGTGAAAATAAAAGATGAAAAAATTATGTAAAGAAGAGCCTTGCTACGTTGGTGTTGTACGTGAACAGCGTGACCAAATGTGGCGACAGTTAAGAAAAAAGAAAATAAAAAAGAAGTTATATTAATAAATAACGAAACGTCGAAGGGAGATGTGGGTATTTTACACAGCAGAATATTAAGTTTATAAATTTTATAATGAAGCTTGTATATATATTTTATGTATGCTCATTCGTGTTTACGTTCCTGCACCAACTTTCAAATGAAGGCACACACGGTGGCTCTAGGGATCGCGGAAACCAAATAAAAAGTTCATTTCAGAGCTCAATTAACCCTTTAACGGACATTGGTTTCCCTATGAAACCACAAAATTTTAATTACGAAATTCAACAATGACAGCAGAATTTTAATAGAAATGTTTTCCATTTATTATGTATGTGACTTCGAAAGAACTTTACCGAGGCTCCTGTGGTCAATACCACGCATCCCCGGAGAACATGACGAATGGAGAAAAACTGACTGAAAAAACAGCATGAGCATGACTTGAGCAGCTGGCAAAGAAGGCAAATGACCGAGAACAACCGTAAAAAAAAAAGGCCCCTTTCAGGCACCATACATGTATAAAATTTAGGTATATAACAAACGCATGCGCACCTCCGTAAAGGAGGAGGAGTCAAGAACTTGAGAGCCAATAGGAAAATTGTAGAATTGTTGTCGGAGAAGGCCACTAAGGCTTTTCTGACACATTTTTCATAGTGCTAAAATTCGTTTCTATTAATTTTTGAAAAGGTATATTTAAATTAGTAGTAATTTTACTTATATTTTCGAGGAGGTCATTAAGAATTTTGAGTTTTTCTATAATTGGGTCTAAATTTTTAAATAGGTCAGGATAATTTAATTTAGCGAACCCATTGGAACTGATTTGTGCATTTGCTTTGTCTAAAGGATTAATGTTGTTTTTGGAAGGCAGGGCAGGAAAATTAATAGGATTAAGAGTTATGGAATTTTTATCTTTAGGGTCATTGATTTTATTGTTTGAAAAATTATCGCCTTTTGTGGCAGTTTGAGGCATTTGTTTTTTGGGACGCTTAGGGCACCCTGAAAAGTTAGCTGTGTGATTGCCGCTACAGTTAGCGCAACAGAATTGTTTTGGGTCCGTTATGGGACAATTTGTAGATTTATGAGCCCCGCTGCATTTAAGGCAGACGGGGTTGTAATTGCACGTAAAAGATGAATGGTTGAACTGTTGACAATTGTAACATTGTTTCGGGCCTTGGAACCGGTATGGTTCAATTTTGACCCGAAAACAAATGAACTTACCAATTTGGAAGATAGTTTTAGATAAGTCGTTACGGAATAGGTTAATTAGGAAAATCGGAAGGGGAGTTTTGGATTTTAAACTTTTAAATTGTGCAACAGAGTGCACACTGAATCCGAGTTCCTCAAGCTCGGTCTTGACTTCAGAAATGGGAATGTCACAAGGAATACCCTTAATCACAGCTTTAATGGGCCGCTCCGATTTAAGGGGGAGGCCGAAATATTCCAGATTTGAGTTAGATAAGTAATTTTGGATTGCTCTGTAGTCTTCTACAGAGCTGGGGAAAAATTTAATGGAGTCCTTAAGAATTTTCTTATCTATTTTAAGAGTATTATGTATGTGAAATATCGCCTTTTTCTTATATACAAATAAATTTGTACAGAATTTCCGGTGTCAATCATTTATTTCAACATTTTTGCAATTGAAGTGCTTTATCCGTTAAAGGGTTAAAGAGGAAAAAGAAAGTACATTTTGTACATTTTTTGTATTACCAGGAGACCCGCCGGGTCCGGTCCAAGTCTGTAGAGAAAAACGAAGCCTCTCTAATCGAATAAAATAAAATCGGCCCCATACAGGCGCGCGGGCCGCTCCGTGTTCGAACTTCATGCAACGCCGGGCCCGGACCTTCTTGATAATTTGCCGAACGCAAAAAAAATAAATAAATAATAATAAATAAATAAATAAATAAATAAATAAATAAATAAAGTTACATGAATATTTAGATCGTTCCCGATAAATCATAAAAATACATTATTTTGTTAAAAAGCGCACACTTCATTATCATCATTTCATTTCATCATTTGCACATTTGTGCAAATCGGTAACAAAGTGAAATCAAAGAAATCTTTTGAAAATAAAAGTCCAGCTGATAGAGATTAGATGAACATTATTTTTTATTTCGTGCTCTCCCTTCTCAAAGTAGTTCGTTGTCATAGCAACAGGGTTTTAGCTATAAAAGGGTTCTTCTAGTAAACCCAACAGGGGAAAATTTCTCTTTGAATCTTCGCTGGAATCGTCTAAAATTTTATGTTATTTTAACCTCTTTAAAAATGTACATACAGTTTTTTTAACGATTCCCTAGTGTTTTTTCAAAGCGGAAATATAAAATATAACGTATGATGTTTAAGGTATCAAATAGATAATGGCTTATAATAAGGAAAGTGTTCATTTTCGGCGAAATGGGACTTCAATAGAAAAAAATTCAAAAATCGCTGTACGAATTCCGAATAAACTTTATTGGGGAGAGGATAAAATTTACTATATTGGGCTGAAAGATGGAAATTGGGTTGCTTTTATGAGTGGCTCAAAATCACCGAATAGCTTGAAAAAGTGGGGAATTACGTGAATTTATCCGTTCAGTTAATAATAAGAATAAATCTAATACAAAAAAAAATAAATTCTGAGGCTGAGGTGCACATTAACCTGCCTAAGTCCATACGAAACCAAATTTTCAGACCTCTACGTGCGATAGAATTCTCTAGCCACCATTCATACACAGACGCACAAACATCTTTCTTTTATTAGTAGAGATAATAATTTGTTTTTTATAAGTACATTTATAGCCATACAAGAATAAAATTTCAATTATAAAATATATTAGTCAAGACTGTGAAAACAGAACTTGCCTGTGACGAAATCTTGCCTAAACCGAAAATTGTCTCTGCCCAGACGAAAGGAATACCATACAATTTTGCTTGAAATATGGAAACGTATCTAAAACTAATTGTTTTTCCCTGTTCTTTGCCAATGTGATTCTGTTTCAGTAGATTTTACTGTACAATTTTTTGAACGTTATTTTAAAAATAAAAACATGTAGCAAGTTGTAATTGCTGAGTATTTTTTGTCTAAATTTCATTAAAAGTTTTTCGCATTTTTTGTTAGTAGAAAAAGTGCAATAACCTACTTCCTATTTGAATCAAAGCTTGGCTTTATCATTATTACGTGCAAACTACTCAGGATGGTTATTTTAAGTGCTAGAATTTTACCAAAACTGAACAGTTGTGAAGGATATTTTAAAATAAAATTTAATATATATTTCAGAAATATTTTGTTCAACAGATTAGCAAAGGAACAGCATTTAGAAATTTGAAAAATGCGAATAAAATACAACACACAAATTTAACATTAACGAAGAACAACACAGGTGTAACATTGGGGAGGGAAATTCGAGATGTTATGTTACTGTGAAACCTGTGAGCTCGGAATGCATTCGTATTTATAAAATATCTCATCAGGAAGTTAATATTTTCAACTTCTTTTAGGTAGATTTAGTAAGAAATACTACCTCCCCTATGTTGGAATTTCTGGAAAATTTTTGCAGATCTACGCCGATTATTACAGAACCCAGAACCCAAAACCACCCCCAGTTCAAAACTTTATCTATCTATCTATATCACTTCTTTATGGACACGATAACTTCAATAATTCTGCACAAATCTCTTCCAAACTCATACATAAAATCAAGGGGCATAAAATCTCGGTCAAGTTCCTTAATGGGCAAAATCGAACCAAGAGGGGGGAAATGGGGGACTTTTTGTGAAAACAGAAAAATACCCATAACTTCTTAATTATGATATGTATCGAATCCGTTTAAAGTTATTATTACTTCTAGGAAAAGAGCCGAAAATTTATGTATGACAAATTTTTGATATCATTAAAAATGGCCTCAAAGGGGGGGGGGGGGGATAGGGGTTTAAGAAGAAAACAATTCATAACATTGTCAATTCTCAAGATATCAAATCCGTTTAAATTTATTATAAATCCTCTTAATATTATCTACAACTTTTATATTGACAAGTTTTTAGTTTTTTTATAGGAAAAAAAACCCCTGCCGGTTCCGCCTACAGACACAGGTAGATTCAAAGTGGGCGGTCCCAACTGCCGCATCATGCAAAAAGGACATTTCTTCTGCGATTCCCAATAAAAAAGCGCCCCTTGGTCTGCATCTTTGAAATATACCTGTGCCTGTAGGTCGAGACGTCAGAGATTTTTTTCTATGTACTATTCTTAAAGGATTCTCTCTCTTTTTTTAGTTGACAAAATATTTCAAAAATATAGGCTTAATTTAATATTTTATGTGCTAAAATCTGATGAGCTATGCGTAAGATTTTAACATTTCACATAAAATAAAGTACATATTTTAGAAATATTTTGACAACTAAACAAAGAGAGCGATACCAAGAAAAGTACACAGAAATAATAAAAAAAGAGTTTAAAAATATTAAATTCCTAATAAGATATTTTAAAAATAAAAATGCATTCCACGTCCATAGGTTTAACATTAGCGAGGTGAAATTGGGATTTTAATTAAAATTATGATGATTGTTTTCCATCTGTGTATTAATTCTATTTATTTTAAAATTTTTTAGTGCAAAATTTAAACGCATCTCTTTATTTATCTCGGTAGAGATGACGCAGACGTAACGAGGATTCTTTTTGGCGCCAAATTGGCGATTTTTTGCCTGGCATTGCAACCCGGCGATTTGAATCGGTAGACAGACCAGATAGTGCGTATTAATCAAAGCTCTGTGATATCTATAGCTCAGTCAGTTGTATTCTTGGCTATGTGTGTGTTTTATAATAAATTAAACTTTGTGTGTGTTTTGTAGTAAAATAATTTGTGTTCGTTTATAATAAAATAATGTGTGTGTTTTTATAATAAAATTGTGCATGTTTTCCAATAAAATAAATGTGTATGTTTTATAAAAAAAATTATGTGTGTTTTATAATAAATTGTGTGTGCTTTATAATAAAATTGTGTGTGTTCTATAATGAAATAAACTGTAGTAAAATAGCAATGATGTTTCCCCAGTCTAACAAGTTTTACATGTATTCGAAAACGGGATTTTCTCCCCTATATGGAGCAAAAACAAAAATCACGCCAACTCGGGTGCGTCTGCGACATTTTCCTCTTATCTCGCGCGCGCACACACACACACTTAAAAACCCGATGATATTTAAAACGTCTATTTATAAAGGCACAGGATATATGTTGAAATGAAAGCGTGGGAGAACAATACAACACAGGTAAAAAAACGATTCATAATCTCTAAAAGCTTTCGATACACAGACATTGTTAAAAAGAAATGCACTCCTTTTAGTAAAAACAATACTCCCACACGCAAAAAGAAGAAAGCCCTGCTGCATCTACTCATTTAACAGAGAACTTCCTAATTTTACACGCAATTTACAATCGGCTCGTGTATAATATTACATCCGATCAGCCCAAATACAATAAAATGAACACATGTTTTTTTAAAGGGCGAAGATTTATCTGTACCCAGTTATGTTTTATTTTTTCCTTATCTTAGTATTTGTTAATGATTTTTAACTCCCAAATATCAATCAGATAAAGCAATTGTTTGAGCATGTATAAAACACTTCATTCTGTTGACGATGTTGGGCTCATTTTAAAGGGTGTTATAGATTTTAAATTCAACTCAAGTCCATCATATTTTCAACTAAATCAAAGGTTAAGTACGTGAATTGAAGAACTGAAGTTATCAAGGGTGTTTACTGATTAATTTGGCATAAAAAGAAGAAATCATGACGAGGCATATTTTCACGACCTATTTTATGGATGTGCCGAAACAGTGCAGAACTATTTTAATACCGTTAATTAATGCTAATTACTATTGCTTATGTTAAAATTTTTCATGGTAGAATAAAAAATATGAAGAATAATAAAGCAAAGGTAAAAAAGTTATTCATAATATTTTGAAAGCATTCTATTATAGTTCTACACGGATCGGATCTATTTAAAGTCAACTGGAAAACCCATCCCAAACCCGGATTGAAAGAAAAATAATTCAAATTTTAATTCAATTATGGAAAAAAAAAGTCTACATTTATATCTCTAGCATGAATTTTATCTTTTATGCCGAAAAATGATCATATACATGCTCATTTGTGTCAAAATATGTAATTTTTCTTCGGAAACAATATGCTGGAAAATCGTGTTAACCTGAACCAAACACAAAAAATGTCAAAACCCGATCCACAACCATAAAAATTTGCGTCAACCAGCCCTGACTCTAATTTAAATCAATCCGCAAAGCACGAAACCGACCCGAACTCGAAACAATAAAAACAAACCCGATCCGAAGCAAAAAATAAAATAAAGTACAGTAAAATAAAATAGTCAACCTGGCCCACAACAGCCGATCCGAAGCAAAAAATAAAATAAAGTACAGTAAAATAAAATAGTCAACCTGGCCCACAACAGAAAAAAAATTAGTGCCATCCCGACAAGACCCTAATCGTGGGTTTGGATATAATTGGGTTATCCGACACGATGCAGGATTCTCTCGATACAAAGGATTATTGAAAATAAATGCGCTTGTTTTAGAGAATACAATGCTCCCATACACAGAAAAAAGAAAGCTTTGCTAAACAGTTTCATTTTACTGGACTTCTAATTTTACGCTCAATTTACAAACATATCCTGCATACATTACACCCGATCAGCCCAAACACAATAAATTGAACACATGCTTTTTAATGGGCGAAGGTTTATTTATACTCTGGTTTATTTAAACACGCGGCATTGCGTCAACTTAGTTTGCTCTCGGGTGGTCTCGAAATGAAGAGGCATTTTTCGGCCATTTTAGAGCCGGTTACTTCAAAGAGAAAAAGGTAATGAGTAATTTCTAAAATCCACGTAAAATACTAAGAGATTGCTTTTCAACCTTTCCCTGATGCCGCGAAAAATAATGATAACGCAAAGTACAAAGATTGTTCTTACTTTTTATTTCACATTTAATAATACAAAATAATGGTAAATATTTGAGTCGAGATGAAATATGTATGAATAAACCGGCCGAAATTCGTCATTGTTATTTTAAATTTCTTTAGTTTGATTTTTTCTTTCAATTTTAAAATCATTATTAGTTTTCTAAAAAGTTAATGTGAAATTGTTATTGTCATAAAAGAATTTTTATAGTGTATTTTTATGTGAAATTATTGTTGTAATGATATTATATTTAATTTTACATTAAATATAATTCGGTGTAAAAAGAGTAGTTATTTTATTTCATTTTATATTATTATTAATTTTTTCGCGTAAATGCCGTATTAAAGAGTCGAATTTTAAATTTATTTAGTTTGATTTTTTTCTTTGAATTTTAAAATCATTATAAAATTTCTAAAAAGTTAATGTGAAATTGTTATTGTTATAAAAGAATTTTTATAGCGTATTTTTATGTGAAATTATTGTTGTAATGATATTATATTTTATTTTACATTAAATATAATTCGGTGTAAAGAAGTAGTTATTTTATTTCATTTTATTTTATTATTAATTTTTCGCGTAAATTCCATATTAAAAAGTCGAATTTTAAATTTATTTAGTTCGATTTTTTTCTTTCAATTTTAAAATCATTATTAGATTTCTAAAAAGTTAATGTGAAATTGTTATTGTCATAAAATCATTTTTATAGTGTATTTTTATGTGAAATTATTGTTGTAATGATATTATCTTTTATTTTACATTAAATATAATTCGGTGTAAAGAAGTAGTTATTTTATTTCATTTTATTTTATTATTAATTTTTTCGCGTAAATGCCATATTAAAAAGTCGAATTTAAAATTTATTTAGTTCGATTTTTTCTTTCAATTTTAAAATCATTATTAGATTTCTAAAAAGTTAACGAGAAACTGTTATTGTCATAAAACAATTTTTATAGTGTATTTTTATGTGAAATTATTGTTGTAATGATATTATCTTTTATTTTACATTAAATATAATTCGGTGTAAAGAAGTAGTTATTTTATTTTATTAATAATTTTTTCGCATAAATGCTATAGAAAGTCCAATTCAAAATTAATACCATGAAAAAAATACATTGATTAATAAGAAACTAACGATAAAAATATTTTAATTGGAAAAAAAGAAATTAAAAAAAATCAGACTTGTGAAATTAGAATAAAGTCATGCAGTATCTTATAATTTTAACGAATACTCTTGAATATTTATATCGTTATGCAATTTTATTTTTCCAATGCACTTTAAGCTATTTTGAAAAGCTAAGTTGCCTTTTTACATCTCTTAAAATTGAAAAATTGACCCTGAAAAGATATATATTTTCTGACCTTGAACATTTACAGTAACACTTCTTGTACTAAGAAAGTTTTTGTAGGAATTCATAGGAGCAATTTTAATTCAAATCAAAGATACAAATCTGAAAATGTTTTCAAATTAAATAATTTTTCTAAGCAATACTAGTACTTGGAATTAATGTAAAATTAAAAAGAGAAATGCTTAATTTAATCTATAATAAAGTTATATTCTTATATAACATTAAAATGTACTAAATAAATATTCTTCCCTTTACTTTTCAAGCTTTTGTTAAAATTACGAGTTTTTGAAGTTTTAATTTTAATTAAAAAAAAAAAAAAAAAAAAAAAACGAAAAAATTTGCATAAGTCATAAATTATGAAACACTTTTCAACACTAATCGAATACAATTAGAAATCTCTTTTTTTTCCCCCTGATTCCGCTGTTGTTTTTGAAAAACTCACCGCCATGCAATCTTGGGCGCGTGCGGGAGACGCAAGCATATTTACATGGTTTAAACTTTTGAATCGGCTTTTAATATTTTAAATTTGGCACTGATGATGGAGCTTTAGGGGCTCCGAAACAGCTGTTTGCCATTTTCTGTATTTTTATTTGTGCTATTTTACGTTGTTCATTTATTTTAAATAAGCTACGTACTCCATAAGACTCATTCACGGTGAACGAAATGCTCCCGCCATGCAAGCAGACCGTCACCATGCCTTAATTGCTTACACAGCGGGGGCACCCCATCCAAAAGGCACCCGTCGTATGACATATCCCCGAGGATCAACTACTAATTGTATAGAAAACATGTTGTGCTGCATCTCACTGTAATTTTTAATTTCATTATGTTTGAAGTATCACAACATCGTTAAAATGCACCGCGTCTGATTTTTTACCTATCATAATGTAATGGAATTTTTTTGTTGTGCGTCCCTATAAAGGCCTCTTATTCTATGCTCCTGAAAAAACATATTGTAGTGCACCTCAGTGGTGCATATCAATCTCATTATTTATTAAATATAGTAACATCAATAAAATCCAAAACAAACGATTTTTCCTCATAGACTATTATGTAAAGGAATTCTTTTATGCGTACCTGTAAACGAACTATAAATGGTACACACTGCGTTTTTTCTATACCAAGCAGTCTGAACTGAACCTCAATAACACATAAAAATTACATGGCAGTTCGAGTATAGTTACGCGACAAACCGAATTAACAAACACTTTTCAACAATGTTGGAAAGGTACAGGGGACAAAATTTGTTTGGAAACTGAAATTGGAAATTGACAACTATCATTTGCAATATTAAAGATAAAATAAATATAGTAATTATAAAAAAAATTAAAGTAAAAAAAAATAAATAAATAAATAAATAAATAAATAATGTTGTCATTGTTATTTTAGGGTTTTTACGCTCGTGTCAATGAAGTTTTAATTAATAATAGTATCACTTAAAAGTTCTAATTTAGACAATAGGATCAAAGAATAAAAAAATAACTATTTTTTCTTTATACAGGAACAAAATTTATGGAAATTGATAGGCATTATCCGCAGTTTTAAGAAGAGGGGGGAAAAAATTACATATAACACTTACAGTGAAAAAGTAAAATAAAATAAAGATGGCATTGGTGTCTAAAACTTTTATGCTCATGCCATGGAAATATCTTCCAATCACTAACAGATTTTTTTTTTCCTTTTTAACGAAAAAAGAAATTTATATATTTTAAACGTTAATGTTAAAAATCAGCTATAAGAATTAAATACCACTGAAACAAGACGTTTAAATAAAATAAATAAAAATACTTCAATAATATGTTATTGCGATTCAATAATTAAATTAATGGTTTAGGATAGAGCTTTCGTGAAAAAGATCAACCTCAGATTTGAACACGATAGAGCAAATAACCGAGCAATAGTTTATTAATGATTAGATTTTTGAATTGAAAAAAAAAAAATCAGTTGACAGCCGAGAAAAGAAAGTCAGGTACCAAATTAAATTACGACATCAAAAACAAGATAATTAAAAATTTTTAATTAAAAAAAAAATCGAAAATACGTTGTAAAAAAAAAAATAATAATAAAAAAAAATGTTTCTTAATCTACGGAAAAATAATATAATCACGAATAAAAATATACAATAACCCTCCACAATAACCTCAACGACTCCGAAAAGCGTTCTTTACCTTTTAGAAATCTTAGAAACCAATATATTTACGAGATTTTTTAAAAAAAAAACAATTATAAAAATGAAGTTTTTTTTTTTTTTTCCTTTACCGATTTATATTACCGGATTTTTTGCTGCCGATACTTTGATTTTCGGAAACATTTCCAAGTAGTTTTATAGTTTATTAATCCATTTTCTCAACCCGGAAAATAGCTTTTTAGGATGACGCTATCCATGTTCAATTAAACATTTTCAGCTGCGTAATTTACCATTCTTGCAAACAAAATTATAAAACTCAAACTAATCAAACTCTTGATTTACAAAATATTAATTTTAATGTTGATGTTAATGCTGTAATTTATCATGTTTGTCTGTAACACATATTTTTTGAACATGGAAATGTTTACTTGAGAAGGGATACCATCCTAAAAACCTATATTCTGGGTTGAGAAAACGGTTTAAGAGGCTACTTCACTCACGCGAAAACCTCAGCTCGCTAATGTTAATCCTATGGGAGAAAATCTTTGAAATATCTCGTTTACATTTCAATATTTTTAAATGATTTATTTTGCATTGGATAGCTGAAGTCAAACTCTACAAAGACCGTTTTTTACTTTTTCGATCTTTTCGTACAAGTTTTTTTTAATTTATACTTTCACTTTGGAACCGCTTTCAAAAGTGAAAATATCATTAAAAAAAAACTGCAATCAAAATGGAAAAAGTAAAAAAGGACCTGCATAAAGATCGACCTCAGCTATCCAATGCAAAATAATAATAATAATAATAATAGTAATAAATAAATAAATAAATAAATAAATAAAAATAAAAAAAGAATTAATTAAATAAAAATATTAAAATGCGAAGGAGATGTCTTAAAATATTTCCCCCATAGGATTAACATTAGCGAGCGGGTGTTTTCGCGTGAATGAAGCAGCCTCTTAATACGCGAAGGTTTGTTTTTAAAAATTCTTCTTTAAATCTTGAAAATATATTGTTTTCGGAGGTTAAAAAACGTTTTTCGGAATCGTGAGTAATTCGGAAAAGATTATTGTACACATTTACGTTCTTGGTTATATTACATTTTCATAGATTAAAAAAAACACTTCCTTTTTTTTATTTCCTTACAACGTAATACATTTTACCATGATTCGATAGCTGAATAGAAAGAAATATCTCCGTTTGCTACATTTATGAAATATCGCAGAAAGGGGCTTACGAATATGTTTGATTTAGATAACTAAAAGAACCTCTCACCACAGATTTAAAAGTTCCAAAGCGTTTCCTGCTGGAATAATCCATCTCTCTATGCTGCCAACTTGGCCAAGAAGTAACGTTGTAATTCACACGGAGAGAGAGCCAGAATTTAAATCCTGAAATAAGAAGCATGCATATTGGAATCAAAAAGTATTTTCAATTTATCCTCACGTTTTATAACTGAAAAGAGATAAAAAGTGTTGCACTTGTGGCTGATTTACAAATTCGTCCAAGTTAAAGGAATTGGACAAAGGGATACCTTTTTTTTTTCTTTTAATAAATAGAACGCAGTTAATGAATGGCAATGAATGCCCTTTTGCAGCAATTGTATAGATTTATTTACAAAAATTTCCCAAGTTATTTCATTTGAACAGAAATTTTATAGAAAAGTTGTAGATTTTATTATTTATTTTTTAAATGTATTAGGTAATTAGCTGTCTCTCTGCAGCAGTTATAGCTGATTTATAAATACCAATCCATCTCTCTATGCTGCCAACTTGGCCAAGAAGTAACGTTGTAATTCACACACGGAGAGATAGCCAGAATTTAAATCCTGAAGTAAGAAGCGTGCATATTGGAATCAAAAAGTATTTTCAATTTATCCTCACGTTTTATAACTGAAAAGAGATAAAAAGTGTTGCACTTGTGGCTGATTTACAAATTCGTCCAAGTTAAAGGAATTGGACAAAGGGATACCTTTTTTTTTTCTTTTAATAAATAGAACGCAGTTAATGAATGGTAATGAATGCCCTTTTGCAGCAATTGTATAGATTTATTTACAAAAATTTTCCAAGTTATTTCATTTGAACAGAAATTTTATAGAAAAGTTGTAGATTTTATTATTTATTTTTTAAATGTATTAGGTAATTAGCTGTCTCTCTGCAGGAGTTATAGTTGATTTATAAATACCAATCCATCTCTCTATGCTGCCAACTTGGCCAAGAAGTAACGTTGTAATTCACACACGGAGAGAGAGCCAGAATTTAAATCCTGAAGTAAGAAGCATGCATATTGGAATCAAAAAGTATTTTCAATTCATCCTCACGTTTTATAACAGAAAAGTAAAAAAGTGTTGCATTCGTGGCTGATTTATAAATTCGTTCCAAGTTAAATGAATTGGACAAAGGGATACCTTTTTCTTTTCTTTTAATAAATAGAACACAGTTAATGAATGGTAATGAATGCCCTTTTACAGCAATTGTATAGATTGATTTACAAAAATTTCCCAAGTTATTTAAATTGAACAGAATTTTTATGGAAAAGCTATAGATTTTTTTTTTTTTAATGTATTAGGTAGTTAGTTGTCTCTGTGTAGTAGTTACAGCTGATTTATAAATATCTCTAAATTAATTAAAATAAACATAAATTAGGGATTCTAAAAGAAGAATGCAGCAGAAAATTTACTAGATGGATAAGCGGACTTTATTCCATGCTTTAAACCATTTTAAAAATCTAGTGCACAATTTGTGCATTTTCTCACTAAAAACTATTAAGAGAATATCACACATAAAGTATTGGAATTGGATAAATATATACCTTTAAAAAAATAAAAATAAATTGAGAACAGTTAGTGAATGGTTAGCTGCCCATTTGTAGCAGTTTTAGATCAATTTACAAGTATCTCCCAAGTTATTTAAATTAAACAGAAATTATAGATTGTAAGGAAACAATTATAGATTATATGAAACAAAATGTAATAGGTGGTTGGCTGTCCCTCTGTAGTAGTTATAGCTGATTTCTAAATATTTCTAAGTTATTTAAAATAAACAACAGAAATTATGGATTTTATAGGAAAAATTATGAATCTTCGAGTTATTTAAATTGTACGGAAAGTATGGATTTTATAGAAACAATTACAGATTTTATTAAACAAAATATAATAGATGGTTAGCTGTCCTCTGTATCAGTTATAGTTGATTTATAAATAAACAACATAAATTATGGATTTTATAGGAAAAATTATGAATCTCCGAGTTAATTTAAATTGTACAGAAAGTATGGATTTTATAGAAACAATTATAGATTTTATGAAACAAAATGCAATAGGTGGTTAGCTGTCCCACTGTAGCCGATTTACAAATATTTCTAAGTTATTTAAAGAAACATAAATTATAAATTTTATAGGGAAAAAATCATAAATATTCAAGTTATTTAAATTGAACAGAAATTATGGATTTTATGGGGGGGAAATATAGATTTTATGAAAAAAAAATGTAATTCGTGGTTAGCTGCCTCTCTATAGCAGTTATAGTTGATTTACAAATATCTCTAAGTTATTTAAAATGAACATAAATGATGGATTTTATGGGGGGGGGGGTCATAAATCTTAAAGTAATTTAAATTGAAGAGAAATTACGGATTTTATGAAACAAAATGTAATAGATGGTTAGCTGTCCCTTTGTACTAGTTATAGCTCATTTACAAATATCTCTAAGTTATTTAAAATAAACATAAATTATGGATTTTATGAGGGAAAAATCACAAATCTTAAAATTGTTTAAATGGAAAAGAAATTATGGATTTTATGAAACAAAACGTAATAGGTGATTAGTTGCCATTCTGCAGCAGTTATAGGTGATAAACAAATACACCTTTAAATTATGTTTAATAAACATAAATTATGGATTTTATAGGTAAAAAAATCACGAATCTTCAAGTTATTTATATTGAACAAAAAATATGGATTTTATAGAACAAAATATTGATTTTAAAGGGGGGGGGGGGATGTAATAGGTCCCTCTGTAACAGTTATAGCTGATGATTTACAAATATCCCTAAGTTATTTAAAATAAAAATGAATTATGTATTTTATAGGAAAAAATCACGAATCCTCAAATTATTTAAATTGGACAAAAAATGTGGATTTATAGAAAAAAAAAAAAGGTTTTAAGGAAATAAAATGTAATAGGTGGTTAGCTGTTTCGCCGTAGCAGTTATCGCTCATGTACAACTTTCTTCAAAGTATTTAAAATGAACGTAGGGTAGACCGGGGCACGTTTACGCAGTGCACTTTTTCCGAAACGAGTTATAACTGGTGCCCCACCAGTCATAACAGATCGATGCTGCTCCCTAGCGGGTATTCTCACAAGTTTTTGAGCGTCAGTCGAGCTTCGTTCTAGCATGCGGAAAGGATAACCTGTTTTCTTTCAAGGTGAGTAAATTTGGTGTTGAACTTATTGAAACTTATTGTGAACTAATAATATTTAGTTAAGGATAAACAAATATATGAACATTAGCAGAATTTTATCCTTATTTGAGAATTGTATTTGTATGAACAGAAATGTTATTAATTTTCGTTGCACGTTAAAAATAAATCCAAACATGGCGACGGGGCACGTTTACGCATTGACATCGGGGCACCTTTACGCACGTTCTTATTGTGATTACCAATCCAAAAAAGATGGCAAAAGGTGGTCCCATGACAAGTGTGCAAAAGGAAATACTTTATTTTTTGTTTGTAAAAACTGTAACAGCGATGATGAAGATGACTAAATAGTTTCTGTTTTTAATTAGCAATAAGCCCTATGTTTTCAATTTAGCCTATAAAATGTTCTTTATTTAATTCTCTTTAATTATTTTGTTTTTAAACAATGTTTTAAGTTATAAATAAAACATCTCAATTTGATTAAATATTTATTTCACTTACTCTTTGGTATCACTTAGAATATGCGTAAACGTGCCCCGTTCCCGGGGCAAGTTTACGCAAATGACTTGGACCTAAAAGAAATTTTTTTTTACTGTTAAAAACACAAATAAGGCAACAACTGAATGCACAAATTTTGACTTTATTAACTGTTTTACAAAACCACAATGTGTAAAATTTCCTAAGTTAAAACATAAAAATTAGAAAATTCATTGAAAAAAATCCGCGTAAATGTGCCCCGGTCTACCCTAAATTATGGATTTTATGTGGGGGGGGGGAAACACGAATCTTCAAGTTATTAGTATTGAACAGAAATTATGTCATTTTATAAAAAAAAGAATTATAGATTTTATGAAACAAAAAATGTAATAAGTAGTTAGGTGTCCCTCTGTAGTAGTTATAGCTTATTTACAAATCTCTACGTAATTTAAAATAAACATAAATTATGGGTTTTACGGAAAAAAAGTATAAATTTTGTGAAACAAAATGTATTAGGTAGTTATCTGTCACTCTGTAGCAGTTATAGCTGATTTATAAGTCACTCTGTAGCCGTTATAGCTGATTTACAAATATCAGTAAATTATTTAAAATAAACAAAAATTATAAATTTTATTAGCATAAGATGTAATAGTAAAAATGTAAAAAGAAAAATAAATCACGAATCTCCAACTTATTTAAGTTGAACAGAAATTATGGATTTTATGGAAAAAAGGAATACAGCAAACTTACTAGATGGAATATGGAATACCGTTCTTTTACTGATGTCTCGGGCTCTGCTGACACAGAATTATCCGGGCTCGAGCTCCGAAGAAAGAGCCCGAATCTAATAACTAACTACCCATCACTTCCCAAAGAAAGACTGTGGTCAAAGATGTCCACAGTCAGATAGATCAGCATTCAATAATGAAAGAGTTAATGAGCTACTGGCATCGCGGAACGGACTAAAGGGCAGGAAAACAAACTCCGATAAAACTCTCTCTGAGGCAGTAGCAAAAGAACCGGGTTGTTTTGCAGGAGAGAGCCTGGTATCTGTCATGTATAAATCAGATTTCATCGTGCTAACACGTGCCCGCAAAATGTAGCTTTTAATAATAAAAAAACTGTTAACAGAATTGATGCCATGTTGAAGCATGGAAAATTTGGTATTTCAAAAGGCGTCAAAAGACTGAACGAATGTGACGCAATCTCAGATCAGACAAGAACACGTTCCTTTTTTTTTTTTTTTTTTTTTCTTTCCTTTTTTTTTTTTTCTATCTTCTTGTTCGCGGTAGCATAATCGAATGGTGATCTTGAATCACTATTAAAGGAAAAAGATGAAGATTAGCATTGAGAATACATTCAAAACTTAATTATCTTGCATAGATCGTAATGTGGAAATTTGAGTTTCTGAGAAGAATTTTGATGAGAAAATTCTCTTCTTTAACGCATTACATTTAACACAAAATCAACGTAATTAACAAACGAAAACGCGAGTGACAAAAAGATGCTATGTCACAAAAATTGTTTTATTTTATAGCCGAAGATACCGGAGTAATCTGTAATATGATAAACCTAAAATACTTTTTCTAATTATTCTTGACGATATGGGATATTATTTTTTTAATATTATTTTTAATATTTAATAATTTAAATAATAATAATAATTTCCCCCACATAATAACTAAATGTTAAGACGGTTCTCATATTGTTTTATTTTATACATGAAGACACTGAAGTAATCTATCATATGATAAATCTAAAATTACAAGGTTTCTAATTATTCTTGAAGGTATGAGACATTATTTGTTAATATTATTTTTTTTTATATTTAATACTTTAATAATAACTAAATGTTAAGGCGGTTCTCATAAGTACTTTTCCGCTCAACAACGCGAAATTTTTTTTGACATATTTCCAAACTCACTTTTTAAATGCAAAAACATGACACTTGTATAGACGTGATCGTTGAAGTGATAAGTGATTGATTTTTTTTTTTTTTTTTCAGTTTTTCGACAAATGAATCACATCTTGAGTTAAAAGCGATTAAGTGTGATGTCGTCGTGTTAAAAGTGATGTCGTGCGACATCAGTTTTTTTTTTTTCATTTCCTCCGTTACCGCGACTGGAAATTTGGTTCAAAACGACAACTTTGACAGCAGTTTCTGAAAGATCTGCTTTTACCGAAAAATGAATAAAAGAGTTCGATTACAAAGTTTCTAAAGCATCTGCCAATCTGACGAGTTTGTGAATAAAATTGGATGAAACAAATGTGTCAGAAAGAAGATAGTTTGGATTTGAGTATTAACCTTAATGTGCATTCTTGAAAGAGTTTCGTATCAATTGTTAACATTTAAAACAAATGGTACCAAGAAGAAAATAAATTAAAAAATATTACAACAAAAAATTCATTTCAAGTTTCTCGAAAGTGTCTTTTACTGAATGTGAATACCAGGGTTTATTTGAAATGTTACTGTATATTTCTAAAAGAGTCTAGAAGAGTATCGATTATAATAATTACATTTGTTTATTTATTTCTTTTAATAAAAAGAGGATTGTTTGATGTCCGAAATATGCCAAAAAATCTTAGTATTTGTTAATGTAGTTAATTCATGGTGAATGTGCGGAACATAAGTTTTCCAGCTTTCCAAATGACTGGATGAAACTGGATGAATGCATTTTTTCTTTCACTTTTTCGATTATAATAATTACATTTGTTTATTTATGTCTTTTAATAATAAGAGGATTGTTTGATGTCCGAAACAAGCCAAAGATCCTAGTATTTGTTAATGCAGTTAATTTGTGGTAAATGTGCGGAACATAAGTTTTCCAGCTTTCCAAATGACTGGATAAAACTGGATGAATGCATTTTTTTTCACTTTTTCGATTATAATAATTACATTTGTTTATTTATGTCTTTTAATAATAAGAGGATTGTTTGATGTCCGAAACAAGCCAAAGATCCTAGTATTTGTTAATGCAGTTAATTCGTGGTGAATGTGCGGAACATAAGTTTTCCAGCTTTCCAAATGAGTGGATAAAACTGGATGAATGCATTTTCTTTTTCACTTTTTCGATTATAATAATTACATTTGTTTATTTATGTCTTTTAATAATAAGAGGATTGTTTGATGTCCGAAATAAGCCAAAGATCCTAGTATTTGTTAATGCAGTTAATTTGTGGTGAATGTGCGGAACATAAGTTTTCCAGCTTTCCAAATGAGTGGATAAAACTGGATGAATGCATTTTTTTTTTCACTTTTTCGATTATAATAATTACATTTGTTTATTTATGTCTTTTAATAATAAGAGGATTGTTTGATGTCCGAAATAGGCCAAAGATCCTAGTATTTGTTAATGCAGTTAATTCGTGGTAAATGTGCGGAACAGCAAGTTTTCCAGTTTTCAAAAGGACTGGATAAAACTGGATGAATGTATTTTATTTTTTCACTTTTTCTTCTAATTCTTCACTGAGTTAAAAATCTGAAAATATATTATTGTTAATTGCTAGCATAAAATATTTTACATTAATATTAGTACCATATTTTCTTAAAGTAATTTTTTGATTAATTTCTTTTATTTCAGATTTTTTTATGCTACATACAGTTATTAATGATATTATATCAATTATTAATGATAACTTAGGTTGCATAAATTAATCAAATTTTAAAAGCATCTGTAAAATTATATATTTTTTTGTCATTATATATTTTGTAATATTTGTATAAGAAAAATATAAGTTTTCGAATAAAAATATATTTCTATTCATATCAACTCTTTTTCCTCTCAAGTAGATAATTCATATTTCATTTTCGTTATATTTTTCCTATTCTTTTCTAGCACGTGCTTTATCACCTTTTATACAAGTATACACACGTTCTCTTCATCAACAAAAGATTTTTATTTGCTTGACCATTATGTCAAAATAAAAGAATGACGTCACCGATAACATTAAGAGCTACTTTATTTATTTTTTTAATTCACTTATCTCTTGGCGAAAATTCGCCAAGCTTCAGCCGATAAAGCCACGAACATTGTATCTAGATGCTAAATTGAGATGCTAAAGTACAGACATCCTTGATAGACATTACTTCACCTACAGCATCCCGTAAATATAGAGTTTTTTTCATCTTCGCAAAAGGTACGGAAAGATAAAAACTGCAGCACTCCATTTCAATAAATAAAAATGTGCGCGAAAGCTTTAAACCAATTATTTTATTTTTTACTTTTTCTCCGTATATTTTTCTAACTACGTGTTTTTTTTCTCTTTGGTAAAATTAAGAAATATGTTGCGCAGTTTAAAAGATTTTTGACACATCGCCATTAGAATAAATTTACTAAAAATGATTTTTTTTTTCACTTGGTAGTAACGGAATTTAATTTAGATACTTCGAGATTTGTTTGGTTTATTTATTTTTATTTTTCGTTCTTGATCAATTATTTTTTTATAACGAACGGGATTGTGCATTATTATGGTATTATTTAGATATTTGTAAGAAAAAGTTAAAATGATCTAAAATTGTTTACTTAAAATACGATAAAAATTGTAACGAACATTAAAACTTTTTAGTTAGTTATTACTTTTTTATTTAAATATTATTTTAAAATTATTTTTTAATTACGAATTATGTTGCGCAGTTTCAAAGATTTTTGATACGTTGCATTAAAATAAATTTACGGAAAAGGGATATTTTTTCCCATTTAATAAAGGAATCTAATTTAGGTACTTCAAGATGTTTTATTTATTTATTTTTATTTTTTGTTTGACGATTATTTTAATCATAAGCAAAATTGCGTTGTATTGTGTTATATTAAAATAATTGTAAGTCAAAAAATAAGTAACGATGATTTAAAATGGTTCATTTTAAATCAATGTAGATAATATAGAAGATTTAAGTTTTTTAGTTTGTTAATACTTTATTTTATTTTTTAAATTAATGTGTTTTCTAAATTATTATTTTTAAATTTAGAAATATGTCGTGCAATTTCACAGTTTTTTGACACACTGCCACTACAATAAATTTATTGAAAGTATTATTTTCCTTCCTAGTAATGGAATTTTATATAGATTCACTGAGATTTGTTTAATTAATTTATGTTATTTCCGTTCGTGATCAGTTTCATCACGAAATATTTTTTTTTTCATTATTGTGAAAATATTTAAATATTTGTAAATAAAAGCTGATGTAGAATAGATCTAAAATTATTTACTTAAAATGCAATATGTGATAAAATCGATTGATCTTATTACATACTTTAGATTTATTATTATTATTTTTTTTTATTTAACTAATACATTTATATTTTTTCAACTAATTAACAAATTGTGGAAATTATATTTTAAAATTAAGAAATATGTTGTGCAGTTTCAACTATTTTCGATATGTTGTCATTAGAATAAATTTACTGAAAATCCCCTCCCCCCTCTCTCTTACTTCCCTAACTTGTAACGAAATTTAATTTAGATACTTCGAGATTTCTTTCATTTATATGTTTTTATTTTTTGTTTTACGGTTATTTTTATAATAAACAAAATTGTGCATTATTTCGGTAATATTAAAATAATTATAAATACAAGAAAAAGTAACAATCGATTCAAAATTATTATTTTTTTAACGTTTAATAATGGATAATACTAAAAACTTAGTTTATTAATACATTTTTTGATTTCACTAATTAATTAAATCATTTTGAAATTATTATTTTTAGTACTAAGCAATATATTGTGCCGATTTTTTTTACCCATTGCCATTAAGATACATTTACTGAAAATGAATTTTTTTTAAACCTAACGTAGTACGGGATTTAATTTAGATGCTTCAGCATTTGTTTAATTCATTTATTTTTATTTTTCGTTCGTGATCAATTTTATCACTTTCGAAATGTACATTATTTTATAAGTATTAAAATAATTGTAGGTACAGGTAAAAATCGATTAAAATATTTTACTACAAAATTCAGTATACGATAATATTAGACATTTAATTTGTCTATTTATTAAGACCTTTCAAAATTTTTGTACTGTTATGTAGCCCCTATTAAAAAATAAATAAAATATCAAGAGAATTAATATAAGGTAAAGCTAGGAGAGTCTGCGCACAATTCAAAAGAATAACAATAAAAAATCTAAATATTAATTTTTGCTAAACTATCCATGAATAATTTTTACTTCATTTGTCTTTTATGCATTTCCATTACTATTTTGTTGTTATGTTGCAATTTAATAGAATAGTTTTAATAAAACCAAGAAAGTTATTTTGCGGAATTTGTCCTTACAGGGTTGGTGTGATTGCGCACATGGGTAGGAGAAATTGTTACTAATAATAACTACAATTAAATTGTTAACAACAATAATTACACTTAAATGACATTGTTGTAAGGTTTTTGTGAACAAATATTATTGTATTAGGAGTGAATATCTCAACCTAATGACTGACGAATCAGAAAAAGGAAATAATTTTAAAAACGATTAAAAATTTTCAATAAAAGGAAAAGAAAATTAAAGAATCAGAAAAAGAAAGTCCAGATAAGATTACAAAATAATATTAAGTTACTTTATAACACGTTTAACTTAAAATTAGTCCATTTTCATTTTTCATTTTTTAAGCAAATTTACCAATAAGCTGCGTAATCTCTCCTAGCATGGAAACTAATGGCAACAATGCGCCATCTCTCCTAAGTAGCAGATGCGCAAACTCTCCAATTTCGGTAGGAGAGATTGCGCGGCCTTTTATTTAAACATGGCCGCTACTAAAACGAACCGTTGATGTTCACACTGTTAGTCTAGATTAGTAGCTTATGAGAAATCGCTTAACTTTAAAATATTTTGTACTACTGACATTGTATAGAAATTCTGATGAATAGCTATGGAAATTCAAGCACTTACTTTGGGAAAACAAAACAGAATAGCAATGCTTTATCTTAGACGCTCAAAACAATCAACGTGCACTTTCATGTAGACACTCCACTACTGCTGTTGTACAACTACCTGGAGTCGCTGCGCGCTCACTCTACTCCTTCCCTCCGAACCTCGATGTGCGCAATCTCTCCGATCGCGCCATCTCTCCTGGCTTTACCTTATGTTTATTAATTTTTATTATTATAAGTTTTTAGCACTTCCAAATAATAACGTTTTAAGACTATTTTTACCAGGTTTAAATCATTGAGTCATAGAAAGCTAATATATCATTAAAAAAAAAGTAACTTGCAAAGCAAATTAATAAAAATAAATTTATTTCCAAAATTTTAAGCCCGAGAAGGGACAGATATTAAAATTATTTTATTTAGTCAATGCTACAATAATGTTGCATTTTTATATTAAATCTTGTTCCGTCTATTTAATCTTAAAATATTAAATTTAAATTTGAAACATGATGTTAAAGCAACTTTAAAACATTTCATTTAGTTGAAATGAAATCTAAATAAATCTTCAACTTTTTTAATTATTTGAACTTCTCATGTTTCTTGTCTGCTAGAATTTGCTACAATACAAATTTTGCATAATGCATGTAAAACTGAAAAAAAGTTGAAGATTTATTTAGATTTATTCCAACTAAATGAAATTTTTAAAGTTGCTTTAATATCATGTTTCAAATTTAAATTTAATATTTTAAGATTAAATAGACGGAACAAGATTTAATATAAAAATGCAACATTATTGTAGCATTGACTAAATAAAATAATTTTAATATCTGTCCCTTCTCGGGCTTAAAATTTTGGAAATAAATTTATTTTTATTAATTTGCTTTGCAAGTTACTTTTTTTTTAATATCTCAAGTTTTTTAATAAGAAATTAATATGAAGCAGATAAGATTCACACAAGGCAAGTATGTAAAAGACTGCACAGATCAAAATCAATATTGGTAATATGAAATAAACAGTTCAAACTTTGATTATTCTGTAAACAATTCAAATAATAAAAGTAATTTTTAACAAAAAAAATATAACGGACTTCAACGGATTGTTTCTTATCTTCATAATGATAATAATAAACGAATCATGTTCATTTTTGCAAATAATTTTATTTCACTGTGCAAAATACGTTTGCAACTACTTTGGAAAGAAACGGTAAGTGGTGTGTGAAAGCTATCGATAAAATCTTGTGTTGTTTTATCACATAATAAGAAGTATAAATATAATAACGAGTATATATGAGCAGAATGTTCTCGAATATAATTGTAAACAGTGAATGTGTCAAGAGTTTTTGTTATATAATACAAATAATAAGAAAACAAGCTGGCTTCGCATGCTAGCGGACCCCTAATTTACATCGGTGTCTCGAATCTTGTAAAACCTTGAACCGAACAAACCTCCGACTCGAGTCCCCTCTGCCTTTGGCACTGGATAATCCCTTAGTTTGCACATTGAATGCTATAAACCTCTAACACAACGAACGTCCAACCCGGGTCTCGCTGCCTTTGGCACCGTATACCGGTCGTGCTACACACGCACCGGATGATCCCTTAATTTGCACATCGAATAGTATAAACCTCTAACTGAACGAACCTCCGGCTCGGGTCCCCGCTGGTTTGGACGAACAATGTTAAAAACGTGTGCATTGTACTTCTTCCAATGCTGAAGGCAGGAATTCAGCATCATTATTGTGATTACTCATTAAACGAACTTTTTGACTGAGTAATTAAATTAGAAAGCTTTTTCCTGTACCAGCAACTCCGCTTACAATCAGATTTATGGGTGGAATAGACGGGTCTTTCTTTTGTTCTTCTACGTCCATTATAATTGATTCAAATATTTTCCTTTGATCAGCATTCATTTTCCTTGTTCAATTTATCTTCATTAATAACAATTTCTTGGTGAGTTTCAAAGTTATCAAAATCTGCGGCTATCATATCAACGTCTTCATTTGGTTCTTCAATATTTTCAAGCTTGTCGTGCAAATCACTTTCTTGTTGCAACTTTTCAGCCAAGTTGATTGCAGCTTGCAGTCGTTGTTTTGTTTCGCGACATTCTTCCATCTCTGGAAAATTTTTCGCATTGTGCTCAAAGGATTCACGGTAGAGTTTAAATTCTCCCAATAGGTCTTATTCGTTTCGCCAAGGCTTGAACAATATTAGAAATGAATTATAGTACAACTCAATTCCAGCGTCCGTTTTCGGGTTATGATTGGGCGTTTTCAAAACAACTGGTTTCAAATGTTTTCTGAACCAACTGAGGTTTTCTTTTAATTCGTAATATTCTACAGACTTTTGGTCTACAGTCGTTTGTATTAGTACCTTAGTGGCCAATTCGTATAAACACATGTTTTCTAATTTGTCATGTCGATTCGGGTAATAATCATCAATCAAATTCCGACAGTAAATTTCAGTAGATCGTTCATCCTCTTTTGCCAATAAAATTAAATCATGGTGACTTTCAGTTTTATTCGTCGGTCTTTTTTCATGTGGTATTTAAGTATTGCACAGCATCCCATGAATAGAAGCATTTATGGCCAAGAATTTTGTCTACGGCTTCGTAACTTCCAGTTTCTCGATTAATCAAGTTTTATCTCGCAAAAGGGCGTAATCTGGCACCGAGACTTTTGTTTTCGTCAATGGTATTCCAAATCTCTTCCTTACGATTTTTTCAGGTTGGTTATATAACACGTAATGTAATGATTTAACACCAAACTGGGTTCTCCAACAAACTGGATGTCAATGTTGGCGGCTCACATAAAGAAAATCGCGGGATTATAATCATTGATCCAAGTTTGTTTTTCTGATCGTTTCAAACCATATAACTTTGTAACATGGTGTCCACCTTTTCGAGATAAAATGCAGTCTTTAACAGAATTTAAAGTTCAAAGTTTCACCAAACCATACTTGAAAATTATGTGTAAAAATATGCAGCCTGATTATGGCACATTATTGATGATACTTTTGGGCTAGCCGGGAGCCAGTGAAATATATATATACTAGCCGCCACTGGCGACCAGTTTGGTCGCCCTTAAATGTATGTTAAGCATTGTAACAAATTATTTTTATTCATAATTTACTTTTTTCCTTAATCCTGAGCTAAACCGGAAAAATCTAATAGACAAATCAAGAACTTTTGCGATCGTGGTAGCATTTCGTATATTTTTTGTTATTATGTATTTTATCTTTCTTGACAAAAACCGCTTAACCCACTTTATAATAAATTAATCATTGTGTGTGTGTTTTATAATAAAATTGTGTGTTTTTTAACATAAAATAAACTATTTCATAATAAAATAAAAGTACATGCTGTTTTAGTAATCTCTAACAGGTACCTGAAAATGGGATTTTCTCGCCAAAATGGCGCAAAACAAAAATCGCGCCAACGCCGTTGCGTCTGTGACAGCTGTTCCAATTTAAAATACATGACGTTCACATTTTTCTTTAAAATAGAAAATAGATAAATAAGAAATAATATCATAAATCAAAACATTTGATTTCAAAATTAAAGTATCGTTTCTAATTTGCACACGCGAAAAATAAAAGCTGACAATTCGTTTCGAAATTTGATCTATTAAATATTATTACATGAGTTCAACTTACGTCCAGAAAAGATGAAGTTGAGTTGTATAGAACAGAATTATGGTAAACTTTGACTGTCTCACTGGTGCGGATTATTTTTTTTTACACCAGGCAGCGGTCCAAAAATTCATGGTTTAATATTTTAAACATTCACAACAAATGAATTTTTTTTTGTTTACTTTCATGGATAGAGAATTTGAACTGCGAACCTAATTTAAACTGAAGTTATTGCAGAATGTATACATAATTGAACGTAAGTCATTTCTCAAATATTAATTTCTTTTGAACGATCTTTCTAAAAATGTAACTTTTATGCAGTTTTATTCTAAAAAATAATTTTGAATAAAAATGGCTGCCTGGCACATGAAAAAGTTAAGTGGGCATCCCGGAACTGTTGATGACAGTCACATGACTTACGGTTTTATTATATATATATATATATATATATGTGTGTGTGTACTTCACTGGCACCTGGTTAACCGAAAAGTACCAAAAATATTATAGCAACGATATGAATGCAGTGTAAATGTGGATATGATGAAGGTTTTTCACAAGATCGCAACAACCACATCAAACATTTATCGTCAATAAGAGCCCACTCAATCTACCAGCACAGGATTTTTCCCTTTATTGTATAACAATTATTTGTTTTCTCATTTTAAGTATATATTTGTGTTTTAATTTGAATAAAATAGTGCTTAAAAGTCTGTAATTTTTCAAATGTTATATTTTTTAAATGCTCACTTTTGTTTCAACATTGTTTTTTTTTTTTTCTTTTTTCTTTCTTTCTTTTTTTTTTTTTTTTTTTTTTTCAAAGTGTTTTGATTCACGGGAATTTCATTTTGCGCCAACTATTACACTTGGTGACAATGGTTTTTGTATAACGGAAAAGTACCGAAAAAATGATTTACATTCAATAAAAAACAAATCACAATATTTGGCACGGTTTGCATGACAACACGGTTTGTAGACAACATCTGCTCGTCAGGGTTGAAATAATTGGCGCATTAGCAAACATTTTGGCATGGTGTTGGTATAACGGAAAAGTACCAAAATAAAAGATACAGCACAAGATATACAGGAACGACTTAATAACGACGACATTGAAAATTAGGTACTTCTCTATTATCCCGTCGACCACTTTTCACAACAAAAAACTATCACCTACTCAAAGATTAAACGCCAAAAATGCAGTCCCATTTACTGGATGTCAGAAGCATTATACGTGTTTGTTATGTCATCGAGTGGTTTTTAATTCGACATTTGCGTGTATTATTCATTATGTTTTACTGACTTATTAGTTATTTCATTAATTAAAATAACAATTGTGTCCGTAAATTCTTATATTTTATTTATTTATTTATTTATATTGATATTCCAATGGTAACGTTCTCCAATATGGTTTTATATTCATTAATAACAATTTCTTGGTGAGTTTCAAAGTTATCAAAATCTGTGGCTATCATATCAACGTCTTCATTTGGTTCTTCAATATTTTCAAGCTTGTCGTGCAAATCACTTTCTTGTTGCAACTTTTCAGCCAAGTTGATTGCAGCTTGCAGTCGTTGTTTTGTTTCGCGACATTCTTCCATCTCTGGAAAATTTTTCGCATTGTGCTCAAAGGATTCACGGTAGAGTTTAAATTCTCCCAATAGGTCTTATTCGTTTCGCCAAGGCTTGAACAATATTAGAAATGAATTATAGTACAACTCAATTCCAGCGTCCGTTTTCGGGTTATGATTGGGCGTTTTCAAAACAACTGGTTACAAACGTTTTCTGAACCAACTGAGGTTTTCTTTTAATTCGTAATATTCTACAGACTTTTGGTCTACAGTCGTTTGTATTAGTACCTTAGTGGCCAATTCGTATAAACACATGTTTTCTAATTTGTCATGTCGATTCGGGTAATAATCATCAATCAAATTACGACAGTAAATTTCGAGCAAAAAAGTAAAGATACAGCACAAGCTGTACAGGAACGACTTAATAACGACGACATTGAAAATTGGGTACTTCTCTATTATCCCGTCGACCACTTTTCACAACAAAAATCTATCACCAACTCAAAGATTAAACGCCAAAAATGCAGTTCCATTTACTTGATGTCAGAAGCATTATACATGTTTGTTATGTCATCGAGTGGTTTTTAATTCGACATTTGCGTGTATTATTCATTATGTTTTACTGACTTATTAGTTATTTCATTAATTAAAATAACAATTGTGTCCGTAAATTCTTATATTTTATTTATTTATTTATTTTGATATTCCAATGGCAACGTTCTCCCGTTTATTTGGCGTTACAGTTTGGCGATACTTTTTTGTTATGAAAAGTGGTCGACGGGATAATAGAGAAATACCGAAAATTGTTTGCCGCATATTTTACGTGAATTAGATGAAATTATGAAACACAATTCTTTTACACAAGCATATAAAATGCTTAGTGAGTTTGAACGTTAATAGCAGGAGCCTGTTAGGCGATACAATTTTCCAATCTCTATATTCCCTCTTTGTCGATGAATAGTATATGAGTATTATTTCAAATTTAATGTGAAAACCACGATTTCTACCCACGATGTCCTATAACGGACATTTACGCTAGTATGAAAATAAAAACAAATAAGCATGTTTGTCACGTGATTTATTTAATTTGAAAGAATTCTGTTACATACATTATATCCAAATATTTGAAAATGTCCGTTTATTTAGAGTGTGATATCGTGTTCCATTTTTTGAAACGTTAAAAAATCTAATTCAGTTTTATTTTGATCGTGGAAATCTTTCAATTGACAAATTATTGCTGTGGTCAAATTATTATTATGGTTTTTGAATTGTTGGCAACAATAAAGAAACATACAGAAAAACGTCCATTTATTCCCAGTGAAAATTATGAAATCTTGAATTATTAAGAAAAATATTTGAATAACGTAAATAAAACATAGCTTATGTTACTTCCTGGATTATAATTCATCTATATGCAACGGCATTTAATCCATTTTGATCCTGACGTCAGCCAAATAATTTCACTATTTCACATTTCAAATTTTATTAGAATTAGCACACAGTTAAAATTTTGTGGCAACGCGTACAAAAAGTGGGAAAAACTCTAGTAAATTAACTCGTTCAATGGTATTTGCTGTGTTAAATTAACATTAAGATGTCACACTGGAAATAAATAAGTATTGCGCTGCCGCGCAATACTTAATAAATGTACTCATGTGTTACGATCAATTTTATTATTATAAGTGCTTCCCATTTTTGCCAATTCTTAAAAGTCAAAATAGAAATCACCCTGACCCGCACACACATATTTAAGTCATACATCTGTATATTGAGCCATATTTTCTCGGATTAGCACAATTACAAGTAGTTTTTGGGTTTATTTCTTGTCATAGCATTGTAAATAATCGTCGACTCACCCCCCCCCCCCCCCTCACCACCATCACAGGCCGAATCGTACATCAGGTTAATATATGGGTGTACTACTATTATAAATCTTTTCTGATTCATCCAAATCATAGAAATTTATATGGATTTTTAACGCAAAATATAGTTAAACGCAAAGTAACTCATTAAAAATGCTTCATTAAATTATTCCAATTTATAAAATATAATTTAAGTCATGAATGAGTAACTCAAATTTTCATTTTAGCCAGCAATTTTTATAAATTTACAAACATCTCTCTGTTTTCTTTTCCTTTTCTTTTCATTTCTTATTTCTCTCTCTCTCTCTCTTTTTATCTTTTGTAAATTTCTAGAAATTTTGTACCATGTATAAGAATGGAATTTCCAAAAGCTATGACGAAGCTTGTAGAAAATTACAGGAAAAAAAAAATATTTTTTTAAATGAAATTTTCTAAATGTGACATTTCTTACCCGCATAGGTATAACTTTCGCTGTTATTATTATTTCAGATTTACAACCGTACAAATTTTCAGAGTATTTCAATATACATAGGGTTATTCAAAATGAATCATCCGATTTCAAAATTCCATATTAGTAATACATGAATACAAAGGGAAAATATGGAAGTTTTATATTGTGCACAATCGATGTGTTCTCGTGTGTTCTTCGTGAAGCTATTTCGCGAAAGTTGTTTTAGAAGCTTTTCAGCTGCAGAAGTGATAATGGCGTCCGCGGAGGAGAAAGCTTTTTGTTTGTAGTCGTTTGCGCGATATGGATCTGTAATCACCGTTCAGCGTGAATTTCGTAAAAAGTACCGAATTAATCCACCTACGGCTAAAAGTATTCGAAGGTGATATCATCAGTTGGAGAGCAGTGGATGTCTTTCTAAAGGGAAAATTGCAGAGCGACCAGGCATACCTGCAGGAAATGTTGTAAGAATGACAGCCACTTTTCTACGAAGCCCAAAGAAATCGATTGTTTGCGTGCCAGGTCGCCACTGGCTACCAAGTTTTTTGAACTGGCGACCAAAATGTTTTGATCTTTCGGGGGTGATTTATGTAGAAATGATCACAAATGGCATTTTTTTTCTCTCCCTCACCCCTACTCGTGCGTGGCAAGCAGTGATCTTCCTCTTCTCTCGTACTTTTAATGGAAGAACTAAATTTAAAAGGCATTTCCCAACTCATGCACAGAAAACACGATTCTTTTCAGCTATAGCCAGCTAGTATGTGTCACGTGATTAGAATGTGGGGGAGGAGGGGAGAGGATATATCAATAAAACAGTAAGATATAGTGTCAATCCAGTCTCTGTGGCATTTAAAAGTGGATACAATGCTGAAAAATGCCTTTTTTTTTTTAAGTTTCAAATCTGATTTTTGTGTTTATTAAGTTGTCAACGTAATATAAGTGATTATAAGTTTTAAGTTTCGCTAGAAAATATAGTTTATATTATCTTTCTAAATTATGTACTATTTTAAACTATGTAACTAATAATTCTAAACTATGCTTGTTATTATTTTTTCTCAATTAATTCATAAAAAAAAACTCTTGTGTTCCTTTTAAATCAATGACGGGGAAGAGGAGGAGGGTAAATGTTTTTTACTGGCGACTAGTATTTTTTCTGGCTACCAGATTTTATCAAATTTGTAAAGCCCTGCTTGTAAAAAAACACTTCAGTATTTTTCCTTTGTAGTCATGCATTACTTATCATTCTGTGTCGTTTATTTATGAAAATAGAGAAAATTTTGAAATCGAATCATTCATTTTGAATAACCCTGTATTGCACACACACACACACATACAATGAGAAATCATTTAAGAAATTACTGAAAAGAAAGGAATAAAAATAACAATGCGCTCTTTATAATAATACATTCACAGATCTGTTCTTAAGTAAAATTCTCTAAATCTAATATTTCTTTCCTGCATAGCTATAACCTCCTCTATTGTCACAGAGTTCGCATTAAATTCAGCTTTCAGGCTCTCAAATTAGAATTTTTACTTAAGACAGAATTTTTATTCTAGGTAAGAATTATGTCTTCTTTTTTTCCCTTCTTTTTGCTTAAGTTTAAGTACTTTGTAATACAAAAGGTTGATTCTTTTAGAAATTCCAATAAATGAATAAATTCATGTTAAAAACCCTTTTGAAAAGCACTACTACGTGACTATTGGACATCTATGTAAGATTTTTAAAAGAAAGATTTTTTATTAAAAGAAAAGACTTCGGAAGAAATACGGTATTGCTCTTGAGAAATTATTGCGATGCCAATGGAGATAATTTGATAGGAAGTTCAATTCCGTCGCCAATTCTTGGTTTGGAAAAATAAATTGATGCAAAAGATGTAGTGAAAAGTATCGATTTTTACTACTTTACAAGTGGCTAATTAAAACAGGAAATACTTTGAGAGGAGTTTTCTTTAGAATGTTTTAAAAATTACAAAGTTTTGGAGTCAAGGATATTTTAAAAACGAATTAATTAATTGCACTAGTAAAAATGAAACGTTTGTTAAATAAAACTATCAATTCTTATTTTAAAGAGTCGTTTTTTAAATAAAAAAAAATAAAGATGTACTTGAAAACAGAATTCTGTGTAAAAAATTTACAAATGATAACCGGAATCTATTCATTTATTATCCATTCAAGTAAAATTGCACAATAAACGACAACATGGCACCCACATTGCTCAAATATGAATAGCCACATTTACTAAAAATTTTATGAACGATAAATTTACATATTATAAATTTCACGGAAGATTGATGTGTATGTACAATTCGAAAATATTTTGTCTATGTGGTAGTTCAATTCTGTTGCCAATTCCGGCTTGGAAAAAATAAATTGACGCAAAAGAAGCAGTAAAAAGATCGATTATTTTTACTACTTTATGAGTTGCTAATTAAAGCAGGAAATACAACTTTGAAAGGAGTTTTCTTTAGATTGTTTTAAAAATTACAAAATTTTGGACTCAAGGATATTTTAAAATGAATTAATTAATTGCAATAGCAAAATTGAAAGGTTTCTTCAATCGTCAATTTTTGTTTAGCAAAAACAAATTTAAGTAATAATTTCAAATATGTATACTCGTTAACGGAAGTAGGAGAAATTCATTTTTTAAATTGCAATTTCAAATATGTACTCGTAAATAAGAGTATGATAAAAAATTCCAAAATTAAAACATATTGATGAGAAGAAACTTACAGAAAGTTAATTGTCAAAAATGCATTGCGTTTGGCAATGCAATCAAGGATTATAATTATACCCTAATAAATTGAAAGGGTCTCAACAAAATCAGTATTCGTCCGAAAATAGCAAAAATAAAATAAAAACGGAATATTGTTTTTTCAACTGCAATAACACTATAAAACTGTTTAACTAGAAGAAAAAAAAACTCATTTGTTTGTTTTGGTTAATGAAAGTTTTGGTTGTCTCATTTTAAGCTCACTTCCCAGGAACGATTGTCAGTCAAATCTTCAGAAAAAGATTCCGCTATTGTCAAATTTATGCATTAATAAAATTTTTCTCATTAATTTTTTTGCGCTGCTGCGTAATTTTACGCCTTTGTGGGAAATCGCAAAACAAACATTTTAAAATAGATTTTTATTTTCATGTTTTCTCATATAGAAACCATACCCCAACAAAAGAGACAGGCCGCGGTACTCCGATTCCTCTTGCCCGTCACTTAATCAAAGTAGGCTGGTTTCCACCAATTGTCAAACTGCATTGTGATCAAAGTAGGCTGAAAAGCAGCCGAGATCGGTGGAGTGGTGTCATCTGTCTCTTTTGTTGACTACGTCTCATCGCAACAGCGCTTTCCCAGATAAAATTTTTCCTCTTTCTAAAATTAATTTTGAATTTTAGGTAAGTGCTTTTTAAAAAATCATTTAATTGTAACATCTAGATGTGTAGTATTTCAATAGCTTTCTTACTCACTTAATTCCTTCTAATTATCATCTATGTTTTTTTTTTTTTTTTTTTTTTTTTTTTAAATAGCTTTCATAATCACTTAATTCCTTCTAATTATCATCTGTTTTTCAATAGCTTTCATACTCACTTAATTCCTTCTAATTATCATCTAACTCTTAAGGGAAAATTCTACCTCTTAGGGTCAAAATTTTAATTTTTTTTTTTTTTTTCATTCCTCAAGTGCGTATAGATGTCCTAAAACGGTTTCGCACGTTCTAGTTCCTTATAATCTTTTTTCGTATCGTGGAACGTAACGCAAGTAGAAGCAAGAAAACAGCACAGCATTATGCTCTAAATTTATTGCGTGTCGAAAGCATGTCGTAAAAAACTATCTCGAAACCATGTCGAAAAGGTCTGGAAACCCTATTTTTCAAACTGTGAGACCATTTTTCTCGAGAACTATTCGACCGATTTCCTCCACTTTAAATAAATAAAAAAAAATAGAAATTTAATCGTTTTTGCTGGAGCCGAAAAGTATAATTTTCATTGATTAAATATTTTTTCAAGCTCGCAAAAGGTAAAACAAAAAGCCGGGAAAATGACCCTTTTTGCTCAAATGACCGCATTTTGTCAAAAATCAACTTTCGACAATATGTGTTAAGTACCACCAGTACCAGATAATTCCATGCCCTTTCATAATTTGATGTCGACCAAATTTGTTTCAGTTGCTTGTGACCGGAGAAAAATGGTCATTCAATTGTAAGTTCACGGTGCGCACCTGCAGGTACTCCTGCAGGTCCTCGCACAAGGGGTATTATTAAATTTTTGGGAATTAGGTATTATTAAATTTTATCTGGAAACCCTATTTTTCAAACTGTGAGACCATTTTTCTCGAGAACTATTCAAATGATTTCTTCCATAGAATTCAATGCCCTTTCATAATTTGATGTCGACCAAATTTGTTTCAGTTGCTTGTGACCGGAGAAAAATGGTTATTCGATTGTAAGTTCACGGTGCGCACCTGCAGGTACTCTCACAAGGGATATCATTATTATTATTATTATTATTATTATTATTATTATTATTATTACGCACAAAATTTAAATATATGAGTGAAATGTAAATAAATATAATGTAAAATGTCCGATGATAATATATATATATATATATATATATATATATATATATATATATATATATATATATATATATATATATATATATATATATATATATATATATATATATATTTTCTTTAAAAAAAAAAATGTAAAAATTACGTGAATTTTAGACCAAAGAAGTAGAATCACCTCTTAAGTAGGCGAAAATATAACTATAACAGAAACTGTGATCAAACACGACACATTGATGGTAACATTTTGCGTAATTCAGTTGCTTTTTCAATTCCTACTATTAGCTCACACTCTCTATATATTTATATATCTTGTTCAAATTTTCAATCGTTAATAAAATATTTTCTATTCATCCTATCAAGTTCAAATAAATTTTTTTAAACTTGTACTGGATGACAATGGATGTTAATACAGTTTTTTCAAATATTAATTCATTCATTAAATTTAATTAATTAATTTTAATTTTACATTTCATTTCTGTTCAAAAGTATAGACTCACTCCATATTTATAGTCTCACCTTCACACGTAAAAAGGTAATGGGGCTGGCTGTTCACGGACGAAGATCAGGCGGCTCGCGGGGGAAGGAGACTATAAATGTGGAGTGAGTCTATATTTTTGAACAGAAATGAAGTATAAAACTAAAATTAAATAATAAAATTTAATTAATTAATTAATATTTGAAAAAAACTGTATTATCGTTAACTGTAACATCGCTATGGCACTTTATTGTGAAGTTTGGTAATTTTTGAAATTCAATATTTGAAAAACGGCATAATCATTAGATTTTAAATTTATATCAAGAAAAATACAATTTTTTTAAAACTTTCTAACGCAGTTTGTCTAACAATTTTGTGAGAAATGCTTTTCGAGCTATTAATTTTTGGTATTTTAGATATTTATTTTTTATGTAATTTTTAATACATTTTTCAAAAATTTCTCTTATGTAAGATATTTAGCATGATATAAATTTAGGAATAAATACCGTCAGTTCGCGAAGCGTGTAGATCGCTGGAAAAAAAATTTCTATTTGACCTAAGTAGGAATTGACTTAAAAAAGTTTTTATATTACTTGTTATTACTGCAAAAGCTGATGCTTCTAAACATTCATCTGAATTTTTATGTTATTCAAATGTTTTTTAATTTACCTACATTATCCTAATTATCACGAAAGTATTTTATTTTTTAATTGTTGCCAATTTCGTTAAAAACATTAATTGATGCAAAAGATGTCGTGAAAAGCTCTTTTCTTTAAAAAATACTTACGAGTGGCTAATTAACAGGAACAGACTTTTCTTTAGAATGTTTTAAAAATAAAAAAGGTTGGATTCAAGTATATTTTAAACTGAATTAATTAATTGCATTAGTAAAAGTGAAAAGTTTGTTAAGTCGTTTAATTTGTCACTATTTTCTAAAAATAATAACTGTAAACGTGTACTCATAAACAGAAGTATGTGAAATATTTATATGATTATATATAAATGAGAGAATAATTACATTTTAGAGAGCTAGTTTTTAAGAATACTTTAAATTATGTAATAGTATCGATGATTTTTAAAGTTGTTACTTATAGTGCGGGAGGCAGCGTCCCGTCCCTTTAGCGTCGATGATTTTGGTAAATATGTTAGATTAGATGGCACAGATAACGAAACTGTCAGTCATTTGGCGCAATAATGGAGGGTGTTGCCAGAGCAACTTTACTCATCAAGCTACACTGTAAAACGAATGGCAACCCAATTACTGATGATGCTCCAAAGTCAGGATAACGTTCGTAATCTGGTAGACAGTACACCATTTCACATTGCATCGGAGTGTGCGATGATGCTATGGAAATACGACCTCTCTCGCACCCCTACCCCCCTCTAATGCGCAGCTAACTAGCAGTTTCGTTAACTGTCGGGTTCGGGCCAATTTTCATTCACGAGAATAGGTCATAGTAGCTTACTTTTTCTGCAGGCTCGGGCGGGTCCTGGCCAGACTTCTTTGTCTGGGTCAAGCCGGGCCTGGATTTCACTATTCCTAGAGGTCTGCACGGGCAAAAATTTTCTGGCTCGTTGCCGACCCAGCCCGTGTGAAAATCATTGCCCGGCCTCGCCTGGCCCATACAAAAAAATCAGTAAAATGAGGCCCGACACAACATTTTTTGTAAAAATTGCATAGACTTTAAGATGGCCATTATCCTTCAATTAAAATTATTTTTAAGTACATACATTTCTGGGTAAAAATAATAAGGTACAGTAAAATCTGTGAAATAGAAAACCTGTCTATGGCGGAAAACCTGCCTTAAATGGAAAAATGTTTTGTTCCGTGCGAAAAAAATGTAATAATTTTTGCGAAAAGAATATAATGCATACACGCAATAGACGATATACCTGCTAAGAATAGAGCCTGTCTGTAACAGATTTTTCTTCTCTTACAGAATCTTCATTTGAATGCAATTGTCTAAGTAATTTTTTTAATCCGTGTTTATATAAGTAATTGTCTAAGTGGTCATCAATATTGTTGATATTTTGTATTCATGCATTTTGAACAATATTAATTGGTCAGTCGGGCCGGGATTGAGCAGAACTTTTAGCTATTATACCAGGCCGGGCTGGGGCAAAAACTTTAGCTTTTATATCGGTCCGGGCCAGTCTCGAGCTGAACTTTTAACTTTTATACCAGGCCGGGCTGGGGCAAAAAATTTGTCGGCAAAAAAAATCGGGCCAAGCCCGGGCCTGGAAATTTCAGCCTGAGCAGCTCTTAGCTGTACCATCTAGTCTATCATATATATACCAAAAATCAACGACGGTAAAATTGGTTCCAAATATGCGACACTGCCTCTCACACTATTACGGTCCTTGTCAATCATAAAATAATATGTTAACCTACAGAGATAATTTAAATACAGGATTGCTCATTTACCTAGTATGTTTTACAAATTCGATTTTCACATTTAGAACGTTGACGCTTGATACCGACGTTTTACATTTTCCAATAGTGTATCCTTAAATTTAAAATAAAGAGAATAAATGTATAAATATGATCAAATATATATGTACACTGAAAAAAATTTTTTTTTGATTTTACGGAATAATGCTGGAATTCAAGCTGCCAGTATTATACCGTAAAATTAACAGTAATAAACAGAAAATTAACAGTAATACGCTACCGCGCACCGTAAAATTAGCATTTTTTTTCCAGTATAAGAAGTGAAATTTAAAATTATAATCTTATAACTTTAGAAAGCTTCGTAATTAGTGTTAGAAGGTGTCCCAAATCACGCGGGACGTCCCGATATTCAGACACTCCATGATCCGTACCGCGGAACGCCAAAAGTCCCGTTTTTTCATGATGCACAAACTCTTTTAAATTTCATTTAGTTGGATGTTAGTTCTTAAGCTGAATCGAATGAAACTTAATAAGGTTAACCTTGTGAAAATAGAATTTTCTATGATTTCGCCGAAATGAATATCGTACAAATATATCTTTTAAAATCGATATTTGATGGATATTTGTTTGTCCTATCGATTGTATATTTACAGGTTTTACTGTACTTTTAGTAAAACCTATGAAAATAGGATTTGTTTTAACAAACTGCCGTTCTCAAACGTAAAAATTTCATATTCCCTACGTAAGGAATACCATATAATTATAACTACACATTCGGAAAAACTTTCCAAAACGGAATTTGTTTCGGTCCCTAGCGATTTCACTTTCACAGATTTTACTACATAAAATTATTGTGTTTATTTAGTATGGTAAAATCTATTAAGACGGAATCACAAATAACCACAGAAAGGATCCGTTTTAGATAGGTTCTATCTTAGCAGGAACAATTCAATAATATTTTTTCTGATAGGAAACGATGTTTTTTTTTCGTTTAAAACAGGATTCCGATTTCATAGATTCCGTTTTCATAGGTTTTACTGTATTTTTATGTCCCAATTTAGATGCTGATGTCCTGCTTTTTATATTTTTTTCTTGTCTCGCTTTTTGTGATAGTGTACCTGGCAACGCTATTCGTAATCTATGTGTGGCACATGATTTTTTTTTCTTGTTTTCTTTTAGGGATTCAATTTAGGGATTTCACTGTAAATATCTCACGGAGGAAACGACTTTTTTTTTTTTAACTTTGTGTTTCATATGGGGTATTGACGGGTTAGACAGACGAAAAAAAACTCAGCATAAAGAAGTTATTGAGAATTCACTTTCGCACGATTTTGCAGGCGTGACTTATTGATGCAAGAAGTGGTGAATGTTGAAAGTAAAAAAGTGTGAATAGAACGAGGCAGACAGATCTCACTCGCGGAACGTTTATTTTCACGGAAAGCCTTTTCACCAGCTCAAAACAAGTGCTTTCACCATTACTCTTTACGACTTCACTTTTTTAGTTGTTACATTTTTAGAAAAATTCTGCAAATAGTTACAAAAAAAAAAAAAAAAAAAAGATAGACTGCTAATTTTTTAATTTCGCACCGTTTCAAAAATTTGCTTCAATATGATTAAATAAACATGTTTTGCTGTAATGTAGTTTTCTAATTTTTAACTTATTACGACATTTTGTGTTATTATAGTATTCCATACTTCCCTGCGTGGCATCCTTTTTCACAATGTCAACCTTGTTCCACATTGGAGCAATCAAATTTATTACATGACACCAATATACTTTACTTAGGGGCATCATTATACTAAATATTGTGCGATAAACAATAGAATCATAGTGAGGCATAGGTTATGATGCGCTTTCCAACACTAACAGAATATTATTAAGAAACTTCATTAAACTATAAATGCTACTTATTCTATACTCCTTAGAAAGCATGTTGTACTCCACCGCAGTGATGCATATCAATCTCATTACGTTTGAAATATCGTAGCGTCAGTAAAATGCAACACAAACGGTTTCCCCCCATAGACCATAATATAACGGATTTTTTTACGCCCCTGTAAATGCCTAATAAATGCTACACAGTTCATTTTCAATACAGAATCTTCGCTTATGGAGAATCTATAAATTAAGGCTTCTTTCACGATTTTGGTACAACGCTGTTCTCAAATCCAAAGGAGATATTTTCTGACACAATTTTGAATTCGTTTTTGTTCGGAAACGGATGAAATCGGCCGGCATTCTTCAGAAAATATGCGATCGAAATGAGTTTTCCATTTTTTAGCAAAGGCAATAGATCTTTCAGAGATTATTGGCAAAGTCGGCGTTTTGAACCAAATTCCCAAGACAGCAGTGAGAGAAAGGCGAAATTCGTGTCGTCACGTGACACAAATTGCTTATAACTCGATAAGTAATTTTTTTCATCGAAGAATGGAAAACTCATTTTGATTCCAAATCGCTTCAACAGTCTTGCCTACCGATTGTATGCTTTGCGTTTAAAAATGTGTTAGAAAGTTTCGCGTTGTTGAACAGGTCATTTGAGAACCACCTTAAATTTTTGAACCTTCCATATAAATCGAGCGTCCTATAACTTTTTACAACAATACCTTCTCAACAATCGAAAATATTAGCTATACTGTCTCGAAAAGAGAAAATTTCTAACAAAAGAAGAAAAAAAAAGAAATCCATTTTTTTCTGTCGAATAAGAAACGAAATAAAGCACTTTCTCCATGTATCTCCCTTTTTCCATTACAGAATGTCAGACAACTCGATTAAACTGAAAGTGGAGATTTAACACCAAATCTCTCTCATAATCTCTAAATTCAGTGGGATTTGTATCTTTTCATCTCCTCCCCATCTTCTTATTGTAAGCCGTAAGAGGGGATGGGAAAGTTACCACATGACAGTTATTTTCCAGATCTGAAATTTACACTCCCAGATAGAGTTGTGTAAGCTGTCATAATTTTGTCTTAAAAGAGATCAATTCGGGATATACGAGTTCTTCAATTGGGAGGGATACGCATTTATTTCATTAAGCTACAGAAGCCAATTTAATTAAAGAACCATTCTTTTGTCTTTTCAAGTAAATGCATGCTTCTCATTTTAAGGAATACAATTCTGTCGGGGATGGGATCGTGCAATTAAATATGGTATGCCTTAGAAGTCAAAAAAGAAATATTCAAATTAAATGGAATTTTCGAAAAGTAGAAATCGTTATCTTGTAAATAATATGACTCTGGAAGCTTCATTGTATCCACGAAAGTAATTGAAGAATCCTATTATATCACGGAAAAGAAGAATATAAAATATTTCATAATTCCTTAAGGGGCCACTTCACTAAAACTTTCCGATCGTGAAATCGCATGTTAACCAATGCAGTGATGGAACAGTGGCGCACCATTTTTGCGATTGGCACCAATAAATGTTAATAGTATTCTTTAATTTAAAAAACTCTGCCCTTAAGTAAGACAAAGAACCTGATTTAAATTTAGCGGTGTCAATTGGTTCTCTGGTGCGCCACTGTTCCATCACTGTCAATGGTAAAACTTAAAAGCGCGATTGCTCATTACCTAATATAATTATCAAAATACGGTTTTCACCATCAGAAATTTGACGTCAGATGCCGATGATGCGCGTTTTTAAAAATTGTCTTCATAAGTTTTAAGTACTTTTAAGAGGATCATAAGATTTTATCAAGTGGAAATTTCAAAGTTTGCAGGGATTTTTTAATAGACAATTGTTAAAAACGCATATGGTCGGCATATGAAGTGTACTTTCTGATGGTGAAAGCCGTATTATAATAACTATATTAGGTAATGAGTAATCGCCCTTCTAAGTTTTCCCATAGTAACATGGGATTTCGTGATCAGGGAGTTTCAGTGAAGCGGCTCCTGAAGTAAACGGTGCTTTATAAAAATGGAAGAAACGTTTCAAAAATTTAGTGTAATCTTGAAGTTACTAATGATTCTGGAAAACGTTCTTTTATCTTCAGCAATCTTTCGGAGGTAAACCAATCAGAGGCTTTAGAGACAAATTAATAGAAACATTTTTTCCCCCCTCAAAATTCACGGACAACAAAGAGACTTTTTTTTTTTTTTTTATTCCAGAAACGATTCCATAAACCTCTGAAATCTATTATTTCGGTGTTTTCTGATTAGTGTCTCTCCACATATTTATAGGTGATAAATGAAAAATTTCCGGAATAACTAATAAGCTAAATTGATTTTTCCTATATGTTTTTGCTATATATTAGGAAAAAATATTACTTTTCTTACACTATAGAAGATAACCCATTCCAAATGGAACTCAAGATTTTTTTCATAACTTTAATTAAAAAAATGAAATTAGTGTAATAAATTTTTCAACAGATACTTCATCTCACTTTAGAAAACGAAATAATCCAGTTGAACACTGGATCTGGATGAAAGCCTGTTTTATTCTTATTTTTCCTTCATTTTGCCAAAAATTTCATTTTATCATAAAAAAATAATGAAAAAATATTGATGGAATATCATGTTAAAAATATAGCTATAGAATCTACAAAAAATATCTAAAAGTAGCAATATTATAACGAATATGTGTCTTCCTTTTTTATGTTTCTGTAGGGTTCCAAAGTAACAGAACACAATTTTGGGGGAAATTAATCCATACACAAATTTCTGTGTCAATTACGGAAATATTTATGCTGATAAGTCATGTATGGAATAATCCAGTGATCCCATTGAAAATTTGCAGATTGATTCAGGTCTTATTCCTAACAAATGTTTGAAGCAAAGTGAGAGTATTTTCTTTGTAACTAATCTGTCTTCTCCTGTTCATATTCCTGTAATGTGAAGTTTGGCGAGATTCCGTGCATTGCTTCTTGAGATATAGCTATCGCGGAAATCATGAAAATTTCAGAATAGCAGCGCCACTTGTTGGGCGATTTACAACAAAATATAATCAGCACCAGTTTGCCAAGGTCTAACTGAATCCTTTAGTTTGATTAAATTCCGTGTATTAGTTTTTGAGATAGAGTGCCCACAAAATTTGTGTCACATACAGACAGACAAACTCATGGTCAGATATTTTCTAAAAACCATGTTCAGGACCTTCTAAAATCTAAATAAATCCGTCGAAAACAGGAAGTGATTTTTTTTCACGAATTCACTGCTTTCTTATTGTAACGATAGAAGAAAGTAAAAAGATAGAAAATTGGAGAACAACTATTAAAAAGAAGACCGGGGGAAAAAAGCAACAAAGATCATACTTAAAATTTTCTTAAAATAACCAAACGAAAAAAAAAAAAAAAAGCTTGAAAGATTTGCAAGATACATCTGTTTAAAATTCTGAGAATTACTTAATTGAAAGTTCAAAAATGACAGTAGGTGTAAATACTGACAGTGATGATGATTTTATCAATAAGAAACTTTCTGTTGTGTTGCTGGTCAAATATACAAGGAAGAAAACTGTAAAAAGTTTAGTTGTCCAAGTTCTTAATGTTGCAGAAAATGAACTGAGTATAAAATTGGCTTAAAGAACTGCCTACTTTAAATTTAAATGGCCACCAAATGACGCCATTGCTGCCTTTGACAAAAACCAAATTAAATAATTCTACGACCACCAAACATCATTACAAAAAAAAAAAAAAAAAAAAAAAAAAAAAAAAGACCATATTACTAGTTTTGTTTTAAAAATTGGTTTTGAAGAACTTTTTGTATCTTAAACGCTGTGTAAAACATTTATAAAATAATAATAAACAATAAAAATTAAAATATTAATTTTGTAGGTACTTTTTCCATATTAAGGTATACAGTTCTGTATCGGGTCGGATAAACTCGATTTTACACGAACACGACCCGACCCATGGTTCAGGTCGAGTCGGGGTGACGTAACTGTTTTTTTTTTTTTGCGTGTCGGGTTGATCCGATTTTTCAAAAAAAAAAAAAATCTAGAATATTTTTTCAGATGAAAAAACTATATAACAGAACATTAATGAGGATATATATGTTCATTTTTCAATGTGAAAGATAAAGTTGATAATAAAGATATTATTGTAACCTATTTTGCCATAATTGAATGGAAATATGGATTAATTTTGATTAATTTCGTGTACAATGAAAGTGGATGAGAATAAAAAATCTAATCTTTATATCTAATTTTGAAGAGAAAATATTAAATTTATCACTACAATATTTTATTTTGTAATAAAAAAGAAAAAAAAAAAAAATAAGAAATTTAAATTAAAAAAAAATCCCTGAAAAAAATCCCTGGCCTACAGGCACAGGTAGATTTCGAAGACGCAGAACGTGGGGTGCCTGTTTGTCGGGAATTGCGGAAGAAATTACCTTTTTGCGATGATGCTGCAGTTGGAACCGCCTACTTCGAAACGAAACTTGTTTGCAGGCGGAGCCAGCAAGGATTTTTTTTTTTTTTTTTTTTTTTTTTTTTTTTTTGCTATAAGAGTTGGTCCTATAAAAAACATGTCAATATAAAAGTTTTAGATAATATTAAGAGGATTTATAATAAATTTAAGCGGATTTGAAATCTTGGGAATTGACGAAGTTATGATTTTTTTTTCTTCTAAAACCCCCCTTCCCCCCTCTTCTTAAGGCAATTTTTAATTATATCAAAAATCTGTCATACATAAATTTTCGGCCCTTCTCCTAGAAGTAATAATAACTTCAAACGGATTCGATACGTATCATAATTAAGAAATTATGGGTTTTTTCTGTTTTCACAAAAAGACCCCCCAATCCCCCCCCCCACCCTTGGTTCGATTTTGCCCCATTAACGAACTTGACCAAGATTTTACGCCACTTGATTTTATGTATCAGTTTGGAAGAGATTTGTGCAGAATTTTTCCAGTTATCATGGTCAGAAAAAAGTGACATAGATAGGTAGGTAGATAGATAGATAGATAGATAGATAGATAGATAAACTTTTGAACTGGGGGTGGTTTTGGCTTCTGGGAGTCATGATCGGCGTAGATCTGCAAAAATTTTTCAAAATTTCCAACTTAGGTGAGAATGTAATAGGTAGTATTTCTTACGAAATCTACCTAAAAAGTAGCTCAACTATCCGAACTCTTCCCTATTAGAGCCATCGTTACATTCTCACTATCATTAATGTTACCATCATCATTACTATTATTAATAGTAATGCAGAGTCTCTCAGTTGTTCCTATACCATAATACAGGGTTGCTTTCCCACGTCTCCCTTATTCTATATATGTAAATGGGAAGCGGATTCGAGAGATCTGATTATTATCTGATCAAGGACTCGCTGATCACGCTTGCAACATGGACGCCAATGCGTCTCATATACACTGATACAGGGACGTGGACTCTCTTTATATTGGTTTTGCGATTCTAGAGAAAGTTGCTTGTACCTAACAATATTTAACTACAATCTCGAATTGCGTAATATGTAGGTAAATTCAACATGTCTGAAATTTTAGTTTACATAAATGTTATAATTAGTTCAAATGTTGCTATTACAGATTTTAATGTTACTATTTATTATAGATGAAATTTTGAAAATAGTAATATATTTCTAAGGAATGTATTCAAATAGATCAGAGTTCTTCATGTGCCGCGCATAGTAGTGTGCCTTGAGAGTACGTTAGGTATGGTGTGAGCCGCGAAAATTTTTAAGGAACATTAATTACATTATCTTTTCATTATTTTTGAAGGGTTAATTGTCAAATATTATGCAAAAAAGTACTATCACTTTGATTTTTATAAAATATTGCTCCGTTCTCAAAATCATATTTGGGTGAAATAAACTTTTCTGTAATAAAAAAATATTTACAAAAAAACTAAATAAATAAATAAATAAAATTATATTGTCGATGATTAGAAGTTACAAAATTTGCAGTAAAAACGAAATTTATTGGTCAGGTGTTGTCACAATCAATATGACATTAGCGTTACTCACGGACATGTTTTTGCTTGACAATATAGATTTTATTGTTTATTATAAAGCAAAATATTAACTCATGCTTGATATTTAAAAAAAAATAATAATAACAATTTTGTTTGGCAATAAGGATGAATCGGATATAAGATTGAAACAAAAATGCCATTATGTCAGTATTTTCCCTTTAATAGTTGAGAAAATATTTAAGAAATATTACAATTCCAATATGTCGGGAATGTGTAATCATCTACTCATGTCAGTTCTTCTATTTTATGCAGAAATTTTCTGTTCAAATTAAGTACACTTAAGTAAACTTCCAACAATAGGGTGAGTTTTCTATCATCTGTGACCAATAGTTTAGCGCTAAATCAAGGCCGAAGTCGAAACTGATTCATCTTCAATTTACTCAAGATTTCCGTCAATGAAATTTCTCACCAACTACTGTTTTCTTGCTTAAATACATAAACACCATTTCCTTTTCAACAGGTCATTTGTCTTGAGAAAAAAAAAATTAAATAATAATAATAATAGTGCTTCAGGAATACATTTAAAATATTTTCAAGCGTTTTTTTTTTTTCATAACTGGATAGTTTTAAAAATATTAATGTAGGGCTGCCACTGGCGACTATTTTTTAATTATATCTTGCACCATTTTCTTATACATACACTTTGACAACATGTGTAAGAGAAACATACTAAAAAATTTATTTATTTTTAAATAGTGGTGCGAATAAAATATAAAAATATTCGATGAAATAATAACATTTTATGAATGTATTCAGTGTTTTCAAAGGTATTTCAAGCATTTCATTATTTAGTGGTATATACTGTTTGCTTTCTGATAATAATTAAGATACAAAATGAACATTTATTTACTTCATTTATTTATTTATTCATTAATTCGTTCATTTATTTATTTACACATCATTTATTTATACACCACACTGTAAATAAGACAAATGTTTCTTAATCTACCAAAACATACTGTAACTATGTATGTAAATATACAATAGCTTCTTCTACGATTCCAAAAAGCATTCTTTATCTTTAGAGACATAAAAAACAATATATTTTCGATATTAAAAGAAGCATTTATAATTAAAGCTTCTTTTTCTACCACTGATTTTCGGAAATATTTCCGAGCAGTTTTTTTTTTTTAGTATATTAATCAGTTTTCTCAAAACGGAATATCGGATTTTAGGTTACTATTAATTTATAATTAAACATTTTCAGCTACGTAATTGAATTTATACGTGCAAGAGTAACAAAATAATATTAATTTTAATGTTAATGCTATAAATTTATCGTGTCTGTCTGCAAAACATATTTGTTGAACATGAAAATGATTACTCGAGAATTGATAGCATCCGAAAAACCGATATTCCATGTTGATAAAACTGATTAATACACTATAAAAACAAATAGGAAACGTTTCTAAAAATCAGTGGCAGAAAAAGAAACTTTGTTTTTATAAAATGCTTCTTTTAAATCTCGAAAATATATTGGTTTCTGAGGTTTCTAAAGATAAAGAACGCTTTTCGGAATCATGCGTAACTCGAAAGAGGTTATTGTATTTTTTCGTTTGTGATTATATTATATTATATTCCTAGATTTAGACACATTTGACTTTTTTTTACAGTGCAAAACACTGCACGTCTCAAATCTTATTTTTCCCGATAACTTTATTTTATGCAATTATAAAAAATAAAGCTCTGGAAAAAACGTCATAGGCTTTATTCTACATTATTACACTGCAAAAAAAAGTGTTGATTTTACAGTATAATACTGGCATCCCAGCTGCCAATATTATACCGTAAAATTAACAGTAATAAACCGGAAAATAAGCAGTAATACGAAGCCACGCATGCGCGGTAGCGTATTACTGCTTATTTTACTGTTTATTACTGTTAATTTTACGGTATAATACTGGCAGCTTGGGATGCTAATATTATACTTTAAAATCAACACTTTTATTTTGCATTGTATAATTGAGAGAACTGTAAGGCAGCATACATTCTTATGCTTTTCCGTTGTTTTGTAAAAGCTACCAATTTTCAAAAAATAAGAATTTAATTTTTATTATAATTCCGGTATTTCATATTGTTTTTCTTTCAAGAATTAAAAAAAAATCACATAAAGTTAAAGTGTAAGATAAGCAAAAAAAAAAAAAAAAAATTACTTTTTATATGAATGTCGAATTCCACTTCTCCGTCCACACAACTTCGAAATAAATCCGGTCTTTTGATATGCTGCCATTACCGATATGAAAACGTGATATCGGGCACGATACTTGATGTATATTCAAGAAAAACCTAACTCTTTCAATTAAAGTTAAAGTAACAATTTATTAACACTATTTACATTTAAACTCGGATGTAAATTATCCGGTTTAACACTAAATCAAAACAATTACAGAAAACGCTCTACGTGTACCGCTAGACTACGTTCATTTATTCAGAACCGAGATTTCTATTAATCTCACACACTCCAATCCTGCGTTCGAACTCACTCCGGTCTCAGCGCTCATTTCTCGAGCAACCTTCACCCTTCGCCACCACGCTAGAACTAACCTTCTCTCTCTTGTAAACTGCAAAGCACCCTCCTTTCTACGGGGTTTCTCCTCTGTTTCCAAGGGTCCTTGACAACCCTTCCTCCCTCTTGACGGATCTGTCTTCCTAAACAAAAGGGTGCAATAGCTTTTTTTTATCTATGAAAGACCACATTGCAATGGAAATACTTCCTTCATTCTGTTCCACTCGCCAGCCTTCGGATTAAGATTTTCTAAAGGACGCCTTTAACGGTACACAATAGATACATATACAATACATACAATATGCTAATCCCTTAAGAATAGCTTTCAACTCTTGCAGCTGATTCTAAGAAACCTGACACCCCCCACCTTAGCGGAAAATATGCCTTTTAGGGGCTAATTTTCCTCAAACTATGTAATGTCTGAGAAGAGTTCAACAGTTCCTTGATAGGTTTCTTCATTACTACAATTACATAAATATTTCAAGGTGTCTGAAAATTTAACTACTGACATCTCTAATGAACCATATACTAATGTGAGAAATACCAACAAAAATTTACACAATATGCCAATACACTGTTATAAACACAAGATGCAAATACAATTATAAATACACACAAAAATAAAGTTACACTAGTATTATGTCATTTAATGTCAGTCCTTAGGCTGAGATTGCTGGAGGCGGAACTTTTTCCTTCCAGTGCTTCCTCGTTAACTTAATTGGTACATCCCTTTCCGCAATGCACCCGCTTGAATGGCTAACTTCTGCCTCTGATGTCCCAATTAAATCTTCCTCTAACCAATCAGGCACTTGCCTGTCCAAGTCCTCTTTGTACGTAATAAAGACATTGTACAATTTCTGCCTTATATTACCCCTCTCCGGTTTAAGACCAATCCGATTTTTCTCCATTTCTACCAGTTCGATAGGAACCATAAATAATTCCTTATTTTTCCTTAAGATTGATTTTATGTCCCTAACTTGAATATTTGTTAATCCCTTTATCTCAAATCCCTTCCGGTCTTTATTTTCCGGTTGTTCTCGGTCTAACAACAGATCTTTCCTACAGTCTTCAAACTCCCCGTCACTATCCAAGACAATATCGACTACTTTATTTTTAGACATAAATGCTCTCATTTCATCTTGATACACCAGTTTCTTACTCCCGTCCCCTAATTCAACTATAACTGCAGGTCGACATATTTCCTCTTTCTCCTTACTAGTCACATTCATTTCCCTCGTTAATCGACATTCTACACATGATTCACAATATATTTTAACTTCATCCGCCATGTTTTCCCAATAAAATGAATGCTTGATTCTTTCTAACATTTCCTTAACCGTGTGATGTTCTCCATATAAGGAAGTATGCGCTAATTTTAGAATTTCCTCCCTTCTAATTTTAGGTAATACTAATTGAGCTACAGTTTCATCTACTAATTTCTCTTTATGATATAACATCCCATTCACAATATAATAAGACTCTCTCTCATTTTCAGCCAATTCCCAAGCTTTCTCTAAATCCTTACAACTCATTTGGGATTCCTGAAATACATTTAAACTACTTTCCGTAACTTGATTAATCTTACTTTTCTCTACCTCGGCTTTTTCCTTTTCATGACTTTGCAACTTCACCGATCTCGTTTCTACGACATAACGGTTATTATTATCATTCCTAATCCTTTCCCCTTCCTTCACTTTGTTCCTACTATCTTCCTTACATTCCCTTTCTACCGATTCTCTTAATGATTTCTCGTTGTTTAACCCTGACAATTCATTAACCACGTCAGGATGTAAAATTACCTGTTCCTTACTATTATCAATTATCGCGCAAAGTACATCCTGATGAATTACATTAGTTTGACCACGTTTTGGAATAGCTAAAGGTAACTGAATTAATGGCGGTTTCACTGCCTTACCAAATATCCCTTGTAAATATATGCTACCAGCCCCTCTTAATTTTTCTGCTGGTACTAAATCTTTATGAACGACGCTAATTTGGCAACCAGAGTCCACCAATCCTTTTGTTATCTTCCCATTTACACTAACTTCCACTTTCTCGAGATTATTTAACTTCTCTCCAATAACTTTAGCTCTCCAATTCCCTCTTGCTCCGATTCTTGCCATACTCGCTCCCCTTGGTAATTCTTTAATTCCTCGCACTGAGACATTATTGATACTAGCCCTTGGTTCTTGTCGGTTATTAATTTGATTACTTCCCTCATTCTTTCCTTTTGTACAATATCGCTGAACATGTCCTCGTTGAGAACACTTGAAACAGATAGGCGTCGTATCATTAGGTTTCTTATATTCCGGTTTTCTACCCAAAAATGGACTAACTTCATTATTCCCATTTTGTCTCCAATTACTACTAACTCCCTCATCTTTTGCCCTTCTAGAATCTTCATTATTAACATACCTTTCTTTACCTTTATAGCCCTTATAAGTTACCGCATAAGATTTTTGTTTAGCATCAAAGAAATTATCACATTCCTTAGCAATTTTAGAAACTTCTAACCAATTACTGTGCTGAGTTAATCCAATATGCGTCGCGGTTTCCTCATCTGGAGTAGTTAACAACTTATCCGTGACAATTAACTGATTAACCTTCTCATACGTATCTGCACCTCTAATCTTACAGTAATTTTCCCACGTTGCTATTAAACGTGACACAAATAATACATGAGTTTCATTTTGATTCCTTCTAGCCTTCTTGAAATTTTCCAAACACGCCTTCGGTGTCGGCTCGTGTTCCCTTAGAACTAATTCCTTTAACTTCTCATAACTCTCAATTTGTTCTCTAGTCGTGTATATTAGCAAATTATCGGCCTTATCCCCTAGCATATTTAGTAAAATTTCGGCCTGCTGGGTTTCCGGTACCTTTTTTGTTTGGAATGCTCGTTCTAAACTGCTAAAAAACAGATTCCATCCCTCAGTCCCTTCTGGAACTTTGATAGACAAAGTTTTAACACTTTTAATCAATTTCTCTAGGCTACTCTCATGATTAGATTCTCTAGTCCCATTAGCGTTATTAGCCGAACTTTGAATCTTTATCCTTTCCAACTCTAACTCATGTTCCAATCTCAATTTTTCAGCCCTTTCTTCTCTATCTAACTTTTCTCGTTGTAACTTTTCCTCCCTTTCTAACTTTTCTCGTTCTAACTCCCTTTCTAACTTTTCTCGTTGTAACTTTTCCTCCTTTTCTAACTTTTCCCGTTCTACTACTAACGCTTCTTGTTCTAAGCGTTCCGTAACAATAGTGCTAGATAATTCCATAACGGCTCCCTCTTCATATTCGTCGCTCTCCACTATCTTTTTCTTAAGCTTAAACCTGGTATCATTTTCCGAGACCTCAATTCCTAACTCTCCACATATCGCCTGAAGATCCACCCTTTTTAATTTTAGTAAGAAAGCCATACCTTCTACCGATAATTATTACCACCCTACAACAATACTTAATCACAATATCAAATTAATACTTCCTCAAATCCTACCCTCATAAGTTACCTCCACATATTATACTAAGTAATAATACAATAATAAATTTCCTTAAACAATGATACCCCACAATTTGCTTCCAATAACAAAGTAACAATAATCTCAATTTGACTATTATGCAATACAGATTTTAAATTTATACCATTAAATAATAAAATACAATTTACACAATAATACTGATACGTTGCAATTTGAATGAAACACTGATGCCAATCACTACATAAAAATATCCACCTAACAAAAATTTGCATGAAATACACATAAATTCCTAAATTTAATCTCAATAAAATATTTCAATTTCAAAATTAGTTCTCACATTAAAAAGTAAATTACAGCACTTTTTTTTTTCTCTTTTCCTTCAGTTCTTCCTTGAAGGTTATTTCAATTTAATTTAAATTCTACACAAATTTCCTTTCCTCATTTACTATCAATATTTCAAACTTAAAGCAAACAATATCACTTAATTTAAATATTACTTTAATAATAATTTAAATTTAAGAAATTTCGATTATTCCTTCCAACTATTAACACAATGCATTAATTTTAATCATTAATCTTATCCGTTTAAAACAATTAGAAAATCACTTCTAGTAATTAATATAAGATCCTTTTCTTAAAACAATAGTGTAAAATGGTTGTTAATATCTCATTTGATTTAGACCAATTATTATATTGCACATAAATTATCATAAATTAACTACAACATTAACCCAAATTACCATCAATTATACACAATAAAAAACAGTAGGTTCGAGAATGTCAGTAGAGTAAAATGATCAAAACACCTTACCTCGTACTTTATTCGCTGGGCAATTCTCTGCTCACTTTTCCACAGGGTAAATCTTGCACTCTCGGGCCACAATCACTGCACCTTGCTTCACAATGCACAAAAAACACTACGCACAACACTACACTAACACAGCACCACCACTAATTCACTTCACTGTAATGACGATAGGCTAGCTGGCACTGGTCTACGACGATAGAGCACAAACACTTCCACTAGACGATCCGGCATAAACTGACTTAATACGGCTAACTGGCGCTGGTCTTCGACGATAGAGCACAAACACTTCCGCTGGGCGATCCGGCACAAACTCTCAGTAACACGGCTAACTGGCGCTGGTCTTCGCCGATAGAGCACAAACACCTCCGCTAGACGATCCGGCACAAACTCTCAGTAACACGGCTAACTGGCACTGGTCTTCGGTGATTCAATTCCGTCGCTGCCAACATTGTCGGATTCCACTTCTCCGTCCACACAACTTCGAAATAAATCCGGTCTTTTGATATGCTGCCACCACCGATATGAAAACGTGATATCGGGCACGATACTTGATGTATATTCAAGAAAAACCTAACTCTTTCAATTAAAGTTAAAGTAACAATTTATTAACCCTATTTACATTTAAACTCGGATGTAAATTATCCGGTTTAACACTAAATCAAAACAATTACAGAAAACGCTCTACGTGTACCGCTAGACTACGTTCATTTATTCAGAACCGAGATTTCTATTAATCTCACACACTCCAATCCTGCGTTCGAACTCACTCCGGTCTCAGCGCTCATTTCTCGAGCAACCTTCACCCTTCGCCACCACGCTAGAACTAACCTTCTCTCTCTTGTAAACTGCAAAGCACCCTCCTTTCTACGGGGTTTCTCCTCTGTTTCCAAGGGTCCTTGACAACCCTTCCTCCCTCTTGACGGATCTGTCTTCCTAAACAAAAGGGTGCAATAGCTTTTTTTTTATCTATGAAAGACCACATTGCAATGGAAATACTTCCTTCATTCTGTTCCACTCGCCACCCTTCGGATTAAGATTTTCTAAAGGACGCCTTTAACGGTACACAATAGATACATATACAATACATACAATATGCTAATCCCTTAAGAATAGCTTTCAACTCTTGCAGCTGATTCTAAGAAACCTGACAATGAAGTTTTATTGCCTGTAGAAGTATTAAATTGTTTTATCTGTCTTGTGCAGTTTCATTAAACCATGTAATAGTACTAGGTCATCTGTTACAAATATCAATATTTCCATACATTTTATATAAAGAAAAAAATAATAAAATTCAAAGTAAAACGACACAGATACAATTTAAAAATACTCAGCCTATACAAAATCGTTAGCAAAACTTTTTTAACGTTGGACACATTTTAAAAATAAACTTGCAAATCTTAATGAAAATAGTATTTTACGTTAAAAAAAAAAATACGCAAAATAAACATATGTAAAAACAAAATTACTTTATTATTATTAAATCGAAGGCTAGTCAATATATTCAGTTTTCACTCCACCAAATTATTCAAGATAAAACTAAAGATGAGAAAGCGAAAGTAAGTGATTAAATGAGCTGAATAGATAAGAGCACTTAAGAATAAAAATTCATTGACAGAATGTATGATTTCGTTTTCTCGAACTGCTACTTTTAATTTAATTTTTTTTAGTTTTATTATTATTATTATTATTATTGATATAAAAAATATTTTTATTATAAACATAAATAAATTACCTGTTTAATGGCATGTTAACTTAAAAATGCCTAATTTACAAGTTAAAAAATAATTTTTCTTCATCTTCATCCAAAAAACTTATACTTTAACAGGAAGCGAATATCTAAATTTTAAACACCAATCGATGGATATAAGATTTCTTGAATCCTTCTAATGATTTATTTTTCGTTAATAAATCACTGTAAAATGATTAATTGAATGTATAAATTGAGCAATGGTAGAAAAAAAATGAGCGTAGAATACCTAAATTAAAATACCATTTTATTTATTTATTTATTTTTAAGGCAAAAAAAAAATTCGTAATAAAAAGTAAATTAAAACGACACTTTAAACCAAGCATAATTTAATTGAAACTCAAAATAGAAACATACTGTGACGTAGCCAATTTTATCAAGTTTCATAGCTCATGAAAATATTAATTGTTAAACCTATGCTTTGTGCAGTTTCATTAAGCCATATAGTAGTACTAGATTATTTGTTACAAATTTCGATATTTCCATAAATATAATTTAAAAAAAAGTAATAAAATTCAAAGTAAAACGACACGAATAAAATTTAAAGATATTATTATTCTCATCATCCTCAACAGTAACTTTTTAATGGTTGGACGCTTTTTTATAATAAATTGCAAAATCTTAATAACAGAATTTTACATTAAAAAACTACACAAAACAAACGTGGATAAAAATAAAAATACCTGAACTTTTATTATTATTATTATTATTATTATTATTATTATTATTATTATTAAATTGAAGGCTATTAGATGCAGTCAATATTCACCCTATCAAATTATTCATGATAAAATTAAAAATGAGAAAGCGAAAGTTAGTGATTAAATGAACTGAATAGATAAGAGCACTTAAGAATAAAAGTTTATTCATGGAGTGTATGATTTTGTTTCCGTGCGTTGCTACTTTTAATTTAAGTTTTTCAGGTCGTTTTTATTTTTGATAGATATACAAAATATTTTTTGTTAAAAACATAAATAAAGAACTTGTTTTATGGCATGTTAAGTTAAAAATGCTCAATTTACAATTTAAAAAGTTAATTTTTCTTCATTTTCAAATAAATAATTTATGCTTTAAGGAGACGAACAACATTTAAACAAAATGTCATTGATTTCATGATTTATTCAATTGTTATAATAATTTATTTTCCGATAATAAATCACTGTAAAATGATTAATTTTATATATAAATTAAGCAATTGAAAAAAAAAAAGATTGTAAAATAACTGATTTAAAATAACACAAATAACAACTAATAGACAACAAATAGCTAATATAACAACATAAAAAAATCGTAACAAAAACTACATTAAAATGGCATTTTAAATCAAGCATAATTTATTTGAAACACAAAATAAAAACGTACTGTGGCGTAGAAATTTGCAGTGCAGGTGATTCTAAACAGCTTTTTGTATGTTTTTTTTTTTTTTTTTTTTTTTGCTTAGGGTGCGTGAATATATGTATGGTTGTATGTTCATTTAGATTAAGTTATTTAATAGTACTACGATCGGTCATTCATCTGAATTCCACTTTCCTGAAATAGCTTCATCAATATTACTTCAAATATTCAAGATTGTACTTTAACAAACACATACTTCAGTTTTGCATTCATTCATTTTTCAAAATCTCATGAAGAAGAAAATGTATTTATTTATTTTGAATATTTTCTCGTTTGATTCATTTTCGCCGTGCAAATAACGTAGCTGCGTGAAGAAATGAAAATTATGAACTCTTTTGCCAGCTGAAGGGAAATAGCCTGATCATTTATAAATACTTATGATGGATTTTGAGCTTTTTCGAAAGCTAAATAAAATAAAAATTAAAAATTCTTAAAACCAAGTCCAATTTTTTAATAATTAATTAATTTTTAATGCAACATATTTTAAAACAATATCAGGCAATACAGGACTTTTTTATTTAAATTTAACAAAAGCTGTAGGCAAATAAAAATCCCATAATTACAAAAAAAAAAAAGGAAAGGAAAGGAAAGGAAAAAGAAAAAAAAGAAAGGAAGAAAGAAAGAGAATGAAAAGAAAAGGAAAAAGAAAGAAAAGGAAAGAAAGAAAGAAAAGGAAATTAAGAAAAAAAAAAGAAAGAAAGAGAAAAGAAAATGTTTATATGCATCGACATATTATAGGTTGCAAACAAAGCTAGATTTCAATTTAAAAAAAAAAAATTAAATGAATAACATTTCTCATGACAACTTTTTATAAAACTTTTATACTATAATTTAAAATTTTCTGTTATATTTTGTCTCATAACTCAGACGAAGATCAGATTCACGAGTTTACATGCGGAGTGCCACATCCAAACAAATTTTAAGTTTATCCGGCTGATGTTGATTCAGTTTTCAGCAGTTTCCACCTGTGATTACACACAACTTTGAAAAATAAAATTAAAAAACATTAGGTTGTCCTTACTAGCAACGTGCTTGATGCATACAGTATAGGGCAAAACGAATAAGAAATTTAATTTCGACGTTCTTCCATCACAGTTTTCGTGTAAGGTGTTTAAAATTCGTTGAAAATTTTTATACCATTTTGATGTAAAACTCAAAATACATCAGTGTGAATTGTCAGCAAAAATTGTCACCCATCAGATGATTGACAAACTATCTAAAAAAATATTTCATTATTTTTTCCTAATTTATACCTCATTCTGATCCAAATTAGAATGTTTGTTGATATGTGATTTCTGTATATACAAGTTTCGTTTCTGGAGTGACGGGAAAAACTTAACTTTATAGTGCATGCTTGATGACCAAAACAAATAATATTCACAAAAAAAAATTTAATTTTTTTTTGTTTATACTCACATTCTTTCACCAGAATTTTCAACTAGGATATTTCGTGTGCCTTTGCATTTTATATCTTAATGTTAAATAATTATAGAGTGTAAAAATCAAATTCTGTCAGTGTTACGCTTAATAGCACAGATAGTCAATGTAACGTCTCTATGATATCACGAATGGTCACAAGTATCGCAGTCACAATGATGATCAAAATTCCACTCTTTAAATTCGTCATTTTATAGCTTTAAAGTGACTGTCATTTCGTGATTTCACCGTGAAATCGAAATCACGGATTTTTAGTCTTTGCAGTTTGTCACAAAATAGTATATATTGACGACACAGTACTTGGAATAATTCATTTTCAATGTCACGTGTTGACAATGGCGAGAATAAAAATTGCATTTTGTTCTCCGTTCATTCATATTTTGGCCACGATCTAATAAGAGTAGTTAAAATCGATAGTAAATGTTTGACAAACTATCATAAAGAAAACTTATGGAAGGAAACTTTCTTCCACTTTATCGTTTCTAGCCTATTTAAACTACAATATCAGTAAAAGTATTATTTCGATACCTGCAGATCTAGCTTTATACAATCAAGGTACAACTAAACTTTCTTAGCAACACTCGTGATGTCTGTAATAAATGACGGAATTAACAATAAGTCTGAAATATGGGAGCCACAAGCATGTAACTTGTCTTCAGAGTGGAATATGTAGGCAGTTAATGTCGTAGTGGCGAAGGTTAACGGTGATGTCCTGAAAGATGAAGTATTGGCAACGACAGTGAAGCCTGGTTGTAATTTTACTCTTAGCTTGATAATGAGGCATATTTATACTCCTACAGCATCGTGGGCATACATTAAAAGGTTACATTTAGTTTAAGATACATGGAATAGAAGCAAAAAAATCCTTAACCGTATTTTAATCATTCTGGGAAGTTCTGTTCTGTTTGACATGTTTTTATGGTTTTTTCTTTGTTCGAGAAGATGATAACGATGTGCTTTCAAAATGCTATTGTAAGATTTTTTTTTATTTATTTATTTTTTATTTTTTTGTGGGAGGCGGGATTTTTATTTTACTTGTGTATTTTTATAAGTTATTACTGTATTAATCATGAGCTAGTTTTCTGCTGATAAGTAATTATTTCCTTTACTCATATTGAATTATATTTTTTTCTTTAATAGAATTAACAAGTTAGCAATTATGCATATTTTTATGGATGTAATAAACTATAATTATATGGCTATGAAATCTTATTGTTAAATTATAATTTTTTATAGCAATTATTTTCAGCAAGTAACGTATAGAATCGATTATATTTTAATAAAAAATATACATTTCGTAAAAAATATTCATTTTCACACATATTTTAATGGATGTTATAAAGTATGTGCCTATGAAATATTATCGTAACATTGCCATTTTTATGGCGATTATTTCCAATGGGTAACATATGGAATCGATTATATTTGAATAAAAAATATACACTTTGTAGAAGTTAAAACTTAATAACGTTAGTAAAAATCTGTTTCAGACAGTAACTTACTTTAATTTTTTAATGGCAAACTTTTAAAATTTTTTAGCTACCATCACCATTTTTATTAGGGTATCCTCTTTAATAAAAAGGTATGTGTTGCTGACGACTGGGATTTTCGATAATCGTTGCCACTGATTAATCTCGGAAAATGAAACATTTGAATTTGCTGAAAAAATTAATAGCTCGAAAAGTATTTGTCGGAAAATTGTTAGACAAGCTTCATTAGAAAGATAAAAAATTGTATTTTTCTTGATATAAATTTCAAATCTAATGATATGCTGCTTTTTTAAATATTGAATTTCAAAAATTACCAAATTTCACAATGGAGTATCATAGCGAAATCTTCACGCGTAAAAAGATAATGATAACGGTCATTTGTCCTGACGTATACTGGTTATAACACGAGTCACAAATAATAGTCGCCTTACTATTCTGTTAAAATATAAAAGGGAATTATGATGCCACGAGTGCGTGATTTTTATTTAATTTTGATATAATCTTCTTAGAAACAAAGTTTTGGATTTTTTTTTTCGAATGGGACTAATAAATTGACCAATACTGTGTATTATTTTGAGTTTAAAAGAGAAAAAATAGGGGAGAGCGTTATATTATTTAGCTTTCCTCAGGAACTTTTGGTCAGAATTGAAAGTTTAATATATCAAAACGTCAGAAATTAAATCGACATTAAATCGGCAATAACTATACAGACTGTCCCTCAGTTCGTTTGGATGGATTTTCATTTAAAAATATAAAATCATTCAACATTGATTTTAGGTATTTTTAAAGTTGTTATTACGGGCCCGGGCAACGCCGGGCAGGTCAACTAGTATACTATAATCTAACACTGTAATCCTTTGAACTTTCTACTCAAAAAAAATAAAAAAATAAAAATAAAATAATAATAATAATAATAAATAAATAAATAAATAAAGTGCAAAATACGGAATAGGCAGACAAACAGACAAATTGATATCATTAACATACATTTTACTTGATTATTACATCTTACATGAGTATTGCATCTATTCAAATCAGTTCAGTTTGTTCTACACACTGAATGAAGTTAGAACTACATCTTACATGATTATATGATTATTGCATCTATTCAAATCAGTTCAGTTTGTTCTACACAGTGAGTGAAGTTAGAACTAATAAAAATACACTCTAATCTTTTTAGCACATTTTATGCCGGTATTTAACACGAATTGAAAACGCACGGATTCCTAGCAAAGAATGACGGAAGATTTCGGTTGTTAATGTTTTAAGTTGAAATGTGACTTTTAACTTATAGCCATCATTACAGTGACAACAAAAGAAAACAAAAGAAAACAAAAGAATTCAAAATAAGAACAGCTTTTCATTAGAGACTAAATATCAACAGCAACATTTATAAGAAAACACAATTCGCAATGATTGGTCTCACTAAAAATCGGAAAGTTATAATATTTGTCTACATATCTTCCAATATTTTAAATACCACCACTAGAAAACAACACAATATTACAAAATTACTGAGACGAATTTAATTCCAATATTTTTCAAAGTATAAAAGAAAAAATTAAGGAAAAGTTCACAAAATAAAAGGCAATACGCTGATTTTCGAAAAAAAAAAATTGTAAATGTAAAGGACAGAGTATGGAAGCAAAGGACTGTCCTTTTAAATAAAGGGCGTATCATCATTATAGCCATCACCCAAAAAAAAAAAAAAAAATTCAGAAACTAAATTTGCGTAAAATATAACACAAAATAACAAAAGATCTAATATAACTAAGAAAATAATAAAACTTCATATTCAAAAGAATTTAGTTTCAATATTTTTCAAAATAAAAAAAGACACATTTACGCAAAATTTCTCAAAATAAAGGCAAATGGGTCATTTTTGAGAAAGAAAGAATAAATTTAATCATTTTAGAGGTAAAGTACTTTTATTCGTAAAATGCTTAAATGATTGAATGACACCAGAATTTACAAACAAATTTATTTGAAAATATGCAAAACCTTTACTTCGTGTGCTTAATAAAAATAAAATTTTCATTACAAAATTCTGTAGGTGCCAGTGTGGCATTTAGGGATTAAAATTAAGCAGTCCCAAAATGAACCATCGCCTTTCAAGGGGTTAAAAGACCGAACAGCAAAATAAAGGACTTCCTTTTAAAATAAATTAAGCAAAATTTCTCCAAATAAGACAAAACTGTCATTCTTGAGAAAAAAAAAATTATTTAAAAAGACCGAGCAGCGAAGTAAAGGACCCCTTTAAAATAAATTAAGTAAAATTTCTTAAAATTAAAAAGACAAAACGGTCATTTCAGAGAAAAATAAATAAATTTAAAAGACCGAGCAAAGAAAAAAGGACTTCCTTTTAGAATAAATTAAGCAAAATTTCTCAAAATAAAAGACAAATCGGTCATTTTTGAGGAAAAAATAAATTTTAAAGACCGAGCAGCGAAATAAAACGCTCCCTTTTAAAATAAATTAAGTAAAATTTCTCAAAATAAAAGACAAAGCTGACATTTTAGAGAAAAATAAATACATTTAAAAGACCGAGCAACGAAATAAAGGACTTCCTTTTAAAATAAATGAAGCAAAATTTCTCAAAATAAAAGACAAATCGGTCATTTTTGAGGAAAAAATAAATTTTAAAGACCGAGCAGTGAAATAAAACGCTCCCTTTTAAAATAAATTAAGTAAAATTTCTCAAAATAAAAGACAAAGCGGACATTTTAGAGAAAAATAAATTTAAAAGACCGAGCAGCAAAAAAAAAAAAAAAAAAAAAAAAAAAGGACTTCCATTTTAAAATAAAGGTTGTATGATTTTAGCCATCACCCCAAAAATAAAACAGTCTTTTAAAATAAATTTGCATCAAAGGTTGACAGCACGCATTCAAGATCAAGAAAACGTATGCATGCCGGGGATAACGCTGTCATAGCTATCTAAATCAAAACATGAGTCATCAGTCTAACAATGTAACAAATTGCCGAATTCGGTGTGAACCTCTATTACGTATGCCGCAAACATGTTCTTTCACCAGATTCGCCGCGGGCAAGTGCATCGAACGTCTATATTTAATGCCACTGAATGTTTGAAGTGATGTTTCATTTTGTTAAAAAAAAAAAGTATAGCAACAAAATATCTTTAAAAGTTAAAACAGATAAGGTACAGTTTTTATCGTTCAGAAATTTCAAATACTAGAAATAAGTAATGTAAGTGTCTTTTTGTTTTTTTATAATTAGCAATGCACAAAATTATATCAGTCATTTTAAACCAGAGTGACGGGACAAGTTGATATGCCATGAAAGAAGTTTGGGTGATTTTAGCGAATTTCATCTATTAAATACTAACAACATTTTATGAAGTAACAGAAGTAATGCAACATACGAGGGTAGTTTGATATCTCCGTGACTTTAAAAAAGGTGGCGGTCTGATCGCACTCTTATTATGTTTTCAATTTATTATTATCTGCGGCAACATCGTGCAATTTGCAGACGATATTTTAAATACATTATGCTCTATTGGATTCAAAAGCAAACGATTGGCGTGTTTGTTTTGATTATGGAGAAAAAGAATTTCGTGTTTTGATAAAACACTATTTTTTGTGTGGAAAAACAATTACCGAAACTGAAGAAAAGTTAAAAAAAATATTATGGGGACTCTGCTCCATCACATGGTATGGTTCACAAGTGTTTTACGGAATTTCGTTGTGGCCGTACGAGCACAACAGATGCAGAACGTTCTGGACGTCCAATTGAAATCCCGACTGAAGAAATGGTCAACAAAATCCATGATATCGTGTTAAAAGACCACCGTGTGGAAGGGCGTGAGATAGCTAAGAAGGTAAAAATTTCAAATGAACGTGTATTCAATATCTTGCATCAACATTTGGGCATGAAAATGTTATCAGCAAAAGATGGGTGCCGCGATTGCTGACAGTGGATCAAAAGCGGACTCGTGTAAATCATTTCAAAGCAATGTTTGGACAAGTTCGAGCGCAATTCAGGCGAATTTTTGCGGCGTTATGTTACAGTTGATGAAACATGGATACATTACTACACACCAGAAATGAAAAAACAGCCTAAACAGTGGACTTCTTCTAATGAATGTGCTCCGAAAAAGGCAAAAACAGTTCCATCGGCCGGAAAGATTATGACCACAGTTTTCTGGGACTCAAAGGGCGTAATCCTCATTGACTATCTGGAAAAAGGATAAACGATCACCGGACAGTATTATGCTGATTTATTAGACCGTTTTAATGCAAAATTGAAAGAAAAGCGGCCCTATTTGTCCAATAAAAAGTGCTTTTTCATCCCGACAATCCGCCAGCGTATTCGTCTGCAATCGCAGCCGCTAAATTGGTTGAATTACGATACGAATTGCTCCCTCATCCACCCTACTCTCCTGACTGAGCCCCCAGTGACTTTTTTCTTTTTCCAAATTTAAAAAAAATGGCTTGGTGGAAAGAGGTTGTCTTCAAATTCTGAGATCATTAATGCCACAAATGCGTATTTTGAGGAGTTGAATCTTATTTTTTATATTTTTTGGAAGGATTAAAAAAGTTAGAATATCATTATGAAAGAAGATTATGTCGAAAAATAAAATATTTTTTGGTATGTATATTGGTTTTTTCATTTCAAATGCACGGACTTATCAAACTGCCCTCGTGCTTAACATATATTTGGCCTAGTTACAGGTTTACTGCATTTTTAAACAGTTAAGTCTGCTACACCCAGAAAAAAGTTTTGTTGCATCAACAAAAATTTGGTTGACCCAACAAAACTTTTTGTTTAAATATAGGTCAATGAAAAATTTTTTTGAATCAACAAAAAAAATTTTTTTTTTGCAATTCCAAACAAAATTTTTGTATTGTCAGCAAAAAATATTTTGTTAATTGAAGTAAAATGGCTTAATTTTACTTGAATTTTGTTAAAACAACCAAAATGTACTCAACAAAACATGTTTTGTAGTTTTAATCAATTCCTTTTTCTGGGTGTAAGACTAAATAAGAAGGATCTTGAAAAAATTCCGCTTCAGGCTGATTTTCGCCTTCTTTGAAGGTACTTCGACGATTACATGTTTTATTCCTATTTCCGTATTATTAAAGTTTCCTTTTATAACAGAAATCCATCATAGTCAGGTTCCATATTTACAGTTTTTAGAGGGGGAAAAATAAGATGTATTCCTGACAATAATTGAATGTCTTCAGCAGTTTTATGCTGTATAACTGAGTAACACTTATTTTTGAATGACGTAGTAGAACACAACTTGATAAACGTGACCAAATATACCACCGTGTATTATGAACCACTGAATAATAATAATAATAATAATAATAATAATAATAATAATAATAATAATAATATAAAAGGAAACTTTGAGAACAGGTATGAATTGCATATGGAGAAAAAGATGCAGCCAGGTTTTTGGCTGAGAGTAGCTTTATATTATACAATCATTAATAGGGGAAGGCAGGGCAAAGTGGCCATCAGGGCGGACCAAGTGGTCACCCAATATATTGACCAGAGCGCTGGCATAGCGTGGTTTGTGGTCAAACTATTTTGTTCGATGGCAGGGAGTAACCAGACAATCGTTGAACAAGGTGGTTTCATGATTTTAGAGCGGGTTTTCCAGTTTTTTAAGTTTGTGATCTAAAGTAAGTGACTTATATTACATACAATTAACAATAACCTGTTGTACTTGCATTTATTTATTGAATGTGTAATAAAAGAGCATGTTTTCAGCTTCACATTGGTGGGTGAGTGGTCGCTGACTGTTCATTAATTTCCACTGTAGAACGTATATTCTTACCAAACGGGCAAAGTGATCAGGGTAGTGGCCGCTTGGTTGGATCAAGTGGTGAAGGTCGGATTAGGTGTAATGTTTGTCACCTCTGGACTCATGAGGCCTGTTCACGTTGCGAGGAAGATGAGGTGGAGTTCATTTGCGAAAAATGCAGTGTTTGATTTTGATTTATAATTTTTTACTTGGGTTTGTCAAACTCTTATTGGATTTTCATACAATTTTCAATCATTCATTATGTTTCATACGATTTTTTATGACAATAAAAATGTTCTAATCATTTAAGTAGTGTTTTCAATCTTTTTACACCTATCGGGCAAAGTGGCCATGGAGTGATCACTTTGCCCGTCTAGGTCGGGCAAAGCGGTCATTTTGACCTTTTTTGGAAAAAAACCAAATTCTCACTTCCACTTTATTAGTTCGTAAAAATTATAAATACCCTTACATTTCTTAGTAGCCACTCTAGTTCTATGCAAATTGTCAGTTATGTATATGTATTTTAAGGGGTAACAAATCTCAAAACCTTAGGGTGACCACTTTGCCCTGCTTTCCCCTACATACAATTGAAAATATATGTTCCCTTTTTTTTAGCTCACAGGCTATCAAAGCCTGAGAGATAATGTGCCCGCCCGTTCTGTATGTACGTATGTACGTAACGCGATAACTCTTACTAGAAATATCCGTTTTGCTTCAAAATTTGTTTATAGGTTCATTGTGATAAGGCACTTCCCTGATTAGTTTTGGGGATTCATTGGTTAAGTATAAAGGGAGGAACGGGGGGGCTAATACCCCCTTAATTTAGTTAAATGGGCTTTTCATGTAGAATTATCTGATTTACTGCAATTTTTTTATAGGTTCAGTGTGATTAGGGGCTTCCCTGATTAGTTTTGGGGGTTCATTGGTTAAGCATAAGGGGGGGGGGAAACGAGGGCTAATACCCCCTTAGCTTAGATAAATGGTTTTTTCCAGACAGAATTATCCGATGTGCTTCAAATTTTATATACAAGTTCATTGTGATAAGGCGTTTTCCTGATTAGTTTTGTTGGTTCATTAGTTAAGTATGAAGTGGGAGACGGGGGGCTTATCCCCCCTTAATTTAGATATTTGGGTTTTTCATGCAGAATTAGCTGATTTGCTTCAAATTTTGTATATAGGTTTATAGTGATAAAGCGCTTCTCTGATTAGTTTTGGGGGTTCACTGGTTAGTTATAAAGAAGTGGAATGGGGGGAGCTAATTCCCCCTTAATTTATTGTCGGTTTCTTTATTTTTCGAGGTGCACTATTCTTTGAAATAAGAGTATAATGTACAATTAGTGTGAATAGCCTGTGAGCTCAATGCCATCAGTAATAACTGGGCACTTTTCTTTTTATTATCTAATTAATAATTTTACAAGATGTGTTTTAACTAATAATTGGATGACTTCAGTAGTTTCGCGTTCTATAATTGAGCAAAATATATTCTTGAGTAACACAGTAGAACATAGTTTGAACCAAATATACTACTGTGTTTTATGAAGTACTGAAAAAAAAAAAAAAAGAAGCAAAAGAAGAAAACTTTCAGAATACGTAAAGGTACTATATGAAGACAAAGATGCAGCCAGGATCTCCATTTAAGAGTAGCTTTTACGCTATTATTACTCACATAAATGCAAAAAAAAAAAAAAAGTTAAACCTTTTTTTTATGTTTTGCCTACATGTAAAACGGGTTTCGAATGCTTTAGAAATATTTTTACCCTCCCCCCCCCCCTCCGCCGCCACCCCTTGAAAGTTACGCCAATAATAAGGAGAACAGCAGGTGAAACCTACTAATGAACCCACTGTTAAAAATTTAGTTGAACTTTAAACCAAAAATATGGATGAAAGTTGCCGCTATTTTGATTTGTTAAAATGATAAACCACAGAAAGCCGCTTTCTTTGGCTGGAAGCTTCTTTATTTCGTTCGACAATTTACTACATCACGGTTACAGCAACTTGTATAACTACAACAAGGTTAGAGCATCCATATTTTGGTTTAAAGTGAAGCTGAAAATTTTATGAAAGCTTTAAAATTTTTTTATTGAACAATGAAAAGTAAATACATTATTAAGCAGTCAAAAATATTCTTGATGTATTTTATTTCAAACAAGTACTGTTAGTAAAAAGAGTACTAGGATCTTTTTTAAACTTTTGTAGATGGAAGGACCTACACTTATTTGGCATAAAAAACACCGTATGAAATTTTTGGGTGAAATTCCGTGTTCGATTTCGGGGTTTGAAAAAATTATGTTGAAAAATTTCGATGATTACACTATTTAGAATCAGGTTTATTTTACATTTCATCAGTGCAATCGCATTACGTACTGCAGTGTTTGTTTTTCAAATAGCATCGATCGCCTAGATATATATCATCTACAGCTGGTATTAATCTGGACTAATGTGACGATAGGCACACTGAAAAAACAAATGTTTCTAAATCTAGAAAAATAAAATTTAACCACAAATGAAAATATACAATAACCTCTTCCGAGTCACCCACGATATCGAAAAGCATTCTTTTTATTTTGAAACTTCAGAAACCAATATATTTTCAAGATATAAAGAAGCATTTATAAAAACAAAGTTTATTTTGCTGCCACTGAATTTTGGAATTATCAGTAGTTTATATAGTGTATTAATGAGTTTTCTCAACCTTGAACATATGTTTTTCGGATGCTATTAATTCTCACGCAAACATTCTCATGTTCAACAAACATGTTTTACAGACATTCATGATAAATTAACAGAATTAACATTAACATAAAAATCACTATTATGTTGTTACTCTTGTAAATTCAGTTACGCAGCTGAAAATGTTTAATTGAAAATTGATAGCATTCTAAAAACTGATATTCCGTTTTGAGAAAACTGGTTAATACGCTATAAAAACTACTCGTAAACGTTTCCGAAAATCAGTGGCAGCAAAAGAAACTTTGTTTTAAGAAATGCTTCTTTAAATCTCGAAAATATATTGGTTTCTGAGGTTTCTAAAGATAAAGAGCACTTTTCAGAGTCATAGATAACTTGGAAGAAGTTATTGTATATTTTCGTATGTAGTTATAATATGTTTTTGTAGATTAAAAAACATTTGTCTTTTTTTTTTTTTTTTTTTTTTTTTTTTTTTTTACAGAGCAAGATGCTTTTGTAAAAAAAGGAAAACATATTTATAAAAGTCCTAAAATACTGAAAAATGCAATCAGGATTTTATTTTATTTATTTATTTATTCTGGTTTATGCATATCAGCCCAAATTTGATATGGGATTTTTTATACCTAGCAGTTAAGTACACTGCAAAAAAAAAAAAAAAGTGTTGATTTTACAGTATAATACTGGCACCCCAGCTGCCAGTATTATACTGTAAAATCAACACTTTTTTTTTTTTTTTTTTTTTTTTTTTTTTTGCAGTGTAGGTATCAAAATCTGAAAAAGATCGAAGTGTAATCTCTGTAAAAACTCGCCTTGTAAGAGGTTTATTTGCTCGATTGGCACTTTTTCACAACGGAAGTTCTTGAAGTACACATTTTCAAAATTTTATTTTGAAAGTCAGAGATGAGTTTAGCACAGAAATATTAACAGTCATTGTAAATGCTATTTCGCAAGATAGTGAAACATATATGGGACATTCTGAAATTAAGTAAATATTTGTGTTCGTCATACTTCTTCTTCTTCTTCTTTTTTTTTTTTTTTTTTTTTTTTGCACCTGAATATAATTATATTTAATGGAATAATAATGAACCATTGTAGAGAATTTTACTTTTCTTATTTTAACAAAAATTTGGGGAAAACATCAGAATTTAAACGGAAAAAAATAAAATGAAATAAGTGATTAAAAAAGTGGACACAGCCTTTCTTCAGTTTTTTAAGCTACAGAGATGCTTAGTGACATTAATGTACTTTAAATGTTATAATAACTTTTCAGCCATCCATACATGTTTCCAATAAAATTTAATAGTATTATTTGCTTTTTTTAAATGACTAAACCTGCAATTAAATAAGTAAACTAGCCGTTGGGGGCCACCGTAATACTTACCCATCATGGATATGCATTGCATAATACAACATATGAAAATAAAACATGTGTAAACTACCTATAAAATGCATTGCAATTCGTATAAAATCGAGCTTGATGACGTCATAAACATTAAATGCTCTATTACCGAATTGCGTAAAAGAAACATCCTTCTAGCTCCAAAACTTATAATCATATTAACTAACGGTTTATTGTTTCGGATTAAGCGTCTTATTTCCAATTAAAATATATCTTTAAATTGAAATTTGGATGAAATACAGGGTCATGAAAAATCGAAGAGTGGGGAAAATAGGATTACAAATATCTCGGCAACTCATTATCCGACCGACTTCATTTTTTATGCAAAATTTATATTTTTTTATTGTCTTTTATATTCACTCACTAAAATAAACAATTTAGAAAATTTTTATGTACCTTTTATCAGAACGAATATTTTGAGAGTCGAAAAAAATAGTTTCGGATAATCGAGGTTACTGAAACTCAATAAGCTTCTTCCCATTATTACATGTTAAGTACATACCAAATTCCAAGTGTCTATCTCAATTCGTTCGGGAGATAGAGCGTTTACAGACACACAGACATACAGACACACAGATGGACGGCAATTTTTTTTTTCTAAAAATATGTTTTTCGGAATCTCCAGTGTCTAAAACGTATAAATCCGTCAAAAAAAAAAAAAATCGATTTTTAAAACGATTACAAGACTTACCCTATACTATGTATGATGGGTAAGTAAAATTGGCAGCGTTAATCACGAATAGTTTAAATTGCTCCTCATAGCCAAATGAGTAAAGTGCAATAATTTTATATTTTGCACTATTTTGGATTGTTGAATTTATTTTTTATATCTTCTATAAAAAACATTTTGATCATTAAAACTGAAAAAGTGCAGGCTTTCTGATTATCGAGTATATTTGGCTTTAGCAACATGTTCTTTTGTTCTCTGGCAATTCATTTATAATGAAATAGTCAGTACATCATCATTCTTGTACCTTTACGAAATCCTTTAAATAATATCAATGTAATAAAGGGATCCCGGTCCATGAGTGCATGAAATTCATTCAAGTCAAGACTGAATTTTTTTTCCCTATTATTACATAATAAGGATTCCATTGCCTTGCACTATGGCGGAAAAATGACCTGTTATAATAAAAGAGAGTGATTAAAAGTTTTTGATTGTAAAATTGCTATTATTTAAATAATAAAAAATAATTTACTGTCAGTCAAAAATCTCTCCAAGATTAAAAGTCAGTCCAAATCAGTCCTGAGACTGAAATAATCTATACAGTCTACCTATAGTGAAATAATATATGCAATACCGTTCTTGAAATAATATAAGTTCTACAAAACTAATTCTTAAAAAACTTTGTGTATTAATTTTTCTGTATCGATATTGTTATACTAGAGGCTAATAAAAAAAAATGATTAAAAAAAGCACCTTTAGCAATGCCATTCTTCCTACCAATAGTAAGCTATAGTTTTTTAGGTCAGCATTTCCCAGTCTCGCAATAAAAGAATGACATGGGATAATGAAGACTTCTTATTGGCAAGGCGTAGGTGTAACTAGATTTTGATTGGTGTGGGAAGAAATCACGTGGTTTTCCTTAACGAGCATGGAAAATATTAATACAATATGTTATTCAAGCTGGTCTTGGAAAGAGAGTTTTCAATCAATTCTAATTGACAGGGATTATCGAAATCATTTATAAAATGATATATGATTTCGAGAGAAACCGAATTGTTGTATTCGATTGTTGTGATCTGTATCGAATATTTACAAGGATTTTTAAGGATAAATCTACAATAACTAGAACAGTGGTTCCCAACAGTGGTATGCATACCCCTGGGGGTAGTTGACTGAACACTGGGAGTACGTGAAAATAATGTTGGCAATGGGGAAAAACAGAAAAATAAATGTTTAATATGAAAATTTAACATTTTTTGATCAACTGTTACATATTTCGTTGAAACCAATTTCGATTGAGCTTATGATGCCCATAACTTTATATATTTTTTTATTATATGTAAAGGGAAATAATATTTAATTACTGTCCATCTTTAGAAAAATAATAACTGTTATTTCTCTTAAACCACTTATCTCTTAATCTTTTTACCTCTCTCAATCAGATCTATTTCTCCCTTTTTTAACAAACAATTTAAGCTGCACAAAGGACTATAGACGTATATTTAAATAAACTGCATTTCTAAATATCATGATTAATATAATATACAGGGTGTATCTGAATTGATGGTCAAAACTGTAAGGGGTCATAGTACATGTCAAGAGAAGCAACTTTTGTATAGAAAACCAGAGTTGAAATCCACTTATTAAATCAAAAATCCAGTGTGTATCACACCAAGTCAAATCCACATTTTTGTTCATCAATGTAATAATATTGAATTATTTTTTTAGCGAAATCTTCAACACAATAACATTGTTCTTTGTGAAATCAAAAAATTGTTGGAATTTTACTGTAATTCGATCACTGACATGGTATGCATTGTCAGCTACCTTCCGAGTTTTGAAGAGTCTAGCTCAGTGTTACTTAGACATGAAGGGTTGCTGTTTCTATTACTTTTTGTATTTTAATCCCGTTTCATAGAAAGCAAAGTAACTATGTTGAACATATCGCTAAAATATTTTCATTATTGTTACAGTTATGAACGAAAATGTGGAATTGATTTGAAGTGAGACACTCTGTATTTTTTATTTAAGAAGTGGATTGTGACCCCGGTTTCCTAAACAAAATTTTCTTGTAATGACATGTATTATCACTCCTTTCAGTTATGACCATCAATTTAGATACACCCTGTATATCAATTTTAATCTAATTATAACTCTTTCAGTAGTTTAATAAATCTGTTCTTATTAATTAAGATATTTACTTTTTAATTCTATGTAATTAATACAATATTTGTCGAAGAAAAATGTAACCTCTGTTACTGCATTTTCATTTAGTAGAATAAATATGAAGAAAATTGTACTACTAAATCTATATTGCAGAAAACACTTCCTAGAAATAAAATCTAAAAGAACATCCCTAGTTTCTAAGATAAGGGTATTTTTTTCTCTGGGCGCAGTTGGTAGAGCTTCAGCTTCGCTTGGCAGCTTCAGCCAAGAGATCCCAGGCTCAAATCCTATCCTTGCCCGGACATTTTTCGTCCAGTTGGAAAATTACAACTCATATGATTTCTTTATAAATTTGAATAATTGTGTTAAAATTAATCTTGTGTAATCACGTATCCAGCGTTTACTAGAGTTCCAAATTACCTGAGATTTATTCTGTTAAGCTGATTCAGATATCAGACCAGATGCTTTGATCAATAAGGTTAACTGGATGAATTAGGTCCTGCAGATTCGACCGTAATGGCTCAGTTGGTAGAGCATTGGCACCTTCAACCAAGAGATCCCATGTTCGAATCCTGGCCCGAATATTTTTCGTCCAGTTAGAAAATTACTACTCATACAAGAATTTGGCTTAAATGCTTGAAATCTACGATGAAAGCCATTTTTATCGCTCCAACAAAGGTTGAAAAGATTAAACTGTGATCGTGTTAAATGGACAGCGGAACAATGGGACAGTGTTATTTGGTCTGTCGAGAACAAAATTTCCCTGTTTGGTAGTGATGGCATAAAATACTTAAGAAGAAGAATCAGAGAAGATTTGCATTCTAATTGCATTACACACACCGTGAAGCATCCAGTCAGTTTTATGACATCAAAAGGTGTTGTCAGAATTTGTTTGATTAATGGTAATGTGAATGCCCAAAAATACAGGGTTAGCAAGAAATAAGTTTCCCACTTCAGAGGGCTATAGAATGCATTCTATTGGTCCAAATGACAAAATTTGAACTGGAGATAATTCAAATGATAATTGACATTTATTAAATTAAAAAATAGTATAAAAATCCGACGATAGGTGGCACTGTAATACACATAAAAACATTTAATATGCTTTATAAATGTTAAATAATTAAAAAAAATAGCATTAAACCTGCTCGATGTGTTCCCCCTTTTTTTTTCAACAATGTGCTCTAATCGCAGAATCTTTTTTTCCACAGCTGACAGGAGTGAGTTTGCCGGAATATGAACATGGCGGCGAATGCTGTCCTTCAGTTCTGGCACACATGCTGGCCTTTTACGGTAGATAATGTACTTCAGGAAACTCCACAAACAAAAGTCGCAGGGGGTAATATCCGGCGAACGAGGAGGCCATGCTGTTGGAAAATGGCGACTGATCACCCGTGCATCTGTGAAATGTTGTCTTAGCAATTGCTTGAAAAACGATCAATGTCAGAAAGTGCGCCATCCTTCATGAAAATGACGTCTTGAAGGCATCCACGCTGTTGAAGTCGTGGAATTAAAAAATCCCTCAGCATATCACGATACCGTTGTCCTGTGATGGAAACGAGTTTGGATTCCATTTGCAGTTATCTCTTCAAAAAGTACGGTACAATGATAAAAGTAGCTGTTAAACCACACCATACTGTCACTTTTACAGGATGCAAGGGTTGTTCCGGATATCGTGAGGGTTTTCCGCTGCCTAAATTCAAGAATTGTGCGTGTTAACTTGCCCATTGAGGCAAAAGTGGGATTCGTCAGTCATGTTCAGAATGTTCCATGGCCAAGTGGCGTCAACCACCATTCGCTCAAGGAAATCAAGTGCAAAAGTTTTAAGAACCTCTGAATCCCCGTCCTACAATAGGAGCAGAGGATTGATTTTGTAGGGATAAAAATGCAAAATCCACCATAAGATGTTTCGTACAGTGGAATACGGCATATCCAATACACGGGAAACAACTGTCACACTCACACTACCATGCGGTGACTGACTATGGCTTTAAAGACCACGGTAGTCGCATTTTCAACGCTAGAAGACTGGATTTGCTTTCGTCCTTTACCTGGAAGAATGCCAAGCTGTTCAGTTGCTTCAAATGCCTTTATCATCTTGCGTAGGGCACATGGAGTCATTCGACCTCTTCGTATCTGCTTCATACGGCATTCTTTTACAGCTGCAACGGAGTTCTGCTGGTTCTGGTAGAATAATTTTACCAGTAGCGCTTTTCCTTGCAACGTAGGCATGATGTGCAGAGAAGCAACTAATGCTCGTTCAGAATCCGCCTTCATTTTATCCTAAGAATAATGCTAATAGGCATGCGATATATGTATAGAATTGAAAATCTATGGAGACGACTAAAGAAACGTGTTTCACAGAAGCAACCCAGCAATGAAACATAATTAATAGAATCTATAATTTAATCTTGGTATCACATTATAAGAGCTTCAGAACTAAAAGAGTTGGTTCACTCCATGGGATTTCATTGTAAGGCCGTAATTAAGTCTAAAGATTACCCAACTAAATATTAACTGATATTGTGCTAATTTTTGTATGTCACATTTTTTTCGATACGTTTCCCTTTTCTTCTTTATAACTGCTGTCCTAATAAACATTCCTTCATGAAATGTGTTGCATTACATTTTTGATTAAATTATTTTTCCATTGGTATATAATTTTATGATAGTACTTAAAGAAAAAGTGGTGTTATGAACCATCAAACTTCAAAAATACACCTTTTCAAAAAGGTTTCCACAATTTTGGCCACTACTGTATCCACGCAAGGAAATGTCATTGGAAAAATAAATACTACACCACTGTATTCAAAAGATTACATTTAAGACAAACTCGAATGATCGTATTACAAAATTTCTCAAGATACATGATTGAGAGTAAAATATCTCAAAATAAAGAAAAACGAAAGAACAAAATAAGCCATCTATATAAGTTCCTCGTCACTTAACAAGAATCAATCATTCACAATAAGCTGTGATTTTCTCAAGTTGAGTGCAAACAGCTTGGGCATTGTTCCTATTATCTTGCTGTGTATTATCAGATGCTTCACTTTTCTGTTGGTGCCAAAATAAAATGATAAAAGTTGATACAAGGAGAAAGAGACTACTTATGGATTTCTTTTTTCATTTCTGTTTAAATACACATTAAGTGTTTTCTTAAGTTTTATATAGTTAATGTTGAAATGATTGCATTAAAGATGTTCTCATTTTTTTTTTCCCCTCTCAATAACGAAAAACTTTCTCACACATTCATGAACTCTTTTTTTCCATGTAAATGCATGAAATTTGCAGACATTATTGTTTAAGAGTCTAATAATTGAATAGTGTTTTTCAGATTCCTGTAAATAGAACACATCGCGAAATATAAAAGTTTCTCCCTTTAAGATAAAGACCTTTCCCTGTCGATCGCCTCTCAAAAATCATTTCCATACTCTTTAAAAAAAAAATCATGTGTCTTTTGTTTTTTTCAGGAATATGGAACACGCTATTCGATTTCCAATCTGGGCAAGAAGAACTGCAAATTTTACGGATTTACAGCCGAAAGACGACTTTCAGAATATATCAGAAAGCAGCCAGTTCAGAATTATTAAAGCAAATCAAAGCATCTAGCAAAACCCCAATAAACTTGTTGATGAAAAAAAGCTTTTAGTCTAATATGTTACACTTTGTGAAAAAAATAAAAATAAATAAGTAAATAATAATAATAATAATAATAATGATAATAATAATAATGATAACAACAACAACAACAATAACAATAATAAAATAATATTAATAATAAAAATGGTAATAACAACAACAATAAGAATAAAATAATAATAATAATAACAATACAATACTCTTTATGATAATAATAATAATAATAATAATAATAATAATAATAATTATTATTATTATTATTATTGCTACATTTTACTCCTATAATTACTATTAAATTGATATATCTTACGAAAGGAGAAGGATTGAAATTTATAGAAACTGGTTTTAATCCAAGACGTGTGTTTCTACTAAATAAAATGTAAATAAATATATAATGTGCATGACATTCAATATCAGCTACCAAATGATAGTCTTTGCAAGAAATAAAATATTAATGATTTTTTAATATTTAATAGATGTGTTATTTGTATCTTTTAAATATCAAAAAATCATTAATATTTAATTTATTCGAAAGACTATCTTGGATAACTGAGATTGAATAGTATGCTCTGTGAACCGGGAGTTATTTTTAAGGCTATCTTTATATAGCACATAAACATTCATACTAAATGTGTGTTCTGACTAATATGACTGATTAAAAAAGTGTCATATCCAGAAAATTTTATTAAAATTTAAGAACAGAACGCTCACAGTATTAATTCTGATTTTTAATTTTAGAAGTAACTTTTATATAATAATGTACTTGAAATTATTCACCAAAAAAAGAGAGAGTTTTTGAAAAATAGTTATAGTAGAGTTATTTCTAAAACGATTTCATCTTATTATTATTTCATTTATTATTATTAAGGCCACCTTAAGGGAAAAGGTGTACAAATACATTAATTTTCCATGATCAAATCTTAATTTCTAATTGGAGATTTTCTAAAGAATTTGGGCTCGCTTGACAACTGGACCCAAGTATCTACTTAGTTCCCCATTCTCTGCAATAGAAGAATGCTTTATCTTACTGAACACTAATAAATCTATTATATTCCTTAATTTACGGAAAGATGCTGACAGTTGAGATTTAGAGAAATTAGCTAGGGAGATCGTCAGGATGTTATGTAAGGAGACAGATAAAGGCTACAGAAGCAACTCCTTTTAACTCAGGTGTTACTTGACTTGCATCCAACCAGCTTTAAGAAAAGCAGAAATTTTATTTCAGAAATAAATCTTCAGAAAGGAAGCATTAAATAGCATTTTTTTAAATAGAAAAAAAGGGGCATTATTATTTTAACTAAGAAAATGATTACTAATTCAGAGATAAAAATATTTTAATGTAAAATATGGGTATAACAAAAAATAATTTTACTTTCTATTGAGAAAAATATACGACGGCAGATTCGAAGGCAAGCGGAAAGATTTTGACAGTTACAAATTTGCAACAACATTTAAACTCTTTTCGGCAAAGCTGGGAGGGGGGTAGGGGAGGGATTTTCAATCTTCTGTAAACCTTTCAATTTATCTGTTTTCACGCTCTAATTTTCGCATAAATATTTGCACTCTAAGAAAAATTGATTATGTTATTATGGGATAACCTTTTTTTTCTCTCTCTCTCTCTACGAAACGAAAGACATAGAATATTAGAATATACTGCATTTTTTCGCGTATGCGTGCAGATTTTACCCGTACATTTTTTTTTTTTTTTTTAATCTAAGTTTGCTTGATACATTAATTTTTTGGATTTAAGTGGCTTTTGTGCCGATGACCATTGGAAACAGATTGTGCAGATGACCGTTGGTCATTTCATTAAGTCGTAGGGCGACAATTTTGTAATTAAATTTACGAAACTTTGAAGCAATACTGCGCAATTTTAGCATTTACAATTAGATTTTAATAAAATGAAATCTGTTCGAAATGTTTTTCTCCGCTTTTTTATCCAAGGTAATTTTTTCGAAAATGAGGCATTCAAAATTTACGATGCGCGGCTTACACAAATAAATATAGAGTTTTTACACGACTGCCAAGAAGGGTTATGTGTTCGACGCGTATCTGATTATGTATGTATGTGGATTTCTTTATACCCTCGAAACATCCCAACGGCTAGATGAATTTTAATAAATGAGGTCTCTATCGATTCCTTTTAACCGTCCGATAGTTATAGGCTAGGTTTTGTTTTCATAAAATCAAAATGGCGTCTGTAAAATACAAAATAGTGGTAGAGACGAAAAAAAAAATTACGCACCATATTGAGTGGCATCTCATTGGATAGGTCTTTCAGAATGAAGACGATTTTGAATGAAGACATTTTAGTTCGCTTTTTACGCAGTCGGGTTTTTGATTTTTTTAACTTTAATTCACTTGTTATCTGTAAGTACCTAATTTTTGAAATGCGTTTTAGGGATTTTTACAGATTCTCACTTCTCGACCTAGCACGGTGATGTTTAATTTGACAGTAAGACGCTTACGTAAAAGACAATTGTAACTCGGCAGAGTCAGTTGCAACACATACATAAATAAGTTAGCATAGTGAAGCGTCATCACATGTCTCTATACACGTCATCAAATGTCACGCATACTGAAGTTGCTACACAATATCATCTACTACAAAAGTTTTCATTTCAATCTTGTTCTTATGCGGGGAAGCTAAAATGATTTTATTATTCGTTTTGATTCAACTATTATAAACAAAAACCATATCAACAATATCCATTGACAAATGTCACAATAAAACTTACAATATGTCCTTGCATTATTTTTGGTAATATCTTTTGTGATATTTATGACAAGTTTTAATGATATAATTTTGTTTCCTCCAACATTTTCATCTATAGATCCACACGAAAGCTAAATAATGTGTCAAATTTAAAAGGTTCTTCATAGGAAAAAAAAAAAAAAAAAAAAAAACTAGAATATTATCAAGAAGTGAGATGTTCAAAATTTCAAGAATACTTCACAGATAAGGAATTCTAACCTTTGTTTCTTATTCGAACCTATTTCGTAACTAAGCTTTTGTTTTTGTGCCCATTGACATGTCTTAGATTGTAGAGGTGTGTGACATTATCATTTAATCAACACATTCAGGAAACGATGATAAATGTATTTTTGGTAGAAGATTCATTTCTAATCTGATAGATTCAAAAATTCAAAAAGAACTTTAAAATGTTTAAAATAGGGTCTTTTCAGATGCGTTAAAAATAGAATATAAAAAAGAAAATAGTATTAAGAAACTTGTAATATTTAGGTGTGAGAAACTTGGGTACTTCTTTGTTATAACGCCACCACAAATATGATTACGCCAAATTGAAGTATATTTCGCCAAGGTCGCAGCAAAGATAGTGAAACACGAACGTAATGCGCGTGTAATAGAGATATAAAAATAAATACCATTAATTTAAATATCATAATATTTTATGTTAATAAGAATGTATTACAATGTTTCATAAGAAGTTACTAATAATTATAATGAATAATAATACAAATTAAAATAATAATAATAATAATAACAATAATAATAATAATACGTAATGACAATTACATAATTGCAACTTTTTACGTGTAAGGAACATCTGCTCTGACGAAACTATTCAAATCAACTGTCGCATTTTTGCCATTATAAGTGCTGTTTTTTACACAATTTTATGGATGTTAATATCTCTGCCCAACAGTACACAAACTTTAAAGCAGTTAGAATGGTATCATCGAATCTCTGAACCAATTTCGAACACGGGGACCTTATTTTTACAACATTTTACGTTGCTTAGTAACATACAGTTTCATATCATGATCATTTTCGCATAGTTATTTGTTGGGTAAATGAGATTGCGAAAATGAGATTGCATCCATCTCGGTACTAGGTAAATCAAAGATTGATTCTATAGTTATAAAAATAAATACAGACGATTACAGAAAAAACAATACATCATGCAATTAAAAAAAAATTAAAAATGTCTTGGACCATCAACAAAACAGCAATATGACGACAGCATTAAACACGTGATGTTTTTTTAGAGCTGTAAACAATTTGACAAGGTTTTACAACCTAATTTGGTGGCATATCTCTGTTACTTGGGGCCGCTATAACAAAGAAGTACCGAAACTTGTAATAATCAGATGTTTAAAATAGGGATTTTTTTAGATGCGTTAAAAATAAAAAATGAAAAAGAAAATAGTATTAAGAAACTTGTAATATTCAAGTGTGAGAAACTTGTAATAATCAGATGTTTATAACAGGGATTCATTAGGCGCATTAAAAATAAAAAATGAAAAGAGAAAGGTATAAAAATAAACATGTGATATTCAAATGTGAGAACAGCCAAATTTCGAGAATATTTGTGTAACGACTGAAAAGGGAAGAGTTTGGGGAGGGGGAATTGAAAACTACTAATTTAAATGATTAATTTCATTTATTGTTACTACAAAGAAACAAATACAGAGAAAAAAAATTAAAGATTTTTTTTTAAATTAAAGAATATAAATTTTATGTGCTGGTGGGGGGGGGGGGGTGTAGATTTAAAGAAAACTATCATCTTTATTTTGTAATATTTATTGTTACTACAAAGAAACAAATAAAGAGAAAAAAAATAAAGGAATAAGAATTTTTTTTTTAACTTTGTGTGCTAGAGAGGGAAAAGGAGTGGAAGCAGAAATATTTAATAAAGTTGGGAGGAGATTTAAGAAACATTGTCATCCCTGAATATTTTAGTAGCACCATTCTGAATTGCTTACTTCTATAAAACATTATCTATTCTAGAGATTATCAGTTTCATTACGGATTATAAGTTTAATAGTTTGGCGTCATTTGCATAAATTTTGTAGAAATAACTCACAGAAATAACTATGAATTTTTTAATGTACCCCAAAATATGTACAACGAAAAATAAAATCTTATTGGTATGATTTTTAAGAGTTTAAAGTAGAGAAAAGAAATACAAAGCAATAATAATAATAACAATAATAATAATAATAATAATAATAATAATAATAAAAGTTTGTATAACTTGAAGAAAAAATAAGTATTTACAACACAGAGTACACTATGTATTTATATTACTGTGTATAAGCTATAAATCTGAAATAGTATCTGTGAGAAGGGAGAAAATCACTAGACACAATGTTAAGAACTACTTCCTATCTAAGAAAGTTTTCAGTTGCTATAGTATTGAAATAACCACTGTATGTCTAATGTAATTCGTGTACGCATTATATCAACATATACTAAGAAGTACCTGATTTTTAAGAAAATTCCTCATTTCCGTCAGTATGAATTATAGAACTGACGTCGCAATTATGAGCCGAAAGAAAACCATCTGGCGCAATATAGACAAATATTGACACAAACTGAAATATAGAATCCTCTCAATGTCATTAATATAGGAAAAAGACATCACTAATTTTATATCGTTCACCGAGAAACTCTCCCGCATACGTGATACCAATCGTGTTCTTCTTACTCCTTATCGATTGGATCTACCTCGTTTGAAGGCGTCTGTCCGTGAACACCTAATTAGGTAACCATGTAGTGCAACCCAAACGCAATATCCAAGCATCTTCGTTGAAAAATCGTGATCTATCGTTGTCTATCGGAGAGAGATCTCAGAAAGTAATGTTCGTAAAGAGAAAGAAAAGGTGACTTATCATGAATATGATGAAGTTAGTTATAGCAGTTGAGTTTACGATAAGATAATAAGGAAAGGTGAAATCGCGAGAATTAGTTATCAAGTAAGATAAAGCTTGATTTATTTTTAGATTACATTTTATGTGCCAGTTTCGAACTTATTTTGCTGCTTGTTAATATAGGAAGAGTTTTTAAAAGGGTGCATATATCCCTATTTTGAGATAATGCAAGCAAGCATCTATGAAATCAACGTACGTGAATTTCTTATTCATGCATTACTCTCATTCATACACAGAATGTTTAAAAAAAAAAGATTGGACAAACTTTAAGAGGTGGTAGAGTATAATATCACAAACAATAAATCTTTAGGATTCACAAGTCGCAATTCATATGCTCAACCAAAAATACAGTTTTTCTATTTCCAAGCCAAACCGTTAATGAACATACCGTTGATGATAGATATATTTCCAATATATACTCAAATCAAGTATAACTTTTAGATATAGCAGTTTTTTTTTTCAAGGGGTTGTATACACATTAAAATATGATATTTGATTTTTTTTTTTTTACATCCTTCATCTCGCGTCTAAAAATGACATTAAAAAAAAAAATATTATTGTTTTCGTAATAAACTCTTGAGTCCTGGGTACCCAAATGGGTACCTAGATTCTTTTGCTCATAAAAACTAAAATAATTGAGATTTTTACATTTTAAATTCACTTCTATAAAGTTGAATGCGCTTTTGCTTTAAAATGAAACCAATAAATGGCAGCACCGATGTCGATTTCCTTATAAAATAAATGTTATTTTAACGTGAGTTTGCAAAATGCTTTTGAAACAGTGTATCCAAGAAAGTAGGTAATTTTCACAATTCTTTAACTTAAAAACTTTGTAATAAAAAAAATAAGAATTTGCAGATTATTCACTTATTTAAAGCTGTTATTTTTTTTATTGTGTAATTTTAGGTTAATTAAATTGATTTTTTTTTTTTTTGGGGGGGGGGGTAGTAATTTTATGTTCATATTTGTGAACCTAAATTACAAGCCCCCTAAAACAATAGATTCCAAATATATATTTTTTTTGTGATCTATGATGTCATTTTGTTTGTTTAAAAGCAAAGAATGAGTATTTGTACTATTATTTTAACTTCGGATCTTAAGAGGATAAGCAAGACATTCGCTATAGCAGGTTTCCGACTCTTTTAAGGTATACTTTATACTCTTGCAATTTCTATTACTAGTTAGACATGATACCAAAACCTAATTGTGTAGTATTTCAAAAAAATTACTTTAATGCAATTATATATAAGTTTTACTATATTTTTATTGTATACGGCGCAGTTTTATATTGGCAGTTTGACAATATTGACAGTTTTATTGTATAGAATTTATACGGAATAATTGAAAAAAGATTGGAAAAACTAAAAGGTGAAAGAGTACAATATAAGTTTTTTTTTTTTTTTTTTTTTTTTTTTTTTTTTTTTTTTTTCCAAAATCACTGAGTGTCTCACTCCAAGCCGAACTGAATTTTTGTTGATTTTATGTATTTTGTAATAAGAAGTATGTTTTTATTACCTGTGGTTTAAGAGGTAAATCACCATTATCTCTGTTTCTCTGTTTTTATTCCCTCGATATATTGCTTTAAGGTATAACATTTTTTAAAGGTTTAAAACATATTTTTTTAATATTCAATCAGTATTAATTATCATTTTATTATTATTATTTTATTTACTTTTACTCGTCGTAGAACACCCAAGAACAAATGCATCTTGTGGTGTAACGAATCTGGTCAAATACTGCGAAGATCGGGTTTCTCAACTCAAAATATTCACCAAACGACTCGACTGCTGAGCCTTACTTATCGTACAGCCTCTGTTTTGAATTTTTTGAATCTCCCATATTCTTGTAATATATAGCTTGTTTTAGAGATCGAAAGCAAATTTTTATTTTAGTATTGAATCAGTAATAATTATCTTTTTTTTTTTTCTTTTTTCGTCATGGAACACCCAAAAACAAATGCACCGTGTGGTGTGACGAATCTGGTCAAATACTGCGAAGATCGGGTTTCTCAACTCAAAGTATTCACCAAACGACTCGACTGCTGAGCGTCACTTATAGGGCAGCACACTGAGAAATCTCAAGGTGGTACATTGATAAAACGATCATGTTTTTCTTAGTTGTACTTCATGCTTCTCTTAATTTTCGTTCAACCTTCTCTCATTAGTCTTTCCGGTTTTAATATGATCCACGAACTTGTCCTGCAAAGTACATGCTAAAGAAAACATTAAAAAAATCCCTAATGTTTTGATATGACATGAATGTTTGAATGGATATCCCATTTGAATTATCATAAAATATATAAATAGTTTCATAAGTTAAGTAGTTAATTACAAATGAAAGATTTATTAATTTTAAGCATATACATTTAATGAAAGGGGGTAAAAATTATATCTTAAAAAAGGTAACTTATCAGAAGAATGAATTTTTCTAAGTAACGATTAAAAATGTTCTTTTCAAAAGTTATTGACCAACAGCATTTCTGAGGTTATCATTAGACACCCCTTTTCTCTAATTACTTGTCCACAAAAAGTATTTATATTTAAAAGATTCAATTATTTCAATTATGATCCAGATAATATACTTTATTATTATTATTTTAAGTGTCTGTAACTTTCAAAATAATAAATTTAATTACTAAATTGGAAGTTATCAATTGTAAAAAAGCTGTAGAATTCTTTTTTCTTTCTTTCTTTCTTTTTTTTTTTTTTTTTTAAATCGGAAACAGTATTTTAATTAAAACAATATATATTTTATCATTTGATTTTAAAAAAGAAATGAACTGCTAAACACCGAATATAATAATCAATTAAATCTAAGAAAATCAAAATATTACTTTTTATACTTCAAATCAAACTGATAAATTAAAGTTGAGTAAGATATTTTAAAGTGCTTCGATTTAAACCTCTCATAAACATTGTCTTATCACGTTCGACTTTAAAAGGGTAAAACATTATTGGAATTCTAACAGCGTTTTTTGAGTTTATCGTATGATACGCATTAACTCTAATTACTTGTGAACGAAAAGTATTATTACATGACACATTTGTAATTCATTGACAGTCACTTAATGGTATTAGACAAACCACCTTCTGTAAAAGTTGCAAGCAGTTGGGTACTTTTTTTGTTTCAACATCAAATTTATCAAAGATAAATTTCGAGAATGTCTTAGCCTGTGACCTTTTTCTCCCAATTGTTGACAAATTTACAACTTAAAGTGTCTTATCTCATCCATTCTATAACAAAACTTTTTAAAATGGTACGTGATAAGCATTTAATTGGTGCATTTCATGAAACTAATATTTCACGATGTATCATGGGGCATTTTATCAAGACAATCAAGTTATATCTGCACAAGTCTCTAGTTTTTGTTTCGTTTTTCTCAGCATGAAACAGCTTTTACATAATCAAATAAATAAAATGATTTGTATCATGTTGATACGAATTTTATTTAAGATCTCTTAAGATTTAATTTATTTAAGATCTCTTAAGATCCTGATTTTTGTGACGTTTATCTTTATAAAAAAAAGAAAATGGAATAAATGGAATGATATATATATATATTTTTTTTTTTCAAAATATTTATTACAAATTCTTGCTGGAAAGTGTATATTTATATTCGCAGGAAAAGAAGTAAAATATGAACTGCTATAGCTAATAAAAAATTGCTTGGATAAACTTTGTGTGTGTGTGTGTGGAATGTTCTATGAAAATTATGATTACTTGAATCGTAACTTCAGAACAAATTTTGTATTTATAGAAAAAAAGTATCTTTTTTTAAAAGTATTTTTAACAACAACAACAAAAAACCTTACAAATCATATCTCGATTTTTTACATACGGAATAATTGTTTCACTTAGTTATTGATATAAAAGCTTTTCTTAAAGATGCTCTCTGAAATTAGTAAAGTGAAATTATTATTATTATTATTAATATTATTACTATCATTCATATTATAATAAAATTTTTAATTAGTATGTCATTTAAGAATTTAAGTGATGCATTTTATGAAACTAATGTTTTATAAAGCATCATGGGACATTTTATCAAGACTCTTTCAGCTTTTCTTCCATTTTCCTTATCTCATGAAATAATTTTCACATGATCAGATAAATAAAATGGTTTGTATAAGACTGATAAATTATTATTTAAGGTTTTTCTTTTAAGATACAAATATTTTATAGTAGTTATCTTCTAAAAATAACAGAAATGAGACTGAATGTTTATTCAAAATTCTTGTTAGAAATTGTATTAAGTTATGCATTTTATGAAACTAAAACTTCATGAAGCATCATGGGACATTTTATCAAGACGCTTTCAGTTTTTGTTCTGCGTTCCTCATCTCATGAAATAGTTTTCACATAATTAGATAAATAAGTATTTGTACAGATAAATTTGTACAGAGTAATCGAAAAGTCGCGCAACCCTTGAAAAATATTTTGTTTACTAAAATATAAACATGATTCAAATTACAAACATATAAAATAAATTGAAAAAGTAATAATACTGAGACACAAAACGGAGCGAAAATTAACATTGTTACAGCAGATATACTAATTAATTTTTCAGCAGAGCTGAAATTACGCTGTAAATTAATGAAATACAAAAGATGTGAATTATCACTTTACTTAACAGCGTACAACCAATAGAGTGAAAAAATGTCCAGACCGGGGTTCGATCCCGGATCCCTTGGTATAGCGCATCAAGTGCTTTGCAAATTAAGCCATCCAGACGACATCCAGTCTAGCATTCTCTCGCTCTTATATGGCTAGGCTACAACCTCGTAGCACAAGATGAAATGTCAATCATGAGCACAACTCCAATGGCATACATAAGACCAATTAAGCCCAGTAAGATGAACGTCAATCATGAGCACAACTCCAGTGGCATACATGAAACCAATTAAACCCACTACTGAGTTTAATTGGTCTCATGTATGCAACTGGAGTTGTGCTCATGATTGACGTTCCATCTTGTGATACGAGGTTGTAGCCTAGCCATATAAGAGTGAGAGAATGCTAGACTGGATGTCGCCCAGATGGCTTAATTGGTAAAGCACTTGGTGCGCTATACCAAGGGATCCGGGATCGAACCCCGGTCTGGACATTTTTTCACTCTATTGGTTGTACGCTGTGTAGTAAAAGTGATAATTCACATCATTTGTATTTCATTAATTTGCAGCGTAATTTCAGCTCTGCTGAAAAATCTATTAGTATATAAATATTCACCGGTACTGGATTTAATTGGTCTCATGTATACCACTGGAGTTGTGCTCATGATTGACGTTCCATCTTCTGCTACGAGGTTGTAGTCTAGACATATAAGAGTAAGAGAATGCTAGACTGGTTGTTGTCTGGATGGCTTAATTGGTAAAGCACTTGGAGCGCTATACCAAGGGATACGGGATCGAGCCCCGGTTTGGACATTTTTTCACTCTATTGGTTGTACGCTGTATAGTAAAAGTGCTAATTCACATTCTTTGTATTTCGTTACAGAAAATATTCAAAATAGGACCCTTTTTCTCAGATACAAAGACGTATGCATTTTTTCAAATCTGAGGACACTCTTCTCAATGTTGGAACACTTATTTTTTGAATCTCATGTTCAATGTTTGTTTTCAGGTCAACGATGGAGTGTGGATTGTTCGCAAAAACAATCTGTATAAGATTTTCTTTTTAAGATCCAAATATTTTACGACACTTATCTTGTAAAAATAAAAGAAATGAGACTGAATATCTATTAAAAATTCTTTCTATAAACTGTATAGTTATTGTATTGAAGGATATTCTAGGGATATTCTTCTACCTTTGAAGCCCCTACGCCACTTGAAACATTGCGTACGACCCGCATCATTTCATTATCACGTGCTTGCGAAACATTTTCACAGTCTCTATGGCCGATTTGACCAATATAATAAATTTCACGTTCTTTCGTTATCCCATATTTTTACCTAACATATAATCATAGACTACACTACACGTGACGAAAAACGAACAAGGCATGTTCTGGCGTAAAAATACCACCAGAACATGCCTTTTGGCACACTATCTTATGAGATTATTAAAAGTTACTATAAATGTAAGCTCAACTTTGTGCTGTCATATATATATATATATATATATATATATATATATATATATATATATATATATATATATATATATATATATATATAATATATAATATATACATGGATATATATATATATATATATATATATGGACTAATATATATATGGACTGTTTACTTCAGATAGCAATGGATGTCAAAATCACCAGTTTGAAAACTATATAATGTAGTCGTTTCAGTCTTAGTCAAAAGCCGAAGAAAGCATGATACCATTGTGGTCTCTCCATAAATGGCAATCCAGATTAGTTCACAGGGCTTTATTTAGTCACCACATAATAATAACAGACAAAACTTTCAAAAGATCACAAAGAACAAAACATTCTACAAGAAAGCTGGGTGGCGTAAAGCTTTTTAAGCAATGGAAAAGACTACAAAAAGTGAGCTCTTGAGCTGGCGCAGAGAATCTTATAGTTGTCACGCAGGAAGACAATTTCGTATTGCGATAAAATCCTGTAGCCAATGAGAAAGTAAGCTGAGAAATCACTAGCGGATGCATCAATTAGCTGTAATATGCTTCTCCATAAAACGCGGGAAAAACGTTAGAAAGCGTTTTTTGAATAAATTTAAAAAAACTTAAAACCAGAAAATAATATTCTAAAATCGAATGAATTGAGACTAAGGAAAAACAATATTATATATTTAATTTCGATCTTATATACTGAGGTATTTACAAGATATCTGTAACATACATTGCTTTTTGATAGTGTTGTATGTAGTTTAAATTAAACAAAGGAGCCTTTTATAATGACTAAATTAGCAAATTTATAGTTTTTATTTGCGTACTGTTTAGAACAGGTAACACCATGAACAACAAAACTGGCAAGATAAATTTTTCTATACAAATATAAATGCATCTATTTATTGCTAAATAATGCAATAATTTTATGTAACATATCTTATGCAACTGCCATGAACAGATGTTACAGATGTCAAAAACATATGTTTTTAGATGTTTCCTGGTAATTTTATTAATAAAGTTGAATTACAGAAAACGAGATAAAATCTATAAAATCGAGAAATTTCCGATAAAAATAATTTCACATAACAAAATTTAAATAAATTAAATATTAAACTAAAACTATTGGTATCCATCAACCAGAGTTATCCATCTGTGTTTATTCATTATAAAAGTATAAATAATATAAAATTCAGTTTAATTTTTAAAGAAAAAAAAAGTTACTTATTAATCTACTGTAAATAACTTTAACTTTAATCGATGATGTTTTCAAACATTTTCCCACAGTAGTTGCGAAACAACACTCAAAACATAAAGTTTTAAAATTGATTACATTTAAAGCACACGCAGTATTGAAAATCTATTTTCCGATTTCAGTTTCAGTTACATTCTCATTTCAACGACAAATCCGTTACTTATATATTTGAAACTAGACAGGGAAGTAACCTAAATATTTGAGCTCTAGAGAGATGATAAAAAAGAAAAAATCGTATCATGTTAATTGAATATCAGAGATTTATTTAATTCAGTAAAACTTTCCATCTATAACAGAGTGTTAGCAAAAATGTTATGCTATCGACGACTCAATTTACACTGATGTTCCTTTAAACAAGGTAATTATTTTTTAACGCCGTTTTTAAATCTAAATGACAGCATTATAAGCCAGAATCGAGAGATAATATCTTTACATAAAAATTATACTCTTTCTAATCTAGGTAACAGATACCTGAAAAGAGGGTTTTCATTTTTATTATTATTTTAACTCTTCAGCTGCGAATCACCTCTAACGGTAAAATGTACTTTTCCCTTTTTCTAGGCATACATTTATCCCTCGGTAACAGCTTATGCGCCGAACTAACCACATACATCGAAAACTGAGCAATGCGTAACTGACAGCTTGCAGAAGGGTTCTCGCTGCCGATAGTCATTGCGCCAATTCGTGACAAAATCTTTCATTTGGCGAGAACACTGAAGATTAAAATCGCCAAATTACGTCAAGTGATTTCTTTTTCCTCTTTCGGTGACATTCTCTTTGACATAATTGAACTGTATATCTTTTCTCTGTAATTTAGTTTTTGTATTTTGATTATTTTCAAAACACATTCACATATTATTTTATTTATTATTATTATTATTATGTATTACACTAACATGCAAACTTGAATAAATTGATTTACTCAAAATTCGGGTTTTGTTTCATAAAATTGTTTAGAAATAAACCGGGCAAGAAATTTTTTCACGACTTTGCAAAATATCTATAACACTCTTGTTTTACGAGTTTCTATAGCCGATAAATTCAATTTAGATCAATAACTACTCCCAAAACAATTACAAAAAATTGGAAGACATATTGAAAAGGTAAAAAGAGGGTACGTTGGGTAGTTTAAAGAACGATTTTAGAATCGTTGTTTCGCACTGAATCTATTGATAGCATTATTTGAATTTGGCTAAAAGTTTTCTTTGATGATTAGTCAAATTTCTAAAGTTAGTCAAAAACCAGTGAGAAATGTGAAGCAGTGAGTCCTGAATCAAGTCGGGTAACTTGTTTTTATCCGAATCCGATCCGATCCGCAGTTCAATAAATGATATAATTGTAAATTACTTATCATAATTGCATTAAAATGTGAATTAAATTCCTTTCATTTCAAGTTCGGGTAGGGTTGCGGTTTGAAGCATTTCGGATTTGAATTGAAAAGTGTCGGATTTTCAGTTCGGTTTGCGGGATAACGAAAATTATTTTTTCGGAAACAGGTAGGGTTGCTGGTCAAGGAAATTTTTTGCCGGTTTAGGGTCGAGTTGCGGGTTTCTTTCGAATGAAATTTACGGGTTCAGGTCGGGTACAGCCCGACCCACATAGGACTCTATCGTGAACCCGGGCTTTCAATAAGTCCGCCAGGAAAGAAAGAATTGAAAGGTCTGCCGACAGTACAAGTACGTTAAGTCAAAAATGTATATATGGCCACCAGTAGCCAGGTAGCAGCCAAAGTGTTAAATATTTATCTAATAAAGATATTCCTTATATAACAATATATCTGCACACTGAGCTTATGATTTTTTCGTAGCTTTGCCCTATGTACTTGTTGATGATTATTGATTTTGCATGTAAATCTTCGCATTAGTAGTTCCTTTAACACGATAGTAATTATTCCAGATTGTAATTATTCTTCTGATCATTTGTGGTTATCTGACTAATTAATTAATGCATTCATTACCCTTTGAAACATACTTAGATAATTATTATTATGTATTATTTTGCGAAACTGCGAATTACATATAGAGCAGGGGTCTGTCCAGACTTTTTTCCCAGGGTCCTGTTTTTGTGAAATTGTGAACAGCTTTTTATATTTGTGAAAAATCTAGTCATGATTTTGTGAATTTGAAATGGTCGTTATATTCAGGTTCTTGTTTATACATTTTTAAGAAGATAAATGGATGTAAAATACATATATTTTCTTTATATGTGTAAAAGTGACAGGTCAGATTTTACTTTTAAATGATTAATTTGTGAAATGTTCAGTTTAAAGATGAAAAAATTTTGTGAAAAACTTGCTTTTAAGATATAGAATTTTGTGAGGGGTCCTGTTTTAGGAAAAATAGTTTTGTGAAGGGTCCTGTTTTAGGGAAAATAGTTTTGTGAAGGGTCCTGTTTTGAAATAAAAAAAATTGTGAAGGGTCCTTTAAAGGACCCAATTTTTTCCTAAACAGATCCCTGATATAGAGTTACAGTTTTCTGTAAAAACAATAGGTTTATATATACAGGGTGTGTCATAAATTCGTGCAAACTTAAAAAATTATAATGAAAGAAGTAATGCTTGGAAAAATATTTCGGTTTGCGCGAATATAATCACAAGAACAATGGATTTTTTTCCATGTAAAAAAAATATATTCCAAAAGTAACCAAAAGAGAGCGCTCACACGTCATACTGGGACGTTTTATGCGAATCAGGCTAGCAATAAAACACATGGTTGGAAATAGATTCGTCATTCGATCTCAGCAACTGGCTATCGTTACCAGATTGAACGCAGGTGGTTAAATTTTCTTACAAGAATCGTGAATCCACAACGATTGCATTGCTAAAGTTTCACACGGAGAAAAGACTGAAGGAGCAAAAAAGCCCTATTTCACTGAATGGGACACTGAATTTAGTACGACGTTTTGAGGAGCGGGGCATTTGAAGGATCGTTCACGAAGTGTTTGCCTGATTTGCATAAAACGTCTCAGTATGACGTGTGAGTGCCCTCTTTCGGTTAATTTTGGAATCATTTTTTTTATACATGGAACAAAAATTCCAATGTCCCTCTGATCATATTCGCGCAAACCGACATTTTTTCTGAGCATTACTTCTTTTATTATGATATTTGTTAAGTTTGCACGAATCTATGACGCACCCTGTATATATACCGGTATGGAAATTTTCAACAGCACAAGCGTAGCAAAATAAACAAAATTCACTTGTAAGCCAAATGCTTAAAATAAATAAATAAAAATTAAATGCCAGAAATAAATGTTTTACAGATCATTAATTTATTTGGATCTTCATTTTGCTTGCCATTAAGAAACTATATCGGTTTTATTAATTTGGTAACCCAAAATGACATCATGAATACAAAATGAATTTATTGGATTCAGTTAATGGAGCAGTTCGAACGTGTATTTCTGACACGTTCGGTGTTTATCTCATCACCTGCATTTTAAGAAGGTCAGCTGATATAAGGAATTTTAAGCACTATTCAACGAGTTATCATTTATGTCCTAACTGCCCTTCAAGAAGTGATTTCAATTCAGGGAAAAGAGAGCTTGGCAAATAACATTTTCTGATATTTTTTTTTTCTTCTTTTTCTCTATAATTCTAAAAAAGTAATGATAACGAAAAATAAATGACTATTTGTCCAAAATATGCAGGAAATTTTCTATGTAAATGGATTTATCACGCAATGTTTACAAAGTATTTCAAAATTATTAGCTTGAATGTTTAGGGGTGATAATTCACGTCAAGGCAATAATTTTTGTATCAAAAAACCATGGTTGCAATCAGGGATGTAGTGGACGTTATATGGTGGTATACGACGAGGTATAAGGAAAGAGCAGCTGACGTCACTGTTGATTAAATTACTGTTGGTTCGCAAGAAAAACTTATTCGTTCTTTATGACTCCTACTGCACACATGAGATGGGGCGAGTTGATTGGTGTACGTTAAATTGGTCTGTGATATAATCGCCATAACGATTCCTGCAATGATCGCTACGACAAAAATGTAGTGGTAGATTGGTTGATGGAACTGTTTGTTTGTAAACATACCCTTTCCTTATTCGACGGAGGTTATACCCTCCGGTGGTATAACTCTCTATACCCTCCGTCCTTTCAATCTACTTTTCAGTCAAAAATACAAGACGTCTCACTTTAAGCGAAGCCTGGATTTTCATTCAGTACAATAATGAAGATTATTTAGCAAAATTTTCAAGAGCAAATTTTTAGCAAAAATTTCAATTTCACACTTTGTTTTGTGTGAAATTTGATAGTGTCACGAGAACTGCTACAGGTGCTCTGAAATTCAGCCAGAAGTATCTATGTATAGTATTTTCTACATTCTGAATTATGAAGCATTTAGCTCAGTATCATTGGAAGCAAATTGTAAATATTTCCAATACTTCTTTTGACGTCATCACATTTCACAGGAAGTAAAGTCATTACAATAAAATTACAACAGCTTCATTACTAACAAAACTATGTACAAAAATCTAAATTCAGCTTGGAGTGAGACAATCTATACGAAATAGATATATTGCGAACCAGATTTTCTATATAAAATTTGTTTCCCTAGATGAGTACCCTTAAATCCGTAATGACGCAAATGTATCATCATTTTTATTTTACTTTCTCATCTGAGAGTTTATTTCATTTTCACATCATTTTCACGTTGCGCATCATGTACGCAAAAAATTGGAGAACAGATGGGGATTTTGTGATGGGTCCGTTAGGATACATAAATTTCTTCATTGAACAAATAAAAATTTAGGTAACTAATCATAAAGAATGTATATTTTGTTGGGATCCAGGTACCTAGAATTCCAATATCAGAAACCATGCACCACTGCAGCGGGTACAGTGGATTATTTTAAACCTTTCAGATTAATCTAACAGCTTAGGGGGGGGGGGGAGTTCAAACAACTTCTTACCCCGCTTTCAGTAACAATAAGTAAAGGATATAAAAAATTATTTTAAAATACTCAGCTGTAATTAAGTTATTTTGATAACTTTATCTGAGAGTTTACTTCATTTTCACTTTTTCAATACATCGTATTCACTGCTGTGACATTTTCCCATATCCCAGCTGAGTTACTTTACTATGGACCGCAGGAGTTGTCGGGCCGAACCTAAGGAAGCGATCCATCTCCTACGCTGAATGGTTTGGACATTAGGGAAACAATACTGGAGACTGGCTGGCACCTACCCGACGGTAACGAATTATTGATTCTACTTGTGAGGTCGCAGATGGAGAGGGTTCCCAGAGACCATCGGACGCCAAGGGAAGTCCTTTAAAATCTGCGTATGGGAACCAGATATCGACAACGATAGGCTGCCGTAAGTTTGAGGCCGGGATGAACCTGCCCCCGCCCCCCTTTTTTCGGAGGCTAGAGAAAGAAGAGAGAAGAGGAGAGAAGAGGGTTCTTCGGAGGCAAAAGGGTAGGACGTGACCCTAAGAAGCCGAGAATTGCGGAGAAACGAGCAGCGCAGGGGAAGCCGGAGGAAACAGACGCCCCGATCTGTGAGAGAGATTTCCGAGAAGCCATCCAAGCATCCCCAAGGACACCCTGTCCAGTTAAATCGTATTGCCTCATTCGGAGGTCTAAATCAAAGTCTATAACAAGAGTATTTCGAGCGAAGAGATCGAAAGGAGAGACTTAAAGACTATCGCATGGTTTATAATCACCGCATCTCACGCACTCCTTAATTTATGTAAATACCGAAATCTATCGGAGGAATGTTTTGTAAGTTGATGTTACAAATAAAAGAAATATTTCTTTTAAAAATCAGCTATAGTAATTACTCCGGTTAGCCACAGCTACCAGTTCGAATTTTATAAATCCCGCCGGAGTTTTTACAGATGGTGGCAGCTTCAAGGGATTTAAAGTGGTGAAAGAAACGTGCGTGACAAAGTTTTATGAATTCGGGGCAGAGTAGGACAACTCGCCGAATTTCTTCAGAATCTACACCAGCCGTTGGGAACCTGAATCTACATACCGAATCGGGGCAGAGCAGGACAACTCGCCGAGTTCGTACAGAATCCTGTGATAGAGAGACAGATTCCGCTGAATCGAGGAAGATCCACCGACCCCAAAGTGACCCGCCAAAACCAAGGCAGAGACCCGAGCTGATCTGAAACTGCATCCGCTGAACCAGCAACCAGAAGCATCCGAACTTTGCTGACAGTGTGGAGAGAAAAGAAAGCAGAATCACCGCCGAGAATCACAGAGCTATACCCAGGTGAGCACTTGTTTTATTCTCAGTGGAGGCTTAGGGTGTATATTTTTAATTTTGGACAGGAAGCAATTTTTCTTTAATTATTTGTGTTCGGTAATATAAGTAAAAATTTTAAATATTAATTACCAACAGATGTTTTTGTGTGTTGAAGGTAAATTAAAAGTGTAACAAACTTTAAATTCATCTTGTTTCTAGTAATTGAAAAATTCTTTTAATCTTTTTAATTAAAAATTTTTTTGTTTGGTGAAAAGCAAATTATGTTAATTGTATTTTTCGGCCGAAATTTTTAATGTGCTCTCTTATTTTGAAGATTGCTAAGGAATTAAATTTTGAATTTAAAGAAGTTGTAAGACTAAGTTGAAGTCTGTTAGTAATTCAGTTAAGTTAAGTAAGATATATGTTTTTTTTGGCAAATTGTAGCCTATATGTGGAATTGGTTTGCTTGTAATTCAAAATTTCATGAATATTGATTGTATTTTGTGTCGAGCAGAAACTACTGTATTTATTTTTATGTTGTTTTGGGGGTGAAAAAAATTGTGTATTTTTTTTTATATTGCATTTATGTGCGGGAAATTGGAATTAAATTGTGTTAGAATTTAAAATTAGTGATTATGGCAGGCATATCGGGATTTCGAAAATGCGATCTACAAACCCTTGCGATAGAATTTGAAGTAGAGGTTTTGTCAAATGATACAATTCCTAAGTTGGTTAAAAAGATAACGGAAGCCCCCGATTATGATGAGACTATGGCGTTAAACCAATTAAAGTTGATTGAAGAAGACCGTGTAGAGAGATCGAAATTGGAAAAAGATAAAATTGAGAAAGAACATGAGCTCGCGAGAATTAGGGCCGAACGGGAAAATGATACTTTAACGTTATCATCTAGTCAAATAGAAAGGGAACCTAAAATTCTGTTAAAAAATGTGTTACCTAAATTTGAAATGGGAAAATCGGAGATTTCCTTATATCTCAACTTATTTGAGAGACAGGCATTAAAAGCGCAATTAGATAAGTCGCAATGGGTAACAAATTTGCTAGGTTTGCTTCCTATAGAATTGACAGAAGTTATTCTTAGAGAACCACCAGACGAAACGGACAATTTTGATTTTGTGAAGGGTAAATTACTCGAAAGGTTTAAAATTAGTGCAGAAGACTTCAGAATCAAATTCGTAACAACACCACGGTCCGAAGAAAAAAATTGGAAAGATTTTTCGTATGAAATTACGAATTATTTCGACCAATGGTTAAGCGGTATTCAGGTGTCTGAATTTAGTCAACTTAGGGACCTGATAATTACTGACCAGATCAAACGGAAGGTGCCCTCCGAAATTAGACAGCATTTTATTGACTCATGGAGTACAATAATTACGCCATTGGATCTGACCCAAAAACTGGATCATTATGAGGCGGTCAGAAGAACGGAGAGAAAACAAGCTCCCCCTAAAAACCCAAATAATGGAAAATCGTTTGAGAGGAGTAGATTCATCGAGAAACCGAAAGTGGAACAGAAAGGGCTTGAAGTAAAAAGAAACTGGCGTGATCGGGATGAACAAAAAAATAGGGACGAGATTTTTGAACGGAGAAGAGGTATGTCCTGTTTTATTTGTAATAGCCCCGACCATCTCCGATACTCTTGCCCAGAACTAAAAAGGATAAATGATAAACCCGAAATAGTGTGTCAACTGGCAGACTTGAACGATTTAGATGAGAGTTTCGATCCCTATCTAAGCGAAGGGATGGTAAATGGGAAAAAAATGAAGATATTTAGGGATACGGGCAGTTCGTTGGACTTACTTAGTGCAAATGACGTAACCAAGGAACAGTATACGGGAGAGGTAGTGAGAGTAAGACAACCCCTTGATAATGAAGTAAAAAGTCTACCCCTCGTAGAAATAAGACTTCAGACAGATGTGGGTGACCTTTTAATCAAAGCCGCAGTGGTAGATAAGAATACCGAAATGTCTTATTATTTATTAGGGAACAGAACGCAAAATTTGTTAGACAAAATTAAAGCGAAACTGCCTATTAGCCTTGGGAATTTGACGCAACAGAAAAATCGTGAAGAGGACAATTCAATTCCCCCTAAACCCACAAACTTGTTAGCTTCGGATTACGACAATAATCCGCACGGTAAACTTCCTACGGAAAAAGAAAGGAAAAGAGGAATTGAATTATCCCCCAAATCTGAGAAGTCAGAAACGACTAACATGGATAGTCAGAAAAGAAAGGGTTTTGATACTATACTCCCCTACAGTCTAAGCGGGAAAGAAAAGCATTGTGAATCTCCCCCTAGAACAATTTTAGCTAGAGAACCCGTCTTTCTATTTTCAGGGGAAAGTACAAAGGGAAGAAGTAAAAAGGGTCTAGCGAGGTCCCTGAAAGAAGGATCTTGGGAGAAGCGAGTAGCTGACCGGTTATTAGTTGCTTTTAAAAGACGCTTATTCAGAGAACTCGCCTTATACAAATCCCGTTACAAGGTTAGTTCGCAGAAAGAAATAGGGCGCGTCGTAACTGACCCTATTCAAATAGTATGGCCTTCTGGAAAAGAGCTGGGACATTTAAAGTCACGTCCCGAAGAAAAGGGAAAAGAGTTGAAAACACCTAATTCCAATGCGAAAGTTATGGATAATTTGTTCCAGGATAGGGAGTCAGGTAGTGTTAAGACAGGCGTAAGTGAAACGAGAATAGAAAACGTAATGAAAAATTCCGAAGGGAATGATAGGTGTGAGATTGTCACAAAGGGATGTTCATTTTTAGAGAAGAATGAAATCCGGGAATTTAAGGATGAGGAACAAAATAAAGACACCGTCTTAGAGGCAAAAATTAAGTTTAAGTCTTCGGGAAGGAAGTCCTCAAAAAGGGTGAACCGGTATCGCGCGTTAGGAAGAAAGCAAAAGAAATTCTTCGAATCTAATTGTTTAGAAACCTCGGGTTTCCTATCGCCGCAAAACAAAACTGAAATCAGCGACGTTAAACAGTGGGAAAACAACGCCGAAAAGAATTTCCGACTAATTAGAGATTTTGGAAAAAGGCAGGATATTCGCAGATCCTTAGGATATAGGCCAGGGATACCAAATTCCACATGTAGACTGTTTAAGTAGAATGGAATAAATAACATTCCACTCGGTAATTTTGTATATAGTTTTTAATTTTGTAATTGAAATAATTGTGTATTTGAATCATGCAATGAATATGGAAATTTAATTTAACGAGGTGAGTCTGTAGAGTGTATTGTAAACTTGTGAATAATAATGTTTAAGGTAAGCCTCTATTGAGAATTAACATGTGTTGGGTATGGATGGAAGGCTAGCGCACCAGTAATGATGTAAGATTTTCCAAATGCTTGAAAAATCTCAACTGCTGGAGGGGGTAATGCTGTGACATTTTCCCATATCCCAGCTGAGTTACTTTACTATGGACCGCAGGAGTTGTCGGGCCGAACCTAAGGAAGCGATCCATCTCCTACGCTGAATGGTTTGGACATTAGGGAAACAATACTGGAGACTGGCTGGCACCTACCCGACGGTAACGAATTATTGATTCTACTTGTGAGGTCGCAGATGGAGAGGGTTCCCAGAGACCATCGGACGCCAAGGGAAGTCCTTTAAAATCTGCGTATGGGAACCAGATATCGACAACGATAGGCTGCCGTAAGTTTGAGAGGCCGGGATGAACCTGCCCCCGCCCCCCTTTTTTCGGAGGCTAGAGAAAGAAGAGAGAAGAGGAGAGAAGAGGGTTCTTCGGAGGCAAAAGGGTAGGACGTGACCCTAAGAAGCCGAGAATTGCGGAGAAACGAGCAGCGCAGGGGAAGCCGGAGGAAACAGACGCCCCGATCTGTGAGAGAGATTTCCGAGAAGCCATCCAAGCATCCCCAAGGACACCCTGTCCAGTTAAATCGTATTGCCTCATTCGGAGGTCTAAATCAAAGTCTATAACAAGAGTATTTCGAGCGAAGAGATCGAAAGGAGAGACTTAAAGACTATCGCATGGTTTATAATCACCGCATCTCACGCACTCCTTAATTTATGTAAATACCGAAATCTATCGTAGGAATGTTTTGTAAGTTGATGTTACAAATAAAAGAAATATTTCTTTTAAAAATCAGCTATAGTAATTACTCCGGTTAGCCACAGCTACCAGTTCGAATTTTATAAATCCCGCCGGAGTTTTTACACTGCAAAAGTTTAAAATTTCCACTTAAATAAATAAATGTATATTTATTTATTTATTTTGTGTGTGTGTGTGTTGTTTACATGTGCTCAATATTTGTAAACGCATGTTTTGCTTATTATGTGAGTTGCTATCATTTTTTATGATAGTTGACTACATCCAACATCATTGAGGCCGGAGATAAATTTTGGTGCTGCAGACTGATGCAGAAAATTCAACTACTGGGTCTAGGATTAGAAAATTCTGGCGACGTCACTCTTAACCTCTTGAAGGGTGATGGGCATATACATCTTAATTTTAACTCCCAAATCCCACAACGGCACCTTAATTTTGAATGAAAAATTTGCTTTTATATCTTACATGAAGAAAAGCTGTTACTTATTTTAAAATAAAATTGTTTGTAAAGCCTGGTGTCAATCAAACATTTAAACATTTTAGCAACAGGTAACACCTTGCCCCTGAAAGAGTTAATCATATAATATTTCTAAACATTTGTAATAATTGTTTAGCGACACCTTGTATATTTCTATAATCTTTCATAAATTCATTTGAATCAATCACAAAAATTTTGGAATCGAAGACCACTTTTAAAAACCATTTTTTTGTAATCAGTTACGTGAATGAATGTTTCGTTCATTCGGATTTCTTAGTTCACATAATTATTTTCAAAATCTTAATCTTAGAGACACTCGTATTTCATCCATGTGTTTGAAATATGCTCTTAGATAAAATTGTTTTCACCGAGACAGAGATAGGTGGTAATTGAAGGTGCATGGTACAGAAGCTTCAAAAGATGATGCATTAAAAGGCTGCGCCATCCTATAGACATATTAAAACCATACTTTACATTTTTCTACTAAAATCTTTTGTTATATATATTTATCAAGCCTTTGTTTTTAACACTGTAAATAACTCAAACATATATTCAAATATTATCTTGTGGGTATCGCAGATGAAAAATCTGCAAATAAATATAAATAAGATCTTAACTTGTAAATCCATCCCCACCTAATATAAATTAAAAAAATAATGGACACAAATTGCAATAAGACACAATTTTTCAGAATATTCATTTGAAGTATTCAAAGTATTTTGAAAACGAAAAAAACATTGAAAGGAAAAAAATCTGGATTCTAGAAATTGCAGGGAAAATGTTTTTCCATATTTTTTTTTTAATTCTCAACCAAGAAATGCCATTACAGTAGATATAAAAACAAGAAACTATTGTCAGTTCTTGGAATAAACTATGGAAATTTGAGTATAATGAAATAAAATATTATTAACTTTATTTAATCATTATAAACATTTTTCAGAGTTATTATGTCACCAATTATTAACAGTTCTATTTTATGGATCAGCAGTTCCCAACCCTTTTTCCGTCTCGTACTCCTCGCTTAGGCCTTTCATACATGAGCATTGCTTCATCTCTCATAAACTCGCACCTATCCACATATCCACGTCAAAAAGTAAAAAAAAAAGTATTGCTTTTGTTAGTCAATAACATTTTTAGGTTAGCTAAATAATCAAATGCCTCAAACTAACCTTATGAATTTGTAGAATTTATTTTTTATCTTGCATTTAACCATATAATAGAAAACCTAACTCAAAAACAAATAAAAACTGTGTTAAATAAAATTAATTTAGGATCACAAAAATTATTCATCTTGATATGCAAATATTCAAAAGCAGCTCTTAATCCTCTCAAAGAAATTTTTGAGCTTTTTTCATGGAGTAGAGTTTTTGGGTTTTTATTTTAATATTTTTTTCTTGTGTTTGTCACCATTATTAATACTAATTTTGTGTGACCCAAACCTCAAGCGGTACACTACGCATCCCCAGTGATACGCGTAACCCTGATTTTAAATTATTATTATTTCTTTTACTCGTCTTATGTTTTATACTTTTTTCTTTTTTTTCTTTCTTTGGTAACGTTTCCTTCAGCGACGCATAAAAGGTGCTGTACTGCCCATGTAAAGAAATAATTTCCACGTAAAAAAAAAAAAATGTTTTCATAGGTTGTCAAATATTTTGACGTGATACAAATGCATCTGTGAAGCTCTAACACACATCAAAGAGAGTGAAACACGTAATTTCGAAAATCGTAGTAATTCTTTCCATTCACAGTATCAGGTAAATGAGTGAACATCTTTTCGTTGTCAACATACGTGACCCCGTGAGTTCCTTTTTTTTTATCACGACTAAAAGGTTGTGTATTTATCTAATCTGTCGAGAAGAACTGAGTGAATAAAGTACAGGCAGCAATCTGAAGCGTCTCGAGAGCCAAGAACAAAGACTTGTCTCGATAAAGACATTAAGAAACAACAGACATATCTGTGACACTTGAAGTGCTGAGACTCGAGATGCACTTCGGGAGAATCATCTAAACAGGTTTTTTTCCCCTCATGACTTAGGTGCTTGGTTTATTAGGTTTAAAAATGGGAATTACAGGTGTTTACGCTACTTAAATGTTTAATATTGTAATAAAAATATTATTACTTACTTTTACATGGCCAAACTGTGTTTGATCAGGTGGCTTGTACCACGGCGTAAATATTGAAAACCGGACATTTTAAGCTACTAATGCATATACATCTCTGTGACACTTGAAGTGCTGCGACTTGAGATGCACTTCGGGAGAATCATCCAAACAGGTTTTTTTTTTTTTTCCTCACGACTTAGGTGTTCGGTTTATTAGGTTTAAAAACGGGAATTACAGGTGTTTACGCTACTTAAAATGTTTAATATTATATACTTACTTTTATATGGTGAAACTATATTTGATTGGGTGATTTGTACCACAGCGCAAATATTGAAAAACAGACGTGTTAAGCTACTAATGCATAGGTCTCTGTGAGACTTAGGAGAGAATCATTTAAACGATATTTTTCATCTAAACATCTTTTTCGAGAGAATCATCTAAACAGGGTTTTTTCCTCACTACTCAGGTGCTCGGCTTACTGGGTTTAAAAAATTGAATTACAGGTGTTAAGGCTACTTAAAATGTTTAATATTGTATACTTACTTTTATAGAGTCAAACTGAATTTGACTGTGTGACTACAACGCAAATATTGATAACCGGACGTTTTAAGCTACTAATGCATGTACATCTCTGTGACACTTGAACTGCTGCGACTCGAGATGCACTTCGGGAGAATCATCAAAACATCTTTCTTATCCCGATTCAGGCACTCGATTTAATGGGTTTAAAAACGAGAATTACATGTGTTTATGCTAAAATGATGTTAATATTGTATACTTATTCTTATAACTGTATCCGTCAAACTGTATTTGGTGGCTTATACCACAACGCAAATTTCGAAAACCGAACGTTTTAAGCTATTAATGCATATACATCTCTGTGAGACTTAGATGCACTTCGAGAGAATCATTTAAACATTTTTTTTCCTCACGACTCACGTGCTTGGCTTATTGGGTTTAAAAACGGGAATTACAAGTGTTTATGCTACTTAAAATGTTTAATATTGTAAACTTGCTTTTATACGGTGAAACCACATTTGATTACTTGACTTGTTCCACAACGCAAATATTGAAAACCGGACTTTTTAGGCTACTAATGTGAGAAATTGACATTGGGCAAGGGGGGGGGGGGGGGATTTGGAAATTATATAGTATTAAGAGTACCCATAATTAATGTCGCTTTCAAATGCATTATTTATAAACGTATTTCTTTAGGGTTGCTTAAACTGGGATTAGAAACTTAATAAATCGATGGAGGAATCACAAAACACTACAATGACTGAGCAAATCAAATGTTAAAAAAAAAAAAAAAAAAAAAAAAAAAAAAAAAAACATTAAACATGCATTTCACCGAAAAAAATACATTATAGGTCCCATAATACATAAACCTGTGCTAATATGTATTCAAGGGTCAATACGTGGCAGAAAAAAACTATGTAAGGAAAAGAGAAAGCAGATCATGTAGCTTGCAGCTATTTCAAGATTTCGTAAAATAGTCACTCTTATATGGAAATAGAAAGAGCTGTTGACAAACAGTAGTATCATTACACTGCACTTTCATGACATTAATAGATCCAAGGGCAGTTGCACAGGAATAATGGTCCCCTCCCCCCACCTCCCCAAAATGCAAAAGATAAAAATTTTTATAAATTAACACGTTTTTCGCATGTAAGTTCACATTAATGTATACAAGATGTTTAACTGAGACATGAAGATCTGTCCCTGTAACAAAATTTAAATTATCTATTTAAAAAAAGGTACATATTAACCCCTTTAGAGCGAGCGTCATTTAATGACATATTAATTTTTAATGCCAGCAAATCCGTACTTATAAAGTATTTTTCATCTTTTTTAATCCAAAAATTCTACGATTAGACAAGACTAAGATTATGACTAAAATATTCTGCTAATAAAAAATTAAAATTCATATGCGCTCTATATGTAATGTATTACATGACACCCGTCCTGAACAAATTCAATGCTGACTGGAGATGCATTTCAGGAAATTCATCTAAAAAGGCTTTTTTCTCAAGACTCGGGCACTCGATTTATTGGGGTTAAAGAACGTGAACTACGCATTTTTACGCATTCTAAAATGTTTAAAATTGTATTCTTACCTGTAATGCCTTAAAGTAACTATTAGCGCTGCTGATTGCAGAATGAAAATGCCAAAAACACGATATTTTTAGCTATCAAGGAATGATCCAAAAGGGTTCAATGTGTCATGACACGATCTCCCCCTTGATCGAAAAAAAATGCAAAAATATCCTATAATATAGAATCTAGTGCATTGAAAAAACAGGAAAAAATTTACATTTCGTATTTCGGTTATCACTTTTAATATAACTGTGGTATCTTTCAGATAATACTCATTTGCTCACATTTACATTTGAACTGTATACAATACATATTAAATGAAATATGATAGCCAAACATGAAATTTGACAGATTCATTGATAACAATAGCATTAATAAACACAAACGTTATATCAAATATCTTTTTATCTCGTTTTCTAGTCAAAAACCTAGAAATGACATTCTTTAGTCGGAATTAATATTTACATCATTTTGTAATAATTGCTAATATAACTCAGGTACGACATCACAGGATTAATTACTAATATAGAATATATATACATTTTTTTTTTTTTTTTTACACTGGTTCTACGATCTGCCAGAGCAATATCAAACCAGTTAAGATATACTTTACTCACATTTAAATTTCAACTATACAACACATAGTAACTGAAATACGATAGCTGGAAATGAAATTTTGACTGATTCATTCATAACAATAGCATTCATTCTAAACACAAACGGTATATCAAATACCTCTTTACCTCGTTTTCTAGTCCATATGTTAGAAAGGACACTCTTTTGTCGGAACTCATATTGACATCATTGGGTGGGGTGGGGGTTTATATTTCGTTGCATATTCTAAGTAATCTATTTTAGTGGTAGCTTAACCTTTGATATAAGCGAAAGACAATGAAAAATTAGTCACGAAATGCAAAAAGTTTTGATTCTTTTATTTTCATAAGACAATTTTATTTCAATGAAAAACATTCAAAGGATCTACTTGAATCGTTTTTTCAACGGTGGACAAAAGATAATTGGTGGCGGAGGAAAAGATGGTAAAAGCTCTTTAATTCTTTTGTTCTATTTGAGATCATAAAGCAGACGGTAAAAATTTATGAACGATTTTTACAGTAAAAACCGGATGCCATTGTTCTGTTTCTGCGAAATTGTACCTGTATTTTGATGAACTTAAATAAGATGTTTAATAATATTTCTTTTTTTTCTTTTTATACAAATCAGTTATTTCTGAAGTTATGTTTTAAAAAAGCAACTTAACGTTTGTTACTTTGAACTTTTATTGTGATGATAGTTCATAAAAAGCCTTTTTAAAAATTGATTAAATGCTGAATTACGTATTAAATTTATAGAATCAAAAAGTGTTTATGAAGAAATTACCAAAAAATTTTTTGCACGTGACAAAAAGCGTATTTTTTTTTATAAACATATAGCTGTAGAACTAATCATGTTTCTCAACGACTATTTTTCTAATATATTTTACAAAGACAGCATACACAGAATGTCCCACAAAAAGTGTAGCAGGATCTATTTATTCAACTTTCGAAGAAAATTAATTAGGTTAAATTAAATAAAATAAATATAAAAGTAAAAAAAGTTTTTTTTTTTTTTTTTTTTTTTTTGTAATACACTCTTTTATAAGCATACTGCCAACTTTTGAAAATGGCAAAGTGTAAAATGAGGAGTGAAGTGTAAGTTCCACATTTTTTTAAAAATAGACCCCCCCCCCCCCCCCCTATAACCCATTTTTTCAGTAATACATGAATGACATGTTTACACTTTTTAAAAGTAAATAATAGGTGAATATTGTTAAATACAGTGATGACCATTATAAAGATAATTTGATGAGAAAGTTACGAAACACTTAAGATACTGATTTTAAAGACATATTTTTGCTTTTTAAAGAATGTCCGAGCAAATTCATTCAAAACAAAACTTCTTTTTATAAACAATGAAAATTAAAACATTCTCTCTGGTGATTTTTGACAGTGAAACATGAACTCATTCATTCGACAATACTAAATATTCCCCTTGCATTCATCATTTACCATTATTAAAAACAACTGAAACATGGGAGAAATTTGGCAAAAAAAGTGTAAAAATAAATATCCTATGTGTAAAAGTGTAAAAAATGGTAAAAAAGTGTAAATTTTACACCTAAGGTGTCAAAGTTAGCAAGTATGTATAAGCATTTTATGTTTATCTTGAAAATCACGCTTAATTTCATGACTGCAATTCATGATTTTACCAAAACATTCCCGTTAACAATGCATTAATTTGTGTAGGCCCCGAACCTGAGTATGGAAAATTCGCCGCTCTTTTTTTAATAATTGGCAGAAAGCGCGAACTAGTGAATTTATTTTTAAAAATATATAATTTTTGCTCTGTTACTTTTTTAAGATATGGCAACAGGAAAGAAAAAAAAACATTATTTAAACTATTCTTTATTATTTCTAAACTGATTTCTCAACGTATAATCATTATTTAATTAAAATGAAACCATTAATTGATTAAAGGGTATTTTTTTTTAAATGTACTGCATTCTTTATTTTTTATTTATATTTTCTATTTTTTAGTGTTCAAAATATTTCGTTGCTGTAACTTCACAGCCAGTTGGCCTTTTTGAGGAGTGCGTGGTTTAACATTAAAACCATTGTTGTTCTACTGCGTATACAATTGTAACCATAAAGAATATTTGGCGATTTATCACCTGTGGCGGGATAAAAGAAAAATACCTTAAAATTAAGTTCTAAAAATATTAAAATGATCTATTGTCATTGGAAACACACATTTGTACATAGTTTTTATAATTCTAGAATATCAGGAAGTAAGGAAAAAATCGATTAGAAAATTTTATTTTTACATTGAAAAACAAAGTTGAGTTTAACAAAATAGTGTAATAAATAAAAATAATGGTAGCATTACTAGATAAATTTATTGACGAATTTTTTTTAAGTAATATTTACACTTTTTAATCATGACCAAAAGTATTAATTACATGTTTAATTTAACTATCAATTTTGTTTATTTCTTTGTTTTCGGCGAGAAAAACTTGGAATTTCATCATGGGTAATCTGGCACATTTTGAATAATTGAAGGGATTAAGTAATGATGGTTAATAATAGTAGAGTAAATCAAAAATTTAAAAATTTTAGATAACCATATTTTCATTGAACGTATATTAATTTCTGTTCAGTGTGATAGTCAAATAAGTCATAGTTCACTTAGGGAGTTGCTAGAGGGCAAAACAAGTTGGACCACTTAATGCAAAGGCAATACGACAAGTTTCACCAAACACTTCATTTCTCAAATTACTAAATATTGACTTACTCCACTGTCATTCTAACACTCTCAATTAGGCCTTTGGTAAGGTGATGGATCTTAGAATTCTGAAAATAAATGTTTGGCGCGACATTTTAGTGTTGAAAATCTCCAAAATTGTGTTAAAGTCGCTCTCCATAGCGACCACCACATTATAATCATTTTTCGTAAATATCTGTAAAACTACTTTTACGGCAACAATAATGCATATGCAAAAAAAAAAAAAAAACCTTTATTCGCATATTGTACGAAATAATAAAGTTTTGTTCAGTTTCAAATCGTATAACTCTATAGATTACAGTAATAATTATCAAATAATTTTATTTTATCATTATATATAGTAACTCTAGATGATACACGCAAAAAATACTACACTTTATTTGAGTTAGAAAACATCATAATATCATCTGAAAACGCGCTTCAAGAGAAAATTTACTTAGTAGATGGAAATAGATTCCTATGTTTTTTAGGTTTTATATACCAGAGGTCGATGTAGATTTTTTTACTTCGGGCTCATTTTGTGAAAAATATAGGTTATTTTTGTGAAATTTATTATATTGTTGTGAAAAATAATATTTTGTAACGAAAGTTGAAATTCAGTTACTCAAATTCAAACCAAGCATTTATAAACAAAAACTTTTAAAAATCATTTTGCTGAAGTTTTCCTCTCTGGTGAACTTGTTTGCTTACAAATTACACATTTCAAAACATCACAAAATAATAAATAATTAATAAATAGTAAGTTTTCATGGAATAGAATTTTGAGAAAGGGCCTATTTTAGTGACAGGAATTTTTTGAAGGGCCCCATTTTATTAAATTGATTTTTGTGAAAGGGCCCATTTTATTAAATTGATTTTAGGGAAGGGGTCTATTTTATTATAAATAATTTTGTGAAGGGCCTGTTTTAATTAAATATAATTTTGTGAAGGGCCTGTTTTAATTAAATATAATTTTGTGAAGGGTGCCTTATTAGGCTTCAAATTTTGACTGTATCAACACTTGTATATACCATACACTAACGAAATTTCATTTGAAAGTACATTTTCTTCTATTCTACGATGTAAAAATTGAAATTGAGCGACGTTTAAAATTTAAAAAAATGCAACAAAATCGAAATTTATTCGCCAGCTATTGTCACCGTTAATATGACGTCAGCGTTATTCACGGAAATGTTTTTTGTTTATAATATATATTTTTGTGGCAATTCCTTACCAGTTAGATACTAAATTATAACTACCTGTTTGGGATTTTCATTTAGCAAAAATTTGTTTCAAACATCACCTGTATTGTGTTGTTTAAAAGGTGCTTTACTTTTATAATAAAATGAAAAGAAATTGTCCGATTCCTTTGCGATTAACCAAAATTTTATTCCGTTGCTGATAAAAAATAATTCAAAACTTGTATCATAAAATAGAGAGTTTAGATTTGAGAAATGTGAGTTTTAGATTGTGAGATGAAGTTTAGTCAGTAGTCAGTTTACCTCCGTATATATTACGAAGATAATGGTTTAACATGGTTATAATTTACATAGATGAATGATATTAACAGAAATTTTATTCAATTATAAATGAAAAATAATTCAAATCTATCAGAAACTTCCAGAAAATAGAGAGTTTAGATTTAAGAAACTGCAGATTCGATCAGCCAGTGATTCATGTTAATAGCAGCCAGCGTAGAACTAAATGGAAAAATTGTGAGATCAAACTTATCTTAAGTAGTCAATTTAATATATAACTATAATTTAAAATGAATGAGACTAACCAAAATTTTATTCAATTATAGATAAAAAAATAATTCAAAATTTTATTCAATTATAGATAAAATGTAATTCAAAATTTGACGCAAAAATAGAGAGTTGAGGTTTTGAGAAACAGCAGATTCGATCAACCAGTGATTCATATTAGTAGCAGCTTGCGTAGAACCAAATGCGAATATTGTGAGAGGAAACTTATCTTAAGTAGTCAGTTTAACATATGGCTATAATTCCAATTGTCTCATGAATGTTATGATTAAGAATATCAAACTTTGATATAAATAAATGAATGAGATCAACCAAAATTTTATTCAATAGATAAAAAAATAATAAAAAAAATTGTCTCAGAAAATAGAGAGTTCAGATTTGAGAAACAGCAAATTCGATCAGGCAGTGATTCATACTAGTAGCAGCTAGTATAGAACCAAATGTGAAAATTGTGAGATGAAGCTTATCTTAAGTAATCAGTTTAATATATAGTGCATTTGTCTTTCATTATTTCTGTTTCATTTGTCTCATGAACTTTATGAATAAGAAGAAAACATTTTGATAAAAATAAATAAATGAGATTAACCAAAATTTTATTCAATTATAGATAAAAAAAAAAAAAAAAAGAATTCAAAAATTGTCTAAAAAATTAGAGAGTTTAGATTTGAAAAACAGCTGATTCGATCAGCCAGTGATTCACAATTAGTAGCAGCTAGCGTAGAACCAAATGGGAAAATTGTGATGTGAAGCATGTCTAAAGTAGTCAGTGTAACATATGGCTATAATTTCATTTGTCTAATGAACTTTATGATTAAGAATATTACACTTTGATATAAATAGTGCTGTCTCGGATAAAATCTAACCATGCTCTATCTTACGATTCCACAAAATCGATTGATAAGCGAACGGGATGATAAAAATATCTTAAATAAGATCGATTTTATAAGAAAATACAATTAAATTAAATTTGGAACATCTCTCAAAGTTATAACAATGCAATAATGCTTTGTGAAGATAAGTAGATAGTAGGACAACGACCTGCTTTTGCGATACATTTTCGACTAATATTGAATTTTCCAATTTCTAGAAATAATGTGCGATTAGTACAGCTGCCAAATTAATATTATAAAATGCATTTATCTGCTATTGTACAAGTAGAATTTATATAATACAATAATCAAACGAAAAAAATATGTACATTGATTTGAATAGTTTCTAACTACTGAGTTTAGAAAAGAACTTTAAAGTTAATTTATATACTCGTAAGCAATCAAGCTTTAAGCCAATCAAATAACAAGGGTTCGGTGATATACATCAATGGAAATATATCTTGATATATAGGGTAAGTCAAAATGAATATAGCGATTACAAACGGCTATAACTATTTAATGGAAAAGAATTTATCAATAAGATTAACACAGAATGTAGACAGAACTTCAAAATTTTGTATAAATACATCATAGATGTTCTATGTGACTTCCCTTAGTCACCCCATAGATCGGTCGAAGTGGAGATGCCGACGATGTCTTCTGCTCTTGGCCACCGAAATCTCCGGACTTAACATCCTGCGATTTTTTTTCTATAGGGTTATGTGAAAGACAGGGTATACGTTCCTTCCATACCCAAAACAATTGAAGAACTTAAAGTACGCTTTTGTAATGCGCTTGCGTTAGTGACAGGGTTGGGTTTTTGACATGACAGTGGTAAAAACCGTGTTTTTACCGGTTTATTCCGTCAAAAACCTATCATTTTCAATTGTCCTCCAATTTATGGTGTAAGTGTAGCATACAATACATTTCTAGATTGATTTTACCTTGTTGTTCTTGTTATTATTATTATTTACAATTACATTTGTTAAATTTATTTAAAAGAAGATCATTTCCAAATATGGAAAAGATTTAAAAATACTAGAGTAAAAGAAAAGAACAATATTTGTCATAATCTTCACTAATATAGATTCTACTAACTGCAATTAACATTAATATTAAATGATAATAAAAGGTTATTATAATTATTAAATAACATTCAATATACATTTTTAATAAAGTACATTAAAATTATTTCAGAGATGCAAAAATGCTGTTACATTGTATGGACAACAGAGCATAGACCGGCAGTGAATAAATTTGAATATTCTTCGATATAATATTTTAAAATGCATATCTTATGTATTTCATAAATGCAATTATAGTGATTTTCATTTGCACTTCAATAAGTAGAATCTTAAAGTTTTGTTTTCAACAATGTAATAAATTGTACCGAAATTAGACACATTGTTTAATCTAATACTTATAGGTTACAGGATTTCTTCAAAAAATCTCATTTTTTTAGACTCTGCCAAATAATTTCAGATTATTGTAGAGATCTTCTAACAGAGATGTACACATATTCTAATGCAATTCTTTTTTGTTTTTCTTGGATGGATAAATATACTTTAGAGTCTTTTTGATATTGAATATTTTATGTAAAACAACTTAATATTAAAGATAGAATGAAAAAAAAAATGTAAAAACAAACTATACTAAAAAATGGGTTTTTGACAGTTTTTGACATTTTTGACAAGGAGGTTTTTGACATGACGGTAAAAACCATGGTTAAAACCGGTAAAAACCGTCATGCGTCAAAAACTTGCCAACCCTGGTTAGTGACTGAACAAATGCTTCAGAATGTGTGGCGTGAAATGGACTACCGCCTAGATGTTATCCGTGTGACCAAGGAAAGTCACATAGAACATCTATGACGTATGTATAAAAATTTTTGAAGTTATGTCTACATTCCGTGTTAATCTTATCGATAAATTCTTTTCCATTAAATAGTTAAAGCCGTTTGTAATCGCTATATTCATTTTGACTTACCCTGTATATCATGATACATATCCGATATTTATTTTCAAAATATTATGATATTTGATATTTTCGATATTTTCTAATATTTTATACTTTTTTTTTTCAAACTATCACTGCACTGCAAAAAATAATTGTTGATTTTACGGTATAATACTGCATACTGGCAGCTAGAGCGCTAGTATTATACCGTAAAATCAACAATTACTTTTTGCAGTCTGTGCATGATATTTTTGATATTTTCAGTGTAATTGTTATTCGCTGTGTCATTTTGTACGCGAAGAACGTTTGCGCAGACAGTTACTTTTTATTAGCTTAAAAAAATTAATAATAAATAAATAAATATTTTCCAAGTTTTAAGTTTGGAGCTGAATTTTTAAATACAGAACCATAAATTATGTGGGACAGTATTTACTTAGAACCCCCATTGACAGAAAAAATGTCTATTTTATATATGTTATTTACAGCTTCATTTGAAAAACTCTCTTTTGGTTTTAATTTGTTTAAACGTGCATAACAGGTTAGGAAATGAAAAACCAGGCAGGCTTACATTTATATTCTAAATTTTCAAAGAAAGAAAACAAAAAACAAACTTTTTTCCATTTAAAATGTTGTTGTACAAGACATAAAATTTTCTTGATACTAAATAATGCAGTTCAACTTAATCTTTTAAATTTGGCACTGATGATGGAGCTTTAGGGGCTCCGAAACAACTGTTTGCCATGTTATATATTTTTATTTGTGCTATTTTGCGTTGAACATTTATTTTTAATATAACAGTACAAAGTTTAATCCACTTATTTTATACTGTAGTTTGTTTTTGTGAATGAAGAAAATAAATTGTATTCTGTGTTTAGTTGATCTTCAATTTTGTTGGGTAAGTGAAACAAAAAGCAAAAAATCATTCAGAATATTGTTTAGTTATATATTGTATAATTTAGAATATTATATTAGTGTATTTTTTTTATCAAGTTTCCATGCTAAGTGCAGTATGTTTTAGTTTCTAATTTATATAAAGTCTTAGAATATTTATGATGATCAATAAGTTGACTGTTTTGAAAGTATCGGGTATATATCAAAAATATCGGATATATATCAAAATATCGGATGCTTTTTATATTTTCGAAAATATCATGATATTAATGAGCCCTGTAAATAACAGAAATAGGTAATGGAAATACTGATGTGTTGTGGTTTCAATTAAACTTCATTTACTTAGTATATCTGTAAAGCAAAATCTATCTGTAAATCAAAACAAATCATTTCATCAAAATCTATCTGTAAATCAAAACAAATCATTTTCAGCCACGATTATAAATTATTTTTCTTATCTTCATGCCTAAAACTTTATATTCAGTATAGCACCATATCTGCGTTCTCCTAAAGAGAATTCAAGAAAAAAAAAACGAAAAGAAGAAAAGAAAAGAAAAACAAATATGAAAATTAAATTTGTAGCACTGATACTTAGTAAAGGGCAATACATATTTAATAAAATTCTAATAATAAGCTTTAATGGTGTTACAGATTTTTTTTTTCTAAACAATGGAAAACCTTTTAATGAAATTTAAAGTTACTTAAATAAACTAAATTACAATTATATTTTAAACATTCACACAACGTTCAGTAAATTTCAAGTGAATTTTTTGTTGTTGTTGTCGGGGGAGGGGGGGGGGGGGGGGGTGAGTGAAATTAGAGTTTAATTATTTTCCATAGATATAAACGAAACATTTCGTCATTAACAAAAATTATTACATTAACCCTTTCGGTTCCGTTTTTTTTTTTTTTTTTTTTTTTTTTTTTTTTTTCCCCTGATGAAAAATTATTTTTAGTAAAAAAAAATAATAGTAACTTTTCAAATGACAAAAATTAAGATTTGCTGAAATCTAACATCAGTAGTTATTTCGTGTATAATTAATATGACTATAGACTGTATGGAAGAATTTTCGAAGAAGCTTGAAAAATGTTGAAATATTATTACAACAGAATTAAATAGACATAAAAACTTTCGAGTATTTGTTCTTCTTTAATCATAAATTATTTTTCGAAAAACAAGTGCCTGTTTTTAAATTTAAAGAACAAACTTTTGAAAAAAGTCTCAGCAAATGTCTATAAAGCTTTAAGCAAGATAACTTTTTTTTTTTTTTTTACTAATTGCTGAAGCATAAATGAAGTGATAGTATGTAAAGATATTTACTATGCAGCCAGACATGAAAAAGATAAAAATTGCTATTATTGTTTACTCAACCCATTTGCATCATTAGTGCATATATGCGTGCATTTCTAGAATTTCCTTTTTATTCAGAAATTCCGAATTCATACCAGAAATTCTTAATAGTAACATTTCTTTAATTTGATGACAGACTCTTCGTGATTACTTAAAGTAAAAATTCTTCTTTCGGAATTTCTGGTATAGATACGGAATTTCTGAAAAAAAAAAAAATTGAAATACACACATATATGTGCTAATTATGCAAATGGGTTAAGACAGTTTTCAAAAATAAATAAATAAATAAATAAATAAATAAATAAATAAAATCCCTTGGTCATTAACGCGAAACTTTCTGACTTATTTTTAAACATAAAAGCATGATATTTGCAGGTATAATTGTTGAAGTGATCTGTAATCGAACACTTTTTTTTAAATTTTTCTGATGAATGATTTACATCTTGAATTACAAGCGGTTATTGTCTCAGGACTACTGTATTTTTTACCTTTCTTGCGCTGTCGCGTCCGAAAATTTTGTTCAAAACGTCTACTTTGACAGCATTTTCTGAAAAATCTTCTACCTTTACCGAAAAACGGAAAAAGAAATCGATTACATAGTTTATTAACAAGAGCCAATTTGATACGTTTGTGAACAAAAATGAATTAAAAGCGGTGTCAGAAAGTAGCTAGTTTCGATTTGACAATAGCCTTAACTTAAATTTTACCCCCCCCCCCCAAAAAAAAAAAAAAAAAAAAAAAAAATCTTGTAGACATACTTCACATCATAAAAATATTAACATTTTTGTACAATTTTAACCCTCTATTATTTATAGCTAGAAGTTAATTTTCAGTACTTTACCAGTATAGGGGCCTTGGCGAGATAGAGAAAATCGCTTTGGCGACAGGACGAAATTTGGCAACATGTTTCCTGGCAACTTACTCATTGTTTCATATACACAAGCAATTTTTTCAATATTTATACAATTTATTTAATATAAAGAAACCATTTATCAATTTTTATATACAAACATAAGTAAATTGTATATAAAAAAGAATAATATATATATAAACAGACTTGTATAAAACCAAAAACTTTCTGCGCACATAAATATTGAGTCAAAAACTTTCTGCAAATTAATTTAATGTTTAATAAAATTACGTGTTGTATTATTTTGACGATATAAATTAAAAACAGTAGTTTAAAATAATTACCATTTAAAATTAATTAATATTAATTAAAGAATAATTATTTTGATTAAAAATAATAATAAAGCTAAAAATCCATGATAGGAAGAGCTGAATTATTATCAGTTATTTTGTCAATGCATTTAGAAACAACACAATCCTTAATATTTTGACCTCTTCGCAAGCGTCTTTAATGTCACAACAATGTTTTGCATCTTTAAATTTTGAATTGTGCGCAAACAGTAAAACAGTAAATAAATCGTACATAAAATTGGGGAATTTTTTTTTTTTTTTTTTTTTTGGGTATTAAAAAAAAAAAAAAAAAAAAAAAAAAAAAAGCGGCGTGCGAAGAAAATTTTCCGCGCACGCCGTGCGTCTATATTATACAACTCTGTATATAAACTTTGTGTGCAATTAAACCATTGAAACATAAGTTATTGACCAAATATTATGTAATCACTATAATAAATAGCAGAGTCAAAATACAAATTAAATTATGTAGTCCTATGAAATGAAATATGTAAAATTCAAATGAAAAAACAAGAGTATTTATACATCTAAATACCTTAGCAATAGAAGCCCATCCAGAATAAGCAATTCAAATGATTTAAAATGCAAGGTGACAATATTTAATAATTGACATTTAAAAAAAATGTAAATGGCCAAAATTGTAGAATCAAATGTTATTACAATAGTAAAAATACAAAAAGCTATTGAAATGCGGCATAGTATAAAGATGTTAATGAAATAAAAGAAATACATCATAATATGTGCATATGAAGCAGTAAAATAATGTATTTAATAATTATAAAATTGTAAATTATGCCAAAATTATTGGCTTTTAATAATTTGGCTTTTATATCTAAACGATAGCTGCTATAACACAAAATTCTTATGAAAATAAAAATAAAAAATAATATATATATATGGTCGGTAATGTTTATTTAAGGGTTATTATATATATATATATGTGTGTGTGTGTGTGTGTGTGTGTGTGTGTGTGTGTGTGTGTGTGTGTGTGTGTGTGTGTGTGTGTGTGTGTGTGTGTGTTTACATAAATAGACATATAAACAAGCATAAAAGTTCATTAAGGTTATTTCCATAGCTGTTTATATCACTTGGCACAATGAATCTCTCTTACTGAAGTCCGATTTGCGCAAAGTTTATTTTTAAAAATCCCCTACAGTGGAAAAGTACCTAATTTTCTGTTATTAAAGGTTTTTTTTCCCTTTGTTTATGTATACTTTCAAAGCCAACCTCTTGTAAAGTTTAAATGTTGATTCATTCTATAAACACCTCTAATGATTCTGTTAGTGGCGTCCGTATGTGTACAGATGTTTAGGGGGCATTCTAATGTATCTCACATTGCACAACACACATGTTATCAGTGCCAACACATTTATTAGGAGTTCTGATACTATACCTGAAATCATGATGGATTGGAAGCGAACATTTGTAATTGTTTAAAAATAACATGTTGTAAGCAAGAATTCAACGAATTTGAATGATGGCATAGAGAATGTAAATGAATGTGTTTTGAAGGCACAATTTATTGTTTTCTCACAGATTGTAGTAGGACGGAACATCTGTTCTTTTAGAAGAGACCCAGGTGCGTGTTTACACCTCCAGGAAATTATAATATCACAGAGCAGGTTTCAGGTAGCAGCTTCATCTGTGAAACGCAGAATAGGATAGTCGGTAATGACTTTTGTACCTTTCATGCCCAGAATTCTTTGCATTTCTGGTCCATTAGCTTTATTCGAGATAAGATTAAATTAGAACTTTTAACAATGTATTCCATTGAACACATATTTAACAATGTAAATTGACTCACAATTTTGTTGCATTTTTAACCGACTTCCAACAAAAAAGGTTATACAGTTCGTTTTTTTTTTTTTTTTTTTTTTTTTTTTTTAATATTTTCCAACATAGATTAAAAGTGTTTGACTTTAGTTTGCCTATACTCTAACTCGCGTAAATACACTCGGATTACAATGTAATTTATATATGTTATTGAGGATTACTATGGCATGTTCGATATCGAATATGGCGTGTATAGCATTTATAGTTAGTTTACAGAGACACTCAAAAGAATGCCGTTACATTATGGTCCATGGGGAAAAATCGTTTGTGGTGTATTTTAAGGATGTTGCACTATTTCAAACACATTGAAACTGGTAAAATGATTGGACACTGCACACCACCATCTAGTTACTTATGTGCCTGCAAAAGACTGTTAAATTGCTATGCATGAGTTTTGATATTATAAAACCTCTTTAATCGAACTATTTTGATCGACTTCAACATTAAAAAGTGTTTAAAATAATTCGTCGATTTAAAAACTGTCTGCTACGTTTATCATACATTTCTATATAAAACTACCATTTTTCATAATTTTATATGCAATAGTTAATACATACATATATATAACCCTAGAAATTGCCCTGGTCACGATAAATTCATTCACGACAGTGACGGCGTTAGTTTTTTAGAAGCATCTAATGACATAGTAATTAGCTAATTACATTATCAGTTTCAAGGATGAATTTAATGTAACTCAAAATGATGAAGCAGCTTTCATCGAAATAGCGTTTAAATATCATTTTTGTTAAAAAAAGGCACAAAAGAGAAAAAAGCTAAACATTTTTAAGAAATAAATTCCTGTGAGATTGTAACAGTGAAGAGAATAAGAGAATGTGCTATAAAACACTCAAAGAAGTAATTAAATTATTAGTTAACATCACTGTTAGTTTTAAAGAGAAATTTAAAGTAAATTTAAATGATAAGGCAGCTTTCCAACACAAAATTCACTTTAGAATATTTATATTATCTATATAACCGTGATCCCTTAAGCAAATGGGAGACAATTTTTAAGGCACTGTCTGAGAGCTGCCTGAGATTGATGGCGATCCGATAAGTTCATTAGCACTCAAGCACTCTTTTTGGAAATCCTTTTCTGAATTAAATTAATATTTAAATGATAAATGTAAAGTAAATTGAGAATGATGAAGCAGTTTTTCACACCAAAAAATCACCTTTGGATATAATTTAAAAAAAAAAACTGAAAATAAACAGAGAAAAAATTTTAAGAAATAAAATTCCTGTGAGTCTAACAATAAAAAGAATAAAGGAACGTACTATATTATATTCGAAGATGTAATTATGTAATTAGTTAAGAACACTGTCATCTTCAAAGACAAATTTAAAGTAAATCAAAATGAATAATCACTCCACCCCAAAATTCATCTTCAAATATAATTTTTGATAAAAATGTTATGAAAATTTAAAACAAAAAAGCATTTTTAAGAAACATTTCATTTAAAAAAAAAAAAAAAAAAAAAAAAAAAACGTATCTATCAATAAAGAAAATAAGAAACGTGCTAAGTTATATTTAGAGACTTAATTTAAATAATTAATAATACAATACCAGTCTGAAAGGCAAATTTGGAGTAAATCAAAATGAATTATATTATCCAGCTTTCCACCAGAAAAATCACCTTCGAATATAATTTTTGATAAAAGTGATATAAAAATAAAAAGAGAAACATTTTTAAAGAATAAAATTTCTGTCAATCTTTGACAACGAAGAGATAACAAGAGAACGTGCTATATTATATTCAGAGACGTAATTATATCATTTAATTAGTCAATAACACTGTCAATTTCAAAGACGAATTTAAAGTAAATTAAAATGATGAGACAGCTTTCCACCACAAAAATCCCCTTGGAATATAATTTTTTATACAAAAAAAAAGAAATGATCTGATAAGCAAAAGATAAACGTTTTTCAGGCACCACCTGAAATTGATGCCGATCCCAAGCCCATTAACACTCAAGCAATCAAGTTCATTAACCAAGTTGTCTTATTAGCTCTTTCCTGTTCTGAATTAATTTTATCTTTTGACGATAAGTTTATGGTAAATCAAAACAATGACGCAGCTTTATACCACAAAATTCATATTCGAGTATGAATTTTGACAAAAGCACCATGAAAAAAAAAAAAAAAGAGACATCTTCAAAGAGCTTACCTCAGATTGATGGCGTTTGGCGATCCAATAAGTTCATTAACACTCAACAGATATTATCGACAATGTTGTCCTGAGCCAATATTATATTTAAAAATAAATTTAAAGTAAGTCAAAACGATGAAACAGATTTCCTCCAAAAAATTAAGCCTCGAATATAACTTTTGATAAATATGGCATAAAAATAAAAAGAGAAACAATTTTAAAGATTAATATTTCTGTCAGTCTTTGAGAACGAAGATAACAAGAGAACGTGCTATATTATATTCAAAGACGTAATTATAACATTTAATTAGTCAATAACACTGTCAATTTCAAAGACGAATTTAAAGTAAATCAGAATGATAAAACTTCCTTCCACCACAAGAATCATTTTTGAATTTTTTTAATATATATATATATATATATATATATATATATATATATATATATAACAAGCTATGGTAATTTTATGATTGCACGTGTTAATCTATTAGCTATGTGGTATTCTGTCTACACATTATCATTAATTATCTCTTTGGAGATTTAGGTAGAATGATACAAGAACTTGATATGTTTTTTGAAATTCGTAGATATTATAATTATATATATATATATAAATTTAATGTAAAATTTAAATATATACATATATAATAACCATTTTAAATATATAAATTTTATATCTATAAAATGAGCTGATAAACAAAATAGAATCGTTTTAAGGCACCATCTGAGAGCTACTTGAGATTGAGGACAAATTGATATGTTCATTAACATCCAATCTCTGTTTGGAAATTTTGTTCTAAATTAATTTAAACTTTCTACGATAAATTTAAAGTAAAGCAAAACAATGACGCAACTTTATACCACAAAATATATATTCAAGTGTAATTTATGATAAAAATCCCCTGAAAGGAAAAGAGAAACATTTTTAAGGCATAAGACATCTTCTGAGAGCTACCTCAGATTGATGGCTATTGGCGATCTAATAAGTTCATTAACATTTTACAGTTATTTTTGAACATATTGTTCTGAACCAATTTTATCTTTTGAAAATAAATTAATTAAGTCAAAACGATGAAAAAGCTTTCCGCCATAAAATTAATCTTCGAACATAACTTTTGATAAAAATGGCATAAAAATAAAGTGAAAAACATTTTTTTTTAATAAAACTCCTATCAGTCTCTCTCTATCAATGAAGATAAGAAAGCGTACTATATTATATTCAAAGATGTACTTATAACATTTCATTAGTCAATAACGCAGTCAATTTCAAAGACGAATTTAAAGTAAATCAAAATGATGAGACATCTTTCCACCAGAAAAATCACATTCGAATATATTTTTTGATAAAATTGGCACTAATATAAAGGGAGAAACATCATTTTTAAAGAATAAAATTCTTGTCAGTCTCTATCTGACAATGAAGATAATAAGGGAACGTGATAAATTATATTCAAATTTGTAATTATAACATTTCATAAGTCAATAACAATGTCAATTTCAAAGGCGAATTTAAAGTAAATAACATTTCATTAGTCAATAACACAGTCAATTTCAAAGACGAATTTAAAGTAAATCAAAATGATGAGACATCTTTCCACCAGAAAAATCACATTCGAATATATTTTTTGATAAAATCGGCACTAATATAAAGGGAGAAACATAATTTTTAAAGAATAAAATTCTTGTCAGTCTCTGACAATGAAGATAATAAGGGAACGTGATAAATTATACTCAAATTTGTAATTATAACATTCCATAAGTCAATAACACTGTCAATTTCAAAGGCGAATTTAAAGTAAATCAAAATGATGGAAAACTGTCTCGAGACAGCTTTCCATCACAAGAATCACCTTCGAATATTTTCATAAAAATGGCATAAAAATAAAGAGAGAAAAACATTTTTTAAGAATAAAATTCCTGTCTCTGACAAAATGAAGATAATTATAGAACAAACTACATTATATTGAAAGACGTAATTATAACATTTCATTAGTCAAAAAATCAGTCAATTTTAAAGACGAATTTAAAGTAAATCAAAATGATGAGGCAGCTTTCCACCACAAGAATCACCTACGAATATAATTTTTCATAAAAGTGGCATTAATATAAAGGGAGAAACATTATTTTTAAAGAATAAAATTCTTGTCAGTCTCTGACAATGAAGATAATAAGAGAACGTGATAAATTATATTCAAATTTGTAATTATAACATTTCATAAGTCAATAACACTGTCAATTTCAAAGGCGAATTTAAAGTAAATCAAAATGATGGAAAGCTGTCTCAAGACAGCTTTCCATCACAAGAATCACCTTCGAATATTTTCATAAAAATGGCACAAAAATAAAGAGAGAAAAACATTTTTCAAGAATAAAATTCCTGTCTCTGACAAAATGAAGATAATTATAGAACAAACTGTATTATATTAAAAGACGTAATTATAACATTTCATTAGTCAAAAAATCAGTCAATTTCAAAGACGAATTTAAAATAAATCAAAATGATGAGGCAGCTTTCCACCACAAGAATCACCTATGACTATAATTTTTCATAAAATTGGCATAAAAATAAAGAGAGAAACTTTTAAAGAATAAAATGAAAATAATAAGGGGACATGGTAAATTATATTCAAAATTTTAATTATAACATTTAATTAGTCAATAATACTGTCAGTTTCAAAGACGAATTTAAATTAAATCAAAATGATGAGACAGCTTTCCACCACAAGAATCACCTTCGAAATAATTTTTGATAAAAATGATCTGATAAGCAAAAGAGAAACATTTTTAAGGCACCATCTGAGAGCCACCTGAGATTGATGGCGATCCGATAAGTTCATTAACACTCAAGAGCTCTTTTCGGAAATCCTGTTCTGAATTAATTTTATCTTTTTAAGCAGGTCACTAAAAGCTCCTCGGGAAAAATGCTTTCGCTTCCTTTCTGACAAATGCATTGCTTCAGTTTTTCACTAAAAATGGGTAACAGATGAATTATTAAAGCAATGCTCCGTTATTGATTGAGGGGTTATGATAACAATGGTATAATGCGATGGTATTGTTGGAATAAAAATTACTTAACAAAAGAATGGGCTGGAGCAACAATTGAATAATTTTGCTGAAGCAATTATTCTTTAGATTTATAATAGTTGAGCCGTCAAAAAGGGAATTAACTTCAATCAAAAATTGATATGAGGGGTTTTATTTTTTTCACAGAATGCATTAAAGTTATCATGCTTAGAAATTATTTTAATAAATATTATAATTCTAAGCCATCGAGTTCTTTGTCAAGAAAATAATATTAAGAATTTATTATTTACAATAAACCAGCAGTTTTGGGTAAAATAGCTTAAGCATATAAATTATTTAAAATTACGAGTACAAATTAAAATATATAATTAGTAAAAGAAGGTTTTTGCTTGTGTGTGTCTGTTAGTTTGTTTGTTGGCGATGGCTAAAGACGTCTATCGCACGTCCACAAATTTGGATAAGGATAAACGAAAACAAGCCCGAATGCACCTGAGCCTCATATTTTGGATTATTTATTTATTTATTTATTTATTTATTAGATCTCTTGTCACTGGTCTCTTGGACGGAGCAATTCGTACATTTTCCCGAACCTCCAAATTCACCGGTGATTTCGACCCACTCATAAAAGCATCTTACAGTGATTTTTGAATTTTTCGAGTGCCCATTTCGTCAAAAATGAGAAGTTTTTTTATTTTATTTTATTATTATTATTATTTTATCAACCAATGTATTTATGATACTTTATACATCCAATCTTATATTTTATACCTCTGTATAGGGCAGACATTGTTGATCGTTAAAAAAAAAAAAAAATTAAGTAAATTCATCTAATTTATTTATTTATCATTATTATTATTATTATTATTATTATTATTATTATTTTATTTATTTATTTATTTTTATTTATTTATTTATTTATTGAAGAAAAGTAACAGCGTAGATTTTATAAGTAACCCCTTTATGACCAAAAATTGTTATTATGACAACGTATGTGACCTTGCGTTTGGGAGTTTTATTATAATTATTTTTATTGGAAACGTGAAAAGAGGTTTGTTTGAAAAAACCCATTAGCGTAACGAGATATTTTTAATGTAATCCAGGTAAATTTAGGTATATTTACGATTATTATTCTGGAACAAGGAAACGCCTGGAGGATCTTCTAGAAATGAATAAATTAACTTAAGGTGGGTTCTCAAAAGTATTTTTCCCCTTCCAACAATACAAAAAATTTTTACATATAATGCAATTTTACATATTGCAATTTTACATGTAATGCGATTTCACATGTATGCTACAGGAATTTCAAAATCTCTCGAAATGCTAGAATATAAGCTCGAAAATTTAGGCACAGGAAAAACGGTGCAATCTATCTACTATATATATAAAATACAAATGGGAATTTCTTATAACTTTATAAGTTGCTTATAACTTTAATTCTGCTAAATGGATTTTTATGTGACTTGCAATGTTAATTAGATAATTTTCTAGGGAAGGTTTTAGTACTTAATGTATGTAATATGTATGTATTATACACAATGTATATGTAATTTAATACGTTTCTTAGTTATATAATTATAGGGAATGTTCTACAATCAGGTAAACCCATTTATGAAAGATTAGCGTTTTTTATCTACTATCTACTATTTACCTATCTATCTACTATATATATAAATACAAATGGGATTTTTGGTCCTGCTCGAAATCTGCTGAATTGATTTTGATGGGACTTGCACTGTTAGATAACTTTTCAGGAAAAGTTTTAGTACATAACATATTGTTCTATGTTGCTTAGTTATAAATTTATGGAGGAAAGTTCTATAATCATGTGAATTTTATATGAAATATTTGCCTTTTTAAAATGTACTAATGAAAGGATTTTGATAGGACTTGCAGTATTGATTAAATAATTTTTTAGGTATGGTTTTAGTATATTGCATATCGTTTTACATTGCTTAGTTATAAAATTATGGGTAAAGTTCTATGATCAGGTGAACACGATTATGAAAGATTAGTCTTTTTAAAAAGTTCTACCGGCAGGATTTTTTGAAACTTGTATTGTTAGTTAGATACTTTTTCAAGAATGGTTTATGTATATTTAAAATCGTTCTATACTCTATTTGGTTGTAGAATTGTGGGGAAAGTTTTATAATCAGTTTTATATAAAGTTTTACATTAATTTTATAATAATTTATAAACCTTTTTAAAATGTTCTACTGGACGAATTTTGTGAGACTAACATTGTTAGTTAGGTAATTTTTCAAGGATGGTTGTTTTAGCATACTGCATATCGTTATACAGTTCCTTACCAAATGCTACTATAAATCATCAACTAAAAGAGTTGGCCCTTAATAGTCCAAATTTCCTCTGGAATATTAGAAAATGTAATAGCACAATGGCGATCGTATCGTTTGCAGCAATGCGGAAAAACATTCTAGATCCATATTGCTTAAAAACACAAGGTCAAATGCACCCATATATTTCGTTTGATTTAAGGTTCGTTTGGAGAAAACGACCAGGTTAGCGTACGCAGCCTGCTAGCTTAAATATAAACAAGAACGAAAAATCATGCATCAAGCATGGATTATGTAACACTTTCCAACGCTTCCAAAATAATTTTACAAATCATTACCGTTTAATAAGCTGAAAGATAACATCTAAGTAAGGCATTTGGAAAACGCATAACATATTTAAAAACGTAATTTCAGGAATTTCCAACATATACAATATTCGAAAAAATATCCGAGTACTTTTATTCAGCCCTGTATATGATCTATAGATTTGTATATATACTACATAGGATGCTAAATTTCAGTTTAGTTAGGAAACGCGTAGCACAGTTTAAAATTCTCCTTCTGGAGTTTCTGTCAATAAACGGAAATATGTTCGCGAACTTTTGTGCTGCCCTGTATATGATCTACAGAATTTATACACACCAAGTAATAGACAAAAAGTGAGTTAAATTTAAAATCGCGTTCAGCAACTTAAAACGCACTTCCAGGAATTATTGTTAACAGACAGTAAGGAATTCTTTTGTGTGTCCCTGTAGATGAACGATGACTGCTATACACACAATATTCTGTAGTAAGCCTCTTGTAATGCACCTTTAGTGATATGTATAAATTTCAATGCGTTTAAAATAGTGAAACATTATTTAATTAAACCGCAAACGATTTTTCTCCATAGACATAATGTAATGGATTTCTTTTGACTGTCCCTGTAAAGTAACTATAAGTGCTATGCACAGCTTATTCCAAATTAAGCTTTTTGCAATGCACCTTAGTGATATATATCAATTACAATGTGTTTGAAGTTGTGTAACATCATTAAAATAAAACGTAAATGATTTTCCCCCATAGACCGTAATGTAACGGAATTCTTTTGAGGGTCCCTGTAAAAGAACTATAAGTACTACACACTTCAGTTGAAATGGGGAACATGCTATAGATAACGACAATAACATATAAAAATTGCAGGGCAATCCGAGCATATTTACGGGAGTTAGAGCACGGACATACGGCAGACAAACCGAAGTCATAAACACTTTTCAACTAGGTTGGAAAGTGTTAAAAATAATAAACAATTAGACAAAGTGGGTAAAAATACAACTTTATATTTGAAATACCAATTATTAACAAATTTCTCATTGTTAAAATTCTTTAAAATAATTCCATTCAATGAGTAAAAAATGGATTTTTTTTTCCTGTATTAAAATTTTTAAGTAGTGATTTTTTTTTTCCATTGCGTGTAGATTAACAAAAAATAGTAGTTGGTTAGATTCAAACAGAGCCTAATTATGTTTGCAATCCATTTCGTTTTCCCATCATTGCTGCTATAATGGAATTAGTTGTTTCTTAAAAAGGATGGAAATCACCTTTAACTTATCAGAAAAAATGGTTTGAAATTTCAGTCGCCACCGCCAGATATCAATGTTTAGTCGTCATTGCCACATAACGACAGGATTTTTTCAATCCCTGTTTTATGCGTATACTCGTATATATGCATGTCTATACAGAGAAAGAGAAACTAATGGATAGATAAACAAATATAGGGGTAAATAAATGCATTAAATGTGCATCTCGATATAAAAATACCGTTTCCTAAAGAATCCACCATTTCTTTTCTGTAGTTTATGCAATTAAAATAATTTATATAAAAACAGGAAAATTAAAATCTCTCAAATACAACATAATCTATCATAGAAGTTTTATTATGACTATTGTTTATTGTATAAAATTAGAACCGAGAATATCATAATAAGCCAAAAAGAAACTACATACTATTAATAAATATTGATAAAAAAAATCTTTGTATTGTCACTATTAAGAAAATACATTAAAAAAAAAAAAAAAAAAAAAAAAAATCTTCGAAAAATTCTCGGTTTAATCTTTTGATATAAATTCGGACATTATGTTAGCAAAATACATTTATTTACATAAACAAAGACACTGCTGAATTCATCACAGAATGTACAGTGTCTTCTCTTTTTAACTGCTAAATAACAAATTTTTTAAATACTAAAATAAATACGAAATTAACTTTCTAAATTTCAAGTTTTAAAAATCAAATTTAACTAGTTGCTTATTTGAACATATTTAAGATCTATAGATTTCATAGAAATATAATTTAGTTAAAAAATAAATAAAAGTAGTTTAGTTTTAAAAACAAACAAATAAATAAATAGATAAATAAATATGTAATTTTTAACGTTAAGTAAATAATCTCTCGAAATTGGAAGTAGCTGATTCGTATTAAGGTAAAATTCAGTACTCCTGTGTTAACAAGAAACCAGTCACATGCGATGGTTATGATAAATTAATATAATTAGTATTAGATAATACTATAACTTAAACTATAAGAAAGAAAACCTAGTTACAAATGTTTAACCATTATTGATATTAAAACAGTTGTTTTTGCTATATATTATTCTAAACTTTATATATATGAAAAACATACCTGTAAAAAAAAAAGAAAGAAAGAAAGAATTACATTTCTTTATAAAGGATCAGGATTCATAAGCCGTGTTTTTGGCCCATGAAATAAGACTAAAACTCGATTTTGTTATACTGACTTAATTATTTCACTTTTTAATATTAGAAGGTTTATCCTGTACGATTTCAACAATATGTTTCTGCATTTTTTTTTTTGGATTTATATGACTTACACAAGCTCAAAATTCGTATTATTCGTACTTTTTGATGAAAAATACACAATTTCTCCTAATTTTATCTCAATTATTTATATGAGCGCAATCGTGCAACACTTTCTTCCTTACATATATTATAAAATACATCAAAATGTACAATATATGTAAAAATAAAAGTGTTGCAAAGCTGCGCTCATAGTAAAATATTAAAAAATATATTAAAAATTGAGGTAAAATTAGGAGAAATTGCGTATTTTTCATAAAAAACTACGAATAATACAAACTTTGAGCTTGTGTAAGTTATATAAATCCAAACAAAATGCAAAAACTATTGTTGAAATAGTACAGGATAAATCTTCTAATATTAAAAAGTGAAATAATTAAGTCAGTATAACAAAATCGAATTTTAGTCTTACTTCATGGGCCAAAAACACGGCTTATGGACCCTGATCCTTTTTAACGTTGTACAGAAATCTGTATAACTCATAATTTGCAGTATCCCACTAGCTCCGTTATAAGGGGTTCTCAATGTATTTTTTAAATTAAGCATCATAATTGATGTTATCCTATTTAATTTTAATAATGCTTTAATTGCATTATATAAAGCGTAAACTTTATCTCACCCTTATCTCCAAAATCATCATTAACGTCGTAATTAAAGGCAAGAGCTGCAATCTAAGTTAATTGACATTGTAATTGAGATAGTATATATTTTAAATCTCGAGATACAATAATAGTTGGAAAATATCGAAAAATTAGCACAATTATGAATGAGAGAATGGACAAATTTAAATAAACTAGTGCTTTCATACATAGAGTAATATTCTAAGAATATTTCTACTGCTGTATTTAAGTATGAGGAAAATTTGAAAAAAAAAGAAATAGTTTTCCTCATAGAAAATGCAATATTGGGTCAACTTTCTGCATTACTGTTTCATTATATTTGGAAATAGTACTGAATTATCATCCTGAAATTAGTGAAATATTTGATAAATAAAAAGAAATATCAACAGGACGGATTTTTTTTTTTCAAATATATTTTTTTTTTAATGTCAACGTCTACAAAATATTATCATCATGCCATATATATTTTCATTGTAGTAAAGTGTAATATTAGTAAATATGCAACAATTGCATTATAGGATAGATATTTCTAATTAAAAACCAATAAATTTGATACCGCTGCTTAGCTTTTATTAAAAAAAGAAAGAAAAAACTTTTTATATGAAGTATAGATAGAACTATAATTAATAATATTACAGAAATAGGCCGACTTAAAAGTACTTTGAATTTGAAGCACGGTTTTTGGTGGATTTGATACCTTATGTATTTTTCCAAACAAATTAAGACTGTTCAACTGGCGATCTACTGAAGGGCTATACTTCACTCCCGCGAAAACACCAGCTCACTAATATTAATGTTATGGGACAGTTATTTTGTAATATCTCGTTTGCATTTCAATATTTTAACAATAACGAGGGAAAATTGGGATTTCCCCCATCGTCTTCCTATCTGCAATTAATGTTAAGGACATCGCTTAATGCTAAGGTCTTATCGGATAATTGCGCACAAAAATTTTCACAACTTGACCGGGCAGAATCGAAACTCAGACTTGCTAAGTTCTGAATCACAAATCAGGAGATTTTATTTAAGAAGTCAGAAGATTTTGTTTTTTAGGAAAAAAAAAAAAAAAAGAAAAAAAGAAAAAAAAAAAGAAAAAAAACTAAATGCAAGCATGTTTAGTACAAGTTTAATTTTAAATTGTGTTTGGCTGTCGTTGAAGATTAAATATATCCTTTTTTACTCAAATAAGAAAAACCATATATACTACTTCTTAAATGTAGAAAAAATTCAAGCATATTATATTTAGGCTGTTTAAAATGATTTTAAATTAATTACGAATATACGAATAGCTGAAGAAAATTTTCTTTCTTTGTAATCGAATACAAAACAATAGTCAAGATTTAAATTTTTATTTGAGACACATTACCGATAATACAAATTAGACTATTGAAAAATGTGTAAGAAAATCAGCAGAAATATGTCAAAAATCAGGCGTGCAGGAAAACGTGTGAAAATCAAGAGTGCAGGAAAACGTGTGAAAATCAGGAGTCTTCCGCCAAAATCAAGAGACTTGGCAAGTCTAAAACTTGTTTTGTACATTATATTTTCAAAAGAAATTTTGGCGAACTTTGGTGCCAAAAACTTGTCCAAACCAAAAAAGATACCAAAAATTGTCAGCAACAATCGTGAAGAAAAAGGAAGCAAATTAACACCAAAAGCGTAAGAGGTTCCAAAATTGTTAACGGTTGTCCACCGCTATTACCAAACAAAATGTAATTTAACAGACCGAAGTTTCGGCAAAATTATTAAAATGATGTGGTAAAAAATTTTGTCAGCTGTCCTGAAGATATAGTGATAAATTACTTTAAGGAAAGTTAAATTATGTAACTACGACAATTTCGTTGAATATTTTATGTGTCCTTAGTAATTTACTCTTTTGTATTGACAAATTGTCATTAGCTTGCTTTTTGCTACAATTACCAAATTAAAGAATTTTTTTTTTCTTTGAACGTAAAATTGCTAAACTATTTAATTTCTGACGAAATCTAAATTCACCTTATTTAGCGCAAGGAATAACACCATTTAAATGTTTACATCATTTAATGCTGTCTTCGGTTACTGTGGGCAAAAAGTGGCCTCTCTTGGAAGTCTGCACTAATGGAAGTTCACTATATTAGTGAATTATCATCGTGAAATTGGTGAAAATAAGTAGAAAGAAATTTCAAAAGAAGTTAAATATAAAAATTATTTCGAAAATATTTTTTATTAAATGTCAACATCTACGAAAGATTATCATCATGCCATAAATATTTTCATTGTAAAGTGTAATATCAGTATGTATGCAATATGTGCATTATAGTAGCGTAGATCTTTTTTATTCAAAACCAAAAAATTTAAAATTTCTGCAACAATTAAGCAACGTTAATTTCCTATTTAGATCATTTGAAAATGTTTGAAGAGCTTTGGTAAAAATAAATAAATAAATAAATAAATAATAACACCTTTTTATTTGAAGAATAGATAGAATCATAATTAATATTACAGAAATAGACTAACTTAAAAGTATTTTAACTTTGAAGCACGATTTTTGGTGGATTCAGCTTTTCATACAAATTAAGGCTGTTCAGAAACACAAACTGTCTATTTTCTGAACCATTAACAAAATCATGTTGATTCTTAAATGCACGAAATTTCCTGGTATTCGTAATCGTATTCACACTCAGAAATCGGATACAATTTTCCATTTTTCAATAAAGACAAATGATCTTTCAGAAATGTCAAGGTTACCCGTTGTCAAAACTGTCAATGTTGCCATTTAAACATTAATATCTATTTAAACACAGTTTCGGTTTATGACAGCCTATAAAAAATCTTTATGAGGTTTTAATCGTTCGTAACTGTAGATGTTAAGTCTTAATAGGAAAATAAAAAAACGCTACTCGATACCAAATTGCTTCAATAGCCATGTCTGCGAATCGCATGCTTTTACATAGAAAAATGACTATGTGAATGTGTCAGAAACTTCGAGTTGTTATTCTTTTAGACACATTGCCTTATTCTTCAAGAATTTTTCAACCAACACTTTCAACAAAATCACAAATATTGAAATTCTTTTGAAAAATAAAAGCGTATGAATCTGTTCATTGTTTTTTCCAGTTTCCAAAACAAACTATAAGATGAAATGAATCTTTAATTATGGCACAATTAAGTTACTTTTAAGTGAAATTTGAAAATATTTAAATGAAAAAGAAATAAATAAAAGTAACATTTTACTATACACGCGTATGCAGGCAAATATATATTATATATACATGCATTTATGTACAAATATGTGTATTCGTATATATTAAGAATATAAAATATTATAAAAATAAATAAAATCTTCGTTATTCTTTTTGCAAATGTTGATTAAAAACGTCATCACATCTCAATATGTATATTTTTCATAACAATAAAGACTAACCAGAGGGCCCGTGCGAAGATTTCGCACTGAAATCTAATATTTTTTAGGTACTTCTCTATGAACCCGTCGACCGCTTTTCATAACAAAAAACTACCGCCAAACTGTAAGATTAAACGCCAAAAATGCAGTCCCATTTACTTGATGTCAGAAGCATTATACGTGTTTGTTAAATCATCAAGTGGTTTTTAATTCGACATTTGCGTGTATTTTTCATTATGTTTTACTGATTTAGTAGTTATTTTATTAATTAAAATAACAATTGTGTCCTTAAATTCTTATATTTTATTTATTTTTTGATATTCCAATATCAACGTTCTCCCGTTTATTTGGTGATAGTTTTTTGTTATGAAAAGTGGTCGACGGGATAATAGAGAAGTATCATTTTTTATCAATATGTAATATTTATTAGATGCAGGTTTAAACTTCTAAAGAAAAAGCAAGGATAAAAATATCTGCAAACAACATTTAGTTGTTAGTCAAGTCAGAATATCATCTAATTTATTCCATCTAAGTTAGACTAAACACTGATCCAAGATTGCTAAAGGCACGCGCGAGAAAAAAAATTAACAATCGTATTTTGACTGCATTAGAGGATGACGTTATCGGGAAAAACATGGGACTTAGAAATATAAATCTAAACATTTCAATTTCAATTTCGCTTTTTAATCATAAGTATAAAATAAACCCGTGCGGTGTTTTTTTTTATAATAATTGCTATGAGCATCATATAATGTGGTATTTTATTTTTTTGGCAACAATAATTTCAGGAAAACCTTTCATTTCTTTCATGAAATCAATGCCGATTTAATTTTTTAATTTCAGCAAATTTTAATCAAAAACATGTTTTAACGAATTTTTAAGTGGGCTATGTCAGAAGCCTGTTCTAAAACCTTCCATATGGTATCTCATTCGTTGTTCTGCGTTTCATATTTTCTGAGTAAAAGGGATGTTGACAGGAGAAATAATATATAAGGATTATTGATAATGAGTACAAGAAAATAAAATTATATAAAATTATAAGAAAATATATAAAAGTTCAATTAAATTATTAAAACTTCATAGTGTCAGGATTTTATATTTCTGAATTGGGGGGGGGGGGGGGGACGACGACGACGACTAAAGTTTCTTTCTTTCTTTTTTTATATTAGAGGAATTATTTCTTTTCTATTTGTTCTTTATAACAGGATTCTCGTAACATCCGAGTTTACTATAACCGAGTTCGACAGTAGGAAATCATAGGAAAACGATTACGATATATATAAAAATAAAAGAGAGCTCTCTTTCTCTCTCTCTTTTTTTTCAGAATGGATTTTGAACTCATTATTTAATTATTAATTATTAATTATTAATTAATTTATTATTTAATTAAATTCATTGATTTATTAAAAGCAAAAATATAACGTTTGAAAATATACCACATAATGACTTATTATGAAATGTGTTACTTTAAATATTTATGTATATATTGATTTGGAGTTTTCCTTACTATTATAATTTTAAAGAATATTTGAAAATTATTTTTCATGTAATAATTTAGAAATTATAAAAGTTTTACTGTTTTAAATGATACATTTATTGAATATCTAATTAAAATAATAGTAAATATATTAACAGTGTTACAAAAGAGAATTTACATAACATTGTAAACAAATTATAAACCATTAACATAAATTTTATACAAACATTCTCATTTCAAAAGAAATATGTTTATTTATTCAAAAATTATTAATTTCCCATTCGCAATGTATGTCGATGCATTTATTTATTTTTTTATTAAGCATGTATCAAATGGTAGATAAAAATGAGTGTTTATATTAACGATTTTTAATATAAAAAATATGATATTAAAAATATTATGTAATAAATAAAATCATGTTATAAGATCTAATATTTTTCACTTGATGAAAACCTTGTAAAGCACAAAAATATACAGAGCAACAAAAGAAAAGTATGCATTGAAATACATTACATTTTAGCAATCTTTATTTTGAAAAATATTGAAAAAGTTCTTCATGTATATCATATATAGGCTTTTACAAAACATTGGAAATACTTGAACATTTCCGAATGTAGACTAACAAATCCAGATAATGATTTTCCTTAAGTAGACAGCATTTTATTTATATTATTTAAATCGCGACATTTTTATGTGCATTTTATTGTAGAATATTGCTAAATGCTTTGAATAACATGAAAAATAAATGTATATTTTTAAATATTTTGATTTTTTCTTTTCTGTTTTTTCTTTTTTTTTTGGCTCAATAATCGCAATGGCACTGATGCAAAATATCAAAACCCAAATATGTTTTTATCAGGTAAATTTTATATGCTGATTTTTCTCCAGATCCTGATTTTTCTCAAGTAAACAACCTTAAGTAAACAACATTTAATTATATTATTTAAATTGCGACATTTTTATGTGTATTTTATTGTGGAATATTGCTAAATGCTTTGAGTAACGCGTAAAATAAATGCATATTTTTAAGTATTGTGATTTTTTTTTTTTTTTTTTTTTTTTTTTTGCGCAATAATTGCAATGGTACTTATGCAAAATATCAAAACCCAAATATTTTTTTATCCGGTAAATTTTATTATGAAGACCTTAAAATATCGCTTCATTAAAATCAATTTCATACCGTGCTATTAAAAATGTATAGTACCATTTACCGTTTTAAAATACAGATTTTTTTTTTTTTTTTTCAAATTTTACGACAATTTATAATTTGCATCAACAAAAATTGGAAAATAACATAACCATAATCACAGTTAAGGTCCATTTTCTAAATCAATCAATTTGTTAGAGAATTTCAGCGTAGTTTGATAACATTACTAGCGTAAAATTTTGCTTTGTGATGTTAAATGTTAAAAGTCGAGATTTCGAGAAGGAGCTAAAAATATTATTCAATCTCATACTCTGTCTATAAAATTATTAATATCCAAATGCCTGTTACTCAAATTTTAAGCAAAACAGAAATAAAATGCTAACATATCTAGAAAGCTACGAATCACGTTTTATATCTTAAATAGGAAAACGATTTTTTTAAACAGAAAACTGCGTTTTAAAGTAGTAAGAATCCAACACTCTCCCTGTCCAATCTGGAGTATACTTGCTAAATGAGCTGTAACTTTCACTGCAAGACATATAATTCCACAGTTGGAACGTAGTTTTAAAATAATTATTAAAAGTTAATAATTTTGAGATTTATTTTCATATTCATAATTCAGTTTTTTGTACCTTGTTGGAATACAAAAGGCCGTAGCCAAAAGAAATGGGAGGAGGGCGATAGGTCCCAGGCTCGGCCCTTCCCCAAATTAAGTTATAAGGGTTTCACACGCACGCGCTTCTATTTGTAACTTTAGCACACACATGGGATAAATCTCACCCATTTTTTCCGATATTTTTGACTAAATACGTTTTAAACTAAATACGTGTATTGTAAAATGCAACATTTTTTTTTTTTTTTTTTTTTTTTTTTTTTTTGAGAAAAAAATTATGCTTTTTATGTTTATTTAAAGATTTTATAACAGTTTCTTTTCGAATTGCGATCCCTTTTTCCGAAGACAAAATGAGACTGAGGTGAGATCTACCCCGTGTGTGTGTTTACCAATTAAAACCACCCCACCAGTGCTGGGTTCAAACCATTGTCGCGCTCGTCGACGTAACCATTAGGAGTTTTCCGTGGTTTTCTTCGAACCTTGCCGTAAATACGGTTTAGGATTCTTTAGAAAGGCCCCCACGGAGGGCCCCTACCCCAGGGCCTATATCCCTCGTGTTGATAATCGGCCATCATAAAATCAACCAACCAACCAACCAATTAAAACCTATAAGACGTACACACTACCCTCCAAAAAAGGAATCCTGGCTAAGGTCTTGTTGGAATAACCTTCTTTTTAGCATATGAAAATTTTTACAGAGAAAAGAACATTACAATTTTGCACTTTTGGTACACACTGCAGGGACGTAGCCAGCGAGGGGGTGAAGTCCCTCCCCCGTTGAAACAAAATCCTGGTTACGCTACTGGCACACTGAAAGGATTAAGAACTACCATCGAAATGTAGAGAACACATTATTTCCTTAAAATTTTAACAGAAAAGAAAAAAATATATATATTGAAAAAATGTACCTCGCACATTTTCAAAGGGATGGGGGGGAGGGGGAGGAAAATAAAAGATTATTCTAGTGACAACAATATATTATTTTCACTTAAATTATACTCTTTCACGTATCGACTTACAACTTATATGCTTATAATATAAGGAGAGAAAATATATATATATATATATATATATATATATATATGTCATTGACTTAATTCCCTTTTAAATTTGCAATGAATCCTCAATAACAAATTACAAAAATAATTAGAATTGTTTCTTTATTAAAAGGAATACTTCAAGCAAACTGCTTTTTGCAGCTACATAAATTGTTATCTCAGTTAATAAAAAAAAGTTTCACGCTTGCATTCAGCAATTAACATGGAATAAAAAAAGAAAAGGTAATTATCGGCATTCCGGCGAAAAAAAAATGGTATTTGCTAACTAAATACTGAAAGAATTAATCTGTAACAGTTCCTTGATTTTTGTCTTATTTCAAAGGAATGTAATTTTATGACATATGTGGAAAAGGATAAGAACAAATATACACACGCTTTATTGAATTTAAGATTTATGCCGCTTACATAATTCTTCAGCTTATTACGATTACATTTTTTCTTTCTAAGAATTTCGAATTTAAATTTTAAAATGTTTATCTTTTCTCTCGGTAAAATCTAACGTCTAATTTAGTGTGCAATATTTCATGGTACTTCCAGCTAAAATTTTGCTTTGTTTTTTTATTCCGATCTTTTTAAAAACATTTTACTTGCATTCTGCAATTAACATGGGGAAAAAATGTAATTTATCATTCCGGAAACAAAAATATTGTATTTACTAACTAAATAGCAAAAGAATTAATATGACAATTCCTTGATTTTTGTGTTATTTTAAGGGAATGTAATGTTATGACGCATGTAAAAAATGATAAGAATAAACATGCATATGCTTTATTGAACAGAAGATTTACGTCGTTTACAATTTTCTTAGGCGTATTGCGTATGTGTTTCTTTTATTTTCATTCTTGTTTGCTGAATGAATTGCGAATTTAAATTTTAAAATGTTTATCTTTTCTCTTCGTATCTAATGTATAATCTACGAATGAAAATACTAAATGAAAATACTAATGAAAATACTAAATGAAAATACGAATTAAAATACTAATGAAAATACTAAATGAAAATACTAAATGAAAATACGAATGAAAATATGAATGAAAATACTAATGAAAATACTAAATGAAAATACTAAATGAAAATACTAAATGAAAATACTAAATGAAAATACGAATGAAAATACGAATGAAAATACTAATGAAAATACTAAATGAAAATACTAAATGAAAATACTAAATGAAAATACTAATGAAAATACTAAATGAAAATACGAATGAAAATGCGAATGAAAATGCGAATGAAAATACTAAATGAAAATACTTAATGAAAATACTAATGAAAATACTAAATGAATATACTAAATGAAAATACTAATGAAATTACTAAATGAAAATACTAATGAAAATACTAAATGAAAATACGAATGAAAATACTAAATGAAAATACTAAATGAAAATACTAATGAAAATACTAAATGAAAATACGAATGAAAATGCGAATGAAAATACGAATGAAAATACTAAATGAAAATACTTAATGAAAATACTAATGAAAATACTAATGAAAATGCTAAATGAAAATACGAATCAAAATACGAATGAAAATACGAATGAAAATACTAAATGAAAATACTTAATGAAAATACTAATGAAAATACTAATGAAAATGCTAAATGAAAATACGAATGAAAATACGAATGAAAATACGAATGAAAATACGAAACAATGAAATATTTTATAACATTTCAATATATACTGTAGAAAAAAAAAAAAAAAAGAAAAAAAAACGGAAAATGTATGGCAGCAAAGGTGCCTTTTCACAAAACTTCCGTTTTCGTATTACCTCATTTTCAAGACGGAAATTTTCCACTTTTCCAGACGGGAAATTTCTATTTTTAGAAATAAATGTAAGCAATAGCGCAATATTAAACAAATATGAATAATAATTATATACACTGGATGCATATTTACACGGAACAGGTATTTGTATTGAATAATTATCACACACGTTTTTTATTGTCTTGCCTTCCTCCGGGTCCGGACTTAAATCTCGGTACTCTAATGGGAGGATAGATGATCTAACCCCTACACCAATGACAACATCTTACGACTCAGTTAAACACTAAAACATCAATTATGAACATTTAACTGCAATCTTTCCATTTTCTCTCAATCGAAAAAAGGAACATTTCCGATTTTAACATTCAACGAGTAAGGATAAAAAAGGAAATGTTCCGTTTATTCCGAGGAAAATTACGATTTCCACTCAAAATAGAAAATCCGTCAAAAGACAGAAATTTCAGTTAAAATCACCCGTACGTATACGGAATTCCTTTTACAGTGTATAATTTCCGTTGTTTCTTTAAATATGTTTTGAAAAAATTCTCTTGTTTGCATTCAGCAATTAACATGGAGGGGAGGGGAGGGGAGAGGGTGGGAGTAATTATAATTCCGGAAAAAAAATGGTATTTATTAACTAAATAGTGAAAAAATTAATCTGTACAGTTCCTTGATTTTTTGTGATATTATTTTAAGGGAATTTTAAATTATGATAGATGCAAAACTATAACAAATACACTGTAAAGAAAAAAAAAAATGTTGAATTTACGGTATAATATTGGCATCCCACCTGCCAGTATTATACCGTAAAATTAACAGTAATAAACAGTAAAATAAGCAGTTGTCGTGCTTTTTTTTTCAGTGTATGCACAAGTTTAATTGAATTATGCCGCTTACATTACTTTTTATCGTATTGTGCATTTGCTTTCATTTCTTTTTTTATTGTTTGTTTAAGAACTGCGAATTTAAATTTCAGATTATTATTATTTTTCTTTTTTGAAAGTAGTGTGTAATTTACTGTGCAATGTTTTATATTTTATTTGTAATGTTGCTTTTTTGTTTAGATCATTTTTTTTTCCTTTAAAGAATTAGTAATTTAAAGAGTATTATTTTATGACAATTCGACATAAAGTTTCACTTTCCTCTTTAGATCGGTTTATTTATTTTTTTCATTTTTTAAATATTTGATTTGATTTTTAGTTTAAAAAATAATAATTTACGATACATTTTTCCGATTTCTTAAAACAGATTTTAAAGCTTTGCTTTCTTTGTTAAAGATTTATTCCACAGATAACAACGAAACAATTTTTATTGTTTTATCAATCAATTTGTAACCAATTTTATCATTGCTTTTTAATTAAGTCTCTATAATTTTTTTTTAATTATTTTCCAAATATTTAATTAATTGTGTAGGGTAAAAACATCTAAAATATGATATGGATTTTTCAAAAATGTTGGTTTTTTATTTAGGTATTTTCAAAATGTAAAAAATATTTTCAATTTTTGATATTTTTTTTAAAATAAAATTCCTTAATCATTGTTATTTAACTGAAAAACTATTCTTATAAAAATTCTTTTCAAACAATCTTTTCTTGATAAAAGGGATACAAATAATGAAATCATGTTTTTCATTACTTTGGCTACTTATAACTAAAAATACGTTGTGAAAAAAATTAAATAAATACAATTAAATTAAATACATTTATGATCAAGTCTTATCAACACAATATTAGTTTTTATTTAAAAAAATCTGCTATGCCATATTTCATTATGAAGATTTTTTTGTTATACCCGTTTTTAAATCATATACACTTTATCTGTTTTTAAAGCTACTTTATTTATTTTTTTCAGAAACATTATCTATATATATATATATATATATATATATATATATATATATATATATATATATATATGGCGTATCTATTACATCAATAAAATAAGTCAAAAAAAAAAAGCGAAGAATTTTTCTTTCATGGAAGAATTTTATTTAACCTTTCAACGAGAGCGCTTTAATTTTTTGCACGAGTTAGGGGCCTGTCTTTTTTTCTTTCTTTCTTTCACGCACAGTAATTACGTTATTACGAATGTAAGATGATTCATAACAGTAATAAGAGACATGTTAGAAAGCAATTATATTTATCAGTAGTAAAAATTTAATTTTAATTTTGGTGCCGAAAGGACGTTTGTCGTAAAATTTATGACTCAACGCTCGTTGAAAGGTTAATGAAAATGCAACAAAATAAATTATCCTTGCATTAAGTTATGAATTAAAAGTTATGGTACTTTTGGGTTATAGTGGCCGCTGAGTATGAATCACTAAGCGACCAAGATTTATCGCCAAATTATAAAGCATATATGACATTATAGTAATATATGATGCATATTCAATACTATAAATTCGACGTAAATTAAATGCAATATTTCATTTTTAAATGCAAGAAGTAGAAAATTAACATGCTGCTTTAAATTTCTTTAATTTAAGTACTTAAAATACTATAGTATTTATAATTTTTATAAATTATTTTGCATAGAAAGATAACGTTAATTCAAATAATATCGTGTAAAGTTATATTCGTATGATAAAATTTTCTCTTAATATTATTTAAAATTCTGTATCTCATTAAAAAATATTATACTTCTGTTAATTAAAAACAACATAAATGTCCAAAAAAACATATACGTACCATTTCATAAAATATTTTACTAAAGGTGTTTGACTTCATATACAAAAGTGTACACCTTCAGTAAAATATTTTATGAAATGGTACGTATATGTTTTGTTGGACATTTATGTTATTTTTAATTAGTAGTTATAATACAAGGTGAGAGAATATAGATTCAAAGAGTATGTTTTATCATAACTCAAGTTTTAATTACTATTATACTTCTGGTTTATAAAGACACATTAGCTGTAGAGTCTTTTATACCATACATATATATTCCGTATTTTATTAACGAGAATTTATTTTTTAAATATATATACATTTACATATTTTACATATAATTAAAGACGAAGCAATAATCACCCTTAATATAACTAATAACATTAAAAATTACGTTTTGATCGCATTATCTAAAACCTTTAATTTTAAACTTTTGGATACGAAAATTAAATTACTTCTATCTCTATTTCTCAATAATTTAAAATATCAAGAAACTGTATTTGTTTTGTTTTAGTTAAATAATATCTACATTTTACGATATTTCAAATCTTTTAAGTTCGTCACAATACTTTAAAAAAATCATTTTCCCTCATTTTCTTCAAGGTAAAGATGTTTTAAAATTTTCTACACAATTAAAATTAAAGTACTTAGGATGAAATTTTTTGCTTCTTTTAATGTACCTGTAGATTCTCATCGAATAAAGATAAAAATGTTTTAATACTCATTCATAAAATTATTTTCTGAAACTAACTCCCATTTTCATTATTTTATATTATTTATTATTTCAAATAGAAAACATGAATATTTTCTGTAATGGAAAAATGAAGTACTTTGATGAAATTTATTTGCACTTTTGATTTACTAACCCTTTTCTAATAAGGAGAGAAATGTTTTAATATTCATACATGAGAATATTTTCTGAAGTACTTTAGTAGAGTTCTGCATCGAGTCGAGTTGACTTTAAATGTTTCGGGTTCGGGTCGGATTCGGGTTGACACGATTTTTCAAAAGAAAACACTATGTATTTTTCAAATTTAAAAAAATCTATATTTTAAATTAATGAGTGTATATCTGTTCATTTTTACATAAAAAGGTGAAATTAATATTAGAGATATAATTGTAAACTACATTTTCATAATCGTATTAAAATATAGATTAATTTTCTCTCACTTCGGATTCGGTTCGGGTCAACACCTCCTATACAAGATCTTGTAGGATGTGTTTGTCCGATTCGGGTCGGATACAAGCCGACCCGTGTAGGACTCTAGTACATAGATTCTCGATTTTTTAAAACTGAATATATATATATATATATATATTTACCTCTAAATATAAATAACCTTAACGAAAATAACTTGTACTTCCCCTTTAACATGCATTTTTTCATGTAATAAAGATAGAAATGTTTTCAGATTTTTTTAATGAAAATATTTTTTATATCCTTAATTCATATTTTTATATTTTAAAAGAAATCCTTTTAATAATAAGAACTTTTATTAAAATTATTACATTTATTATTTTTGGTCAATCCAATCAAAAGCTGTATTAGTGCGCGGTACCCTCACTTCACAAAATCCCATTCTATAAAAATTGTTCCTTAGCAAACTTTAAATCACGCAATGATTTGAACTCTACAACGCAACGAGTTCGCTTATAAAAAAAATCTTCATCTTTTAATATGAAAGCCCGTTTTAATTCTCATTCTTATTAAGCCCTAAAAGGAAACACCTTGGACTATAACAAGAACTGGTTGCATTAAACTATATATGCTGAAAATATTTTTCTATAGAAGCTTTCATTTATTCCAAAAGTATACAAATTGTTTTTTTTTTTTTTTTTTTTTTTTTTCGGCATTATAACAACTCACGAAATTATGGCGAATGAGTTGAATGAAATATTCCTGAACTTAATAAAAGAAAGTAAATAATTGGGATTATTGAAAGTAATTTCTTATTAGCTTCTTATAATAATCGTATTTTGAAAATAGTCTTCCTGTCAGACAAACGGCAAAATTGATTTTTTAAGCAAATTATATAAAAAATATCATGATAGATTTTATGCAGTATTCATATAATTATTTAAAAAAAAAAAAGAAAAGAAAAAGAAAAAGAAAAAAAATCGTATTATAAAAAAAGAATAGTTTACACTTCTAGATGAAAACTTCTTTCACTAAAGTAGAAAATGAAAGAAACTGTGTTTTGAAAATATTATCCAATAGAAGCTTTTAATCACACTAAAAAATTTAAGAATTCGTTTTCACAGAATTATGACAAGGAAAAATGATCAGGATTCATTTTAATGAAATAGTCCCGTACATACTGAAAGAAAAGAAAATAGCGATTAAAAAAACTAAAAATTTATATTGAATGAAATTTTCACCTATAAAGAGAAGAAAGTTCCGGATGCTATAAGCTGAAAATATTCCGCCTAGAAAGCTGCGTATCGCGCAAAAAATATCAGAATTGGAATTTTTCAGTATTATAACAAATCATAAAATAATCAGGACTGATTTTAATGAAATATTACAGTGCTTATTAAAAGAAATAATAATAATCGTGATTTTTAAAAATAAAAATTTTATACTGTATACACTTTTTTTCCACAGAAATTATAATAAAGAGATTGCACAAAATTGCACGATGAAAATATTCTTTCACTGGTAATTTCGTCACACATAAAAACATTAGATATTTTTACTAGTGTTACTACAAAGAAAAATCATCAAGATTGATTTTATTGAAATACTCCTGTTCTTATTAAAAATGGAAAATAATTGTCATCAATAAAAGTAATAATTTTACTCTGGTCACTTCTTTTTCCCCAGAAATTATAAGAAGAAAGAGTTGCTTGCACAAAACTACACGCTGAAAATATTCTTTCATTAGAAACTTCGTCCCACAAAGAGCACCCGACATTTTTTAACCAATATTACAACAAAGAAAAATCATCAAGAATGATTTTAATGAAGTACTCCTGTTCTTATTAAAAAGAGAATAATAATCGTCATCAATAAAAATAATAATTTTATACTAGTCAATTTTCTTTAAAAAAAAAAATTATAAGAAAGTTGATTGCACAAAACTGCACGCTGAAAATATTCTTTCACTAGAAACTTCGTCACACAAAGAGCATCCGACATTTTTTAACCAATATTTTACAACAAAGAAAAATCACCAATAATGATTTTAATGAAGTACTCCTGTTCTCATTAAAAAGAGAATAATAATCGTCATCAATAAAAATAATAATTTTATACTGGTCAATTTTCTTTCAAAAAAAATTATAAGAAAGTTGATTCCACAAAACTGCACGCTGAGAATATTCTTTCATTAGAAACTTCGTCACACAAAGAGCATCCGACATTTTTTAACCAATATTATTACAATTAAGAAAAATCACCAAGAATGATTTTAATGAAGTATTCCTGTTCTTGTTAAAAAAGGAGTAATAATCGTCATCAATAAAATAATAATTTTATACTGGTCAAGTTTCTTTCAAAGACATTATAAAAAAGTTGATTTCACAAAACTGCACGCTGAAAATATTGTTTCACTAGAGACTTCGTCACACAAAAAGCATAAGATTTTTGTACCAGTATTACAGCAAAGGATTGATCTTAATGAAGTACTCCTGTTCGTATTAAAAAGGAGAAAAATAATAATAATCACCAATAAAAATAATAAATTTCTACTGAATGCATTTTTTTTTTTTTTTTTTTTTTAAACACAAAAATGGAAGAAAAGATAGCTGGTTGCACTAAACTGCATGTTCGAAATATTTTTTCTATAGAAATTTTCAGCCACACAAAAGGTATAGCTTGTTTTTTTTCAGCATTACAGCAAATTATAAAAGTTATCTGGCTTCATTTTGTGGAAGTATTCCTGTATTTATTGAAAGGCAAACAAATATATAATAATAATAGTGATAAAAATTATATCGGATGCAATTTTTTATTCTCAAAAAACTGTGTACTGATTTTTTTTTTCCAAAAAAGATTTTAGTAACTTAAAAAGCATAATAATTGTTATTTTTATTTTTTATTTTTTTCCCCAGCCTTATAACTTATTATAAAAATTATCATGATTGATTGTAATGATGTATTCTTATATGTATTGAAAGAAAAAAAAAAAAATCAGGATTAATAAAAATAAAACATTATATTAGATGCTTTTTTTTTTTTTTTTTTTTTTTTTTTTTTTTTTTTTTTTTAAGAAAAAAGATGTTTTTTCCACAAAAGTGATTCTAGGAAAAAAGAAAACTTGTACCGACCTCTTGACTACTTTTTTTTAAATAGAAATATATGCCCCTAAATATAAGTCTTTCCCGCAATACTTTTTTTCATTCACCAAAAAAATATTTTTGTTCGTTTTCTTTCATATATATTCCACATATATATTTTTGCATTCATCCTCTGAATATTTTTAAATGACAGATGGTCTCTGAAAATTCGATGATGTATTCCAAAATAAATTTTCGGAGAAAAAATCAAATAATAAAGAAAGCTAAACAAATAAAATATTGAACTTACATCCAGTTACTCCATGCTAGTGGTAAGATAGCACACAAAAATAAACACGTTGTAGTCCTCATATTTATAAGTCCCACTGTACACACACCAAATACTATCAACAAATATTTATCTAAGGTATCGCGCGGTTTGACTCTCAGAATAAGGAGCGATCACCGAATAAAGCGGAGCGCGGTCAACTTGCTTCTGTCCCCCAATCCCTACAGAGAAGATGATCTGTCAACAGGGTTGCTAGATTTAGGCCGCCAAACATGGAGAAAGTTAATCGCCAAGAGCGCCGTCACAATTGGAGAACAAAGATAAGAAGTGAGTGGAAGAGAGAATAGGTGAGCGTGGGAAGGGGTCGTATAAAAATTATAGTTTTGAATTATTTACAGTGTATATAATTAGAGAAACTCATGTTTTTTTAGGCTACATCTAATCTGGAATAATATTTTTACAGAGGATCATATTAATATTAATTTGATTTTTTTCAAGATTCACCTGCTATTTTTGATTGTAAGCTGAATTTGTTATTCCTCAACGGTATTTTTTTTATCACTTACTTAACAGCAAAATAAAATTAATATAGATAGGCATAAGTTTTACATAGTGTTTTTCCTACTACAGCACACTCTTTTGTACTGCAATAATTTTATAATATTGCGGCCTAAAATAATCCGCAGTTATGTATATAACTTTATATAATACTGCATACAACACTGAAAAAAAAATGTTGATTTTACAGCATAATATAAGGATCCCATCTGCCAGTATTATACCGAAAAATTAACAGTAATAAACAGTAAAATAAGCAGTAATACGCTACGGCAGCTGGGGTGCCAGTATTATACTGTAAAATCAATACTTTTTCTTTGAAGTGTATAAAGTTATTATTAAGTTCTGTATTTGATAGCAACTATATAGCATCGAACTCGTTTAATACGAGCACAATTAAAACGAGGACACGGTTAAAACGAGTAATTTACATGTTAAGAATGGTTCATTATTTAAACTATATGAAATTTTTCCGGTTTTTACAAGTTAAAAAAGCAGTATCACGGCTACTACGGGAAAACATCTGTTCATCAATGTGATTTTCGGGGATAAGTAAGATAGAATTGTAAAATAAATCCCTTTCTTATCGAACACTGTTTTCTCTCATTGATAATATTTATACATTGCAAGTGTCTGTGAAAATCTAGTAATTTTTGTGTGTTTTAGCGGACAGAATTACCTACCCCCCCCCCCCCTACCACACTCACTCAAGAAAATACAAAAGAGTGTCCTGGGGGTTTTGAAAGAATGAAAAAAAGACGGGAGAGATAAGGATGTTTCCTTTCGTAAGATTTACAACTGAGCCATTGAAAGAAAGGAGCATAGAAGAAAACCTTTATTTGTTTAAATTCGGATTCTGATCTGTATTATCCAGCTGTTTCATGTCTCTTATTGCTCTTTTAAAATGAGAAAGATATGTGAAATCAACAGGTCGAAAATTGCAGTGACTATTGCAATGTTAGCCATGTTTTTCCAAAAAAATTTATGATAATTTTAACACTGAGATAACTAGACCAATTAGTAGTTGTAATTAGTTTATTTGTGTGTTTTAAAAAATATTTTTATTGCCTTCATGGGTATTGCGAGTAATGCTTAATACAAGGACTTTCATAATTCCCTTTCTCCTCGTTTTAACCGAATTCGATTGTATTTCAATCATATGTCAGGAGCTGAGATACTCATCTCATCGATATACATATTTTTAAACTTTTTATTATTCATATGCATAATATCTTTACAAGCTTTCATTTTGTATAATATAAGTATAATCTTATATATCTTTTTATTTTTTCAAATATGTAATTTTACATTATTTATTTGGATAATTTTATATTCCTTAATAAGAATGGCGTGGTTTTTGCTCCGTAAAACATTTCGTACATGGACGTATTTAAGCTTCTTGTGTCATTATAACATATGTTTGAGTTTGAACGTCCTATTTGTGCCAAACTATTTTAAAGCTATTTAAAATGTGTAACACAAATATGAAATCAGATTTCAGATATTCAAGAGTAAAATTTATACGGAAATGTGTGAACATAATTTACATTTTACGTCTGTATCTATTCCATAAATTTTTCTATCAAACTACACTGAAACGTATAATAGTTATTTGAAAACTTTTAAAGTATCGATATAGGTCTTTATTTGAATCGGTTATAATTATCATGAGCTGTTGAATTTTTCTTTACACTTTTATATCTGTATAATGTATTTCCCTGTATTGAAATAGCATCATACTCTTTCACCACGTATGGAATTGAAATGCACAACATTTAAACTCAATATCGTGTTCCATTAAAAGAGTTATTAAAAATCTGGAAAGAAAACATTAATTATAGAAATATATCTGGAAAGATCACGTTATTATTTACGTGCAACTCGCAAACACCGAGGTAAAACATATGTTTGAGTTCGAATCCAGCTCACCTGATTTGTGCCAAACTGGAAAGATAACGTACGAATGTGCGTACGTATAAAGGTAGGACTCACAAAGACTCCAAGCTGAAACTTTTTGAGTTTTACTCAAGATCTCTAGATTGATTAATTAGAGTCCTTATTCATGCCAAACTGAAAAAAAAAAATAACGTGCGAATATACATACGAACAAATTAATTTACAATTCACAGACTCCGAGCTGAAGCAATGTTTCAGTAATTCCAGAACCCTTCATATTCATCTCAAATTGGAAAGATAACACATGAGCAAAGACATTGGTGTAGTCGAGGGGGTACGCGGGAGGACGGCGTCCCCCTTTTTTATTTTATCTTAGACGCCCCCCCCCCTACTTTTTTATTTTCAGGGGGACGCTAGGATCATGGGAGGACGCAAACTTTCGAAACTTTTTTTTATTTTTTATTATTAAGGATTAAGCACACTAAAAAATTAACAATTTTAAGAAAAAATCATTGATTTTTAACACTTTCTAAGAAAGTTGAAAAGTGTTTATGACTTCGAATCATCTGTCTGTTTGTCTATTCATCTGTTCTTACTCTAACTTACGTAAGTTTGCTTAAATTGCGACAAATTTGAAGAATGATTTTGATGTCCATTGCACTATTATCACTTATTGAAAATGGTACATACAGTAGAAATTACTTTTCGACAGCAAAAACAGACTTTGGGGACCTGAAAATGTAGGAAAATATCAAAATATGCCCATACATACTAAATCGTTGCAATAAAAAAAAAAAAATAAATAAATAAATAAATAAAAGCGGATTCAGGCAATCTCAAAACGTAAAGGTATGCCAAAATTTCATAGTCTTTATTATTACTATTATTATTATTAAAATACTTTTCTTACATTACGCATCTCCGGAAAATAAACAAGAACGAAAAATCATGCGTCAAGCATAGATTATGTAACACTTTCCAACGCTTCCAAAATAACTTTACAAATCATTACCGTTTAATAAGCTGAAAGACAACATCGAAGTAAACAATTTGGAAAACGCACAACATATTTAAAAACGTAATTTCAGGAATTTCCAACATATATTTCCAAAATATACAATATTCGGAAAAATATCCGAATACTTTTATTCAGCCCTGTATATGATCTATAGATTTGTATATATACTACATAGGATGCTAAATTTTATTTTAGTTAGGAAACGCGTAAGCACAGTTTAAAATTCTCCTTCTGTAGTTTCTGTCAATAAACGGAAATGTGTTCACGAACTTTTGTGCTGCCCTATATATGAAATACAGAATTTATACACACCAAGTAATAGACAAAACGTGAGTTAAATTTAAAATCGCGTTCAGCAACTTAGAACGCACTTTCAGGAATTATTGTTAATAGACAGTAGAGAATTCTTTTGTGTATCCCTGTAAATGAACGATGACTGCTATACACACACTATTCTGTAGTAAGCCTCTTGTAATGCACCTTAGTGATATATATAAATTTCAATGCGTTTAAAATAGTGAAACATTATTTAAATAAACCGCAAACGATTTTCTCCATAGACGTAATGTAACGGAATTCTTTTTACTGTACCTGTAAAGTAACTATAAGTGCTATGCACACCCTATTCCATATTAAGCTTCTTGTAATGCACCTTAGTGATATATATAAATTTCAATGCGTTTAAAATAGTGAAACATTATTTAAATAAACCGCAAACGATTTTTCTCCATAGACGTAATGTAACGGAATTCTTTTTACTGTACCTGTAAAGTAACTATAAGTGCTATGCACACCCTATTCCATATTAAGCTTCTTGTAATGCACCTTAGTGATATATATAAATTACAATGTGTTTGAAATTGTGTAACATCATTAAAATAAACCGCAAATAATTTTTCCCCATAGACCGTAATGTAACGGAATTCTTTTGAGTGTCCCTGTAAAGAAACTATAAGTGCTACACACTTCAGTTGAAAAAGGGAACATGCTATAGATAACGACAACAACATATAAAAATTGCAGGGCAATCCGAGTATATTTACGGGAGTTAGAGCACGGACAGACGGCAGACAAACCGAAGTCATAAACACTTTTCAACCAGGTTGGAAAGTGTTAAAAAGTAATAATTTTCATTGTTATCAGTGGGCAGCAGCTTTAATTTTATTCTACAACAATTTCAAAAACAAAAATTGCAAATTAAGTTTTAACGGAAAGTTCGTTGCGTGAATAAGCGTTATTGAATTACGAATTCTATTGTTCTACTATTCAGACACTATGTTCGGAATTATGCCCGTCCCCTCACTTTTTTTCACCAGCACTACACCAGTGACATAAACACAGTAAAACTTACGATTCACAGAGACTCCGAGCTGAAGAACGTGTTTGAGGTTGACTCGAGACTTCGACAGTTCTTCGTATTCATACCAAGCGGGACAGATAACGCACGACCGTACGTAAAATCAAACATACGATTCACAAACTCCAAGCAAATAAAAACCCCTCAAAAACTATATTTTGTTGAAATTAAATTTCGAAAAAATTGTAAATTTGAACCAATAATTTTTTTTAACAGAAATCAATTTCAGAAGCTTAAAATATGCGAATTCAAAATTACAGCTCATTCCACCAAGTAATTTCTAAGTTTTATGCTTTAAAAACTGCCCGCATTCTTACTTTTTTATTTAATTTAATTTTTTTTTTCAAGACTTACAAATGAATTTAACATTAGGAGTGTCAAAGTTTAAACCTTCATAATTCCTAAACTACTTGACCGAATGACTTCCCATTTGGTATTCTAATATAAATTTTCCAAAAAATCCAAATATGGTATCAAAATTAGGTGTTCGCATTGAAAATTTCAGTTTGTTACAATTTCAGTATGAAGACGACCATTAAACTTATTTTTAAAACATAAATTGGAAGAAGACATAATTTCCGAGATTAGTTTTCAAACCACGTGTAAACAAGATAAATAGCTTTCAAGTCACATGCCTAGAATAAGTATTTCATCTATAATCATTAAAAAATAGATGATATTGCTTGGGTTATGTAGTTGTATTGTAGTTTACTTTAACTATTGCGTGTATTTTATCACAGGACTTTTTTATTATTTACGTATGATATGTGTCTAAGTATAAAAGGTAAACTTTATCCATGCAATTTTTTTTAAAGAAGTTTCTTGTTTTTTATTTCGATATTATTATATAATTTTCAGAATTCCATTTTATGCGTTCGTATTAAAATATAGTTTCTAAATCATATACATTTTGTGCCGGCTAACAATTTTCGGTTCACTTTCGGCGTTAATTTAAATAGTTATTTATTTAATACTATTATATTTATTTAATACTATTTATACTATTATAATTCACTAAATTTTAAAGTCTTATTACCACACTAAGTTGAGTTTCGGCCAGTGATTTATTTTCGACTTTCTTATATGTAACTTTCAAATAATTTATTATGAGTAATCCTATTTCACCATTTTATCAGTTCCTAACATATTCAAATAGCTTGTTTGCTAGTATACATCGCAGTATCAATTAGCAGCGACTTTTGTTCATAATATTTTTCTCTCCTTCTTTAAGGTTTTATGAGAACAGATTTTTTTTTTAAATCTTATTATTTATTCTCCTTAATTATAATTAGAGATTCGTAAAAGTTTCTTAATGTCGTGTTTCCCCCCCCCCCCCCCTCTTTTGTGTTCATTTCTTAATAGAAATGACGATATTTGTAAAATTAAGTGTTGAATTATAAAATTTTCTTAGCATAAAAAAAAGTTTCTTATCAATAAAGTTTCCCGTATCAGAAAGTTGCGTACAATATGGTATTGTTATTAATTATTTATGTTTGATAGTTTAAATACCAGGAAAGTTTCTAGATCTGTAGGATGGGGTTGGGGGGGGGGGATCATAATGGTCACATTCAATAAACAAAAAACTTTAAATAGATGCATAAAATATAACTAAAATTGTTGGAAAACAATATATATATATATATTATATATATATATATATATATATATATTCATGATTTAAATTAATAGGTATTTTCAAATACAAATAAATGGATATACAAAGTCCTGTAAGGACTGATCTGAATAATACATTAAATTGATTAAAGGTTAGATAAACAAATAAAATCTACCTTTGTTATAATTTTTTGAAAAATATTTTTTCTTTAGGCAAATGACAAAAATTTTTGTCTGTGATATACATGACCAAAAAATGAAATTTGTACCTTACATATGTATGACAGAATTGATTGTATAATAATGATATTAAAACAGTGATTATAAGTCGTCAACAAAAAGATAATACTTAGTGCCCAAAGTCTTTAAAATATGTCCCAGGTTAAAATAAGAAGGGAAAAAAATGATAAACAATACATGGAGAAGGGGGGAGGGGGTTGAGGAACACCCATATTGCCAGCATTTTTAGCTGTAAAAATACTGTTTTTTTTTTTTTTTTTTTTTTTTTTTTTTTTTTACAGTGTAAAAATGCCCATAAATATGTTAGTTTTGGATATTGAACAGGAAAAAACATTTTTTGAAAGTACTTAAATAAAATTAATACACGCATTTTAGAAGCAGGAGCTTCAACTGTACAATATATCGTAACTGCTAGTGCTAATGATAATATAAGACTATAATATAGATATATAGATAATATCATTATAATATTAATAGTATTATTTATTATAGATATATAGATAATATCATTATAATATTAATAATATTATTTATTATAGATATATAGATAATATAGATAATATTTGTAGATAACTTCCAGAAGCCACAAAGTCGAATGCTGTATTGGTGTAGCTAAAAGCATTTATACAGGATGGTTGGCCCAGTGTTTTCAATACAATTCTAGAAAACTTAAAACCTTACTAGAGTAAGAACTCTGAATTGTATTGCTTATGACCTGATTTTTATTGGAATAATTTTAATTTCAAAGAAAATGAGTGATAGAAAAATTGCATGCTGAACACCAGGATGTCCATTCTGTCAAAACAAAGATCACTCTTTCTCTATTAGCCAAATATGACGACTGACATCAAGAACTGCGTAAATGGCTATAAAATTTGTTAGAAATATCAAAAGTCGAATTCCAAGGAAAGCAGTGATACTTTATAATGTACACAAACATCCTTGGCTAGAAGTGGGGATCGATTTCATGCATTTCAAAGGAATGATTATTTATTGGCTGTAAATTATGATTTAAAATTTACTGAAGAATGAAAACTTACTCCTAAAATTGCTGAAACTGTTATGAGTGCTTTAAAGCAAATTTTCTTTGAAAATGAACAGTATTTGTTTTGTATAATAATCATACAAATAGTTTTTTTTTTTTTTTTTTTTTTTTTAGCAATTTAAAGTGTATTTTTCAGAATGGGATAGAGTGTAAGTAAACATATTTTCTTCATCCAATACTCAAGGCTGCCACTAGTGACTATTTTTATATTCTATTCGCACCACCCTTTACAAAAAATAATTTTGTAGCATTATTTTTCTTTCACAAACTGCAAGTTAAATTTGATTGGCTGGCTTACTTATTTCGGATTGGCTGATGAAGTTTTCAGTCGAATCTTTTATTTTTCTTTCATTTTCTAGTGCTAATATGCTACATTTATACTTTTTTTCTCATGGCTCCTCTAAGATGTGATATACAACTACTCATATACAGCGATGTAGTTGTTTACAACTTGGAATCCCATTGAAACAATCAACTGTATCTGTTTCTGTTGTCAAAGAGTTTGTGAAAAAAATTTGTTTTGAGAAAGTGGTGCGAGATAGAATTAAAAAATAGTCGCCAGTGGCAGCCCTGAATATGTATTTTAAAAACTGAAAATATTCTCATTTATTGATATTTATAAAACTGTTTATGGTTTAAATGCGAATAATTTGATTTAAATTTAATTTACCTTTAAATTTTATTTCATATCCATTAGTTTTATTATAATGAGATCATTCAACAATAAATTTTTATTGCAATAAAATTTATTGAATTTTAGCTATAAAAGAGGGGAGGGGAGGCTGAATGTATTTTTTCTGCGAATATGCATGCAAAATTGGTGTTTATATTGAGCTTGGGCAAATAGTATGTAGTATGTGGGTGGGGATTATAAAAAGTTAAGTTGAAAAACATTTCATAAGAATATCTGTAAAACGTCTGAAATCCTGAAATTTACTGCTAATCAAATTCAGAGTTTTTCAGAAAACGTGTTTAACGTTTTCAATCTGGGAACAAAATGTGTTTACCCTCCGTACATAAATTGATACAGACTGATATAACTTACACCCCTTGACCTTACTAGCCAATAATTTTCATTTTCAAACAATATTATTATTTTAATAAAATTTCTTTACTCGTTCGTGTTGGCGTTTTTAACTTGTCGTTCATCGTTTCCATATCTGACGTCTTTAGCGCCGCCGTAAAAGCACATTTTTGTGAAGATAAAATAATACCTGCATAATATACTTACATTTTTATGTGCAAAATTAATAAAATAGCTAAATTGAGCAATATTTTATTTATTAATTATAAAAATTTGCAATTTTGAAAAATATTTTGCAATTTTCCAAAATTTGATATTTACATTTACAGTATTGACTTCGCAGTCAATTATACCACATATATTTAAATTTCTTTTGAACGCCATGCTGCTCTGACACTTATCCTGCGCAATGAGCTGTAATTTTGTAAAAAATGTGTGAAATGTGTACCAGCACAGTAAAAACACACTATCCAAATAAAAAATAGTAACACTTTAAATGATTTTATTAAATTTTCTGTCTTTTTTGTCTGATTGGTGAGACTATGATGAACAGTTTATCAAATTAGCATGATAAATTTTAATAAGAGTAAGGGTTCTTTATCAGTATAATAATGTTACCCAATCATTCTTAATGCTAAATTTAAATATGATAGCTATTTAAAAATCTGAATAGAAAAAAAGGCAGTATTTGCCCGCTTTTTAGAGGTAAAAGTATACAAATATGTTTGTGTTCTGGATTGAAAAAGATTATCGCTAAATAGAGGCGTCCATTATGATGGTTTTACAGTAAAATCTCCATAACGGATACTCCGAAATAGAATATTACTTATATTTAGCGAACTATAAAGTGAGATTGGGTTTCTGCACAAGCCTGGGCCGTAGCTCTCCCCGCTCCCAAATTTTTGAGTCCTCCAAATTTGGTATGCAATTTTCATAAACTGATATTTTTAATTTGTTTTAAAATTTTCTTAATTTACAAATGTAGTGAAACGTCTCAATAGCAGACACCTCAAGACCGCGGAATTGTGTGTGCTATTCAGGGGTGTCTGTTTTTTTTTTTTTTTTTTTTTTTTTTTTTAGGTAAGAATATACAAATATGATATGTTGTGGATTAAAAAAGGTAGGTGTTCGTTAAATAAATGTTTCTGGTATTTAAGGGTGCTTGTTATGGAGGTTTACTGTAATACCCCCTCCCCCATAACAGACACTTCTATTTAGAGAGCACATTTTTCACTATTTTTTGTTTTCAATCTATCCTACTCTAAAAGATAACAAATAAAGTTTATGTCATTATGATATGCGTCACTTCCATTCAAATGTTCATAGTTTAATTCTACATTAAATCAATATTTATTACAATAAAATAATATTACAATACAATGGTTATACACTGAATTGCCAAAAGTCATGGGATACCTTCTAATTAGAGATCGACCGAAAGAGGTTTTTAAGACCGAAACCGAAACCGAATTTCGGTGATCTTCCCACTTTCGACCGAAACCGAAACCGAAAGTGTCAAAAAAATTTAAAAACTGATTAATGCATACATAACTGCATATAATTATTATTTTTAATTAATTAATTAATAACAGATAATTACTAATTACTTAATAATAACTAATTACGTTAATAGTTATTTTTTTAATTATACGTGTATTGAACCACATTTCTAACAAACAAACGTACATATGTGTGTGTATATAGGTTTCAAACAAAAATAGAACATCTACTATCTTACTTATAATAAAATCCAAAGGCGAGAATCTGTCTGTAACGGTACCGGGCTGTACCACTCTAGTCTGCGAGTCGACCGTAGTTAAACGCCATGTTAGGCTTACTGAAAAAGATATGCTAACACATAACCATTAAATGATAATTTCTTCTACTTGAAATAATGTCTGTTCAGCATATTTTCGTATAAAACATGTATATCATATCCAGTTATAATGTTTTAAGTTTTAAATTAAAAATAACCGATTAAACATCCGATTACCTGATGTAAACAAACAAATAATGTTGCCATTCAAAAACACAAATTCCATATCTATTCCATGAATGACTCTTTGAGCGTTTCATTAAAAAATCCGATTATGCTCTTAAAATATTCGTAAAAGCATATTAAAGTCTTTAAAGGATTTTTTTAATTTATTTCTGTAAGCATTTTATTCCTCTAAGTACTTTTTCAGAAATAGCGATGATACCTTTCGAGGCTTTGCGAATATCTACCGGTATTTTAGATATATTTCTTAAATACTGTTCTGGCGCCACCTATTGACAATAAATACAAATTATACCTTTGGAAAAAAAAATTTAATAATACAACTTTATTATAATTTACATAATAATAAAGTTGTAAAATAATATAAAATGTACATAAGCATATTTTTAAAATAAAAAAATTCAGGATGTATTGATTTATTACAAGATCAACTTTTTTTAATGATTTAAATTATTTTTATTATTAATTTTGAAAGGGAAATATTTGACTTTGTGTAAAAATTAATGCATTCTTTTAGATTATGAAGAAACTAAAAGATCGTTTTCGTATTATTGAGAGCGAAAATTAATACCTATAATTTACTTACCATAATTAATTATTGAGACCTTAATTAATTATTGAGATCGTTATTAGGATTAAGCTTTTATTTATTCAGAAAAATATTTGGAAATTTTGAGTAGTAAATCAAAAATAAAGGAAAAGATTACGTTTCGTAAAATTTACCATTAACATAAGTTATGTACATTCAGGATGTATTGAATTATTACAAGATCAACTTTTTTTAACGATTTAAATTATTTTTATTATTAATTTTGAAAGGGAAATATTTGACTTTGTGTAAAAATTAATGCATTCTTTTAGATTATGAAGAAACTAAAAGATCGTTTTCGTATTATTGAGAGCGAAAATTAATACCTATAATTTACTTGCCATAGTTAATTATTGAGACCTTAATTAATTATTGAGTTCGTTATTAGGATTAAGATTTTAATTATTCAGAAAAATATTTGGAAATTTTGAGTTGAAAAACAAAGATAAATAAAAATATTACGTTTCGTAAAATTTACCATTAACATAACTACCATTAACAGTAATATTTACCATTAACTCTGAACTTAACGGTTCAGGTCAGTTTTCCTTATTGTCGATAAACAGTATATGAATATTTTTATCAATTATTTAAAATTTTAACTGAAAACCCCAATTTCTACCCACCGTCCTAGGACGGGCATTTACACTAGTATATATATAAAACACAAACGGAAATTTCGTTCCGTTCCTTTATAACTCGAGTTCCACTGAATGGATTTTGATGGAACTTGCGTTGTTCGATAGATAATTTTTCAGGTAAGGTTTTAGTATATAACATATTGTTCTACGTACATTAGTTACAGAATTATGATAGAAAGTTCTGTTACTTTGGCCGAAAAGGTTACCATTGCTAATTTTTTGGCGACCATTATTGTTTCAGAAAGAAATAAAAAGGCTATACATCTCGAAAAATAAAAGAAAAACTGTTGCTACTTTTATTAAAAAAAAAAAAAAAAGAAAGAAAGAAAAAAGAAAGCGAAAGAAAAGAAAAAAAAGAAAAAGAGTTTTGATGAGAGATGATATTATAAAACGAAAATATTTAATTGAAACATGATTAAGAATGTTCGTAATGCTTAAAAAATTATTCAAGGGGCAAGATTGCTATTGAAACAAAATTTGGCGATTTATCTTTTGTTTTTGGCGATTTTGATTTTACTTTTGACCCCAAACAACAAGCCAAAAGGTGTTTTCTTTTGTTGCAGAAAGAATTGAAATGGCTATACATCTGGAAAAATAAAAGAAAAATCTGTTACTAATTTTATTTAAAAAAAGAAAGAAAAGAAAAAAAAGAAAAACAGTTTTGATGAGAGATTTTAAGCCAAAAGGTACTTTTTCAAGTGTACGACAGCAGTATCGCAGTATTTTTTTTTTGTACTTTTCGGTTAGCCGGGCGCCAGTGATAGATATATACATGTATATATACACGGACATGTAAATACACATATATCTACACAAATACATATATATACACTTATATGTATGAATATAATGTATATACATATATATTTATATATGTACATGTATCACTGGCGCCCGGCTAACCTAAAAGTACCTTTTTTTTTATTCAAATGCAAACTATATTAATGGCAATATACTTCTATTTACTTTTACATATATGAAATTTCGTTCCGGCTGCTTATAACTCGAGTCCTGCTGAATGGATTTTCGTAGAACTTAAACTGTAAGATAATTTTTCAGGGAAGGTTTCATTGTATAACATATCGTTTTACTTAGCTTAGTTATAGAATTATTATGGGAAGTTCTACAATCAGATCAATCCGATTATGAAAGATTAGTCTTTTTAAAAGATTTTGCCGAATGGATTTCGGTGGAACCTAACTGATAGATAATTTTCTAGGGAAAGTTTTATTATATAACATATCATTCTTCGTTGCTTAGTTCTAGAATTATAGAGGGAAATTCGAAAATCGGGTGACCATTTTTTTTAAAATCAAATATTAGCCTTTTCAGTATTTGATTCCGATTATGAAAGATTAGCCTTCTGAAAAAGTTTTACTGGACGGATTTTGATGAGTATTGTATTGTTAGTTAGTTAGATGTTATTTCAGGAATGGTTATAGTGTACTACATATTGTTCTACGTTGCTTAGTCAAACAGTTATGTGTGAAGGTTATATAGTCAGGTGAACCCGATTTCGAAAGATTAGCCTTTTTGAAAGTTTTTACTGGGCGTATTTTTTACGACTTGCATTGTTAAGTAGATAATTTGTAAGGATGATTTTAGTATATTTCATATCGTTCTGTTAGTTTTAGAATTATGTGGAAAAGTACTATAAACAGATGAACCCGATTATCAAGGATTAGCTTTTACAAAAACTTCTACTGAATGAATTTTCTTAGTTAATTTGTTTGCATTGTTATTTCGATAATTTTAGTGATGGTTTTAGTATATTGCACAGTTTTATCATTCTTTAGCAAACCCTAACTGTAAATGACCAAATAAAAGAGTTGGTCCTTACCAGCTAAAATTTTGACTGCACATTAGAAAATATAATAGCGGAATGACGTCATTTTTCAGTAATGTGCAAGGATATTCCAGGTAAATATACAGATTGCTTTCAAATACAAGGTTAAATTAAACGATATATTTCGTTTGATTTAATGTTCATTTGTAGAAACCGACCAGGCAGCGGGCGTAGCTTCCTAGTACACTGTAAAAAAAACCGCTGTAGTTTTACAGCAAAAACTGCTGGCAATATGGGTGCTAGCATATTTTGCTGTAAATTTACAGCTATTTTGTATTTCATGGATAAACAGCACTTTTGTAAATTCACAGCATTTTTTGCAGTTAATTTTACAGCAGTTCAGTTTTTTTTATTTTACAGTAAATTTGTAAATTTTTACAGCATTTTTTGCTGTTAATTTTACTGCACTCTTAATAGCATAACTGTAAAATTTTTATATTTTTTTTGTAGATATATATTTGTATCCCCCTCCCCCCCCCCCCCTGTGTATTATTCAGGGCTAGCACTAGGATTTTTCAAAATTTTAGGGAGGAATTTTAGGAATTTTTTTCCAAATTTTAGGAAAATTTTAGGGGCATTTGCGATATTTTTAACATTACAAGTATGTAATAACAGTATTTTCGTGCTAGACAGGCACATGTGGTACACTGCCAAAGAATATTCCCATCATTCCAATGAATTCAGCCCTTGTTCCATGTGCTTGTGTTGTTTGTTGCGAATGAGGGCATTTAAATTTGCACAATAACCGGCTTGATATTACAAACCGTTATAACAACTTATGCTTACTGCAATTATATTAATTAGAATTTTTAATTCCTGTATCATTGAGCCTAACCAGAATGAATGCTCTCTTTCTCTCTCTTTTGGATGTTCTCGGTGAACCTAGAGAACAAGAGGCAGGAAGCAGGGGGTGATTATGAGAAAAAAAAATTCTGAAACTAACAGAAAAACTTCTGAAAGGTTTTTTTCACACTTCTTTGTCGAAATTTGCATTTTTTCAGTGTTTTTTTTTCGACGAAACATGCATTTTTTCACGATTCTTTCATGAAATTTGCCTTATTTGCACGATGTATTGACAAACTTGCACGTTTTTTCGTGATCTTTTGACAGAATTTACGTTTTTTTCCAATAACTTTTGTCGGAATTCATGTTTCTTTCGTAACCTTTTGACGGAATTTGCTTTTTTTCGTGATCCTTTGACAAAATTCACGTTTTTCTGCAATCTTTTGACAAAATTTGCAATTTCCCCGCAATCTTTTGACGAAATTTGTATTTTTGTGCGATCGTTTGGCGAAATTTGCCTTATATGCACGATTGATTGACAAAATTTCATGATCCTTCAACGAAACTGGCGTTTTTTACCACAATTTTTTGATGAAATTCACGTTTTTTCCCTGATTCTTAGACGAAATTATCTTTTTTCCTTGATTTTTGGATGAAATTGGAGGGGTTTTTCACGATTTTTTTTTTAATCGAAATTCATGTTTATTCCACGATCTTTTTAAGAAATTCTAGTTTTTTTCCCGAGCTGTTTTTAAAAAATTTACGATCCTTTGAAGAAATTAGTGTTTGTCGCGATCCTTAGATGAACTTTGAGTTTTTTTTCAGGATTGTTTGTCGAAATTAGCTTTTTTTCTCCCACGATATCCTTGGATGAAATTTAAGTTTTTCCCACTATTCTTTGTCGAAATTTGCTTTTTTCCGCAATCTTTTGACGAAATTTGCTTTTTTCCGCAATCTTTTGACGAAATTTGCGTTGTTTTAGTGATCTTTTGAGAAAAGTTGCGTTATTTTAGCGATCTTTTGACGAAATTTGCGTTATTTTAGCGATCTTTTGACAAAATACGTGTCTTTTTCGGTGACCATTTGTCGAAATTCGCGATATTTTTCGGTGAAATTTTGTCGATTTCGAATTTTTAGGAACAAGAAGAAAATTTTAGGAGAATTTTAGGAATTTTAGGGGATAAAATAATATTTAGGAAATTTAGGAATTTTAGGGGGAATGCTAGCCCTGATTATTTATATTTATTTTGAATTTTTCTTATGATACTGAGACATATTTAACAGACTAAGAGCACTAAGTGTTATCTTTATGCTTACTTATATCATTGTTGTAATAACATTTTATATAATCAATTCTATTATACATATGTAAGATACAAATTTAGCACCATAAAACTAAATTATAAAATACACCAAAAAAATAATAAATAGAAAATTTCAAAGTATTATAACTCACTGCAAAGAGTGTTTCATATGCCAATTTCAAGTAGAATACTATACAATATGCATCGAAAACACTCAAAATATCTCTGGATACGAATTATTTTTTATTGTTAGATAATGAACAAAAAAAAAAAAAAAAAAAAAAAAAAAAAAGCTATCTGCTGATATTTAATGCTGCAATAATAGTAAACAAACTTTTGAAATATTTTATGAATTAGTAAAATAGCGTATCCAGATTACTCAATAAATAAATTGAAAATCGCATTTAAAAATTTTAAAATAAATGCACGTAAAGAATAATCGATAAAATTTGAATATCACTGGCACAAAATCATCTTTAGTTGTAGTAAGACTGCTATTAAAAATTTAGTGAAGTACAATAAAATTCATTAACTAAATAACACTATTTAAATAAGCACACAAAGTGAACCTAAACTTTTGGAGAATAAAATAATAATTATATGATTTAGATTAGTAATTATATTAAAATACAAACGGATAAAATGAAGTTTTGAAAAATACATAAAAGCGAAATAAAGCATATCTAAAGAATAAGGAACTTCGTTTCCTTTTTCTTTTAATGTGATACTAAGTAAATAATAATAAAGTTTTATGAGAAAACGCTAAATAAATTACTTAAAAATTAGATAAACTGCTAAAATAATGTTTTGTTATAATTGAAGCCAAAATATTTAATCTTTATACACGTTATTGACGTGAACGTTTATATACAATACACGTGGTCATAAGCGAAATTTGTATCTTACATTATATAAGAGAACTGACTATTTTATGGTTATTAAATCAATGACAAAAATAAACATAAAAATAAAACTTACCCTTAATTTTTCAAATATTTATCCAGTCTCTATGCTCTAGTTTGTGTATCCAAAAACGACATTATGAATCGCAATAATAAGCACATATGAAGAACGACGCTACCATCGAACGACACTAACGCTAATAATACCCTGCTCTCTGGTCACTTCACACGCACCTGTGGGTAATCTCATTTGGAATGCGGTCCGGGTGCTTTCGCCGATCTTAAAAATACGACGATTCCTGTAAATCGGTATTGAAATTACAAAAATGCTGTTTTTTAATGTGAGTGAAGCTATTCACTGCAAAATCAGCAGTATTTTCCCCCGTTTTTTTTTACAGTGTATATGATAAAATAATATTACACTTGCATGGAAATTAAGTGCATAGATATGATAAGACCCCATTTAAGTCAAACGACCAAATAAAGCGTAATGTAATAATAGTCAAAGTAGGTATAAGGATCAATAAATGACTATGAGGGACACCATAACCATTACAAAAAATAAACAGAAAGACAAATCCATTGTGTTATTTTCACATTTTGTGTAATAATGCATTTGTACAAGGTACCAATGTTTCAGAAAAAATGTGGACGTTACACATGAATGTGACATACGTCATACAAAATTAAAATATTATTCATGTAAAATAGATTTAATGATGTGTGGAGGATAGCCAAAATTATGTGCAAGCACATTTAATTTTTGCTTTTAATATTTTATTTCTGTGAACACAATGTGAACCTATGCCCTATGCGCATATGTGAGTACGATACTAACCACTTGGGGACGAGCAACACGTATACGTGACGCATAAGGTGCTCAGAATCCTCGATTATTCCCACCAGTAACTTTTTATTGTGAACTTCGCCTTATTTAATGACAGCATTTCTGAGATTCAATTGGGCTAAAATTTCTGTTTTGAAAAACCGGTGGAAAAAGATTAAAAATTCTATAAAGGACGCTCGTCGCGAAGGGGCTAATAAAGACTGATTTATGTAAACATGAACTATAGTGTATGAATGTATTAGCATTAAAAGGAAAATCGGTGCACTCATCATATATATAAATAGTAGAGAAGTTTTGTCATTAATTTTTGTGTCATCTCAGGTGATTCTTAAATTAAAAAAAATGAATTTTATTAATGATAACATTTTCCCTATGTTGTAAATTGTTGTGATACTCAACAGGTAACAAAAAGATAGAAAGTGATTTCATAGAAAGAATAATGATATCATCAACATACCTTAAAAACAAGTTGGAAATTGTACGTGAAATTTGAGAGTTGAAATTCGTTCTTACTACAACTAGTTTTATAAATATTCAGACCTTGGTGCAATAGCTGTTGCACTCTTATGCACAAATACATGAATACAAAATTTATTTTATGTGATGATTTTCATGTTATAGATTTATTTTATGAAATTAAGTTTCAATAAACTTTAACTTAATAAAACTTAATAACTTAATAAAACAACTAATTATAATTCTGTTACATTAAAATTATACTATAAGCAAATATCCAATACAAGACAATGTAAAATAATCATCGTTATTATTTCATTGAAATGAATTATATCGTCTGTTATTATGATATGATTAATTTCCGTGATAAAATAAGTACATTTTATGTTAGCAACATTTTATCTTTTGTTGACATTTACTGAAAATTCCCACGGGAAACTTAAGCATAGCTTTGAAAATTTCAGAACTTGAAATCAGTGATGGGTGACATCGATCTTTTTAATCGATTTAATCGATACTATGGCCAGATCGATTTAATCGATGTTATCAAATTTATATCGATGTCGATCTTTTTTATCGATTTAATCGATACTATGGCCAGATCGATTTTATCATTTTTTTTATCGATGTCTCTACGAATATTATCTTTCGTTTATTTTCTTTCAAATCGTCACTGCAGATCGATCTTATCACCATCAGAGAATAGTGTCTAACGAAATCTAATAGATTATAGATCGATCTCTCTAGCACTAAATTCCATGTATTTATTCTTTCACTTTGATTATTTTAGTGGCAGAGATGAGCAGCTGTTGCTTTCAAATTTCGTATAAGTAAGGGATTCGCGTCACATTTCGGGTGGGCGCGAACAAAATTAGGAAATATAATAGGCCGATTTGTTTGAAAGTTTACGATATTTTATAACGCATAACATAAATTTTAAGAATTAGCTAGCCTAAAAAATTACGGGGAGCGGGGGGGGGGGGGGCGTTTTGACCTTTCGGGAGGAGGGGGAGGGGAGGGGCGCGAACACAATTAGGAAATACAATAAGGCGATCTGTTTGAAACTTTACGACATTTTATAACACATAAAATAAATTTAAAAAATGAGGCTGCGTCGAAAATTATAGGGAGGGGGGGGAGCGCGTTTTGCCCACAAAGGAGGGGTACTTTTTTTAATTTTGCGCACATCCCTCATGTTATATATCGTTGGAAAGATCTGTGATCGCTTAATCATATTATGCATCTCCGGTATTCATCCCCCCACTTCCCTCCCACAAGAGGGGTACTTTTGCACTGAATGTTGCACACAACCCTCATGTGATATATCGTTGGAAAGGTCTGTGAACGTGTGTGTGGTGTGTGTGTGGTTTAATCACGCTTTTTCATATTATGACCGGTATACGGTGCCGACTCGACAACTATAGCCTTAACGATTTCAGTGCCCAAAGTTCGTGTAGAACAGATTGCGCCACCTGTGGTGGAGCGTGGAACTAATGGATATTGCAGCGCGTGCACAGCACGGCTGCTATACGGTGCCGGAGGCGGCGGGGACCCGAGTTGGAGGTTCGTTCAGTTATAGTTTTATACTATTCTGTGTGCAAATTGAGGAATTGTCCGGTGGCGAAAGCAGCGGGGACCCGTGTCGGAGGTTCGTTCGGTTAGAGTGTTACACTATTCGATGTGAAAATTACGGAATTATCTGGTGCGTGCTTAGCACGACCGGTGTACGGTGCCGAAGGCAGCGGGGACCCGAAACGGAGTTTCGTTCGGTTCGAGGTTTATTATATTTGAGGTTTTACAAGATTCGAGGCCCCGATGTATGTTAAGGGCCTACTAGCGGGCGCGCCCGCTAGTAAATAATATAACTTTTATATTTTATTATATTATAACAACCAATAATTATAGGCATTTATCAATAATTAATTAACAATGTAGTTAAATAATGTAAAACAAATTCAATTATGAATATTTAATTTTTAAATATATTCATATTTTTAGTTCGTTAATATTTAAATTGATTGAAATAAAGTACTTAAAAGTTTGTTTTTTAGGAAATTAACATTGAATATGTTTTAACCATTTTATAATCATAAATATTATTAATTTAATAGACGTTTAAATATAGATATATATTTAAATATTGCGGAATATTATTACTAATTATTTAAAATTTTGTGCAAACTTTTTTATGGTACATATGTTTAAATAACATGTTTACTTGACATCAATCTTGAAATTTCTTAAATCTTCATATGTTTTGTCATGTATGTAATGTCATACTATTTCAAATATACAGAAAATGATTTGTAACGCTGCGGTGCACAACAAGATGCTGAATTTTGAATATGGTGTGCAGCGACCCATGCCGACAATCTCTTGGGAGAATGGTGGTGGTGCGCAGGTGGCGGCGCCCCCACCGTACATAACGCACACAGGACTCTCCTGGTCGTGTGCGTTAAAAGTTTTTCAAAACTTGGGTACGGTGATTGACCCGCCTAACGGCGGTTCTTGGTTTTATCACTCATATACAGGGACACAGGAAAGTGTTCGGTTACAGTACTGTCTCTGAGCAACAATTGCTAGAAGTGCGTTTTCAGTTGTGGTATGCGTTTTTAAATAAAACAACTTTTTGCATATTACGTGACGTGTATACATTATATAGATCGTATACAGAGCCGTACAAAATAATCTGAAAACATTTCTGTTTAGTGATGGAAATTGCTAAAAGGGAATTCCCAACTGCGTTAAACATTTCCTAACTGAATTAAATTTTAGCATATGTTCTATGTATATACAAATCTATAAATCATATACAGAGATTGCCAAAAGAATTTGAATCATTTTCCGACCTTAGTTGGTAATTGTCCGAAATTGAGTTTTCAAATGTTTTATGCGTTTTCCTAATTATTTTCTTAGATATAATTTTTCACCTTATTAAACGATGGAGTTTTGTTACAATATTCTGAATGTGTTGGAAAGTGCTTCATAGTCTATGCTTGAAGTATGATTTTTCTTTCTTGTTGAAATATTCTTGTTGTTTTAATTATTCACAACATGTAACTGATTTGATTTGTTCTTTTGTAAATTTTACCAATCACACTTTTTTCCTATATATTTTCTGAATAAACTGCAGATATTTGTCTTATTTAGAGGTTAAATGGGGAAAAAAAAGGAAAATATGCTTCGGTAAATACTTATGTGGGAACTGAAGGGTTAATTAAACTGTTTTAAATACCCAACACAAAATAACCTTACATAATCATTGAATGTTTGGAGAGGTGCTCGTATTGGTATAAGACTTTAGAGCAGTAATGGAAAAGCAATTGACTCAACAAAAAGAGAGGGCGAAAACAGTATTTTTATTCACATCTAATTTATACGCTTTGTGAGTGCCAGTCCCAGCTGCTCCAGAAACGAAAAATCCAATATCCCTGGCTTTTTGGTAGGAAATTAAGAGGGAAGCACCTGACTAGTTTTCTCTTAAAAGACTAATTGGTCCACTTTGTTAAAACAATAGTCAGGAAATGTTTTTGTCGTTAAATATATTACCGACATTAAAAATTTACAAGATAATCAAGAAAATTAAAATATTCGTTAAATATATGCCAACCCGAATAAATAAAGAGAAAAGTTTATAATTTTCACTCATCCTTACTGCAGTTGTTTAGGAGCTGATAAATGTAAATATAGGGGAATTTTTTAATCATTTGTTCATTCGCTTGTGAAAAATTAATTAAAATATGTATTAAACGATACAATGATTTGGGGCGAACCTCAAAAATGTCGGCACTATAATTCATTTCACAACAATAAAATAATAGTAAAATAATGTAAATGTCTGTGTAATTAAAAAGAAAAAACTTAAAAAGAATAGTTGAGTATCATTATACTACCAGCTGGCTAACGCCCGCTAGCGGGCCCATAATTACATCGGGGCATCGAATTCATACGAACATCGTAAAAAAACTGTCACAATACTTCGTTTATAGCAGTTTACGACTGGCAAATGGAAAACTTATTTTTTGTAGGGAAATTGCAAAATTCCAACTTATTACTTACCCATCATACGTAGCATAGGGTAAGTCATGTAATCGTTTTGAAAATCGAAAAAAAATTTTTGACGGATTTACACGTTTCAGACACTAGAGATTCCGAAAAACATATTTTTAGAAAAAAAATTTTGCCGTCCGTCTGTGTGTGTGTGTCTGTAAACGCTCTATCTCCCGAAAAAATTTAGATACAGACTTGCAATTTGGTATGTACTTAGTATGTAATAATGGGAAGAAGCCTATTTCATTTCAATAACCTCGATTAACCGGAACTATTTTTTTCGGACTCTCGAAATATTCGTTCTGATAAAAGGTATATAAAAATTTTCGAAATTGTTTAGTTTAAGAAATGAATATAAAAGACAATAAAAAACATAAATTTTACATAAAGCATGAAGTCGATCGGATAATTAGTTGCCGAGATACAGGGGCGTAAACCACCCTAGTCGCATAGGGGGGTGTAGACTCATAAATTTTCGACTCCAAGAAGGAAAATTTCCGAGTACTATGAAAAACAAAATGCCGACTAATATATGATATATATACAGTAGAATCTCGATTATCCGACGTAATTTAGATCGAACCTACATCGGATAATCGAAATTTCCCGATAATCTAGAATTTATCAATAATCATCTAGTTTAATGTGCAACATCGTCATCGAACTGTTATTATGACAACTTAAACTGCTAAATAAATATCTAAATTCAAATTATACATGAAAATTCTCCTTCTCTTTTTAAATTCTGCAGCTGTGAAAATTCCTGCTTGTGAAAAGATGACAAAAGGGGTTTTGTTCCCTGTTTTTGCTTACAATCAGAGGGTGCAATAACATTCGAATGTTGTGGCATTCGGCAGTATGGCCTCCCAAATTTCAAAATTTGGAGTGCTTTTGTTTCGAACAGGGACGTGTACACAGGGAGTGTGTGGGGGGGAGGGGGGGAAGAGTACACTTACACCGGGATCGGAGCTTGCGGTAGCTCAAGCTAATTTAAAAGGAATTCTAAGAAAGAGGAATCAAAATATTTATCTGTACTGGTAGTTCGGAAAAGACTGTTTGCATACACAAGAAATGTGAAAAAAAATCGCTGTAAAAAAGGTCCAGTAAACCGACGTCGCTTTACGGAGAGTTCCGGTTAAACGAGGGTCGGATAACGGAGGTTCAACTGTATCTATATATTTGTTTGTATATATATATATTCATGCCCAAAAGTTTAGCATATATGATAAAAACGAAGAAAGGGTATAGATATATCTTACGAAATTATTTAAACTTTATAGGAGAAATTCACTAGATAATTATGACTTAGCAGTATCGAGATAGTCAAAAAAGTTTTAAAGCACTGATATTGATTCCTTTTGAATTATTAATATATGTCTCTAAAAATAAGTGGCGAAATACTATGATTAATATGTGTAGAAAATTACGGTTTGGAACTCCAGACTGCTTTGTTTGATAGCGATATATCTTGTTTCTAAATGTACCAAATTTTATGAAACTGGATTGAAGAGCTGCGGATTCGTTGCCCGTTTATTTACCCATAAAGGGCTTAATGCATTTTACTTTTCTGTGTATGGCATACTTATTCATATAGACTCCAATCCAGATAGAAATTCATAAAGTTCTGAGTTAAGCATAAGGACTCCTGCTACCTGTGTACGTCTACGACATTAAAAAAAGCCAAAATTTAAAAGATTGAAATTTTTCGAATGAACAAAACTCATATCCATTTCTTTGTACTTCAATAAAATTTAATCAAATTTTGTACGTTTAGTAACAAGATATATCGCTATGTAACAAAGCAGTTTCGAGTTCTAATCCGCATTTTTCTACACATATTAATCATGGACCTTGACCCCTAATTTTTAGATAAATTTATTAATAATTCAAAAGGAATCAACATCAGACCTTTAAAACTTATTTGAGTATCTCGATACGCGAAATCATAATTATTTTGTGAATTTCATCTATAAAATTTAATAATTTCGTAAGATATTTAAGATTTTCTTTCTTCGTTTTTATCATATATGCTAAAATGTTGGACATGAATGTATTGATGTCAAGACACACATACATGTGTGTCTTGATTCCAATTGGAGAAACTTACTTAACAAATATACCAATACATGTTTAATATTAATCACAAATGAAAACTTGTTTATAAAAGTAATTTAAATATATCCTTTTAAACATTGTGATCATCAGGAAAAGCTTGGAAGAGACGTGGAAGTTCTATCTCTCTATTTTTTAGCAATCAGTTAAATTTTTTTAGTGTTTCTTTCTGATTAAAATTGAAATCTGTTTGCTTGGGGAATATTTTAAAGACATGAATTTGTCAAAAATTAGGGATTTCGTAATTTAAGTTTATAGTTCTTTCTAACGACATACTTTAAAGCAGTGTAAAAATTTGGTGTCATACCTGTTTTTCCGACTAAACAAAATGTAGTAATAATAATGTATATAAAAAAAATCGAATACAATTGGTTAAGGAAAAAGAAAACGAAAGTATTATTTCTGATAGAAGTAAATTCATATAGATTGTAAAATATCCAGATTGTTTCGAGATAAAAATTTAAAGTATTTTGGGTGTTTTCAATTTTTATCCTGTATCATTATAAATTTCTTTAAACACATTTTTAAATCAATCTAAAATTACATAAAAAAGTACAAAAAATTCACATCTTTTTAAAATAAAATAATAAGAAAATACAAAATTAGTAGTACAAAAAATAAAACCATAATTATTTTCGATTAAAGGTAAAATTCTTGTAGAGTGGAAAATATCCAGATTTTGATACGGAAAAGTACTAAATATTTGCAATTCAGTTTTGAATTTTAATAGGATATCACCTGAATTTCGTGATACACATATCTAACTAAATTTAAAGTTAGATACAAAATGGAAGTTTCTTCACTTCAGTCAGTATATCTTAAAATTTCCAGTCTAAACTAAAAGCTTTCCGATTATAAATAAATCGGGTTGGATCTCGATATCTCGAAGTCAAAGGCCACAGAAAAAAAGTGTTTCTTATTTAATTAAAAACTACAAAAACATTATTCCAATTCATAAGTTTTTATAGGTTAATACCTTCTTTTTTTTTTTTTTCAAATAAACATACTTTTTTCCGATCGAACGGAAATTTTTCGTTAATTCCAAAGAATAAGTTTTTATAGGTTAATACCACTTTTTTTTTCGACTAAACGAACTTTTTTCCGATCAAACGGGAATTTTTCGTTTTCCCAATGAATAAGTTTTTATAGGTCAATACCACTTTTTTCCGACTAAACGAGCTTTTTTCCGATCAAACGGGAATTTTTCGTTTTTCCAATGAATAAGTTTTTTATAGATTAATACCACTTTTTTCCGACTAAACGAATTTTTTCCGATCAAATGGGAATTTTTTCGACTGATTTTTTCGTTTTTCCAATTAATAAGTTTTTATAGGTTAATAAAACTTTTTTTCCGACTAAACGAACTTTTTTCCGATCAAATGGGAATTTTTCGTTTTTCCAATGAATATGTTTTTATAGGTTAATACCACTTTTTTTCCGACTAAACGAACTTTTTTCCGATCAAACGGGATTTTTTTCGACTGATTTTTTTCGTTTTTCCAATTAATAAGTTTTATAGGTTAATACCATTTTTTCCGACTAAACGTACTTTTTTCCGATCGAATGGAAAATTTTCCGACTGACTTTTTCGTGGGGGGGGGGGGGTGTTGCACCCCCCCCGTACCCCCGCAGGATTTACGCCCCTGCCGAGATATTTGGAATCCTACTTTCCACACTCTTCGATTTTTCATGACCCTGTATTTCATCCAAATTTTACTTTAAAGATATATTTTAATTGGAAATTTGATGCTTAATCAGATGCAATAAACCGCTAGTTAATAGGATTATTATTTTTGGAGTTATAAGGAAAAACCTCTTTCAAGCAATTCAGTAACCGAGCCTTTAAAGTTTATGACGTCATCAAGCCACGATTTTATTTGAATTGCAATGCATTTTATAAGTAGTTTACACATTTTTATTTTAATATTTTACATTATGTATATCCGTGATGGGTAAGTATTACGGTGGCCCCCAACGACAAGTTTTTTTATTGTCACTAAAAATGGCTGAAAACAACATTAACCGATTAGAAAAATCTTATAATATGCCTCCAATCTTGTGCAAAGAAGACTTGTAAGATGAAATAAAGTGTCAAACTTTCCGTATGGTCAAACATCCCTAGTTTCCCCTATATTCATTGTATGTCCTGTTATAAACTATTTTCTCAAAAATGAATTTATGTTGTTCAGATTGGATCAGGATTAAGAACTTGCTGTTAGTGTCGAATTCAGGTTAAAGTGGTTCTGGTACAAATTGGGTGCGGGTCAACGAAAATCGTCTTTTCAGATTCGATTCGGTTTTCGGAATGATGAAGAAAATTCTTTGTTTGGTTCGAATGGAGTTTGTATTAATTTCAAATGAAAATTTTGGGGTTCAAATTGTAGGACTCTACGGCAAATTGTCTGATAATTTTTTGTTTCTGGGCATGTTAATTAAAAATATTTCCAAATTATACATTTTTATGTCTCATACTATATATAAATTAAAACAAAAAAGTTTTCATAAGATTACTTCAAGTATTTTCCTTTTAAGGAAAATTTTAACTTTTTACTTACGGAAACATTCGCACTTTCTACATTCACGAAATCATTTTCATGCTGAAAATATTAGTTTAAGTATTAAAATGAAAATATTCTTATTCTGCATTAAGACATTCTTATTTTGTATGAATATATTCTTATTCTGCATGAAAATATTCTTATTCTGTATGAAAATATTCTCATTCTGTATAAAGATATTCTTATTCTGCAAGTTTAAGCAAATCGGATTCTTACTAGAAAAAACAATTCGAAAAAAAAAAAAAAAATCATAGCTGTTTTATTTGTCGTGATTGATAAATAGTTTTATTCATGCTTGAAAACATTATTATTCTGCAAGTTTAAGTAAATTGGATTTGTACTAGAAATAACAACAATTCAATAAATAAATAAATGAATAACTAAATAAATAAATAAAAATTACTGGAGTTTTATTTGTCGTGATCGATAAATATTCTTATTCTGCAAGTTTAAGCAAATCGGATTTGTGCTAGAACAAAAAATCTAAAATCTATATATATATATAGGAGTTTTATTTGTCTTGATTAATAAATATTCTTATTCTGCTTGAAAGTATTCTTACTCTGGGAGTTTAAGCAAATCGGAGTTGTACTAGAAATAACAACAATTGGGGAAAAAAATCAAAGTTTTATTTATCGTGAATGACAAATATCCTTAATCTGTTTGAAAATGTTTTAATCTGCAAGTTTAAGCAAATCGGATTTGTGCTAGAAATATCGAGATGGAATAACCAAGTCTATGGCTAAAAATTACAACAATTGGAAGAAAAAAAATCACAGCAGTTTTACTTGTCGTGATTGATAATTTTCTTATTCTGCTTGAAAATATTCTTATTCTGCAAATTGAAATGAATTGGATTTGTGCTAGAAAAAACAACAATTTGAAAAAAAAAATCCTAGCAGTTTTATTTGTCGTGATTGATAAATATTATCATTCTGCTTGAAAATATTATTATCCTGCAGGTTTAAGAAAATTGGATTTGTGGTAGAAACAACAACAATTTGAAGAAAAAAAAAATCGTAACAGATTTATTTGTCATAATCGATAAATATTCTTATTCTGTTTGAAAATATTGCTATTCTGCTTGAAAATGTTATTGTTCTGCGTGAAAATATTATTATTCTACAAGTTTAAGCAAATTGGATTTGTGCTAGAAATAACAACAATTCGAAAAAAAAAAAAAAATGTATATATAGCAATTGTTTTTGTCGTGATTGATTAATGTTTTACAATGTTGAGCAAATCGAATTTGTGCTAGAAAAAAACAACAATAAAAAACAAATCATAGCAGTTTTATCTGTCGTGATTGATTGATTTTCTCAATGAAAACGAAGAAATATTTCTTTCTAATATTGTATCAAACTATGATAGATTTGAAAGCAAAATTAACTTTTGGTTCAGAAGCTTTTTGCTTTCAGAGAGAGATGAGTTATTTGGCTGTAAAAACTGGGAGAACACACCAAGGGGTCAGAACAGCAAGGGATTCCCAACTTCCCTCCGCGTTCTCCTACTGTGTAATGGGAAGTCTCAAGTTGTTGTTTAGAAAGGGGATTCCTTATTTTACTACTCACTGAAACGCTAATTACCACACGAAGTTCCACTTGTAAATGAAGAAATAGTCTAGCTTCTGCAATAAAGATTTTAAAAATTTCAGTGGCGTTGTTCACTAAAAGCCTAAGGCATTGTAACAAACACTGTAAATCACTGGCGTACGCAGGATTTTCGTTAAGAGGAGGGGTGCAATGAAAAATAATTGGTTACCTACCTTCGGTCGTGATATACACCCTGGCAAAATAATGTGAATCCGGATAATGAAGTAACATTATACCAATGTCTCATGAATATGATGTCATTTTGTATTGCGTCTGAAGCTGCTCTTACATAGTGAAGAATTTCTAGTGCAAAAGCGAAAAATTCAGTGATATTTTCAGTGATAATTTCAATTATATTTTCAAAACTTTTTTAATATTACAAAATTTTAGGAAGGTTACGGAAATCGGTGTGCGGGAATTTTTTAACCCTTTTATTTATACCGTTTGCTTAGAAAACTAAAAGAAAACGGAAAACTGAAGACATTCAATGGTGAATGAGAAGGTATATTTTCATATTTACATTTAAAAGAAGTAAGCTGTACATTTTTTCTTCTAATTCTTACATTTTTCAAAGATTTGGGAGGGGTGTGTGGGAGGACCTCCTATGCACCGATCTTAAAGAAGCTGAGGAGACAATTAGTATTCATGTATCCCACTCTGGTGTTACAAATGCACTAAAAATTCTTCGCTATGTAGAGCAACATTCAGACGCAACACAAACTGACGTCATATTAATGAGACGTTGGCATATGATTGCTACATCCTCCAGATTCACATTACTTTATAAGACAATTAGAAAAAAAAGAAAAGAAAAACACCCTCATCTCAGAGAATTGATAAATGCTTATATTAATCAGTTCATCAAAATGTTTCACTTGTTAAAAATGTTTCTTTCTAATCATTATTAAAGTAACACACTAATCTGCATGAAAAAAATGTTTTTAGTTTTTAATACTAACTTTTTTTATTTACTTCTAATTACATTAAAATACTCCTTATTTCATAAAATACTAAAAATAAGTAAATAAATAAATTAGCTCAGGTTATTCGAGCTTTCAGATTAGAGATGTTTAGGATTAAAGGTGTTTAATTGTATTTTTTTATTAATTTTTAATTGGCTGTAAATAAAATATTTATAGCTTCCAAGACGTGTAGTTTTTATTTACAAGAATTGAAGTTCAATCTTTTAAATCAAAATACGGGCCAAAATTTTTAATGCGTAATATTAGCTCTATTTGAATACTTTTGATCGTTTAATGTACTTTTTCATTTATATTTATGGAGGTATAACATAATGCTATTTGTTTTAATTGCACAACTTTTATTTTATATTTAGCATGCTCAAAAAGTTAGATCGTTAAGATTTTGCATGCTAACATTTCTTAGATATTTAGAAAACATCCATGCATTTTGACTATAAAATCCCTTTAGTAAATCCATTCTAACTCATTCACAAAAACTCATCTATTATTTTTCTTATCAAGGGAAGGGGTTCAGATGTCACCACGTCTTGATCAAGTCAAAATGGGGCGCATGGCCTGTTATTCATTTTAGGGCACTTTCCCCTAATGCTTTAGAATACATTATACAGGGTTCGCAGTGTTTCTAAAATATTCTACCTTTGCAACCACTATTTTAAAACAAAAATCTTCGTGGTTGATTCCTATAACATCTACTATAGACATATACCACAAATTTCACTGTTTCATAATATAGTGGTAGCAAAGGTAGAAAATTTTAGGAACGCTGGGAGTAACATTATAAACATACTGTTCAACCACGCTTCTAAGAACCCTGGTTGGCAGAGTGCCAAGCCGATTCCATTCACATTGTAGGGAGAATAGCCCCGGCAAAAGAAGCTGAAATCACCACTCTTTATCTTAGACGGCTTACGGACTTCCCCATTTTCGGCATGGACTAGCCATTTTCGCCCATGCGCAGTTCGTTGCAGGTTTCTATCAAGCGTGGTGCATCAGTATGAATATTTATTTATTTAGATCAATTTAGATTTTGTCTTTGCCCTCATTCTACTCACACCTTATTCTACTATGTATTGTATCTCTGCGAAGTTTAGGTTAGTTAAACTAAATTCTGCCGTGCTACAATTCATTAAGGATCATAGCCAGCAGGGGCCAACTCTGCTTTCTTGACAGTGTGGGCTCGGAGGCCCTTCCATTTGTCCCAGTCAAGTGATCGGCCTATCACGGAAACCCCAGTGTTTAGTTTTCAAGCAAGCTTTACTGTAAAAAATCTGCGTAATGTTCCTGACTTTTACTGTGTAACATTCCTGGGTTTTCTCGGATTATTTCTGCTGATCCGAGAATGCCGAGAAATCAGGTGTAACATCTTCCACAATGTTGGGTAACTTTTCGGAATACTTCTGAAAGTGGAATTTACTGATCAACTGTGAAACGTTCCATATAACAATATAATAAATTATAACACGTTGTAATAATATATTTACTTTTAAATGATAAAGGTGTAAAATTAACAACTTAATATAAATTAAAATAACTTTTATTAGTTGTTTTACCATGTTTCGACTCTTTCCGAGTCCTTTTCAAAAACAAAATGAGAATATTCTAAAGTTGCACGGGCTTTGAAGTTATTATTTTAATGTACTTTTTAAAAATTACGCACGTTATATATTATTTTTTACTTGGTTGTTTATTTTCATATCTTTGACCATGGAGTAACTCTAGCCACAGTTTCGTTAAATTAAAAGATGTATTAGTTGTTTTACATGTTTCGTCTCTTTCCGGGTCATTTTCAAAAACAAAATGAGAATATTCTAAAGTTGCACTGGCTTTGAAGTTTATATGTTTACTGTTTATATGAACGCTCCATATGTTTTGTGTGTCACATTCCTTAGTTTTCTCAGGTATACTTTTGAACTTTTGTGTAACTTTTCGGATTTATTGTAAAAGAGAAATTATCGGTGATCTGTGTACACTATAAAAAAAAATTCTTTGAAAATACAAAAGATTTTCCGTAAAATTTACGGAGAAGTTTCATTTTTCAAAAACTTCAGTACAGTTTCTGTAAATGACATTAGTTCCGTTAAAGAGATGTCAAACCCGTAAATATGCAGAAAGTTTACCGTAAATTTAATGGATTATTTCCGTATTTCTTTCAAAAAAGTACAATGTCCGTATTTCTTCCAAAACAGTTCAATTTTCGTAAATAACGCTTAAAAGTTGCGTACAGAATTCGCCTTCTTTGAAATGCGAATTAAGATTGTTGTATTTACTAGAGTTCTTCTAGGATACAAGCCTGGCCCGGTTCGACCCGCTGATCCATTCTAAACGAGGCCATGTCAATTTTTTGTGAAAAGGATAGTAATAGTTATATTTTTTAAATGAAATATTTAGAAATTTATTTTATTTTTATAACTTACAGAAAAATATATTTTTTAAATCTACTTTTTTTTTCTTGATAGTGCTTCAAAATTATGATTTTTTTTTCACTAATTTTTAAAAAATTATTTTAACTTTTTTAACGTGAGGCAATATTAGGATATTTAAAGGTTTATAACATAATATCTCTGCAAATTATCGCTATGCAAATTGGTATTAAACTAAACGGATTTGGCTTATAAATTTATGAATTACACTAAAATTTATTATTTTATAAATTATAATTTTACAAAGTTTATAATTTTTTCCTTAAATTTATAAAATTAGTTAATATTTTTTCTTTACTTTTATAAAAAATGAAGTTTATAATTTTATAAAGTTTTTAATTTATTTCGTTAGTTTATATTTTTATAAATTAATTTAAATAAAATTAATAATTCCATATTTAATCTTACCTATCCCTAGGTCATTAATTTCAAAATTTTCTCTAAAAATCTATTTTTTTTAATATTTTAAAAACCATCCAGTTTAACAGAACCGTACGCAAAAGCTCTCAGCATACAGTGGTGGCCAAAAGTGTAGACATTTCTTGAAAGTTTCATGTTTTTCAACTTTGTGTGCTTGTAGAATATATCAATTTTCACTTAAATACAAAAGTTTATATATGAAATTTAAGGTAATTTAAGGTAATTTAATGTAGAATTTAATAATAAAAACAGTATTACAATATCTGTATTACAAAAAAAGTTATGCAACTAAGAGTAAGATCTATCTTAGATTTGCATTTTTTTAAAGTGATACTTACACAATCAATACTTAGTAGGATAACCCTTATTTTTTAATACAGCTTCACAGCGTCTTTTCATCGGGTGAACGAGTGTTTGGAGTTCATCTTTCGCAATCACATGGTGCCAAGAATCAATTATAGCTTCAATAAGTTGTCTTTTATTGGATGGACGTTTTTTTCATACAAGAATTTTCAAACGTCGCCACAAATTTTCAATTGGATTGAGATCAGGGCTGTTTCCTGGCCATGGTAATATATCTATGCCTTTATTTTGAAACCATGCTTTGCATACTTTTGCTGTGTGGCATGGAGCTGAATCCTGCTGAAAAATAAATGGTGCGTTGTTGGGGAAGAGATCTCTGATGGATGGAAGGTATCAATTTTGGTTCCAGGACAGTTTCAATGTATTTTTTGGCATTCAGGATGCCATCAATCACTTGAATTCGGCCCACACCCTCTGCAGACATACATGCATGCCCAAATCATGACATTTGTTGGGGTTTTTGTATAGTTGCTTCAATGCAATCAGGATGAAGTGCTTCTCCTACTCTACGTCTCACGTATTTTCTACCATCACTACCAAAGAGCGATATTTTACTCTCGTCGCTCCAGATTACTTGCTTCCATTGATTTTCTGACCATTTAATGTGTTCTTTTGCCCACTTAACTAGTTTTTCGCGCTGCTTTTGATTTAAATATGGTTTTTTCCTTGGAATTCTAGCTTGTAGTCCAAATCCTGATAACCTTCTTCTTATTGTTCTTGAACTTACTGCAATACCCAATGCATTCATTTCACATCTAATGGCATCTGATGAAATTTTTCTATCTTGAAGGCATAGCCGTTTAATTTTTCTATCGGCAGTAGCACTTGTGCATTTTTTTCGGCCTGATTTGGCCTTATTTTCCACTGATTTTGCTTTTTCATAACGTAAACAGAACTTTCATACACCAGAACAAGTCACTGAACCACTAACTTGTCTTGCAATTTCAGCATAAGAGAGGCCATTTTCTCTCAATATGACAATTCGGCTTCTTTTGTGTAGATGTTCAATTAGTTCTTCTTGTTGATGACATTGTTTAAAATTAGTTTGATTAAAAAAAAGGACTTTAAATATTCAAAAACAGCAATACTCTATTTAATTGTACTAGGTATATATGATTACATAAAATAAGAAAAAAATATATATTGAATATTTAACAGAGCACTTACTTTCAAACTTGTCGAATAAATCTTGAATCTAATTTTTTTTTTTTTTTCACAAATATCCATGTCACTCAGTGCACAAACCGGACCACCTGCCAATGTATGTAAAGTTGTCAGAAGAACTCATAACAACAATGTAACCTTACGCATTATCATGGTGGCGCAGGATTTCCTTCCGAAGAATAAAAATGTAATATTATTCCCTTATTTCCAGGGTATATTGCATTGTTTTCCTATAAATGAACATCTTTTATGTCGTCATGAATGAAATAAATCATTACAAAGTACAAAATTATCATTTCACTTGAGTTTGATAACGCGGGTTGGTACAAAATTGAGAAATAATAGGCTCATTTTTGATCCAAACATACTCAATTCGATTTGAGTACATTGATTTACTCATTTTTGAGTACTTCATTTTTTTAGTGAACCGAATTCTTTTGTGTGACATTGTAAATTGAATGACAAATACTTTGCACTCCATATTCTACAGAAAACATGTTTTATTGCACATCAGAAATCCATATCAGTGTTATTATACTTGAAAATATACGACATCATTAAAATACACAGCAAACGATTATTCCCATAGATCATAATGTTTCTTTTGAATGTCGCTGTAAACGAACTATAAATGCTACGCACTCCATTTTTAATAGCGAACATCCCATAGTGAACATCAATGACACATATCAATTACATGGCAATCAGATTATATTTAAGCGATTTAAAGCACGGAATGACGAATAGACAAACTGAATCCATAAACACTTTTCAATTATGATGGAAAATGTCAATAATAATAATATTATTAAAGCAAATTAATTCAATGGCAGTGTGTTAAAAAAAATGCAAAATTTAAACAAGCAGAAGAACCAAAGGTTTTTTGTTTTTTTTTTGTTTTTTGCTTTTTTCGTCTTTTTTAAGCACATTTATAAATTTCACAGCTCCTTTTATAAATATGATCACTTTGAGAGATTCAAATTAGTGTCTAGGTTCATTAATTACAAGATGTCAAAAGATAAGAATCTTCGAGTTTATGTTTAATAAACAGAAAAGAAAAGCAAAACAGTTTTTCATAAATCCTTCGTGCAACTTTTATTTTATTTTGTGTTTTTGCACTACGTTAATTTTGGCATATAATAGCTTTACGTTTAAATATACATATAAAAAAATAGAGGTATTTTTTCAAAAATAAATATTTTACTGCATTTACAGCTATGCTAAAAAAGCAAGACGCCTTTTCGTTACAATGATTACACTGCAAAAAATAATTGTTGATTTTACAGTATAAAACTGGCACATGCGCGGTAGCGTATTACTGCTTGCGCGGCAGCGTATTACTGCTTATTTTACTGTTTAATACTGTTAATTTTACGGTATAATACTGGCAGCTGGGGGCCAGTTTTATACTGTAAAATCAACAGTTATTTTTTGCAGTGTAAAGGGAGGATCTACCGAAAAAAATTCAAAAAATCGTTGGATATTTTAACCTTTAAAATATTTAGAATATGCCCTCAAAACCGTTTTTTGTGCCTCCTATATTTAAGTCGTGACAACCAATTTGATGGGTCGGTGTCAGGTCTGACAAAAGACATATCAAAAATTTTAAACGCTTTTTTCTTCAAAGACATTTTTTTTAATTTGTGTAGGTTCTCATGCTTAAGCTATTCAAGCTATCGAAGTTTTCTTTTTTGAAAATTACACTAGACTTTTTAAAATCCATAGCAAGCTTCACATTTTTAATAATTTCGATCTTCTGAAATTTTGATTTATTTTGCAATTCTAGGCTTTGGCCTTCAGCTAATTTAATATATTTTAAGACCACATATAAAAATATTCACACACTTAGGCGACAATACAATAAATTCAATACCAAAAGCCATTTTTTTTTTCTGTATGCATTATTTAAACTAAGTGCCCTAAAAAGCAAGCCCTTAATATGAACATTGGCTAATTCAGGAGAAATTTGGAGTTACTGATCATATAGATGCTTAAAGAACCAGAACGAAAAATCCTGCGTCAAGCATAGATTATGAAACACTTTCCAATACATTCAGAATACTATAATAAAACTTCACGGTTTAATAAGGTGAAAGATGATATATATGTAAACAATTTGTAAAACAAATAACACAGTTGAAACTTTATTTTCAGCAATTAGCATAAATAGTAGGAAAAATATCCGAATTCTTTTGTGCAGTCCTGTATCTGATTTATAGATATGTAACAATACACATAGCATGCTAAATTTTAGTTTAGCATAGCACAGTTGAAAATTACCTTTCAGCAATTTCCATCAATAAAAGGAAATGTAATGGATATGTTTTATGCAGCCCTGTATAGGATCTATAGAATTTATACACACCGGAAAAAAAATGTTAAATTTAAAAACGCCACAATACGTATTTTCAGCAATTATTGTCCATAACCGAATTCTTTTGTGTGTCCTGTGTCCCTGTAAATGAATAATATATGTGCTATGTACAAACACTGTTAGAAAACTCGACTTTATACACTAAATTATCCCTCATTTTTCAACAAATAATTTCCGTACTCCTGTAAAACATGCTTTTTCCGTGATTTCTTCCCGAAAGTCTGAAGAAGAGGGGGAAATTCCGTTTATTTCCTGCACGCATGCGTATTGGCTCTATTTATACTAAAGTTCGAATTTATTTTTAAACTGAAAAACTAAAGATTCAATAAATTAAAATTTCGAATTTATTAAAAAAAATAGTGCTTCCGAATTAAAAAAGTAACAATTTATTTTCACATTCATTTAAAATTATTTGCAATATATTTTTTTTAATTATAAAAAAATATTCGCACTTAAAATATATTCTAAACAAATATATATATATATATATATATATATATAATAGTTAAATTAAATTAAAAAAAAAAAACTCGATTTTACTCAAAACAGCTGCAAACAAAAATTATGCTTTCGAATTAAAAAAAGTAGCAAATTATTTTCTCATTCATTTAAAATTATTCGCAATTTATTTTTTAAAGTTATAAAAAAAAACATTCCCACTGAAGATATATTCTAAGCGAACGCATTTAAAAATATATAACAGTTAAAAAAAATTGATTTTACAAAAAAAAAGCAAAAAGTTTTTTCCCGAATTTAATTTAAAATATAATATTCATATTTTACGTTTAACAATCAAATTAAGATTATATAATCCATGCTTTTATTCTCTGTTAATACCAAAGTGTTTAAACCCCTACCATCGCATAACGACCAAATCTTCCCGCAATTAACTGCAAAATTGCCAGGTTTCAAAACCCCAAATAATTTAAGTCCCAAGCCGCCATTTGAAGAAAACTGGTTTCATCGTTTCAAACTCTTATTATAGTAAACATTCGCTGGCCTTACCACTAAGACACTTGACTCAAGGCACTGAGGCCTTAAATCGACCGCAAGATCAGCCAGAAAATGTTCTTGAAATATATAAATACTCCCGTAATAGTCCATAGATGGCAGCACAAAGAGAGGTGTCATTTTTTAAACTGATGTTCTTCAAATAAAGAAAAATTTCGTTCCTGTAACAGAGAAAAGAAATAAACGGACATTCTTCAAATAACAGAAATGTTCCGGCAGCAATGCTTCCAGGAATATTTCCGTAATGTGAAGGAAGTATTTCTGAGAGTGTAGTAAGCGTCTTGTAGTGCACCTCATATATATATATATATCAGTTTCAACATGTTTGAAAATGTGCAACGTCATTAAAATAAACCTAAAAGGATTTTCCCGCATAGACTGTAATTTAACGGAATTCCTTTGATTGTTTCTGTAAAAAGACTATAAATGCTAGACATTTCATTTTTAATATCGAACATTTAATAGTAAACCTCAATAACATATATCAATTGCATAGCAATCCGTGTATATTTACGCGAGTTAGAGCGCGGACAAACAGAAGGCAGGCAGACAGACAAATCGAATTCATAAATACTTCTCAACTACTTTGGAAAGTGTTAAATTAGAAGAAATAAACAGAAGACTTAGCTGCAGCTGTTTCACGGATTCACAAAGTTGTCTCTTTTTCTTAAGCAACGAGAATCAGAAACAGCACAAGAACATGTTCTTATTATAGAGGCGAGAATAGTCTCAGCAGTATAACAAACGTCACAACTATTTATTTATGTTTCCAATGCAAAACCAATCGAAATGTATTAAGTTAACAGAGCTACACTGTAAAAAAAAAAAAAAGAAAAAAAAAAAGAAAAAAAAAAGACAGATGTTTTTTAATCTAGGAAAATATAATGTAACCACGAACGAAAATATACAATAAAATCTTCAGAGTTACACTAACGATTCCGAAAACCGCTCTTTATCTTTAGAAACCTCAGAAACCCATATATTTTCGAATTTAAAGGAGACATTTATCTAAACACAAATTTTCTTTTGCTGCCACTGATTTTCGAAAACGTTTCCGAGTAGTTTTTATGATGGTTGAATCGGTTTTCTCAACCCGGATTATAGTTTTTTCAGATAAATTCTCAAGTACAGTAGAATCTCGTTACAACGATTGTCACTTTAATGAATTTTTCAGTTTAACGAATATTTTTTGGGGTTGTTAAAAATATCCTATGCTTTCTCATTATAAAAATATTCGCTTTAACGAATTTCATATAAAAGATTATTTCAAATTAACGAATTTATTGAAGGCTTAAAAATAATAATCATTTCAGTTTTACAAATGTTGAGTTGTCAAGAAAAAATATCTCTATTGAAAAACTAGAATGTCGAAGAAAACTCTCTTTGGAAGCTCAATGATGGGGAAGCAGACGACAGTGAAAGAAAAGCTGATGATGATTGTCCATTAAGTACTGAAGATTGTGTTGTACGATCAAAAGGGGCTCTGTCGAACATTGAAACTCTTAAAAAGTAATTATCAAGCAAAATAATATTCCGGAAACATTTTATACAATGCTGAATAATATTGAAGATTTTGTTTTGAAAATGCATTGTCAACATCAGTGCAGAAAAAAACTTTGTAAAGAAATAAAGTTACATCAACGGCAGATGTCAGTGTTGTTTATTTAATCTGTCAAGTTGTGTAAGATAAATTATAATTCCTTTATAATAGTTACGATTAAATTCTTAAAATTTAATTAACTTAATAATTATTTCTAACTAGTAAGTTTATATACTATATACTTATTGATATGTTTGAATATTAACTGAAATTTAACATAAGTGTAGCAATAATATATTATTTTGTTCAATGCGCATGTAAATTTTCTTTCTTGAAAAACGCCATACTGGAATTTCACATTAACGAATTTTTCAGCATAACGAGTTTAATTAGTGGTCTCCAGAAATTCGTTGTAACGAGATTTTACAGTACATATTTTCATGTTCAACAAACATGTTTTACAGACAAACATGAAATGTTAACAGCATTAACATTATTAGAAAAATTAATATTATTTTGTTACTCTTGCATTTATAAATTCAATTACGCAGCTGAAAATGTTTAATTGAAAATTAATTACATCCTAAAAAACGATATTCTGGTTTGACAAAACTGATTAATACACTATATAAAACTTCTCGGAAACGTTTTCGAAAATCAGCGGCAGGAAAAGGAACTTTGTTTTTATAACTGTTTCTTTAACACTTTTAGGGACAAAGTATTTTTTATTCGTAATGCTGTACTTCTATTCGTAAGGTAAAGCTAGGAGAGTCTGCGCACAATTCAAAAGAATAACAATAAAAAATCTAAATATTAATTTTTTGCTAAACTATACATGAATAATTTTTACTTCATTTGTTTTTTATGCATTTCCATTGCTATTTTGTTGTTATGTTGTAATTTAATAGAACAGTTGTAATAAAACCAAGAAAGTTATTTTGCGCAATCTGTCCTTACAGGGTTGGTGTGATTGCGCACATGGGTAGGAGAGATTGTTACTAATAATAACTACAATTAAATTAAAACAATAATAATTACACTTAAATGACATTGTTGTAAGGTTTTTGTGAACAAATATTATTGTTTTAGGAGTGAATATTTCAACCTAATGATTAAAGAATCAGAAAAAGGAAATAATTTTAAAAACGATTAAAAAAATTTAATTAAAGGAGAAAAAATTAAAGAATCAGAAAAGCAAGTCCAGATAAGATTACAGAATAATATTAAGTTACTTGAAAACACGTTTAACTTAAAATTAGTCCATTTTCATTTTTCATTTTTTATGGAAATTTACCATTAAGCTGCGTAATCTCTCCGAGCATGGAAACTAATGGGAACAATGCGCCATCTCTCCTAAGTAACAGATGCACAAACTCTCCAATTTCGGAAGGAGAGATTGCGCGGTCTTTTATTTAAACATGGTCGCTACTGAAACGAACCGTTGATGTTCACATCGTTAGTGTAGTTGGTAGCTTATGAGAAATCGTTTAAGTTAAAAATATTTTGTACTACTGACATTGTATAGAAATTCTGATGAATAGCTATGAAAATTCAACACTTACTTTGGGAAAACAAAACAAAGTAGCAATGCTTTATTTAGACGCTCAAAACAATCAACGTGCACTCTCAAGTAGTCACTCCACTACTGCTGTTGTAGAACTACCTGAAGTCGCTGTGCGCTCACTCTACTCCTTCCCCCCAAACTTCTATGTGCGCAATCTCTCCGACCGTGCCATCTCTCCTGGCTTTACATTATGCTGAAATGATTGAATGACACAAGAATTTGCAAAGAAATTTATTTTAAAATATGTAAAAGTTTTTTTTTCACGTACTTAAAAAAAAAAAAAAATTCCCTCAAAATTCTGGTCTCAATATGGCATTTTGAGATTAAAACTAATTAGTCCAAAAATGAACCAGTGCTCTTCAAGGGGTTAAATCTCGAAAATATATTGATTTCTGAGGTTTCTAATTATAAAGAACACTGTTTTGAATCATAAGTAACTCGGAAGTGGTTATTTTATATTTTCGTTCGTGATTATATTATATTTTCGTAGATTAAGAAACATTTGTCTTTTTTTTTTTTTTTTTTTTTTTAATTTTAAAGCAGCTGTTCTCAAACTATGGATCGCAGAAGAATCTCTCAGATCTTCAACAAGAAAAAAAAATCACCCATCAAGCATAGATTATGAAACACTTCCCAAACGCTTTAACGGAATTTTAGAAACAACAATTATTGTATATCGAATGTTTATAATTGGAAATTATTCTTTAGGTCGCAGCTAATACTGATATTTTTTAGGTGCGTTCGTAATTCTATAAATACGTAGCACGTATTGTTGTCGTCTGGTCCGTGCGCATATAACAACGCAAAAATTACCCAATCGAATGGTTTGAAATTTAAAGATATATTATCTTTGCAGAATTTTGTCGAGACATTTCAAATTTTTCGAAAATCGAATCAAAACTTTAGGAGATATTAATAAAAATATTTATTAAGAAATTTGATTTTTTTTTTTAAAGAAATCGGTGCTTTCTTGTTATAGGAGCTTCCGATGTTTAATCGTCAAGCGACCGAGATACCAATTTTATGACAGAAATTAATCTGCAGACGATATAATTCATTTCACAGAATTAAAAATCCTCAAGGTCTGAATATTTATATAACTAGCTATAGTACAAACGCACCTCATTTGTCACGTTTGACGTACAATTTCCAACTTGTTTCAAGCTAGAATTCAACTATATTAATGTACCAAACATTTGGGCAAATTTAAGCATTTTAAGTGAATAACTAAAACGTAGTCGTCTTCGCTGAAGTAGTTGAGAAAATTACTTAAAATTTACCTTGCCAAGAAAAATACAATAAAATTTTTTTATAATCAAAATGTTATTAAATATCTTCCTTAACGTTTTTCTGGGATTGAAAATGAATAATAATCGTTAAAAGTAGATTTTAACGATTTAACATGCATGGCGCGTAAAAACCTGAATCTCCCATCGTTTCATTAGGCTAAAAATGAAAAAATTTTAAATTTTAAAAATACGAGATATTATTTAATTTATGGTACAAAACCCTTCCTTGATGAATTACTTGGTAAAATAACATAAATGATGTTTTTTTTTTTTTTTTTTTTTTTTTTAGCTCACAGGCTATCAAAGCTGAGAGCTAATATGCCCGCCCGTTCTGTATGTACGTAACGCGATAACTCTTGATAGAAATAACCGTTTTGCTCCAAATTTTGTTTATAGGGTCACTGTGATAAGGCGCTTCCCTGATTAGTTTTGGTGGTTCATTGGTTAAGTATAAAGGGGGAAAACGAGGGGCTAACCCCCTTAATTTAGATAAATGGGTTTTTCATGCAGAATTATCCGATTTTCTTCAAATTTTGTATATAGGTTCATTGTGATAAGAAACTTCCCTGATTAGTTTTGGGGGTTCTTGTGTTAAGTATAAAGGGGGAAATGAGGGGTCTACCCCCCCCCCCCTTAATTTAGATAAATGGGTTTTTCTTGCATATAATTATCCGATTTTCTTCAAATTTTGTATATAGGTTCCATTGTGATAAGAAGCTTCCCTGATTAGTTTTAGGGGTTCATTGGTTAAGTACAAAGGGGGGGGGGTTAACCCCCCCCCCTTAATTTTGTTAAATGGGTTTTTCTTGCAGAATTATCCGATTTTCTTTAAATTTTGTATATCGTTTCATTGTGGTCAGGAGCTTTCCTGATTAGTTTTGGGGGTTCATTGGTTAAGTATAAAGGGGGTAGCGGGGGTCTTATCCCCCTTAATTTAGATAAATGAGTTTTTCATGCAAAACTTTCCAGTTTGCTTCAAATGTTGTATATAGGTTCATTGTAATAAGACGCTTTCTTGATTAGTTTTGAGTGTTAATTGGTTAATTATAAGGGGGAGGGAGGGGAAATGATCCCCCTTAATATATTGTCGATTTCTTTTTTTTTGGAGAGGCATTATTATTGGAAATAAGAGACTAATATATAATTAGTGTGAATAGCCTTTGAGCTCAATGCCCTCAGTTTAACAGGGCATTTTTTTTTTTTTTTTTTTTTTTTTTTTTTAAGAAAAATAATATGCAGAACAGTAATTTATAGAGGGAAATTTTGTTCTACTTCCAAAGTGAGAAAATTCATTTCATTTATGCATTACAAAATTATCCAAGCTCCTCCCCTCGAATTTTATTTTTCGCCAAAGCTGATGAATCTCTACACTAGTAAGAAGTTTGTGTGTCTGTGTGTGTGTGTGTGTGCAGTGTTCTGAAGAGACCGCTGCACACAGAGCTACACAATTTGGTAGGAAGGTATACTTCTGTATCAGTTGTAATGCACCTTGAAGCCTGATTTTGAATTTTTTTTTTTTTTAGATGTTTTTAATTTAAAATTTTTATGCGATTTATAGCGTTTTTTCTCGTTTTTAGGCGATATTTCTACATTTATAAAAATAATCCGGTTTCAATACCCAATATAGTAAATTTTGTCCTCTTTTGAATAAAGTTTATTCGGAATTCATACAGCAATTTTTGAATTTTTCACGAATTTTTTATTCAATTTTTAGAGTTTTACGCTTATTGCAGAGATTTTTCGACAATCGTAAAAGAAATCCTGTTTTAATCGTTTATCCCAATTTAGTAAATTTTCACCTCTGATATTTTTAATATTTTAGCGTTTTTTTTTTTTTTTTTTTTTTTCGATTCGGTGTGATTTTTCAACATTAGTAAAAGGAATCCGGTTTCAATCTCCTAGCCCAAGTAAATTTTGTTCTCTTTTCAATAAAGTTTATTCGGAATTAGTGTAGCGATTATTAAAAATTTCGCAATTTTTTATTGTGATTTTCAGATTTTTTTTTTCGGGTTTCGTGCTATTTTTTCATGTGCTCCAGACACCGCCGCTCAGGTCAGCTAGTATTTGAATAAACATACGATTTTACTGATATTTAAAAAATACTTTGCGAGTTTCTTAGTTATGGATATTCTCAAATCCAAACTGTCTGCTTTCTGACACATTTTTAAATAATTTTTTGTTCGCAAATGTATCAAATTGGGAGGTGCTCTTATTAAGAAACTATGCAATCGAACTGCTTTTTTCCGTTTTGTAGTAAAAGCAGGAGATTTCTCAGAAAATGTTGTCAAATTTGGCGTTTTGAATCGCGAATTTCCGGATGCGACAGCACAGGAAAGAAAAAAAAATGCTATCCTGAGACAACAATTGCTTATAACTGCAGATGTAATTCATTTATCGGAAAATGAAAGAAAAATGCTCAATTACAAATCACTTCAATAATCATGCCTTCAAGTATCATGCTTTTATGTATAAAAATAAGTCAGGAAATGTATTGGAAAGTTGCGCAGGGGAATTTTTTTTTTTTTAGCACAGCTTTAAGAAAATTAATAGACAGATTTATTCAGAGATAAATTTCGTGCTACTTCACAAGTGAGAAAAGTCATTTGTGCATTACAAAACTTCAGCTTACCACAAAACTATATCCCCCACCCCTTCCGCGAATTTCTTTCTGCCGAAGCTGTTGAATATTTGAATAAAGATATAATTTTACTTTCATTTAGAAAACATATAACCGAAGCAGTGTTTCGTAATGAAGGAAAAAATATTTATATTGTCATTTTTATATTTTCTGAAATATATATATATATTTTTTTTTTAAATGACACCGAAAAATATTAAATTCTTTCATTTTCAACTATAGTGCATCATTTAAAAAACAACCTTCGTGTTCGTTCGTTTGCTCAAAAGCGGAGATCGCCAAAATGCTATCTGTAAATTGTTGCACGGCCCTTGCTTCTTAAACTTCATATATTTTTTTCACTAAAACGTTTCTTTTAAATGGATAAGTTTAATAGCTTTAAAAAAATTTCTATCCGTTATTCCTCTGCATTCTTAACACAAATTTCTCGGATTTCAATTCTTCTGAAAAGTTAAATACAAGAAATAAACCAATAAAAAAATCTGTCTAACTAATTAAGTTTTCGTATTTCTTGGAGTCAATAAGCAGAAAAACTGACATATAAATAACTAAAACTTTAACTACTGCAGGAAAGGGATTCCAGGAATAAAACTTCTTACACGCAACTTCAATTTCCGGAATAAAGTTTTCTGAAAATCCTGAATTTTCTTTGAACTCAGACAAAATTGATTAAAGTAGGCCACGCCATCTTTTGGAGAGTATGGTAACAGTCATTCTGTATGATCTGTTCGTATTAATCATTCATCTAATACAATTTAACACTAAAGAATGATAGTTTCTTTTATAGTTACATAAAATGGTCCGGGACTTAAGATTATTATTATTATTATTATTATTATTATTATTATAAAATATTATCATTATTATTATTAATTATTAATTATTATTATTATTATTATTATTATTATTATTATTATTATTATTATTATTATTATTATTATTATTATTATTATTATAAATTATTATTATTATTATTATTATTATTATTATTATTATTATTATAAATTATTATTATTATTATTATTATTATTATTATTATTATTATTATTATTATTATTATTATTATAAATTATTATTATTATTATTATTATTATTATTATTATTATTATTATTATTATTATTATTATAAATTATTATTATTATTATTATTATTATTATTATTATTATTATTATTATTATTGTTGTTATTATTATTATTATAAATTATTATTAGTAGTAGTAGTAGTAGTAGTAGTAGTAGTAGTAGTAGTAGTAGTAGTAGTAGTAGTAGTATGTAACGATTAAGAGAGGATGATGTGGATTTTATTGTGGATAAAAACACAGATGTTATTTTAAAAGCATTCTGCATGCAGAAAATTTTTGGAAAATATAAAATTTTATTTTTAAATTTTATTTTCCACTTTGAAGGCGGTTATTAAATCCAAACTAGTTACTTTTTAACACACATTTAATTGATTTTGTTCGTAAACGCATGAAATTGGCAAATCGTCTTATTCAGAAACTATGTAATCGAACAGTTTTCTCCATTTTTTTTTAGTAAATACAGAAAATCTTTCAGGAAATGCTGTCAAAGTTGACGTTTTGAACGAATTTGTGAACACGACAACGCGGAAGGGGAAAAATAAAAACTACTATCAGGAGACAATAACCTCTTGTAACTCAAGATGTAATTTAACGAAGAATCAAGAAAAATGTTCGATTATAAATCACTCCAATAATCAGGCTTGTTTCGACGTTAAAAAATAAATCAGAAAATGTGCCAGAAAGTTTCGCGTTGTTGAGGAGCGATATATTTTTTCGAGAACCGCCTTAAGCATAGGTAATTTAATTTTTTTTTTGTTATATTACTGCTGAACAAGGGCTTAATTTGATTAATTTTCCATAATTTTAAATGTCTAAAAACGTGTCTAAATTTTCTTTGCTATATTTCTGCTGAACCAGGGCTTAATTTGGTTAATTTTCCACAATTTTAAATGTGTAAAAACTCGCTTTAACCCCTTGAAGGGCACCGGCATATTATATATACCACTTAATTTTAATCCCAAAATGCCACAATGACACCAGAATTTTATAATCAAATTTTAAATTTATAAGATACATGAGGAAAAGGTTTTACTTATTTTAAAATAAATTCGTTCTTGAATCCTGGTGTCAGTCAATCATTTCAATATTTTAGCTACAAGAGTACTTTGCCCCTGAAAGGGTTAATCATCTGCTTTTTGTTTCGATACATTCAAAACTTTTGCTTGAAATGAGAAAATAAAAAGACCTTGCAAACAATTTACTGACAATAAAATAAATAACTCCGTGCCAAATTTCTTAGAACGAATTTAAGGTGCATAACTTCAAATTTTAACAATTAATTTCTTGATAAATGCTCTTAAAATGCACCAGATTTGTAAATTTTGTATAAATAATGAAAAATAGATTATGTAATATCACCTGGTGTAAATATCGTGGTTTACATTATTCGACTCTAACTAATATTTTGACTAAAAAAAACTATTTGTGGCAGTTAAAATTTTTTAGTCTTGAACCTCCTTATTATCAGAAAATTTTCATCATTAGCTGTATAATTTTTTTTTTCTTTTTTGTGCTATTTAACGGCTTAGAAATTGGACTTTTTTCAAAAATGAGAGTGAATTTTATGTCATTTAATTAAAAAAAAAAAAAAAAAAAAAAAAAAAAAAATCTTTGTTTTTGAAACATTTAATGTTATATAAAAACTTATTTAATTTAAGAGATCTTTTTATTTTAATTTAATGTTGAAAATTTTAATATTGTAGAAATATGTTAGTAAATGCGATTCTGCAATACAAACTGGCTAATTTATCCGGGTTTTTTTTTATTCAATTTTGTACGTAAATGCCTGAAATTGGCAGGTGCTCTTACTCAAAAACTATGTAATCGATTTTTTTTTCATTTTTCGATAAAGGCAGAAGATGTTTCAGAAAATGTTCTCAAAAGTAACGTTTTGTATCGAATTTTCGCATGCGATACCCGAATCATATATTCTAATACGAGCAAATATTGTGTGTGGTTATATATATATATATATATATATATATATATTCAAATTTTAATTGCTTAATAGGCGTATAGCCAACATAGTGAAAAGTACCCAAGCCGGGACTCGAACCTGGGTCATCAGATTAGCGCACTGACGTTCTACCAACTGAACCACTTGGGAACGATACTCAGCCTGGAACTTTTTCACCATAACATGTTGGCAAGGCTACAAACGCAGCACAAGATGGAATATTTTCCGTGAGCCGCCAACCCTGGGGTAAACACGAAATCAAAGGACATCCAGCATCGACAATTAAAATAAATTCATATTTAATACTTGGAAATTTTTCCAGAGAAAATTTCTCACGCCTTGCATTCATAATATTCAAATTTTAATTGCTTAATAGGCGTATAGCCAACATAGTGAAAAAGTACCCAACCATTGGGCTAGGTCACGTGTTCGAGAAAATTCGATTAGTGGGTCATCAAGTGTCATCAAGGGTCAGGGTCAAGCTAATTCTATCTAAAAAACGGTTCAGACGATTTTGACTAAATTTTGTATCGTACCATTTTCGGGCACGAGAAGACTATTGAGCTGGGTCACATGTTCAAGAACTTTCGATTAGTGGGTCATTTTTGGGTCAACCCGGGTCAAGTTAATTTTATCTAAAAAACGGATATAACGATTTTGATTAAATTTTGTACCCTACAAGTTTCGGGCACGACAAAATCATCGGGCTAGGTCACATGTCCGAGAAAATTCGATTAGTGGGTAATTTTTGGGTCACTGTGGGTCAAGCTAATTTTATCTAAAAAATGGCTCAGACTATTTACACTAATTTTTGCATCCTCTGGTTTTCGGGAACGAGAAAACTGTTGGGCTAGGTCATGTGTTCGAGAAAATTCGATTAGTGTGTGATTTTGGTCATGGGTCATTATGGGTCAAGCTATTTTATCTTAAAAACGGCTCAGACTATTTAGACTAAATTTTGCCTCTTATGGTTTTTGAGCACGAGAAGACTGTTGGGCTAGGTTTCATTTTCGAGAAAATTCAATTAGTGGGTCATTTTGGTCATGGGTCATTATGGGTCAAGCTATTTTATCTTAAAAACGGCTCAGCCTATTTCGAATTTATTTTGCCTCCTATGGTTTATGGGCACTAGAAGACTGTTGGGCTAGGTCACATGTTTGAGAAAATTTTATTAGTGGGTCATTTTGGTCACGCGTCAGGATATTTGAGCTCAAAGCTAATTTTTACCGAGCATAGCTCGGTCTCCTCTGCTCGTAAGGATCATTATGACACTACAATCGCTTATAACTCAAGATGTAATTAGAATAAAGGAAATTTGTTTAATCCAAAACATTAATTGGGAAATGAAAACTGAAAAATGAGTTATGGTTATTAAAAATATAAATTAAAAATATAAGAAAAATACAAACAATGAATTATAGTTATCATTAAATATATAAACAGTAAACATAACAATTAAAGTAGATATAGAGAAGACTAAAAATAAATTTTTTGAGGCATAATAAATTTGGTGACAAACAAGAATGAGAAATCAATTGTCCCGCATAGTTTTCTAAAACACTTTCCACCATTACGACATTTTAACTTAAAAAAGAAAAAAAGTCGGCAAAATGAATACTATCGCGTGGATCTGTAAAGGTTTGTCGCCTCTGAAGTCTGAAGGAATATAATATAACTGGATATATCTTCTTATTTGCTTTGACTTCCTCGAGGCTTTACATGCACTTTTAGTTGAAAACATTTCATCTTAGATTTTCCTGAGCAGTCTCGGTATTTCGGGCCTTATGGGCCATAGGAAGTTTATTTCTCAAATATTCCAGATAAGTATTTAGTGCCAAATTTTGTCACCAAATTCCGCAAGTTGCGAAGTTTGAATTTTATATCGATCAGTAGAATATATCCGTTAGTCAATATGCAAAAAATATTTCTTTTGCTGCAACAGCAGTGTCTGTGGTGTACAATCTATTTTTGGCACTTTTTTTAATAATATCTATTAAAAATCTTTTGTTTGTCTCCGCATATGAATGATGGATGTTAAAACATGACATCATAAAAACGCACTTCATAACATCCATATAGACGATGTATTTGAACTTTTGTATGTATGTGTGGCTTTATATTAAAATTGTAGATGCTACAGACAGCATGCTAAAATTTCGTTCAACTGAAAAAGTATAATACACCATTAAAGCACATTTCAAGTAATAAACTTGCCTGTAGGTGGTATTTTATACAAATTTTTGAGCCTCATAACATAACTATAAATCCTACATATTTAATTTTCTATAGTGAACCTAAATAGCGAAATAAAATTTGGGGAAATTCGAGTATTTTTAATGAATGTTAGAATACGGACAATCAGTCCAATGAACAAAGAATTAGGTAAAAGTTATAAATCTTTTAAAACTATATTGGAAATTGTTGAAAAAGAATAATTCAAATTAATACTGTCAGTTGTAAAATATAATAATATGAATAATTACTGGATGTCGATTTATGGATGTTACATTCATGGTGTTTCTACTCTAATTAGCTTTGTTTTGTCAATAATAACACAGCTTTCTACAAAGAAATATTGTATTTAAATAATTCTGGAATCAATAGTTATTAGTTAACATATATAAGTAAGTTATTAGTTAACATACTACATATTCCTGCGTATTACACGCGGCTCAACAAACATATTTATAAATTATTTTTAATAAAAAAAGTTACATTACGACACATTAATGAGCTACATACTATTAAATAATTTTTTTGTCTCTAAATAGTTTTGTTTGTGTTGTTTTGTTTTTATCCGTGGTTTATAGGCAGGAATCTAATGCTATTTATCATACTATATTATCTAAATTATTTCAAATACAATGCACAGCAAAATTTGTAATATGTAGAATATAGAACATTTGTTTAATCTATATAATAAAAGCGCAAAGCATTTGACTGCCATCAACTGTTCCGGATCCCGCTTCACTTTTTCATATGCTAGGCGTTTGTACTTTTTTTGTATGATTGTTGAGTTCATTGTGATTTTTAATTCTGTATTGTTGCACCTAAACAAATATTGTTACATCATCATTATAAACAATGTTAACACTTCTGAAGATTTTCTAAACACATGAGATTCATTCATCGTGAACGTTTAAAAATATTAAACCATGGAGGTAATCGTTCACGATGTAGCCTGGTGTACAAAAAAAAAAAAAAAAAAAAAAAAAAAAAAAAAAAAAAGCGAAAGAAATCGGCAGGAAGAGTGCCGTGCATGACGTCAAATAGTCACGCCTTCTTCCCGATCGAGTGGGAATGACTGAGGTAGAAACTGCTCCAATATGGCTATACGGCAAGCTGAAAAAAACGGCCGCATGATAATTAAAACATTTAAAAATAAAATCGCTCGAAGGTAAAAAAAAATGGGAAAGGAATGGCCGACTTTGATGGGAAAGGTATCGAAATAAATGTATAAGTTAACACTTACTATTAAATAAGAATATTTAAGAAATATATGCTGGAAATGTAATTAAATATAAAAAAAATGTGATAAAGAGATGTCATCTAATATGACACTAATCAGCGCCAGAAATATTTTCATAGAAAATCCAAATTTGCAGCGCTGTGTGATGATATACCTATGCTGGTTTTAAATAAAGTTAAATACGTTATTTTTTGTATATAGCGAACTTTACTCATCTAAAAGATAGCATACTAGTTAATTAGAATTTGATATATCAATTGCCATATGCTTTTATACTCTTTTCAAAATGGCAGCTGCCGGGATGTTTGACCCACAGCATTTGATGATATATCACCCGGATAAATTCTCCCATTTTCATCTAGTGTAGTTGAACAAAGTTTAATAACTGAATTTCAATTTATCAAAATAATAATAATAATAATAATAATAATAATAAGCTTATTTCAGTAATTAATGGTGTTTATTTAAATAAATAATTTTTAATATGAACTATATTTCGATTCAAATTGAATGGAAAAATAGCTATTAATAAATGATGTGAAATATAAATTTAAACAAAGGCGTTTTACAATTCGGAACAAATTATTCAATGTACAACTATACATAAATCTTAAATATGTATGCTGAATGCATATGCAGACATTACAGAATTGTGCTAAAGACATTTTGTTAGTTTCTAGTAGAAACTATACCACGTCTAGAGATATGCACGGTCTCGGGCCCGAGGTCTGTAACCGACCCGTCAAAATGAACACAAACTTTCAAACAGGCCGAGCCAATAGAATGAAGACTTTTTCAAAATGGGTCGGGCCGAATTGCGCTGGGCCGACAAATAAAAAATTAACAGGCCAGCCAGCAGTTTAAAAAATTTAACGGGCCAACCGCCCGATATAATAAATTGAAAAAGGTCGAACGATGCCGGCAAAATATGAAAAATTTTCAATGAACCTGGTTGAGCCGAGAATAAATATAAGGTAAAGCTAGGATAGTCTGCGCACAATTCAAAAGAATAACAATAAAAAATCTAAATATTAATTTTTTGCTAAACTATCCATGAATAATTTTTACTTCATTTGTTTTTTATGCATTTCCATTGCTATTTTGTTGTTATGTTGCAATTTAATAGAACAGTTGTAATAAAACCAAGAAAATCATTTTGCGCAATCTGTCCTTACAGGGTTGGTGTGATTGCGCACATGGGTAGGAGAGATTGCTACTAATAATAACTACTATTAAATTGTTAACAACAATAATTACACTTAAATGACATTGCTGTAAGGTTTTTGTGAACAAATATTATTGTATTACGAGTAAATATTTCAACCTAATGATTAAAGAATCAGAAAAAGAAAATAATTTTAAAAGCAATTAAAAAATTTTAATTAAAGAAAAAAAAATAAAGAATAAAAAAAAGCAAGTCCAGATAACATTACAAAATAACATTAAGTTACTTGATAACACGTTTAACTTAAAGTTAGTCCATTTTCATTTTTAATTTTTTTATGCAAATTTACCAATCAGCTGCGTAATCTCTCCTAGCATGAAAACTAATGGGAACAATGCGCCATCTCTCCTAAGTAGCAGATGCGCAAACTCTCCAATTTCGGTAGGAGAGATTACGTTATTTAAACATGGCCTTTTACTTAAACATGGCCGCTACTAAAACGAACCGTCGATGTTCACATTGTTAGTCTAGATTAGTAGCTTATGAGAAATCGTTTAAGTTTAAAATATTTTGTACTACTGACATTGTATAGAAATTCTGATGAATAGCTATGAAAATTCAAGCACTTACTTTCAGAAAACAAAACAAAATACCAATGTTTTATCTTAGACGCTCAAAACAATCAACGTGCACTTTCAAGTAGACACTTCACTACTGCTGTTGTACAACTACCTGGAGTCGCTGCTCGCTCACTCTACTCCTTCCCCCCTAATCTCTATGTGCGCAATCTCTCCGACTGCGCCATCTCTCCTGGTCTTACCTTAAATGTGTTGCACGAGCCGATGCTAGTTTGATAACATCAATGCAGAAATTTAACATGTCCAGCGTAGAGATCTGCAATCTGCAACGGACAGTTACATCCTGTCTCAGCCCAGGCTTAATTTTTTCAGCAGACTTGGGCCGGCTGGGCTTAGGCTTACAATTTTTTCTACACACTCGGTCCAGCTCCGACCTGGACTTAATTTTCCCGAGACGTGCAATGCAGGCAACCTTTTTTTTTTAAATAATAGTGATAATTAACTTTTGTTAACCACGACAATTACATTATCTAATATAAAATATTGTGCAGATTTTACATTTAGTTTAGGTTTTTGGTTATTTGTACTAGTTCAGAAAATATGCAAGAGTACCTTTGAATTTTGTAAAATCATAGTTTTCGACTTCCTCTAATTAAAAGGGGGTGTTTAAGATAGGAAGATTTTGAAAATGAATTTTAACGTCTTTTCTATGTAAATTTTCACATACAAAGTATGGAGAAAATCAAAAAGAGTGCGGCAACACCATGTTTGTCGATATTTTGTGGAATCATGTAAACTGTGTTAAGCATTTTGCAGATGAACTATAAATTTTACTATATTATGCAGTGTTAGTATAATATTATTAACTTTTCAACGAGCGCACTGCCGTAGATTTTACGACAAACGTAATTTTTCTTACATTTTGTTCTCACAAATACTGCCCAAATTAAAATTTAATTTTTAATATTGATGCGTATAATTGCTCTTCTAACACGTCTCTTATTACCTTTATCAGATATTTTGTATTTGTAATATTGCAACGAGAACGACTATGTGTTCAAAATATGGCACACGCTTATTCCTTCAAAAGAAAAAAAAAAAGAAAGCGCGCATATTGAAAGGTTGAATTCGTGTACAGGGCTGCACAAACGGATATGGATACATTGCCGTTTATGGATGGAAATTGCCGGAAAAACGTTTTTAGTTTTGTTAGACGTTTTTCTAACCAATTAAATTTCAGTATACTGTATGTTACACTGTAATAAGAGTTCAGCGGTACATATATGGTTAATTTTTGCAATAAGTTTATATATATATATATATGTATATATATATATTGATATATCGTGATATATATCCGATATTTATTTTCAAAATATCGTGATGTTTGATATTTTCAATATTTTCATATATTTGATATTTGTTTTCGAAATATTGTGCACGATACTTTTAATATTTTCAGTTCAAACAAGTGTAAATGAATTTTTCAACTGTTTTGGATAGTTATTCTGTAGAAAAATAAGAACATTTGCATTTGGCAGTGACATTTTTAGTCAAAGGAGAAAAACAAATATTTTCCAACCATTACATTTGAAGCTGAGTTTTTAAATGTGGAACTTATAATTATGTGGGAAAATATTAACATAGAACGGACACTGAATAATAAATTGTCGAATTTAGATAACCAGCTATTTACAGAGTCCTTAGAGAGAACCTTTTCTGATTTTGGTTTAGTTTAGTTTAATCGGCACAACAGGTTAAAGAATGAAAATGCAGACAAACTTAGATTTACGTTCAAATTTTTTAATTAAAAAAAATATTTTTTGTATTTATTTTGTTGTATAAAAGAAAATTTTCTGGACACTTGATACTGAATTCTATATAGTTTGTATTTTGATGATTAAAAAAGCCAAATTGTTTAATTTTTGAGAAAATTATTTCTTTTTTCAATTAGCTGATTTTTAGTTTTGTTATAAGAAAAAAAAGAAAGAAAGAAAAATACATTTAAAATATTGTTTTGTTACGTTTTCATGATAAGTGCAATATGTTTTAGTTTCTAATTTATATTAAGTCTGGAAATATTTGTAATCAGCAGTAAGTTGTAAAATATCGGAAATATATCAAAATATCGAATTTTTTCTGCATTCGAAAACATAGAAAATATTTACTTTTTTGTGACTGTAAATGAAGAGAGGCCACGAATGAATATCAGAACCTTGACCTCTCTTTGTTTAGATTAGACTCTGTATACAGAGCTGCACAAAAGGTTTTGAATATATTATCATCTATGCACAGTAATTGATGAAAATGGGTTTTCAGTTGTGTTATGTACTTCCTAGATTGTTTATTTGGATAGATCACTTTATTGTGTGACAAAAATAAGTTTCGTAACAATATTCTGATATTGTTAGAAAGTGTTTCATAATCTATATGTGATGCATGATCTTTCTTTTTTCATTCATTTTTATCTTTCTGAAATTACTTAAAATATTTGCTCCATAAGCACATATTTCAAAGAATAATTTCTCTTTAAAATATTCAAAAATTAAAAATTAAGCAAAACTTTATTTGCCAGAGGATCAACTTATATTACAATACAAATCTAGAAACAGGGTGGAATTTTCTTCCTTTTTGTCGTTGTTTTGAAAAAATGAATAAAAAAGATAAAATGATGTTAGAAAGAAATTTTGTAAAATATCTTTCTTACGTCATTTCATCTTTCAAATCTTTCAATTGTATTATAAAAATATTTGTCACAAACGCATAATATATTCGTCGAACATAATTTTAATTGCAATAATTTGAAATTGGATGAAATATTTGTTTCATGAGCACATGTTTGAATGAATAATTTCACTTTAAAATATTCGAAAATTAAAAAATAAAATAAATTTTTTTGCCAGATGATCTCTTAAATTATGATATAAATTTAGAAGCATGCAATGAAATTGTCTTCCTTCTTGTTGTTGATTTGAAAATAATGAATAAACGAAGATAGAAAGATGTTAGCAAGAAATTTTGTAAAATATCTTTCTTACGTCATCTCAACTTTCAATTGTGTTATAAAATGATTTGTTGAAAACAAATGTATAATATATCCGTGGAATATAATTTTAATTGTAATAATTTGAAATTGAATAAAGTATTTGTTTCATGAGCACATATTTCAATGAATAATTTCACTTTAAAATATTCTAAAATGAAAAATTAAACAAAACTTTTTTTTTTTTTTTTTTTTTTTTTTTTGCCAACCGATCCTCTTATATTACGATATAAATTTAGAAGAAATTTTGTAAAATATCTTTCTTACGTCATCTCAACTTTCAATTGTGTTATAAAATGATTTGTTGAAAACAAATGTATAATATATCCGTGGAATATAATTTTAATTGTAATAATTTGAAATTGGATAAAGTATTTGTTTCATGAGCACATATTTCAATGAATAATTTCACTTTAAAATATTCTAAAATGAAAAATTAAACAAAACTTTTTTTTTTTTGCCAACCGATCCTCTTATATTACGATATAAATTTAGAAGAAATTTTGCAAAATATCTTTCTCACGTCATTTCATCTTTCAATTATATTATAAAATGATTTGTTGAAAATAAATTCATAATATATTCGTCGAACATAATTTTAACTGTAATAATTTGAAAATGAATAAAATATTTGTTTCATGAGCACATATTTCCGTGCATATTAATTTAACTTTAAAATATCCAAAAATGAAAAATGAAATTAAACTTTATTTGTCAAATGATCCACTTACATTACGATATAAATTTTGAAGCACACATTGAAATTTTATTTTTTCTTGTTGTTGTTTTAAAAATAATGAATAAACAAAGATAAAAGGATGTTAGAAAGAAAATTTGCAAAATATCTTTTTTACGTTATTTCATCTTTCAGTTGCAAAGTATAAAATAATCTATCAAAAACAAATGCATAGCTGAATAAAGTAATTAGAAAGAGCATTGAATCGAAAAATCGGTCAGATCTCACAAAATTTAAATGATAATCATGATGATAATAATAATAATAATTATTATAATAATAATAATAATAATAATAATAATAACAATAGCCTTACATTCATACAGTGTCATGCCGACTATGTCTTTAAAAACGTTAGAATATTACTGTTAGAGTCTTCTGATGTTTCATTTAAAAAAAAAAAAAGAGTCAAATTTTAAATTTTAAAAATTACAAAGTTCATATTTTTTTCGCCAACTTAACGATCTGTCGCTGAAACTAGTGAACATTCGTTACCCTGTCTTTATTGAATGATCTTATTGGATGACCAGCCGCACAAAGAGCATCGAATCGAAAAATCGGTTCGGGAAATAACGCAATAACCCGCAAAATAAAATAACAACGGACATCTCAACATTGAAGCAGACACGATATTAAATTACAGGCTTCCGACACATGCTGACATTTTAAGATAGCCTGCAACTGAAGAAAAGAAGATATAAACTTTTGTAATGGCGAAGACTAATATTGGTGTAGGTGAATATTATTGTACTAGATAGATATGAACAGATGAAAAATCTTTGACTTACCCAAATGATAAATCATTTTTCATTTAGGTAGTTTCTATTCTGAAAAATCCTTTGGAATAATTGAATAACCGAATGAGATACATAAAATTCATTTCAAATTTTGAGGAGAGCACATATCTCTTTTTCTTTTTTCTTCTTTTGGAAGAATGTATGCACTATTGTTATTATTGTTGTTGTTGTTGTTGTTATTTGTTTTAAAAAATTGATGAAGGTGGTTTGTCAGTCAGATTTCTCATTTCCTTCGCTAATAATTGAAGAAAATAAGATATAACCTTTTGTAATGGCAAAGACTAATACTGGTGTAGGTGAATGTTATTTATTGTACTAGATAGATATGAAAAGATGAAAAATCTTTGACTTACCCAAATGAGAAATCATTTTTCATTTAGGTATTTTCTATTCTGTAAAATCCTTTGGAATAATTGAATAACTGAATGAGATACATAAAATTCATTTCAAATTTTAAGGAGAGCACGTATCTCTTTTCCCTTTTTCTTCTTTTGGAAGGATGTATGCACTATTATTATTATTATTATTGTTATTTGTTTTAAAAAATTGATTAACGTGGTTTGTCAGTCAGATTTCACATTTCCCTCGCTAATAACTGAAGAAAATAAGATATAACCTTTTGCAATGGCAAAGACTAATACTGGTGTAGGTGAATGTTATTTATTGTACTACATAGATATGAAAAGATGAAAAATCTTTGACTTACCCAAATGAGAAATCACTTTTCATTTAGGTATTTTCTATTCTGTAAAATCCTTTGGAATAATTGAATAACTGAATGAGATACATAAAATTCATTTCAAATTTTGAGGAGAGCACATATCTCTTTTTCTTTTTTCTTCTTTTGAAAGGATATATGCACTATTATTATTATTTGTTTTAAAAAATAGATTAAGGGGATTTGTCAGCCCGATCTCACATTACCCTCGCTAATATTAAACCTATGGGAGAGGAATGCGTTCTTATTTTTAAAATATCTCCTCAGAAAATTAACATTTTTTTATTTATTTTTCTTATGCACTCTTCTTAAATAATGTCTCTTTTTTTTTAGTTGTCAAAATATTTCTAAAATATAAGCTTAATTTAATATTTTATGTGTTAAAATCGTACGAACATTGAGTAAGATTTTACTACTTCAGATAAAATTAAGCATATATTTAAGAAATTTTTTGACAAATAAAAAAAAGAGGGGTTTATTAAGAAGAGTATACAGGAAAAATAAGTTAAAAATATTAATTTCCCGAAGATATATTTTAAAAATAAGAATGCACCCCACTCTCATAGATTTATCACTACGAGGAGAATTTCAGATCTGACGGGCCTACTCCCTTAAGTACATGTGCATATAATGTGTATGTGTGTGTGTGTGTGTGTGCGAATATTGTTTATGTGGTGTCAACATTGAAGCAGGCAAGACATTAAATTACAGGCTTCCGACATATGCTGTCTTTCTAAGATAACCTGCAAATGAAGAAAACAAGATACAGCCTTTTGTAATGGTGAAAAATAATGTTGGTGCATGTGAATACCATTTATTGTACTGAATTATGAAAAATTGTAAATTTTGACTTATCCAAATGAGAAACTATTACATTCAGAACAAGATAATGGAAATTTGAATAAAATAATTGAAATAATTTGTTCTAATGATCAGATTTTGACAAAATTGAAATGGGACCACCTGGGGGCCTTACTCTATCAAACAAAAGAAAAATTATCAAAATCAATGCACATTTACGAGAGTTATGCATGAACAACACCAAAACATACATACATACGGGTCAAATTGATAACCTCCTCCTTTTAAGTCGGTTAAAAATGAGAAAGTATTTCATTTAGGAAAATGAGAAATTTTTTGATTTAGGAAAATAAGAAACTATTTAGAAATTTTTGAGTGTGAAAAATTCTTTTGAATAATTCGAATAACCAAATGAGGCACTTAAAATTCATTTCAAATTTCGAAGAATATTGTCTTTCTTTCTTTTTTCTTCTTTCGAAGGGACATATGTACTATTATTATTATTATCATCATCATAATTATTCTACGTATGTACGTGTTTATTTACTTTGTAATTACTATAATTATGTGTACTGTTTACACGTGTGATGGGTCCACAATGAAACAGACATTACCGGCTTCCTACGTATTTTGTCATTTTCAGATAACTTGTAATTGGGGGGGAAAAGATATAACTAATATAACTCTTTGTGATAACCTTTTGAAATGATGAAAAATAATGTTGGTATATAGATGAATATTATTTATTGTACTAGTTATAGATATAGTCTGTATGTGTGTTTTCTTTTCTTTTATCTTTCTCTTTGCAGAATATATAGATTACATGAAAATATGCATATGTACAGCAGTAAAAAAAAAAAAAAAAAAGGAGAGAGAGAGAAAGAGACGGGGGGGGGGATATCTCAGCCGTAAATCATTGTTAAAAATATAACTTGTACAAATCGATTAGTAATAGCATCTACTAATTAACACTATACTTAAATTTTTCTTAGTCTACACATAGCAATAATGCCAACTTTAAAATTTTACATTGTACCATAATAACCAATTACAATTTCTTGGAATTAAACGCATTTTAAGAAATTTAAATTATATATGTATGGACAGGCTGGCAGACAGATTAATTGCATATACCTTGCGTTGAAATGTTATGTGCAACAAATTAGTTGACATCTTAGTATCAGTAATGAACCGCTAATTTGTACTTATTTCCGTATTCAAAATTAAAAATTTTGTTTGCATTATGAAAAAAGTTTAAATTCAGACTAATCATCGTAAAACATAACAAATCAACTTTATTTAAATGTAAATAGCCCATTTCCATCCAGTGGTCTCTACAAACGCAAAAGAAAATTGTGTTGAATTAGTACTTACCTAGTATTTTAATCTTGAGTTCGGCTGTCATACAGTGAAACGTAAAAAACACTTTTATTTAAATTTGGTTAATATATTTCTCGCTCAGGGGTGAAAAAAAAAGTTTATTTTAAATTATTTTAACTTTGAGTATGGTTGCCACATTAAAAAACATTAAAAAATTCCATTTTAAAATTTTAGTAATACAATGTCCCCCCAACGGCACTAGCAGCATAAAAATAACCCATCATGTAAATATTTTTATCAAAACATAAAAATGAAGCTTATTATACAGATTTATTAAAAATTATACAAAAACAATTTCATTTAAAATTAGTTACTCTATTTCCTGCCAGGGGACACTATAAACGCAAAGAAAATTGTATAGAATATAAATTACATAATTTTAACTTGGAGTATGGTTTCCATATGAGAAAATCTAAAAAAATCCATTTAAATTTTAGTTATGCAATTTCTTACCTGGGGCGCTACCAGAGTAAAAAAACCCTATCGTGTGAAATTTTTTATCAAAACATAAACTTGACCAAAACAAAAGCTTATTCTGAAAATTTATTTTTAAAAAAATGAAAAATTTGTTTTATTTAAATATGGTTACCCTATTTACTACCTTATAAACGCAAAAGAAAAGTTTATTGAATTTGTATCCCATTATTTTAAGTTGGCGTATGGTTGTCATATGAGAAAAGCATTAAAAAATGCATTTTAAAGTTTTAGTTAAGTAATTTCCCAATTTCTCACCGGAAATGCTATCAACGTTTACAAAAAAAAAAAAAAAAAAAAAAAGTGACAATTTATGTAAAAATAAATTTTTATCAAAAGATAAATTTGAACGTATCAGAAACTTATGTAGATTTATTAAACATTTTTAAAAATGTTACATTTAGTTACTATATTTCCCTCCAGGAAACTATATACACATGCCTATATACCTATAAACGCAAAAAAAAAAAAAAAAAAAAAAAAAAAAAAAAAACAGTTTTACTTAAATTTGGTTTTTCTATTTTCTCCCAGGGAGCTCTATAAATGCAAAAGGAAGTTCTGTTGAATCTGGCCCCACCAGTGGCTGAGAGGTTCTGCTCTCGAAGCTGGTAGACGGGAGGTGCTGGGTTCGATCCCATACGCGCCCGTCGGCCTAATCGTTCGGAGTTTTCGTGGTTTTCTTCGAACCTTGGATTTATCCATGCGTAAATACGGGTTAGGTTCCCTTAGAAAGACCCCCACGAAGGGCACTCCCCCCGGGCCTATATCCCAAGTGTAGATAATTGGCCGTCAATAATCAACCCAACCCAACTCTGTTGAATCTGTATTACCAAATTTAAACTTGGAGTATGGTTAACTCGTTGTAAATGATCCCGCCAAACCACAAACCTAAAACGTCAGTCACAAAAAGAAGCGATATCACAGAAAAAGAAGTGATATAGAAGTGCATACTCCGAGTCCCGTGTAAATATCTATCACCACTCATAATGTTTCCAAAGGACTCGGAGTGAGGTACAGTATGTGAAAACTGCTTGGCGATCTGCAGGCTTTTATAATATATGTAGCATACCAATTTTGAAAATCGAAAAATAAATTTTATATTTTTGTTATACCACTTTTATAAATATTTTTGTATGCGAAAGAACTGACAGAACGGATTTTCCCCCAGCTCTATGCCATTCCCTTACGCTAGAATTACTACAATATATCTCAATTTAGTTAACGTTTATCATAAGGTTTATATATATATATATATATATATATATATACAGTAAAATCTCGTTACAACGAATTCGTAGAGACCACCGCTGAAGTTCGTTATTCTGAAAAATTCGTTAATGTGAAATTCCAATATGGCGGATTTAAAAAAATAAATTTCGATACACATTAACTAAAATTACATATTATTAGTAAAGTTGTATTAAATTTCTGCAAACATGTCAATAAAGAATTTATATACATTATATTATTGTGAACATTTTTGTTATAAGATAAAAATTAAATTAATTATTTTTTAAAGATTTTAGTCGTAATTTCGTAACTATAAAGAAATTGTAATTTATTCCACACACCTAACTGTTGAAAAATTCACACTGATATATTCCATTAATGTACCTATTAATTAATTTTTTTTTTTTTACAAAAAAGTCGGAAATTTTCCTCCTTTTTCAAATTGATAATTTTTTTCCAAACAAAATCTTCAATATTATTTAACGTTGTATAAAATGTGACTGGCATTATGTTTTGCTTTTTAAAAGTTGCAATGTTCGACAAAGCGTCTTTTGATTATAGAACACAATTTTTAGTATTGAATGAACAATCGCTATCTTAACTTTCACTGTCGTTTGCTTTCTCTTCTTTTATTAAAAATTCGGCAGTGTTATTTGTATGTCAGTGCATGCGACGACTCCTTCATCCATTCAGTGTAACTATTAGCAGATGATGTAAGTTAAACAGATTCTGTAACTGTGGTCCAGAGATCTGAAGGAAATTGAATGCAATAAGTGCATTCTTCTGCAATCTTTAGTACTTCATTTGTCAAATGTATAAGGCTGGAGCTTCTCTAAGAGTTTTTAATTGTGGTAAAGGATACACTTTGCCAGGCAGCCTATATCACGTCAATTGTCTATCTCACATTCACCGTTACAGAAATTTATTTTTTATTTCAGAAAAGGCCCTTTCTATTAGTAGGCGCCTAAATTAACTTTGACATTTTTTTTTTCATAATGCCTTGATACGTGGGCTGCAAAATGGAAGTAAGATTAGGAGGTCAAGACAAAGGAAGTAAGATTAGGAGGTCAAAGTTTTTCTTTTATGTTAGATTAATTTGTTGTAATTTAGTGTACAACACTATCTGAACAAAATTTATTTTTCTTCTGATTTTGCTCATTTATCCAGTCAAACTCCTTAGCCGCTTGAAAAAGTGGAAGTTTCTTCACAATTTTTAAGCAGCGTGGCTTGCAGATGTCCCAAAAGAACTTTAAATGGTTTTAAAGGATTTTAGCTTTTTTGTGCCGGTGAGATAACAGAACAAAACCGAAATCCGCGCTTTAGATTTTTTTCTGCCTTTACATTTTTCAACATTCATTGATGTAGTGCGACTTCCATTTGGTAGAAGTTGATTCAAAAGCAATTTCGTCGGCATTGAAAACTTCTCACGATATATAGGCTCTTTTTTCTTCTCCAGAATTTTTTATTTTTTTTATTTATTTTTTTTATGTTATGCCATATCTATGACGAAAACAAAACAGCTAACCAAAACACGCTTCAAATTTCTTGATTTTCATGTTCTGTGAAACTTTTTTGGCTTTACCATGTAATATAGGTCATGAAGTAGGCAAAGTGTTTGTCTTATATCTTTAAACCAAGTGTATACTTTTTCATAAATCGCTTGATAGTTCCGAAGTCATATTGATTTTCTGTTTGGGCACATATTACACACTGGCCTCCAAAAGTTAAGGTACAACATGTTTTTCGAAGCTCACCAGACAAAAAATGGCAGTCAGATTAAACTTCATAGTTTATATGAATGACAATAATAAGTTTTAAAAAAATTACGCAAAAATTATGCAAGTACGAAGTTTTCGTTCCATGGAGGAACTGTGACTGCGGTGCGAGATATCGGGATGAGATCCTTGATTCATATATGCGCCCATATGCCGGTGCTATTGGCAATGGTTTCATTCTAATGGATGATAATGCGAGACCACACCGAGCTGTGGTTGTTGAAGATTATCTTGAGGATCACGGTTTGGAGAGAATGAAATGGCCAGCTCACTCTCCAGACGTGAATCCGATAGAACATCTTTGGGACTATCTTGGAAGACAGGTTGTGGCTTTAAGTCCTCCTCCAAGGTCATTAAATGAGCTGGAACAAGGCTTACTCCATGTCTGGTCAGCGTTACCTATTTCGGTGTCCGACAATTTAATTGAGAGCATGGAAAGTCGATGCCGCCAATGCATTCAAGTTCGGAATGGACATATTCCGTATTAGAACCATTTTTTTAATGTTCCTGTCACATTTTACTGCATAATACTGCGATGTATTAATTTCTCCAAGAATAGAATTTTCCACCATGAGTGATTTTTTGTTGTAATTTCATTTATACGTTTAACTTAAGTAAATTTCTATGTCGCATTTAATAAATAACAGTTTAGCGCACATTTCCTCCAAATTTGTTGTTTCTATATTCATTCATTTGCAAATTAGACGCAAAAAACCTGTTGTACCTTAACTTTTGGATGCCAGTGTATATCTTTCAGAAAGCTTCAAAGGTTTTCATTTTCTTTTAAAATGATAGCCAATGCCGACGTTTCTTTCACGGCATCTATTTGCCTTTATTCAGAACTGATTGCTTATATTTTCAATGAAAATTGCTAACTTTTTCATTTCTGTACGATTAAAAAAGAAAGAAATCTAATTCCGAATGTGAATTATTGCAGATTAGAAATTTACTGATAGGGACAGCTATTTATTGCCAAATTCGAATGTAAGGGAAATATTCGAAAATAAAATCTTTGTATTTGCTACATTTTCTTAAAGCGAGTGTAAAGGCAAACCAAAGTAACTATAAAGAAAAGTTATTAGATATAAATAGAAAGAAAGAATTTTTTTTATTTCACAGATGCGCATAGGGCAGCAATTCTCTTCGTCTCTCGAAAAACAGCTACGAGATACGCTGAAAATTCAAAAATTGAGGGGTATTGAAAATTTTAAAAAAGTTCTCGTTCAGTATTGTATTTTTTTGATAAAGATTGTTTTTTTTCCTTGTCAACTCAGCGTTCGTTAAACTGAAATGAGCATTCTTTTTTAAGACTTCAATAAATTCGTTAATTTGAAAAATTCGTTAATCTGAAATTCGTTAAAGTGAATATATTTGTAATGACAAACTATAGGGGATTTTTTTCTAATCTAAATAAAATTCGTTAAACTGAAAAATTCGTTAAAGTGACATTCGTTGTAACGAGATTCTACTGTATACCTAAATATTTTTTTCTTTGTGAATATTAAATTTGTTATTTAAATGAGTTATTTTTTCTAATTTACAATCAATAAAATCTTTTGATTTAATTGAACAGCTAAGTAATCAAATTAAATTTTTAAATTGCACTTATGAGAGAGGCAAATATATATATATATATATATATATATATATATATATATATTTACAGAAAGTCGGTATACCACAAGGGGGATGTACATCTGGTATACTTTCAGACTTATACTTGTATCATTATGAACGTACATTTATTAATTGTAATATATATTTATATCGTTATATTGATGACCTTATTTTAATTGCTATTGATCACACTAATATTTCTATATTTCCAGTTGATTATCCTACTAATTTAGAATTAACGGAAAACCTCCTTTCTAACAATACTATTAACTTTTTAGATCTTAATATTACACTAAAAGAAAACAAAACAATAATAGATCTATTTGATAAACGTAAAGAATTTAAATTTAAAGTTAATTCATTTACTAATTTTAAATCATGTCTTCATAATTCTGTATATCGTAATATACTCCTTAATCATATTTATAGAATAAAAAGTTTATGTTCCTCTCAACTTATTAACAAAAATATTAAAAAACTTATCTTTGACGCATTACAACATGGTTTTCCAAAAAAATTCATTTATTCCTTAATATATAGTTAGTTCCTATTTGATCTTTACAACCAAATTAACACATGCGTTTAAAAAATGTATAAAAAAATCATATAATCTTATAAATATTTACAAAAAAAAAAAAAAAAGAACTGTAATAGGACGGTTGGGTGGGTAGACGTTGGATTGAGGAGGTGTGTGGCGGCGTTGTATGGAAAAATACGCATGGTTAACAGTGCCTGATTTACGGCAGGGCATTCGGGGCACGGGCCCAGGGCCCCCAATTTTTAGGGGCCCCCAAATGCTACTAAAGATTTTTCAATTATTGGGCAATAAGTTTTAACTGTAAAAAAAAAAAAATTAAAATGGAAAAATCTGTTTGTCAGAGATTGTCTATGATATGTTAAAGTAACTTCATTTTTTTGCTGATTGTCTTTTAACAATTTATGTGCAGTAATGTACAGAACTCCATTTTTGGGATCGCCATATTATTTTTATTTATTTTACATGTAAGGCTCTCATGGTTAACATGGACAAAGCCGTGTGGTTCTGCTAGTTACTTGTGTAAATTTAGTTTTTTTGTTTTTCCCACAAAGCTAATATTTGAAAGAAAAAGTAGTTTGATTAATATGATATGCTAATATTTTAAATAATTATAGCTTGGTACTGCGGTAAATTTATTATTAGTTGTTGCATACTTTATCATTCCAGATGTATGGACTTGCATAGAGAAAGGTAATCAGCACCACACAGTTTATTATAAAATTCAAGTAAAAATTCATAATTATCAAATAATTATTTAAAATTAAATTAATGATTATCAAATTTAATTTTTTTAATTAATTTCAAGAAATTATCAAAGTCAATAGTGGTTATCTTAATAAGTACTGCTTTCGATATTATATTTTTTTATTCAAAGAAACTTTGCGAGGTGGGCCCCCATACGCATATGTGCCCAGGGCCCCCAAATTTCTAAATCGGTCCCTGATGGTTAATTTATATAATTAAAAAAAAAAAATGGGGGCATTTTGATTTACACAATTGTTTGATCATACACATACATTTTATAATGGACTGCGATGTGTTATTCTTATGTATATTAATTTAGTTAGATTTACTTATTCATTATTTAATTATTTTAAATGAATTTATATTCATTATTATTAAGAATGTATTTGATCTAATGATTTGGATTAATACCTTTGGTGGACAATATCATATCTACTTCTAAGATAATGTTTACTTTTATACAGTGTTGATATAATATGTTTTAATTTTATTTAGTGTTTTTATTTAATTTAACTTTGTTTAAAGCCACATTTTTGTAACTAATTCATTTCAATATTTACTCAATATTAATTTTAAATTCTTTGATTCTTAATTCAAATCTTTAGTATTTTAATTTAATTTATTTTAAATGATGTTGCATTTTTAGTACAGTTATTTAATCGTTGTTGACATTTAATGGTACATTTTTAATGTTGCATTAATTATTAATTTTTCCATATTACTACTTATTTATAACATAGTATTATTAATTTATACATCCATTACTTAGATAATATTCAACTTTCTATTTATTAATTAATTTCATTTATTTATTATTTAACTAATGGCTATCATTAAGATAGTAATTTGGTTTAATTATTAAAAACTAATTTCCATCCATACTTTATATTTACTTTTACCACTAGAGGGCAGCACTATTTTAAGTTGTTTTTTATTATTAATTTTTACATCTTAATACTTATTTATAACATAGTATTATACATTAATACATCCTTTAATGTAATTCGATTTTCTATTTATTAATTAATCTCATTTATTTATTATTTAACTAATTGGTATCAATTAAGTTAGTAATTTGGTTGATTTGTGAAACATTTATTTCCATCCTATTCCTTCGATTCAGATTATATCCATTTTTTTCTACTAATAGATGGCAGCACTAATGTTCCTGTTTATTTATAATCCATTATATTTTAACATTATATCTGGCATCATTGCTAAGCAATTTATATTTCTAAAATTGGCAACATGATATGATTTTTTATGCAATTCATTCCCCAGTCATGTTGGAGTTTTCATGATGGTTCATGAACTGCAAGGTATCTTATTTATATCTTTATTCATCTTTATGGATTTTTTTATAAGTATGGTTTCTTTCCTTTTTTATATTGTATTTTATTTTTTATTTTATCACTGATTTGAATCATTGTATTTGAGATGTTGTCCCAATATCATATTTTTTAGCAATGTTTGGCTAATATGAAGATGAAACATCTCATTTTATTTGTGGTATTTAGGCAATTGGGACTTGATAATTCTGTCTATATTCCACAAATTTCATTTCATTTAATTCATTTAATTCCATTGATTCAATTTTTATTTAATTTCTTATTCTTTCAATGTTTTTTGATTCCGTATTAAGTGTGTTGGGGAATCTTTCATTGTCAACTAATTATTTCATACTTAATTATTTCATGGTTTAAGTTGGTGTTATGATAATGTTTCATTTATGGTTATATATATATACTTACCCAAAATACTTTTTAGTTTACAAATGAATTACATTGATGGATAAAATAATGATTCTGATGTCACAGGACCCAAACTGGTCCAGACACTTTATTTATTTATTTTAACACAGTTTTATCAAAATAAGGAGCACATTTTAAGCATTTTTTCTTTGATTAAGAGGAAATTTTTAGGACCCCCCCCCCCCCTCCTCTTTCCATGCACAAAAATAAATAAATAAAATTATAGATATTTAACTCCTTAAAAATACCTCTAACTAATAGAATTCAGTTTTAAATGTAGTGTTATAATTTTTCTGTTGTTTTTTTAATTATGTCGTAAAGTTAATGTTTTATTTACTTTTTTTTCTACTTGTAGTTCAAGTTGTTCTTGTTCGTATGGTAACTTTTTATTGCTTGAGCTAATCGGAAAATTTTACAAATTTCGTTATATTCAGATTAAATGATCGATTAAAATGATACCTATGAGTGTTCTCAAATCAAAACTGCTTATTTTCTGAAACACTTTTATATAATTTTAACATATTATGACAAGGAAATCTATGAAACTGAAGAATAAGTTTTGTCAGAATTCGGTTTTATTAGCTGAAATAATTTTTATACTAAATAAACACTCCTTAGGTTTAAAAAAAATATTTTTACTATTCTAATAATATGTATAAAAACAGGACAAAACAAAAAATTGACTTATATGAAACATTTAATGAAGTACTAAGGGCGATATTTTTTTTAAAAACATTTTACTTTTTTTTTTTTTTTTTTTTTTTTTTTTTTTTTTTTGTTGTTGTTGTAAAAGAGAATTATATAATTTAATCTAAACAAAAAAAAATAGATGCCATGTTTTTAAAAAAACCTTACCATTTAAAAAGCATTTAATCAGGTGTCGATGCAGTTTTTTTTTTTTTGGGGGGGGGGGGGGGAGGGGGGCATTTTGTGAAAAATAAAATTTATTTTTCTGAAATTTGTTATATTTTTGTGAAAAATAACATTTTGTAACAAAAGATGATATCCAGTTACTCAAAATCGAACCAAACATTTATTAATAACGAACTGACTAGCGCCCGTAATAATAAATTTAAAAAAAAAAAAAAAAAAAAAAAAAAAAAAAAAAAACCTAAAGTTTTCAATATCGAGTTGAATGTACGAAACCCTGTTGAAATCGAGCCCTTAGTTAGAACCCAATAAAAAAAATGAGTCCCCGGGCGGTGGAATATGCACCCCTGTAAATTTAACGAATTTCCTTTAACATTAACGCGATATTTAATTTACGGATGAAATCCCCCCTCCCTCTTTCTAAACTTAACCCCTTATCTTTAACAGTAACGCGATTTTTAATTTACGGCTGTGGTGAGTAAACGTAAGTTGATGCCAAAAAAGAAGATTAATATTTAAAAAAATATCCTTGACAGCTCGGCCTACAGGCACAGGTAAATTTCGAAGATGCAGACCGTGGACAGCCTATTTATTGGAATTGCAGAAGAACTGACCTTTTTGCCATGATGCGGCAGTTGGGACCGCTCACTTCGAAATGTACCTGTGTCTGTTGGCGGAGCACACAAAGATTTTTTTTTTTTTTTTTTTTTTTTTTTTTTTTTGTAAGGTTTGGTTTTATAAAAAAACTTGTCAATATAAAAGTTGTAGATAATATTAAGAGGATTTGTAATAAATTAGCGGATTTGATAACTTGTGAATTGACAAAGTTAGGAATTTTTTTCTTCTTAAACTCCTACTCTTTCCCTCCCCCCTCCCCCCCAACCACTTGAGGCCATTTTTAATTATATCAAAAATCTGTCATATATAAATTTTCGGCCCTTTTCCTAGAAATAATAATAACTTTAAACGGATTCAATACGTATCATAATTAAGAAGTTATGGGTAACGTAAGGGGCCCGGATCTTGTCCGAGAAATTTTTGGTCATTCATGTAGTAACTGGAAATGCTAAGAATTTATTAGAAAAAAAAGCTAGCGAATTGGACGATTTTTAAGGGAGTTATAGTAGGGGGCCCAAAAGGGGCCGCTGATAGTTTTGAGCAGGGCCCTAAGATGAACGGTCCTACCTGGAATGTAGAAATGGGGAAATAACTAAATGGAGAAAACGCCCCCAAAAACGAAGATCGAATTAAAAGGGGACAAGGTATTAACAATTTAGGGAACAATAACTTCGAGGGGCCCGGATCTTCTCAATTTTTTTTTTTTTTTTTTTTTTTTTTTTTTTTTTTTTTTTTGTCGTTTATGTAGTAGCTAGAAGTTCTAAGTTGTTAGAAAAAAAAAGTTAGTGAATCGGACGATTTTTAGGAGAAATATAGTAGGGGGCCCAAAGAGGAGCCAGCTGATAGTTTTGAGCAGGGCCCTAAGATGAACGCTCCTAACTAGAATGGGGGAAAGAAATGGGGGAAAAGTTAAATGGAGAAACGGCCCCAAAAACAAAAATTGGATGAACAAAAACTTCAAGAGGCCCAGCGGGCCCGGATCTTCACCGAATTTTTTTTTTGTTTTTGTTGTTCATGTAGTAGCTGGAAGTTCTAAGTTGTTTGAAAAAAAAAAGTTAGTGAATCGGACGATTTTTAGGGGAACTATAGTAGGGGGCCCAAAAAAGGGCCAGCCGATAGTTTTGAGCAGGGCCCTAAGATGAAGGGTCCTAATTAGAAAGTAGCAATGGGGAAATAACTAAATGAAGAAAAGGCCCCAAAAACTAAGAAAATCGGATTAAAAGCGGGCAAGTAATTATCAGTTTAGGAAACAAAAACTTCAACGGGCCCGTACCAGGCCCTAGGGGGCCAGGGTCATAACTAGAACGTAGAAATGTGGGTGAAAGCTAAACGGAAAAAAGGCCCCAAAAACGAAGAGGATCGGATAAAAATTGGGTAAATTATTAATAATTTAGGGCAAAAATCTTAAAGGGGCCCCAGGGGGCCGGGGTCTCAAAAAATTAAAAATCCGAGCCTCAGGTGCATCAGGACCTACCTTGGGCTATCCGCTGCAATTAAGAAAGGCAAAATTATATGAATAATTAATTAAAAAAATATGAATAATAAGCACATAACACAGCTAACTATACAGTAGGCATGCGTTTGTTTTGCCTACCGTTCGTTCTTTACGGCTTCGTGACGTCACATGCACATTCTCTATGTTCAGGTAGCGTTGCAAAAGTGATTCACGAATTTGCAGTGCAGAATACAGAATTATATAATTTATTGAGTGACTTATTCCAATGTACATGTCGCTACCATAACAACGGGGAAACTTTTATATTAATTTCCTTACATTGTATTCATCAGATTATTTATGACATATTTATTTTCCTTTTTTTTTTGTTTATATCACTCTTCCGTTTATATATATTCAAAAACAAAAAAATTAGACAATTTTACAGTAGTTTACAAACTAATTAAAATACTACAGTTTCAGAAAAATGTGGAAAAATAAGAAGCGGTCAACTACAACGATAAGTTTATGGAGCATACTTTACCGAGAATAACCAACATTTTTTTTTCTACGAACCTATTTCTATTAGTATAAAAATTTACAGGGATTTTTATACTAACATATTAAATATATTATTTTTGAAAATTACTGAGCACCTTAGAAGTTTTTTATTTGTTTAAGTTTTTTAACTCAACGTTTCGAGAATTTGAAAAATATAAAATTCGCAACGTTTGCAAAAGTATAAAATCTATTAAAGTTATTTCTGTTCATATATTTTGTTTTTCCAATTCGGTGATCCTAAAATATAAGTCCTCAATCTCCGGCAGTCCATGAATTAATTATGACATATGTATCTAACTGTTAAAATATTCTCAAAGTTGACAATAGAGGCAATAAGTATAGCTCGGCAAATATGAAACACGGCATTGCTTCATCATGGCTTTGTTTCGTGAGGTGTTCGTTCTCCGAACATAAAAATCTCACGCGAAAGTGTTCGTTAACCGATTTGTTCTTAAACCGAACAGTTCGTTACCGATCACCTATTGTATACGAAATTTAGCATTTTAAGTTCGTCATAGCCGGAGATTCGATGAACGGCAAATATTTAAACGCAAAACTTGTAATCTTGGGGTAGCAACATTTTTACATTCAATTACTCAGCGCATGAACGGAAAGTTGGAATTTTGTAATCGCTATTTCAATCAATTCCTGATACGCTAGAATTATACATTTATAAATAAACACAGTTTTTTTAATCGATGAAAATACTATATTTTAATAGATTTAGAGCTTAACATCGACGAGATTTCAGACGGACAAAATGAACTCATATTAAATTTTAAAGCAAGATAATGAAACCTTACAGAGATTGAAACAGTGTAGAATCATTAAAATATATCTCACTCAGTAAATATATACAACGGTTGTAATGTAATCAAGATCTTCTAAGAGACTCTGTAAACGAAGCGTATATGCTTCACTGCCGCTTTACAATAGAGAGGATGTAGTAACATATTTGAATATCTTGGGTATATAGCCAATTTGACAAAAGTTATGCAATTTACTATTGTTTTTCCTCTGTGTTAAGTACAGGAATCATGTACTTCAACGTAAACATTCGCTAATTACACAACTTTTTAGTCTTATTAAAAAATCTTTTGAGTTACCCTGTAAACGAACAGTAAATTCTACAATTCTGTTTTACAATAGGAAGCTAACTTAGGTCGTTCGTAGTAACATATTTTAACATCATGCGCATACGTTCTTTTTGAAAAAAGTTAGACCATTTAATATTTTTTTTGCTTCATCTTAAGTATAGGAATAAATCACTTTAAAGTGGTATACATAAAAAACTAATTAATATTTTTACACGAAATATTAAACATTTGAACTACTCATAAAAACAATTCAAATGCTGCAAATCGCGTAAAAATCGGATAATTACACAACTCTTTAGCCCTATATCAAAAGATCTTTTGTGAGACCCTGTAAACGAACCTTAAATGTTACGATTTTTTATAATAGGAAGCTTACTTGGGTCGAGTGTAATAACATATCTTAATATCATGTGCATACGACCATTCCTAAAAGAGTTGGGTCATTTATTATTTTTTTGCTCTATGTTAAGTATAGGAATCAATAACTTTAAACTGATATAAATCAAAAACTAATTAATATTTTTACTTGAAACTTACAAAGGTCCGAACTACTCATAAAAACGATTCAAATAACTTAAACCGCGTAAAAATCCGATAATTACACATTGCTGTAGCCCTGTCAACAGTTTTTGGTCTGAACAAGATTTAAAAAGTGCAAAAAACAGCACTTTTAAAATCGCATTTACTGAAAACATATTCGTCGGATTTTGCTTTACTTTTGAATTCTTAGTCCCTTGGCACGCCCCGTTCCATAGAATCAAGAATTTTGTTTCTATCATAAATAGAACGCGAGATATAGATGTGTCAAAAACCCGTTTTGTCCGCAAAATATAAACTAGACAGAGTGCTAAATTTTTTTTGTAAAATCGTTTGGCATCCATTGGCGGAACTTCCTTTCATTTACGGTTCAATGCATTGCTGTTTCTTATGCTTGGCGAGAAACTCTGTCGAGTTTCTATGATCATGTAAAATTTTTTATCAAACATAAATTTTACCGTGGCAGAAGCTACTTCAGTAAATTTATTTAAAAAAACATAAAAAATGAATTTTATTTAAATTTAGTTACCCTACTTCCCGCCAGGAGACTTTATAAATGCAAAATAAAATTGTGTTATATCTGTGCCACATAACTTCAGTATAAGTTATCGTACAGTGAAACATAAAATAATAATAATAATAATAATAATAATTTTACTTTAATTTGAATACGCTACTCCCTCCTATTGGGCGCTATAAACGCAAAAGTAAATTGTCTTTAATCAGTACTACCTTCAGTACGGCCACATTTATTCAAATTTGGTTAATATATTTATCGCTAGGGGACGTTATCAGCGTAAAAGAAAGTTGAATTTAAATCCCTTTATCTAATTTTAACTTGGAGTATAGTTGTTATATGAGAAAACATTAAAAGATGCATTTTAAAATTTTTGTTATGCAATTTCCCACAAGCGACGCTATCAGCTTAAAAATAACCTATAATGTAAATATTTTTGTAAAACATAAAAATGATGCCGCAAAAGCTTATTATGAAGATTTATTAAAAAACATAAAAAATCTATTTTATTTAAATTTGGTACCCTATTTCCAGCCAGGGGACGCTATAAAGGCAAAAGAAAATTTTGTAGAATCTATATTACATAATTTTAACTTGGAGTATGGTTTCCATATGAGAAAACCTAAAAAAAAAATATCTATTTTAAATTTTAGCTGTACAATTTCCTTCCTGGGGTGCTACCAGAGTAAAAAAAAAACTATCATGTAAAAATGTTTATCAAAACATAAACTTGATCGAAGCCGAAGCTTCTTCTAAAGCTTTATTTAAAAGAAAAAATAATTTAAAAAATCCATTTTATTTAAATTTGGTTATCCTATTTCCTCCCAGGGCTAACTATAAACGAAAAAAAAAATAAATAAATAAATAAAAAATTGAATTTTTTAAGTTGGCGTATGGTTTGTCATATGAGAAAATATATTTAAAAAAAAAAAAAAATTAAGTTTTAGTTATGCAATTTCCCACCGGAGATTATACCAGCGTTTAATAAATAAATAAATAAAGCAAAAATTTAAATTTAGTTACATTTAGTTACCCTATTTCCCGCCAGAAAACTCTATAAACGCAAAAGAGAATTGACTTGAAACTGTACCACTTTTTTTTAACATCAGTTACAGCTGTCATAAAAAAAAAAGTTTTATTTAAATTTGTTTCTTTATTTTCTTCCAGGGAGCGCTATAAACACAAAATAAAGTTTTATTGAATCTGTATTACCTAATTTAAACTTGGAGGATGGTTCCTATATAAGAAAATATTAAACAAAAATCTATTTAAAATTTTAGTTATGCAATTCCACCATTTGCCATCGTTAAAAAACATATGTGAAATTTTTTTATCAAAACATAAATTTCACCGTGGCAGAAGCTACTTCAGCAAATTTATTTAAAAAACATAAAAAAAATCAATTTTATTTAAATTTAGTTACCCTATTTCCCACCATGGAACGGCATAAATGCAAAAGAAAATTGTGTTATATTTGTGCCAACTACTTTTAACTTTAGTATATGTAGTATGAACATAATCAATGTATGAACATAACAACAGTATGAAACAGTATGAGTCAACAGTATGAAACATAAAAAAAATTAATTTTACTTAAATTTGAATCCCCTGTTTCCTCTCATTCGGCGCTATTAATGCAAAAGTAAATTGTGTTGAATCAGCACTTACCTTCAGTGTGACCATCATAGAATGAAACATTAAAAAAACACACACATTTATTCAAATTTGGTTAATATATTTCTTTCTAGCAGGCGTTATTAGCGTAAAAGAAAGTTGAGTTTAAATCACTTTATCTAATTTTAATTTGGAGTATGGGTTGTTATATAAGAAAACATTAAAAAAGGTCCATTTTAAAATGTTAATTATGCAATTTCCTGCATAAACAGCAATTTCCTGCATAAACATGTTACAGAGGTGCTGCCAGCGTAATAATAATAATAATAATAATAATAATAATAATAATAATAATAATAATAATAATGAGAAATTTTTTATCAGTATATATATATATATTTGACAATAGCTGAAGCTTTTTCTGAAATTTTGAGCGAAATTCGCTCATGGGAAGTGAGCTTAAAATGAGTTCGAAAAGTTAGTTGACGAAAGAGTTATACTCGTCATAAGTTAAATATGTTGTGCATCATAAGTTAAATAAACGTTATAGAAAACAGCAATTGGCGATAAAGAATTGATCAAAAATAAGATAAAAAATAATTGATAAGAAAGTGCATCAGAATTGTTTTATGTAACATATGCTTTCGTAGAGTTTCAAATAACATAATGGCCAGTGGCGTAGCCAGAGAGGGGTTCCAGATGCTCTGGATACCACTAATATTGTAAAGGTTTCTTTGCCTTATCTAATCGGAGTACTTTCTGCGATAATCAAGCAGAAGAAAACTTTACAATATTACTGGTATCAAGAGCATTTGGACCATCAGGAGTGCGAAGGGGTGTGTAAACGAGTACCTTTGACAGTATAGATTCCCCTTTCTTTTCCCCGGATATTTCCATCCCCTCCCGTAAAGCTGACATGAAGCCCCTGGCTACGCCACTTATAGTGGCACTAAAATACATTTTGAGTAATTGCCGACCATATAGAAGGTAGTGTAATCGAATTCTTTTGAGCTGCCCTGTACAATAACTATAAATATTATATGCACCTTTTTCAAGAAAAACTTGCTGTAGGTACTGTAAAAACGTGCTAAAATTACATTCCAATCTGCGTTCTACAAAACGTTATCGCGTTCAACATATACTTGTTTCATAAAATCGTTACATGTACTCGTATTTTTGTTCGGCCCGGTACAATAAATATCAATGCCATATACATACATCCTCTTCAAGAAAAAACTTGCTGTAGACTACGAAGGGAGTGCACAGGAGAAAGGAGAAGCACATTTCAACAAAGAATTTTTATATAGGAAACTAGGATCGCAATCCATATATAAATTGAAACAAGAACGAAAAATCATGCATCAAGCATCGTAAATTATACGAAACGCTTTCCAGTACTAAAAGAATATTGTTTAGAAATTATTTTTTTCTCACACGATTAAATGAGATATCTAAAATAAATAATTTAAATACATAACGCAGTAAAACTCTATTTTAAGCAATTGCTGTCTGTATCCCATGATGTGTGCGTATTCTTTCGTCCAGCCCTTCGTTGATATATCGAATTTAAACACACCACGTAATAAACAAAAAACTATTTAAGTTTAAAAATACATATCAGAGCTGAGAACGCACTTCCAACAATTATAGCTCATATATAATCAATCTTGTAACCGAATCTTTTTGTGTGTCTTGTGTAAATGAACGATAAATTCTATGCATAATATTCAAATTTTAATTGCTTAATAATAATAAATTCATATTTAATACTTGGAAATTTTTCCAGAGAAAATTTCTCACGCCTTGCATTCATAATATTCAAATTTTAATTGCTTAATAGCCAACATAGTGAAAAAAGTACTGAATCCGGGACTCGAACCCGGGTCATCAGATTAGCGCACTGACGTTCTACCAACTGAACCACTTGGGAACGATACTCAGCCTGGAACTTTTTCACCATAGCATGTTGGCAAGGCTACAAACGCAGTACAAGATGGAATATTTTCCGTAAGCCACCAACACTGGGCCAAACACGAAATCAAAGAAAATCCAACATCGACAATTGAAATAAATTCATATTTAATACTTGGAAATTTTTACAGAGAAAATTTCTCACGCCCTGTATTCATAATATTCAAATTTTAATTGCTTAATAGGCGTATAGCCAACATAGTGAAAAAGTACCCAAGCCGGGACTCGAACCCGGGTCATCAGATGCAAGGTGTGAGAAATTTTCTCTGGAAAATTTTCCAAGTATTAAATATGAATTTATTTCAATTGTCGATGCTGGATTTTCTTTGATTTCGTGTTTGCCCCAGTGTTGCGGCTCACGGAAAATATTCCATCTTGTGCTGCGTTTGTAGCCTTGCCAACATGTTATGGTGAAAAAGTTCCAGGCTGAGTATCGTTCCCAAGTGGTTCAGTTGGTAGAACGTCAGTGCGCTAATCTGATGACCCGGATTCGGTACTTTTTCACTATGTTGGCTATTAAGCAATTAAAATTTGAATATTATGAATGCAAGGCGTGAGAAATTTTCTCTGGAAAAATTTCCAAGTATTAAATATGAAATTCTATGCATTTCATAATTTACAGGAAAGATGTAAGTGCACTGGAGTGATCCATATCAATTTCATTATGATTGAAGTATCGTAACGTCATTAAAATGCACCGTTAAACGATTTTATCCCATACATTTTAATGTAATGGAATTCTTTTGGGCCTCCCTTTAAACGAACTATAAATGCTACTTATTTTGTACTTCACAAAAAGCATACTGTTTTCCGCACCTAAGTGATGCACATTCATTTCAATACAATTGAAGTATCTTAACATCACTAAAATGCACCGCAAACGATGTTTCTCCATAAGACATGATGTAACGAAATACTTTTGTACTTTCCTTTAAACGAACTATGCTACCGCACTTGATTTTTAATAGCGAGCATGCTATAGTGAACATCAATCGATAATATATAAAAAATATAGGCAATCACAATATACTTACAAGACTTACAGCAAGACTTACAGTACAGTTAACTGAAGTCATAAGCACTTTTTTTATTATGTTGGAAAGTTAAAAAAAAAAAAAACAACGTTGACAACGTTCACATAATAATGAAGATATATGTTAACAAAATTTTCAGCAAGATTTACTTTCTTTTGTGTAAAATGTAATTTTATCACGAGAAGTGGTAGGAATGGCCACTATCCACATCAAAACAGCATTGAACACGTGCCATATTCCCGAATGTAGTTCACATTACATACTGTATTACTGGCCAAATTACTCTGTTTTCGTAATGCCATCGTGTTTCACACAAAGCAAAGCAAATCTGATGAACATTTCGTTAAGTAGCTTCTTCACTCACGTGAAATCCCCCGCTCGCTAATGTTAATCCTATGAGATCCCTAATGTAAATGAGAATCCCTAATGATAATGAGAATCCTAATGTTAACCATATCTCGTTTGCATTTCAATATTTTTAAAAGATTTTTTTTTTCATTGGATAGCTGAGGTCGATTTCTACAATTCGATCTCTAATCTTCCGATTTTGTTTGCAGGTTTTTATTAAGAGGATGCTTTAACTTTCGAAACCGGTTAACGCATTTTTTTTTTTTAACTTGTAAACAAAATCGAAAAAGTAAAAAACGGCCTTCTTTGAGATCGACTTCAGCTATCCAATGCAAAAAAAAAAAAAAAAAAAAAAAAAAAAAAAATCTTTAAAAAAATGTTAAATTGCAAATGAGGTATTTAAAAAAAAATTCCCCCATTAACGTTAGCGAGCGGGTGTTTTCGCGTGAGTGAAGTAGCTTCTTAAGATGCCTTCACTGTTGTTAGAGTTATGAACAAAAATTCGGTTTCGAATTAAAATAAGACTCTTTTTTTTTTTTTTTTTTTTTCTTTTTGACTGATTATATGAATTGCGACCTTATAGTTTCCTATGCAAAAAAATTTGTTGTAGTATGCTCTATTTCTCCTCTTCTAAGTTCGAAAGCGGGGTTCGAGGATAATCCTACATTTTCATTGAATATTGTTACATTAGATCAATGAAACTTTATCCTCGCAAAATCAGGCTATTAAGGGATTGTGCACAATAAGACAAGGTAATAAAGTACAAAAGATAGGCGATAAGGGCGCAATTAAATAACCCATCAAAACGGCTGTTCATAAAGTTGCTTATCTGACTTCTATATGTGTAAGTTTCGAGCTGCCTTGTGGTAATGACTGAAGTCATTTGCTAAGCGATATGTCTGGTCTACTACTTATCTCTTTATTAAACTGCATTATGTAGACCCTATTATTAAACTGCATTATGTAGACTCTATTATTAAACTGCATGATGTGCATTTTTTTGGGCCAGATAGTTTTCACTCATTGTACACCTGCAAATCGGTAAAAAAATAAAGAAATACGAGGGAAAGTCATTAAGTAAGCCACAAAAGATAATTAAATAATAACTTACAATGATAACTTCAAAACTATTTTTATTTCTCAACATATTCTTCACCAATATTTATGCACTTATATCACCGTTTTATCAGTGCCCCAACAACAGCTGCATAACATTCTTTGGGTTGCTGTCTCAGCCACATTAGGACGTCAAGTTGAATCTTTTCATCATCTGTGAACATCATCTTGCTTCCAAGATGGATTTTTAGTGGACTAAACAGATGAAAATCGCTTGGAGCTAAGTCGAAGCTGTATGGTGGATGTTGAAGAAGTTGCAAGATGATATTCACAGATGATGAAAAGGTTCAACTTGAAGTACTAATGTGGCTTGGACAGAGCAATCTAAAGAATGTTATGCAGCTGGTGTTGGGGCACTGATAAAACGGTGATGTAAGTACATAAATATTGGTGGAGAATATGTTGAGAAATAAAAAATAGTTTTGAAGTTAATATCATTGTTAAGTTATTATTTAATTATCTTTTGTGACTTACTTAATGACTTTCGCTCGTATTTCACGAATTTCCTGACGGCTGAGTCATAAATAAAAACCAATGCAGATAGTCTACGCAATTTTGAACTAATATTTGTTCGAAACACAGGATGAAATTGGCAGGCGTTCTTATTCAGAAACTATGTCATCGAAATGAGTTTTACATTTTTTGGTAAAGGCAGAAGATCTTTCAGAAAATACTGTCAAAGTGGATGTTTTGGACCGAATTCTCGAGGCAGCAGAGCGAGAAAGACGAAAATCGTGTCGCCACTTAACAAGAATGTCTTATAACTCGATAAGTAATTTATTTATCAAAAAATGGAAAAATCATTTCGAATCTAAATCGCTTCAATAGATACGTCTGCCAATTTTATGTTTTTGCGTTTAAAAATGAGTCAGAAAGTTTCGAGTTGTTGAGCAGATCAGTTGAGAACCACCTTAATAAAGAGATAAAAAAGTTTCAAAAAATAGACCACGGCTAAATTGGTAACACAGATTATTTCTGCAAGACAAAACGCTTTATTAGCATTCATTCGATTTCTCTAATTCGCTTTTATTACAGACATAACTGAAAGTATTTTCACATGAATAGTAAATCAGGAAATTGCTAACTATGGTGTCTCGTCAATTCGTCTCACAATTCATCGCGGAAAAATTCATCGTGCACAGTTCATCGCAGCGTCAATTCGTCGCGGCGACAACTTATCGCAGCGTCAATTCGTCGTGGTGTCAATTCGTCGCGACGTCAATTCGACGCAACGAAAATGTTTTTGAAGGCTATGAAAATAAAATAAAGATAATTTAGTAAAATTATTTAATGATAATTTGTTTTTTAGATATAATCGCATATAAATTGTTAGTTGTAATCCTTTATATCTAAAAAACTAATTATCATTAAATATTTTTATTAAATTGTCTTTATTTTATCATCATAGCCTTCAAAAGCATTTTTGATGTGACGAATTGAAGCTGCGACGAATTGACGCTGCGATGAATTGTGTGCGATGAATTGTTCCGCGATGAATTGAGCGACGAATTGACGCAGAACCGCTAACAATATGATAGCTGATATCGAGTGGATCAAACAGAGGTTGTGGCGATTATCTCTTTCTTTAACCACCGATGCTATAAATGTACATTCGGTTAACAAAAAGTATGCAAACTGAGTATAGCCTTTAGATTTAATATTTGTTTTACAAGAGGCTATAGCTATACATATTAAGCCATGAAACATGAAGCTCAATCTTTTATACGGTCTCCTTTTCCTCTAACTTATATGTTTAGAAAATTGTTGTCCTGCATCTAAGAAAGATTTTTAAAAATGGGCTATTCTTTTACGGCCAAAATTTACTGAGTTGTGATACTTTGAATTTTATGATTTTTCGGTGTTTTCCAGCCCTAAAAACAGAAAGACGCATTTCCATTTCCTCATTATATCAAAATCACCTTGTAGCAAAAAAGGAGATTTGGCTCAAGTGCATTAGAGCATTCTGAAAGAAGCTTTAATGTTTAACAGAAAATAAATAAACTGTTCAAAATCAGCACTTAAAATAAAACGATGTCTTATTTACTACAAGAATTTAGATAGCTCAAAAAAAGTAAAAGAAATAGAGATGTTTGTGGTCGTGGGAAATAAGGATATTGAGTAGATCACTCACAACATCCGGAAAACTGCACTTTCATCGCACATGCTGTGAAATTAGCTCTCCTTCTCCCAGTGAGATTTGTCGATGGCACAGTAGGATACACATCGAATCCGTTGGTGAACTAAAAAATATGGATTTGCTTGTTTTTAGACGTGATGAACTTTATCTGTTCAATAAATCGATTTATTAAAATCTAATTTAGAAGCATAAAAATAAGGTACACTGAAAAAAAGAAAAAAAAAAAGATAAGTGTTTCTTAATCTTAGAAAAAGATAATGTAAACACGAACGAAAATTTACAGTTACCGCTTCCGAGTTACCCACGATTTCGAAAAGCGTTCAATATCTTTAGAAATCCCAGCATGCTGGATGGATACTAAATATTGGATTTGCGGATTTTTAGACATGATAAACTTTTTCAGTTCAATATATCAATTTCTTGAAATATAATTTAGAAGCATTGAGTAAGGACAAAAAAAAAAAGACAAGTGTTTCTTAATCTAGGAAAAGATAATGTAAACACGAACGAAAATTTACAGTTACCTCTTCCTTAGTCACCGACGATTTCGGAAAGCGATAAACTTTTTAAGTTCAATATATCAATTTCGTGAAATCTAATTTAGAAGCATGAGAATCAGGACAAAAAAAAAAAAAAAAAAAAAAAAAAAAAAAAAAAAAAGACAAGTGTTTCTTAATCTAGAAAAGATAATGTAAACACGAACGAAAATTTACAGTTACCTCTTCTGAGTTACCTACGATTTCGTAAAGCGTTCAATATCTTTAGCAACCCCAGAATGCTGGATGGATACCAAATATTGGATTTTCTTGTTTTTAGACGCGATAAACTTTTTGAGTTCAATATATCAATTTCTTGAAATCTAATTTAGAAGCATGAGAATCAGGACAAAAAAAAAAAAAAAAAAAAAAGACAAGTGTTTCTTAATCTAGGAAAAGGTAATGTAAACACGAACGAAAATTTACAGTTACCTCTTCCGAATTACCTACGATTTCGTAAAGCGTTCAATATCTTTAGCAACCCCAGAATGCTGGATGGATACCAAATATTGGATTTGCTTGTTTTTAGACATGATAAACTTTTTCAGTTCAATATATCAATTTTTTGAAATATAATTTAGAAGCTTGAGAATAACATACACAGTAAAAAAAGACAAGTGTTTCATATTCTAGAGAAAGATAATGTAACCACGAACGAAAATTTAGAGCTACCTCTTCCCAGTTACCCACGATTTCGAAAAGCGTTCTTTATCTTTAGAAACCAAAGAATGCAATATATTTTCGCGATTTGAAGAAGCATTTATAAAAACAGAGTTTATTTTTGTGCGAGTTTTGAGAGGTATTATTTATTTAACTTTTAGAAATAAAATAATCAACATTTATTAAAATATTTATAGGTCATGTTTTAAATTTTTATTATACCCAGATCCGTAGTTGGAACATTTTAACAAAGTAAATTGAGAAGAAACATGAAATAGGCCGTGAGTATAATTATTAATTTAGGATTTATTAAAATGTAATTATTCATTTTACAAACAACATAATTCTACATAAGTATAATATATGCCACTGATTTTCGGAAATAAGTTTTAAATTCTATTAATCAGTTTTCTTAACACAGAATATAGGTTTTTCGGATGGCGATAATATGTTGCTATATGTAATATGCGATAATATGTAATATGGTAAATTTTTAAAGATCTCTATGCTGAATCTGAGAGAAACACTTTGAGTAATAAATCATTTTTAAAAATCGATTTAACATGCGTCTATATTTCATTCAAAACTGAAGTTTTAAAGGTACTGTGATTTTAAATCTCGACTTTGGTTTAAACGCTATAAAAAACTAAAAACGTGCACAAGTATTTGAGAAAATTGTACCTATAGAAGAAAATAAAGGGGGGGGATGCGGAGGGAAGTCCAAAAGATTCTGAGCTTCCAGCTTTCTTATAGTAATGATTGTAGTGCCCTGACAAAATACTGTGCCATGGCCTAGAACAATCTTAATTGGATCCTGAGTGTGCGTCTGCCTTATAAGCTATACTTCTGCATGCATTTATGGTGTATTTAAGCTGGTAATTGGATATAAACATTTTATACTTATATACTCCCAATAAAGTTATTTTTACATGTAAGACTCTTTCATACTAAATCGAGGACGCTCTACAGGTTTGTAATTGACTTTTTTCTCATATCTATTCCCAATTTCGAGATAGGAACACAAACTCCACAGTTTGTCGCTAGGTGGCGCTGTAAGCAGTCTCATCGCGTAGCACGTAGTAAATTTACTGTACCTAGACACCACGTTCATCCACGGTCGACTCAGTCCGCCGATGAAGCTCTTGTTTGTTATGGGCGGTGGATTAGGACGGAGTTCATGACGTGAGATCACTTGATTTCTGCCGTCCCAATCAGCCGAGAAAGCCGCCTTAGGGAGAGAAAAACAAACAAGAGTTTTCTCCGTCGATTGGGTCGGCCGGAAATCACGTGATTTGACATCACAAACTCCGTCCTAAGACAGGAGAAAGAAACAAGAGCTTTCTCGGCCGGTACTGAAGTCGGTCGTTGTTCATGATTCCGTATAGCTACCGCAGTTCTGTCATTAATGGGAGTTGACAAGACTTTAGTGGGCACCCTGTATATCGATACATTAATTGAATATATACTTTTACTGTTAATTTTGACCAATAAAATTGTACACGAATAGAGTTGGTGATATTGTTCCATTAACTAAGAAGGAAAGATTTCGTTTTGTCATAGAGAGACAAGAAGTATTATGGGAAACTACGAAAGCTCCTATTTAACTCCACTCCGTTCAAGATTCTGAATAAAAGAATCGCGTACCATTATCGGAAAGCTTGCGTATCCGAAATGGTACGCATAACGTAGATTGAGCAACTCTGCCCTAGAGAAAATATCATGAAAAGTACGAATTTACAGCTTTAAAGTATATGACAAAACTGTCTCTAGAAACGCAATACTTTTAACAAAACATTCTCCCTCAAAATCGGGTGCCGACTATTAACGTCCAGCGAAGGTCATCCCTCTTCTCAACTCCGGTTATTGAAACTGATGGGCCCATCTCGGGGTGGTGCCATAATTACCGCTTTACCTGCCTAGATTACCTGGTGGAGGCGAGAAATCCGCGACGGCCAATCAAATGCCACAATATGGCCTCAGGGCACACCCGTGATTTTTTTTCTTCAACTGCAACCACGGGATGTAGACATTTGTTGATTTGGTTTTTAGCAGAACTTTTTTTTCTTCTTTATTTCGTGGTGTTCAATTTTTATAGGGTTGTTTCTTTCAAGGGGGAAGGCATGAATCTTTCCATTGCGATTTTTAGAATAGGGGAAGGAAGTAAAACTAATTAACGTTAAAAAAAATGGCAGTTTTTGTTATTGGGTGGGTAACCAAAAAGATTTCGGGAAGTAGAAAAATGGAAGATAAATCAGTAAGAATACTTAGGCTAAGCGATCTTTCATGTTTGAAACAGGTAAAGGGAAGCTGACGGAGGTTATTATAAATTGATTATTATAGATGAATGCCAACATAGAGGGGTGAAGATAAGGTGCTACTTCTAATAATTTGCAACAATGGTCTTCTAAATTGAAGTTTTTATATTTTAATTTCTTTAATAAATAAGACAATTTGATACGTAATATTAAAGTAAAATAATTTTTAAATCGAATACTGAAAAAACTGCATTTAAATCAACACAGTATTAAACAATTGTGCTTATCTTCATTTTAGTGTAATTATACATGTGTAAATTACACTAATTATACGTGTAATTATACGTGCGTCATTCATGTGTAAATATACAGCAGTATAAGGATTTCGCACATAACATTTACGCACATAACATTTCTTGTGAAATAGTTGCTAACTTGGTTAAAAAAGTCGAACCTAACACATCCGAGAGATACTGAAAAATTGCTTCATAACATTAAAACATAATAACATTACAATTGCATTCAGCGAAGATTTTAACAAGTAACTAACTCAACATGAAAAAAAAATAGAATGAATGAGTACCTTTATAATTTCAGTTATTGCATTATCATCCATATATTTAAAGCTGTTTGGTAATTCTGTCAAATCTATTCCATCGAAATTCGATCGAATACGCATGCGTCAAAAAATCACCGGCCAATGAGGTGAGGGTCTATGACTGTCTCTACAAACGTGTTTGGGATCGTATCATCTGTTGTTTTTTTCTGTTGTCACGTTGCGTTAAACCTAGGAAGATATTTATCTAGAACTCACTGTGGAGTGTTTAGAAGGTATTTATTTTATTTATTTATTTTATTTATTGTAATTTGTATGAATACTTAGAAGTCCATTTCGGATTTACTGTTTAAAAATGAATTTAGGCTCATAAGTTGGCGAAATCCCGATGGAAATTTTCTTTTTAGATCTCTATCATTTTGTTTATATAGTACAGAAAATAATTATTCAAACGTGTAGAACACGTAATACAAAATTGGACCACTTATGGTCTGTTTATTATCGGGAATGAATCTTATGGTGTTCCGATTGATAATGAATTCGATTATGTAAATATAATGTCAAAAGACAGTACGCACGGTAGTAATATTTTTATTATTATGTGTTCGAAAAAAGCAGAATCTGAGCATCTGAATATAAGTTATAAAATAAACAGAAATATATTATCTCTATTCGATTTAAAAGTTTTGTGATTACATAAGTGGGCTATTTTATTTGTAAAGAGTATGTATGCATTATATTGTTTGTATGTATACAAATCTTTATAATGTTTTGATTTGCAAACTCTTAATATTTGAATAATGTTTACATTATATTTGTTTGTATGTATACAAACAATATATGTATACAAAGAAGTATATATACAAACAATGTATAATGTATCATGTAACAATATTAATATTTACATTGTATTGTTTGTATGTATACAAATCTTGAATGTTTTAAATGGGCAAATCTGTAATGTTTTTTCTGTTATTTTTTTTAAATGTCAAAAAAAGATAAATTTTCAAACTTGGTATAAATAACTTAGGTACTTTTCTCTATTATCCCATTGACCACTTTTCATAACAAAACAGAAATATATTATCTCTATTCGATTTAAAAGTTTTGTCATTATATAAGTGGGCTATTTTATTTTTTAAGAGTATGTATGCATTATATTGTTTGTATGTATACAAATCTTTAGAATGTTTTGATTTGCAAACTCTTAATATTTGAATAATGTTTACATTATATTTGTTTGTATGTATACAAACAATATATGTATACAAAGAAGTATATATGCAAACAATGTATATAATGTATCATGTAACAATATTAATATTTACATTGTATTGTTTGTATATATACAAATCTTGAATGTTTTAAATGGGCAAATTTGTAATGTTTTTTTATGTTATTTTTTTTAAATGTCAAAAAAAGATAAATTTTCAAACTTGGTATAAAAAACTTGAGTACTTCTCTATTATCCCATCGACCACTTTTCATAACAAAATACTATCGCCAAACTGTATGATTAAATGCCAAAATTGCAGTCCCATTTACTTGATGTCGAAAACATTATACGTGTTTTTTATGTCATCAAGTGGTTTTTAATTCAACATTTGCGTGTATTTTTCATTATGTTTATTTGATTTATTAGTTATTTCATTAATTAAAATAACAATTGTATCCTTAAATTCTTATATTTTATTTATTTATTTTGATATTCCAATGACAACGTTCTCCCATTTATTTGGCGATAGTTTTTTTTTTATGAAAAGTGGTCGATGAGATAATAGAGAAGTACCAAAACTTAATTACGTATATGAGTATATTCTTTGACAGTATTAATCATTACTCAATATTTTAAAACTGCATCATATTTGTAGAATTATATTAATTTAAACAATGCTTCTATTGAAGTGTGAAGAACCATATACCTCTATGAAGAACCATATATTTACATAATTGTCTTCATTAGCAATGGGAACACCATAAGATTCATCCCCGATAATAAACGGACTATAAGTGGTCCAATTTTGTATTACGTGTTCTACGATATTTTTACATACATTTAAATAATCATTTTCTGTACTATATAAACAAAATGATAGAGATCTAAAAAGACAATTTCCATCGGGATTGATTTCGCGAACGTTAAAAGAGCCTAAATTCATTTTTAAACAGTAAATCCGAAATGGACACCTAAGTATTCATACAAATTATAATAAATGAAATAAATAAATACCTTCTAAACACTCCACAGTGAGTTCTATATAAATACCTTCCTAGGTTTAACGCAAAGTGCAAGAAAAAAACAACAGGAGATGATCCCAAACACGTTTCTAGAGACCGTAATAGACCTTCACCTCATTGGCCGGTCCTACCGGAAGATTTTTTTTATGCATGCGTATTGGGTCGAATATTGTTGAAACATTTGACAAAATAAGCAAACTGTTTCCACCTAGGTATTTATACACAATACAACAAATAAAATAAATGCCTTCAAAACCCTTTTGATCATCACATCAGCGTGCAAGACAATTTTTTTACCGGAAACCGTTTGATGAATTTCATTATTTTTCCGTTATCGATTGACAAATTTTACGATTTTACCGCTAACGATTGCTGAATTTCACAATTTATCGACTATTGATTAACGAATTTCATGATTTTTTCCATGAACATTTGTCGAATTGCACAAAAAAAATTAAGAATATCGTCAAATTGTCTTGGGTACAAAAATTTTGAATATTGTCAAATGCCATCGAGAAAAAAGTCTCTTTGTCAAACAATAAACTAAAAGCTGTTTTAAACAAGAACTTTAAAGCTGTTTGGTAATTCTGTCAAATCTATTCCATCGAAATTCGATCGAATACGCATGCGTCAAAAAATCACCGGCCAATGAGGTGAGGGTCTATGACTGTCTCTACAAACGTGTTTGGGATCGTATCATCTGTTGTTTTTTTCTGTTGTCACGTTGCGTTAAACCTAGGAAGATATTTATCTAGAACTCACTGTGGAGTGTTTAGAAGGTATTTATTTTATTTATTTATTTTATTTATTGTAATTTGTATGAATACTTAGAAGTCCATTTCGGATTTACTGTTTAAAAATGAATTTAGGCTCATAAGTTGGCGAAATCCCGATGGAAATTTTCTTTTTAGATCTCTATCATTTTGTTTATATAGTACAGAAAATAATTATTCAAACGTGTAGAACACGTAATACAAAATTGGACCACTTATGGTCTGTTTATTATCGGGAATGAATCTTATGGTGTTCCGATTGATAATGAATTCGATTATGTAAATATAATGTCAAAAGACAGTACGCACGGTAGTAATATTTTTATTATTATGTGTTCGAAAAAAGCAGAATCTGAGCATCTGAATATAAGTTATAAAATAAACAGAAATATATTATCTCTATTCGATTTAAAAGTTTTGTGATTACATAAGTGGGCTATTTTATTTGTAAAGAGTATGTATGCATTATATTGTTTGTATGTATACAAATCTTTATAATGTTTTGATTTGCAAACTCTTAATATTTGAATAATGTTTACATTATATTTGTTTGTATGTATACAAACAATATATGTATACAAAGAAGTATATATACAAACAATGTATAATGTATCATGTAACAATATTAATATTTACATTGTATTGTTTGTATGTATACAAATCTTGAATGTTTTAAATGGGCAAATCTGTAATGTTTTTTCTGTTATTTTTTTTAAATGTCAAAAAAAGATAAATTTTCAAACTTGGTATAAATAACTTAGGTACTTTTCTCTATTATCCCATTGACCACTTTTCATAACAAAACAGAAATATATTATCTCTATTCGATTTAAAAGTTTTGTCATTATATAAGTGGGCTATTTTATTTTTTAAGAGTATGTATGCATTATATTGTTTGTATGTATACAAATCTTTAGAATGTTTTGATTTTCAAACTCTTAATATTTGAATAATGTTTACATTATATTTGTTTGTATGTATACAAACAATATATGTATACAAAGAAGGATATATGCAAACAATGTATATAATGTATCATGTAACAATATTAATATTTACATTGTATTGTTTGTATATATACAAATCTTGAATGTTTTAAATGGGCAAATTTGTAATGTTTTTTTATGTTATTTTTTTTAAATGTCAAAAAAAGATAAATTTTCAAACTTGGTATAAAAAACTTGAGTACTTCTCTATTATCCCATCGACCACTTTTCATTTTTTTTAAATGTCAAAAAAAGATAAATTTTCAAACTTGGTATAAAAAACTTGAGTACTTCTCTATTATCCCATCGACCACTTTTCATAACAAAATACTATCGCCAAACTGTATGATTAAATGCCAAAATTGCAGTCCCATTTACTTGATGTCGAAAACATTATACGTGTTTTTTATGTCATCAAGTGGTTTTTAATTCAACATTTGCGTGTATTTTTCATTATGTTTATTTGATTTATTAGTTATTTCATTAATTAAAATAACAATTGTATCCTTAAATTCTTATATTTTATTTATTTATTTTGATATTCCAATGACAACGTTCTCCCATTTATTTGGCGATAGTTTTTTTTTTATGAAAAGTGGTCGATGAGATAATAGAGAAGTACCAAAACTTAATTACGTATATGAGTATATTCTTTGACAGTATTAATCATTACTCAATATTTTAAAACTGCGTCATATTTGTAGAATTATATTAATTTAAACAATGCTTCTATTGAAGTGTGAAGAACCATATACCTCTATGAAGAACCATATATTTACATAATTGTCTTCATTAGCAATGGGAACACCATAAGATTCATCCCCGATAATAAACGGACTATAAGTGGTCCAATTTTGTATTACGTGTTCTACGATATTTTTACATACATTTAAATAATCATTTTCTGTACTATATAAACAAAATGATAGAGATCTAAAAAGACAATTTCCATCGGGATTGATTTCGCGAACGTTAAAAGAGCCTAAATTCATTTTTAAACAGTAAATCCGAAATGGACACCTAAGTATTCATACAAATTATAATAAATGAAATAAATAAATACCTTCTAAACACTCCACAGTGAGTTCTATATAAATACCTTCCTAGGTTTAACGCAAAGTGCAAGAAAAAAACAACAGGAGATGATCCCAAACACGTTTCTAGAGACCGTAATAGACCTTCACCTCATTGGCCGGTCCTACCGGAAGATTTTTTTTATGCATGCGTATTGGGTCGAATATTGTTGAAACATTTGACAAAATAAGCAAACTGTTTCCACCTAGGTATTTATACACAATACAACAAATAAAATAAATGCCTTCAAAACCCTTTTGATCATCACATCAGCGTGCAAGACAATTTTTTTACCGGAAACCGTTTGATGAATTTCATTATTTTTCCGTTATCGATTGACAAATTTTACGATTTTACCGCTAACGATTGCTGAATTTCACAATTTATCGACTATTGATTAACGAATTTCATGATTTTTTCCATGAACATTTGTCGAATTGCACAAAAAAAATTAAGAATATCGTCAAATTGTCTTGGGTACAAAAATTTTGAATATTGTCAAATGCCATCGAGAAAAAAGTCTCTTTGTCAAATGATTTTGAAGAAAAAATCGGGAAATTCACAAAATGGTTTCGGAAAAAACTTCACCAAATGGTTTCAAAATTCTTTGAGTGACAGCGGGAAAAAAAATTTCATTTTACATTCAATCATCGCAATTGGCGAGTGTGACTAAGTTTAGCGAGTGGTGGCAATAACATCAATCACCAATTTCCAGTATTACTCGCCGATTGGTGAATGTTAATTTTGTCTTATATCACAAACTGTATTTACATATACTACTAGATATAATGATTATGAACCATGATTTTTCTGTTATTGGGCGAGATTCATGTTTTTTCAGCAATTCTTTGATGAAATTAGTGTTTTTTCAGCGATCCTTTGAAGAATTTCGCATTTTTCTCACGATCCTTAACGAAATTCGCATTTTCCAGCAATTCTTTGATAAAATACATTTTATTCCGCAATTTTTAGACGAAATTTAGTAAAAAAGCGTGATCTTTTGGTGAAATTTCCTTTTTTGCGATTCTTTGACAAAATTTGCTTATCTTTCGCGATCCTTTTGCATAATTACGTTTTTTCTGTGGTCTTTTAACAAAAGTCATGTTTTCCCATTATCCTTTGATAAAGTAGTGTTTTTTCCTCAATCATTTGACAAAATCTGTTATTTTCCCCCCGCGAAGATTGGTTAGATGTTTTTAGTCTGCAGGTGCCCTAAAAAGTCTGTGACGCCCGTTGCTGCATCGCACACATTCTTCCATGGGGCATCGAACGAAGTAAATTCAACCTAAAGAATCATTGTTTCATTCCTGACATTTCTCGAAAGAAACAACGTTCAACTCATTGACTGAATTGTAAAGGGCGAAATGTGTCAATTAGCAGAAAGTGCGCAATTTGTTCGTTCATGGAAAAAATCGTGAAATTCGTTAACCGATAGTCGATAAAATTCGAAATTCGTCAATCGATAGCGGAAGAAGTGCAAAATTCATTAATCTACACAGTGGAAAAATCGCAAAATTCATCAACTGGTTTCGGGAGAAAAATTTTTCGAATATCGTCGAATTTCTTCGAGAAAAAATTTCACAATGTGCCAATTTCGGGGATGAAATTTACCAAATGGTTTCAAAATTTGTCGCGCGACAGCAGAGAAAAAAAATCTTTTTCCATTCAATCATCGCAATTGGTGAGTGTGACTATTATGTTTGACCAGTGGTGGCAATAAAGTCCATTGCCAAATTTTCAGTATTACTCGCTGTTTGGCAAGTGCTAATTTTGTCCTATACTTCAAAACCCTTTTGATCATCACATCAGTGTGCAGGACTATTTTTTTTACGGGAGACCATTTGATGAATTTCGTGATTTTTCCGTTATCGATTGACCAATTTTACTGCTATCGATTGTTGAATTTTATAATTTATCAACTATTGATTAGCGAATTTCCTGATTTTTTCCATGAACGTTTGACGAATTACGCAAAAAAAATAAGAATATCGTTAAATTGTCTTCGGTAAAAAAAAATTTAATATTGTCAAATGCCTTCGAGAAAAAGGTTGCAAGTTGAAACGGCTGTGACTTCTTTTTCATGTTATGCATCCCCCCCCCCCCCCCAAGTGGGACACTTTTCTAAATTTTGCACATACCCCTCATGTGATATATCGGTGGAAAAGTCTTTGACCACTTATTCATGTTATGCATCTCCGGGGTCGCACTTTTCAAAATTTTGTTGACACCCCTCATGTCATACATTGTTGGAAAGGTCTGTGACTGCTTAATCATATTATGCATCTCCGGTGTCCATCTCCTCACTTTGCCCCCCCCCCCCCCCCAAAGGGTACTTTCTAAATTTTGCACATTACCCTCATGTTATATATCATTGGAAAGGTCTGTGACCACTTAATCATTTTATGCATCTCCAATGTCCATCTCCCCACTTTGCCCCCCCACCCCCCTAAGGGATACTTTTCTAAATTTTGTTGACACCCCTCATGTCATATATCATTGGAAAGGTCTGTGACCACTTAATCATATTATGCATCTCCGATGCCCATCTCCCCACTTTCCCCCCCCCCCCCAAGGGATACTTTTCTAAATTTTGTTGACACCCCTCATGTCATATATTGTTGGAAAGGTCTGTAACTGCTTAATCATATTATGCATCTCCGATGTCCATCTCCCCACTTTGCCCCCCCCCCCCAAAGGGTACTTTCTAAATTTTGCCCATTACCCTCATGTTATATATCATTGGAAAGGTCTGTGACCACTTAATCATATTATGCATCTCCGATGTCCATCTCCCCACTTTGCCCCCCTCCCTCCCCCAAAGGGTACTTTCTAAATTTTGCACACAACCCTCATGTTATATATCATTGGAAAGGTCTGTGACCACTTAATCATATTATGCATCTCCAATGTCCATCTCCCCACTTTGCCCCCCCACCCCCCTAAGGGATACTTTTCTAAATTTTGTTGACACCCCTCATGTCATATATCATTGAAAGGTCTGTGACCACTTAATCATATTATGCATCTCCGATGCCCATCTCCCCACTTCCCCCCCCCCCCCTGAAGGGGTACTTTCTAAATTTTGCACATTACCCTCATGTTATATATCATTGGAAAGGTCTGTGACCACTTAATCATATTATGCATCTCCGATGTCCATCTCCCCACTTTGCCCCCTTCCCCCCCCCAAAGGGTACTTCTAAATTTTGCACACAACCCTCATGTTATATATCATTGGAAAGGTCTGTGACCACTTAATCATATTATGCATCTCCAATGTCCATCTCCCCACTTTGCCCCCCCACCCCCCTAAGGGATACTTTTCTAAATTTTGTTGACACCCCTCATGTCATATATCATTGGAAAGGTCTGTGACCACTTAATCATATTATGCATCTCCCATGTCCATCCCCCCACTTTGACCCCCCAAGGGTGTACTTTTCTAAATTTTGCATACACCCCTCATGTGATTTATCGATGGAAAAGTCTGTGACCACTTAATCATATTATGCTCCCCACTATGAAATTTGTCAAGTTAAAGCAACTATAAATTTTACTTTTATGGTATTATCAAGTTGTTTGCCGTCAAATTTTGACGGGTTCCATCTAGTAAGTTCTTAAGTCTAAGCCTATTCTGCCAGATTCCAAACAGTTGATGAAAGGACTGGATCTGATGAGATTCCAATCATTCTCTCGTTTTCTCTATACATCTGGAACGATAAGATGATTGACAACTTGGAGAACGTGTGTGCGTATGCATGCATGCTTGCGCATTTGTGTAACTGTATATGTAGTATATCCTATCTACGTATGTGAACGCAAATATTATATGTAGATAAACGTCGCAATGGATTGTTACCTCTTTTCGATTATTTTGTTTTACCAAAATCATTACACAACGGACATCATTACATAATGGATTTCATTACACAATGCACATCATTGTGTGATATGATCTAACATTATGACTCAGCGTCTCAGCATTTACCGGCAGAAGCAGAGAAACGTGTATGCTTTATGTTATATATTATGGAAATAGATTAATTAAAGTATTATACCAAAAAAATCAGAAAGATGATTTTCTGATGATAAAGTTTAGCTTTGTATATCTATTCTTCCATGAATTAGAAAATATATGAGACGAATTGCGAATCACATTGAAACGTTTTTATTTCTTTGATTAGATCATATTATGTTTACTTTTTTCAAATTATACCCTACTTAGAAGAACGCAGCCTTCGACCTAACAAATTGTTTTTGACGTCTGACATCCATTTAGCTCATATAAATTGACCAGACCGCTCGAGCGTGGCGGATTTTCAACAAGTGATATCTATCAGATGCGGCTGATCTATCATCAGATGCAATATCAGCATCAGCTTTATCATAAATCTGGTGCCGCACGCGTAGTAGCCATGATACGATATCGTAAAGCATATTTCTTCAGATACTTACTTATATGTTTTATTTTGGGAGAATAAAACGCTTCTCTTAAAGATAAATGTTTCTTTAAGGGCATAATAAAAAGGATGAAGGAAAAGGTTTTAAATTGCTGTCGAAAACTTCTTTAATAAATTTTTAACTTGCCTAAAATTATCAATGCTAAAAACATGACGAAAGGATAGGAAAATAATTGCTAACATATTTTAGTAATTGCATGTACTTTATTATAATTAGTATAATTATGGCTTATGGGTCATCCGTTAATAACGTCACACTTCAAGGGGAAGAGGGGGGTCCACACAGTGAGAGACACTGTGATAGGGGGGGGGGGAGTTAACGTATGAAATATGAAAACGATTTAGGTAGGCATCGTTTGGAAGCGGAATAATAAAGTTTATTGTAATATATGCATATTTCAGGTAGTATAAATGTTTCTCTTTTCTTTGAATTACAGCAGAGTGAAGCAAAAGCGCACAAGATCTGGACTTTTTATAGTATTCATAATAACAGATGATATGTTAACCAGGTTTTTGATAAATTAATAGTTGCTGAAAGTATGACGTCACAACAACAGGGATGGGGAGGTATCACTTAAGTACAGGGTTGGCAAACCTGTCACATGTGCGTACATATTTTTTCACAAAAAAATATTTTACGTAATCACGACGTGTCAGCAATCAAAAAATTTAGTGGATCAAATAATAATGTATCAAAATTACTTGAAATTTTGTTTTTAGGATTTAAAAAATATATGCGTAACATACGGTATTATGTTTTAGGAAGTAAATAAAGGAAAATAACGATTTCTTTTGTTGCATCTTACATGACAAATAATGGATATCAAGTTCATAACATAGCTATTTTTAAGAATTTGCAAGTTGAACTGTAGTCATCCGATAAAATGTTTCTACTCAAATTTTATGTATTACTCATTACTGAAAATAATGAATCTCTGAAAAAATTGTCAAAATGAGAAGTATTTGGCATAATTTTATCATCGGCTCAAGATAAACTCAGCTTGTCTAAATTCGCATATTTTGTGCAATTTTGAGCTAGAACCTCATTCAATGCCCTGTCAAAAATATTGTGTCGCATGCCACCTATGGCACGTGTACCATAGGTTAGTTGCCTCTTCTCTAGTATGACAAACTGTGACATAGGGGCAGGTTATAGTAAAAAAAAAAATTGTGACGTAATTAATGGGTGAACCCTTACAATGAAAATAAAAATCTTCGTAATAGAATTTTAAAAAAATTGTGTGTAATTATGCTAATGTTAATCCTATGGGACAGTTATTTAACATGAAAGGTATGTGAAAGTATCCTCATAAAAAATACCCGCAATGAAAATCGAAAAAAATGAAAAAAAGGCCTGCATAGAGATTGACATTAGCAATCCAATGCAAATAATAATATTATTAATAATAATGAATAAATAAAATTAAAATATTGAAATGCAAACGCGATACTGTTAAATAACTGTCCCATAGGATTAACATTAGCGACCGGGTGTTTTCGCGAGAGTGAAGTAGCTTTCTACCCTCGCGCGAAAACACCTGCTCGCTAATGTTAATTCTATGGGACAGTTATTTTCTAATATCTCATTTGCATTTCAATATTTTTAAACGGTTTTTTTTTCATTGGATAGCTGAGACCGATCTCTACACTCTAAAATTGGGAGGAGTGAGAAGTTGACTCTTTGGGAGAGTGAGAGGCATTTTCACTCTTTTTGGAGTGAATTTTATAAAAATACACTGCTTAAAGAGTGGAATTTTCCACTCCCTAGAAAGGAATGAAATATGTCACTCCGTTGTCGAGAGTGACCGTCTCACTCCTTTGACAAGAATGAAATATTTCACTCCGTTGAAGAGTGAAAGCCTGGCATTATATAATTTTGTCCATATTTATTTATTGAGAGAAACGAAATTATCATTTTTTCTTTTTCTTTTTAGGTAGATTTCGTAAGAAATACTACCTATTACATTCTCCCTATGATGGAATTTCTGAAAATTTATGCAGATCTACGCCGATTATGTCCCCTAGAACCCCAAACCACCCCCCCCCCCCCAGTTCAAAACTTTATCTATCTATCTATCTGTCTATATAGCTATATCATTTTCTTATGGACACGATAACTTCAATAATTCTGCACAAATCTCTTCCAAACTGATACATATAAACAAAGGACATAAAATCTCGGTCAAGTTCGTTAATGGGCAAAATCGAAATGGGGGGGGGGGATTGTGAAAACAGAAAAAAACCCATAACTTCTTAATTAAGTTACGTACACTGAAAATAGAGGCAACTTAAATTCAGACACATATGTGTCTGAAAAAGCAATTTAGACACTTAAGTGTCTGAATGTAAAATTTCAGACATAACAGATGACTGAATTTAAGACACTTAAGTGTTTTAATATGATAATGGTATAAACGAACTGAGAAACATGTCTGAAAAATGATGATATGTCTGAAATTAAGACATTTAGAAATTTAGGCATTTAAATGTCTGAATGTGATATAATTGTAACATATGCGTAATGACTGTGATACAATTGTATCTTTATGTATACATTATGTATACTTTATATTTTCAAAGTTGATGTTTTCGTGTAAACAAAACTAAATTTATATATGGGAAATGTTATGAACACTTTTGCTTCAGATGGCGAACATAGAATATGAAAAAGAAACGTAAAAGTATCAGAATGAAGTTTATCATGGAATTCTTAATATTTTATGCATACATTTTCACTTTTACTTACGAGAAATAAATCTCTATTTAAAAAATTCAAAATTGCCCTATTGTATTCAATTGTACGCCGAAAATATTTTTTAAATAGTGCCTTATGAAAACTTGTGGAAAATACAAAAACTATATTTAGATGTTTTTCTCGTGTTGAATCTCAATAACATGATTAAATTTCAAGACACAGAGCCATTTTAAAAAAGATTAAAAATGGGTTTACTTAATCCAACATGGGCTGGAAATAAAAATATATATATATATATATATATATATATATATATATATATATATATATATATATATAACTTTGAATAATATCCTGAGTAAAAAAACAAAATAATGTGGGAAAAGATAGGAGGGGGGGAGGGTATGGGTGGATAAGATTAATTTTTGGTCCATGATAATACTATTTTGAACTGAACGAAATTAATATATGTTATTGAAGTTCGTTAGACAGCGTATTTTCTATTGAAAGTATCTTCATAATTTTAAACGTTGAGCTGAAATCCTTAGAAAGAAAAAAAAAGTGTGTGTGGGGGGGGGAGTATTTTTTAAATTATATTTAATCAAATAAAAGCATCCTTTCTAAACTTTAAACAAATTAGCCATTCATAAGACATTATGAAAATCCTGAGATGATTTCATGGAGCATGCTTCGCAATTTTGAAAAGAAACTGCTTTCCGTTTTGATGGTGTTTTTACCGGTCTTTTCAAATATTACTTTACGCAAGTATTTTATGAAAAAATACATTTCATGACTTTTTCATAATTCAAAAACAAATTCCAACGAACAAAGTTTGAACGAGCATGATATATAAAGAGGAATTTTACCACCCTAATCAAAATTTTAAGAGCGATTTTCGAAATTTAAGTGTGAACTACATTTTTTTTTTCCTTTTTTTTTTCTTTTAAATTCTGCAGATGAAAAACTTACACTCTTAAAACATTACAATTATGCTAATTCAGTAGTAATTGAACATTAAATTCTTCATTAAAACTTTTACTGGCTTTTTCAAAACTAATGTTCAATATCTCAGTTGCCATCTGAAATGCGAATAAAATTATTATGCTTATCATTTAATCGATTTCCAAAATTATTATGAGGGATCTTAATTTATTCATCACGAACCTATCTCCTGAATTTGTCATTGTTTGTTGCCAAAATTCCATTTTTGAGAAATTGATAACATTAACAACAAGATATTCCTGTTACCAATATCATATGTTTCATCATATACGAGCTAACTGTGTATTTTTTACCACATATTACTTAGAATTGGATTTTAAATTTCCAATTCATCGTTTCTTAAGTTCAGAAATTATCTCCAATCATAATTCAATCAAAGCCATTTGAATAAGCCCTTAGTATGAAAAACCGCAATACCGTTTAAATTCCGCATTCAAAAAAGCATTTCTAGTAAAACCATTTCAGTATGCTTAAAAAAGTATCTTTGTAATTATAGTATTTTTTTTTTCTATGAGAAACAAAACCTCACCAGCTTTGACAGTTCATGAAGATCTTTGCATTTCTATGAAAACTGGACTAGAAAAAAAAAAAAAAAAAAATCTCAGATCAACAACGCGAATTTTTCTGACTCATTTTTAAACATAGTTTTTAACCATCATTTTTACTCATTTTTAAACATTGAAAAGCAGTATGGCATTGCTTGCAAGCATAAAAATTAAAGTGATTTGTAATCGAACATTGTTTTTTCGATAAATGTACATTTTGAATTATAAGCGATTATTATCTGAGGCCAGCAGTTTTTTTGTTCCTTTCCTGCATTCTTGCATTCGGAAATTCGGTTCAAAACAACAACTTTGCCAAAATCTTTAGTTAATGTTCTGAGAAAATTTTCTGAGAAATCTCTTTCCTTTACCGTAAAAAAAAAAAATAAAATAAAATAAAATAAAATAAAATAAAATAAAATAACAGTTTTATTGCTAAATTACTTAATAAGATCACTTGGCAATTTGATACTTTTGCAATCAAAAATGAAATAAAAAAGCCAGTTTGGATTTGAGAACAGTCTTAAGGTGTCAAGTAATTTTTAAACTGACAAATTACATGTAAAAGTGACCCCAATACTTTTTAAAAAGCCTTGTTATACCTTCCTTTGAATTAGAAAAAAAATCCGAAAATATACAGTGGTTGCCAAAAGTGTGGACATTTTTTGAAAGTTTCATGTTTTTCAACTTTGTGTGCTTGTAGAATATATTAATTTTCACTTAAATACAGACGCTTATATATCAAATTGAAGGTAATTTAATGTAGAATTTAATAATAAAAACAGTATTACAATATCTGTATTACAAAAAAAGTTATGCAACTAATAGTAAGATCTATCTTAGATTTGAATTTTTAAAGTGATACTTACACAATCAATACTTAGTAGGATAACCCTTATTTTTTAATACAGCTTCACAGCGTCTTTTCATCGAGTGAACGAGTGTTTGGAGTTCATCTTTCGTAATCACATGGTGCCAAGAATCAATTATAGCTTCAATAAGTTGTCTTTTATTGGATGGACGTTTTTTTCGTACAAGAATTTTCAAACGTCGCCACAAATTTTCAATTGGATTGAGATCAGGGCTGTTTCCTGGCCATGGTAATATATATATGCCTTTATTTTGAAACCATGCTTTGCATACTTTTGCTGTGTGGCATGGAGCTGAATCCTGCTGAAAAATAAATGGTGCGTTGTTGGGAAAGAGATCCCTGATGGAAGGTATCAATTTTGGTTCCAGGACAGTTTTGATGTATTTTTTGGCATTCAGGATGCCATCAATCACTTGAATTCGGCCCACACCATCGGCAGACATACATACCCAAATCATGACATTTGTTGGATTTTTTGTAGTTGCTTCAATGCAATCAGGATGAAGTGCTTCTCCTACTCTACGTCTCACGTATTTTCTACCATCACTACCAAAGAGCGATATTTTACTCTCATCGCTCCAGAATACTTGCTTCCATTGATTTTCTGACCATTTAATGTGTTCTTTTGCCCACTTAACTCGTTTTTCGCGTTGCTTTTGATTTAAATATGGTTTTTTCCTTGGAATTCTAGCTTGTAGTCCAAATCCTGATAACCTTCTTCTTATTGTTCTTGAACTTACTGCAATACCCGCTGCATTCATTTCACATCTAATGGCATCTGATGAAATTTTTCTATCTTGAAGGCATAGCCGTTTAATTTTTCTATCGGCAGTAGCACTTGTGCATTTTTTTCGGCCTGATTTGGCCTTATTTTCCACTGATTTCGTTTTTTCATAACGTAAACAGAACTTTCGTTCACCAGAACAAGTCACTGAACCACCAACTTGTCTTGCAATTTCAGCATAAGAGAGGCCATTTTCTCTCAATATGACAATTCGGCTTCTTTTTGTAGATGTCCAATTAGTTCTTCTTGTTGATGACATTGTTTAAAATTAGTTTAATTTAAAAAAAAGACTTTAAATATTCAAAAACAGCAATTCTCTATTTAATTGTACTAGTATGCATCATTCCGCAAAATATTTCCACAACAATAACTCTTTTACCATCCAAATAACCTAAACTATAGTTACAGACATTTGATTGGTCTTCAGAACAGTGTTTGTGATTGGCTAGTACGCTTTTATTACAAAACACGTCCTTATTCAAAACGATTTGTGTTTGTTTGTTCTACTAAAATTCATAACTTTTTTTGTAATACAGATATTGTCATACTGTTTTATTATTAAATTCTACCTTAAATTACCTTCAATTTGATATATAAACGTTTGTATTTAAGTGAAAATTAAGATATTCTACAAGCACACAAAGTTGAAAAACATGAAACTTTCAAAAAATGTCCAAACTTTTGGCCACCACTGTACGTCTTTATCATAATACATACAAAATGAGTTATATACTATATTCAAATTCGTCCGTAAGAAGACAAAGAATGACGACTTTTGAAAGAATTTTTTTCATGGCATCAATTTTACTTAACAGTTCTCATTTTGCTACATTCCGACATGTTTGTTCTACATGACAGTTTTGATATTTATGCTGCATTTCAAAACTAATTAAAGAGTAGTGTATCTTTTAAACTGACAAATTACATGTGAAAGTTACCGTAATATGTGGGTTGTAATAACTGCACATCTGATTAACTTTTGGATATGAAGTTTTAAACACACATTAAAAGAGATATATATTCTAACAGTTAATGTTCTGAAAAATAGTCTAGATGCATGTAAAGACTTTTAATTTAATTTGAAATGCAATGCATTTTTAATAAATGAATTCACCTTATATGCCTTGCGCGTAGGATTTCTCGTAACTGAATTGCTACAGTGAGACATTTTTTTTTTCATTGTTTGTTGCCAAAATTCCATTTTTGAGACATCTAACATTAGCAACAAGGTATATATATCCCTGTTACCAATATCACATGTTTCATCATATACGAACTAACTGCGTATTTTTTAACCACATATTACTTAAAATTCTTATAAAGATTATATAAATTATTGTATAAATTATTATATAGAGATATTATATGTGTTTAAAAGAACCTACACTGAAAAATATATAATGATTAGTTTAAAAAAATAATAATAATAACAAAACCCCCAAAACTTTTGATTATTTTTTTTAATTAAAAAAGTCATAAATTTCAAATGTCTTACTTCATGAACATAAGACTGGGTCATTTTGTGCATCTATAAGGTTTACACCTTCAATCAAAATTTCATGAAATTCTGTCCAGCCATTTTTTGGAAATCGTTCGCGTAATGACCAAAATCACTGGATTTAAGAAAAGTGACTTTAAAGATCAAAATATCCCTTGATCATATAAAAAGAGCTCAAACTTTTTTAGGCATAACTTCCCTTCTAAAACAAATTTTTGCATGGCCTTTCTTTTAAAATGTTCCTAAAAAATCAAATTTTAATATAAGCAATTAAATATTGATTTTTTGACACTTATAAAGCTACCTGGCCCTTTAGACTACTTCACTCAAGCGAAAACACCCGTTCGCTAATGTTAATCCTATGGGACAGTTATTTTATAATACCTAGTGCGCACATTTCAATATATATATATATATTTTTTTATATATATACATTGGATAGCTGAAGTCGATCTCTATGCAGGCCCTTTTCTTACTTTTTCAATTTGATCGCAGTTTTTTTTTTTTCCTTATTATTGGGGATACTTTTACTTTCGAAATCGGTTACGAATGTGAAAAATCTAAAATCTTAATTTAAAAAAAAAAAAAAGTAATCAAAATCGAAAAAGTACAATAAGGCCTGCATAGAGATCTACCTTAGCTATCCATAGTAAAAAACAATCATTTTAAAATATTGAAATGCGAACGAGATATCTTAAAATACACTATATTGCCAAAGGTGATTGGTCACTTGCGATTTTAGACGTTTTGTTAACTATCTAGAAAAATACATGAGGAATTAACCTGAAACTGCAGGTGTGTAAACAGTATAGTATAGCTTATATATTTCCGTGAATATTTTTTTCTGAAACCCCATAGGGGACTGTCAACAAATTGAAAAAGAACTAATATCTTTTGGATTACCCTGTAAAACCTAATGTAGCAAAACTGTTCAAACTCGAGATTATTAATAGGTGGTTTATTGTAATATACTGTGTTAATTTTTATGAAGATAGCATGTATACTCGAAGAGAAATTAAGGGTTTTATAAAAACCGACCCAAATTTCACCAAGTTTTTTGCTTATAATTTGCAGAGTTCTTAATATGAAAAAAAGTTATTTTGAGAAAATATGTCAAACAACATTGTACATAATACTCTGCAATCGGAATTAAAAAATAATAAAAATTGGATGAAAAATGAGCAGGTTTACTAAAAAATGTTTCACTGCGCATGCGCGAATGCAATCAAAATATAATATGCATAATGTATTAGCTAAGTATATAGAGCAACTTTTGTGAAAGTCTCAAAATCATAGCTTGAAAATTCTGAAAATTATCGTCAATAGAATAAGCTCGAAATCCGTTGTTCCCGAAAAGAAGCAAAAATATGAGGGGTTGTATCAAATATCTGTTGATTAGTGCCAAGATAGCGTACACAATATTGCACGTACTACTTTATTTGGATACAACCCCTCATCTTTTTGCTTCCTTTTGGGAACAACGGATTTCGAGCTTCTTCTATCAACGATAATTTTCAGAATTTTCAAGCTATGATTTTGAGACTTTCACAAAAGTTGCTCTATATACTTAGCTAATACATTATGCATATTATATCTGGATTGCATTCGCGCATGCGCAGTGAAACATTTTTTAGTAAACCTGCTCATTTTTCATCCAATTTTTATTATTTTTTAATTCCGATTGCAGAGTATTATGTACAATGTTGTTTGACATATTTTCTCAAAATAACTTTTTTTTTATATTAAGAACTCTGCAAATTATAAGCAAAAAACTTGGCGAAATTTGAGTCGGTTTTTATAAAAACCTTCATTTCTCTTCGAATATTTATGCTATCCTCATAAAAATTAACACAATATATTACAATAAACCACTTATTAATAATCTCGAGTTTGAACAATTTTGCTACATTAGTTTTTACAGGGTAATCCAAAAGATATTCGTTCTTTTTCAATTTGTTGACAGTCCCCTATGGGGTTTCGGGAAAAATATTCACGGAAATATATAAGCTGTACTATACTGTTTACACACCTGCAGTTTCAGGTTAATTCCTCATGTATTTTTCTAGTTAGTTAACAAAACGTCTAAAATCGCAAGTGACCAATCACTTTTGGCAATATAGTGTATATCCCCCATAGGATTAACATTAGCGAGCGGCTGTTTTCCCGTAAGTGAAGTAGCTTCTTAATAATGCGACAAATTAAAAATATCAACATTTTCAAATAGCTTAGAAAATTTAAAAACTAGTCAAACTGCATGTTGATATTTATATTATTATATTGTGAATGAAGAAAGTCCGAGCAGTATAAAGGGCTTTCCGGCATTTGATCCAGTTGCCTAAATTCAAGAGTTTTTAATGACTTTGGTGACCGATTGAAGAAAATCGTGGATTGTTCAAAATTTTCGAAACTGATTGACGTAATTTATGACTTTTTCTTGATTTTCACTATTTTCGTGACGGGTAGACATCTTGTGCACAATTGGATATTTTTAGAGTAAAATTTTGCTTTATTATATTTAACTTAACTTGGTTCATATATAAAGATGGAATTTTGTAATCGATTTTTATACTCACTTCGATATGGTAGAGTTATAATATTTTTGTGTACACAGGTGTGTTTCCGGTGCCAATACAACAATTCAATATTTTTAGAACTTAATTATAAACAAATTAATTTTAATTGCATTTTCTTTTAGTCGGCCTCAAGTGATAGATCGCCAACTATTATTTTTACTTATAATTGTTTACGAGTTATGAAAACTATGGAGTTAAATATGCGCCAAACAACTTTCGCCAAAATATGCCAACGGGCTGCGAAACTACTACATCGAAATATTTTAAACGCTGAAAAGTACAAAATATAAATAAAGAGTATATAGAATGTTATATATTTTTTGGCACTTTCGTGTTATAGCTGTCCCCTAGGATGAATCGCCAAGCAACCAAGATTAATCGCCAAATTATGAAGCATATATGACGTTATAGAAATATATGATGTATGTAACATTTCGGGGCTTATATGGCCCAGTTATAGTCATATATGAGATATGACGTAATATATATGGCATGTGTACAAGACGTATATGATGTATATACATTGACTAGAAATATAAATGGACAGCGGACTCCTTTCTTTTCTTCCGACAGACTTGAAGAAAATATCTTTCACCTTTCATCGCCAAAAAAAAGGCGAAAGGGTGCCGCTTTCTGGCGGTAATCCCTTTCTTGCCAACTTTCTGTTTCCGTTCTCGTAATAAACTCATTCTTCTCGGGAGCTGTGGAATTTCCGTGACAGTTTGGCGCGAAAAAAAAACCTGTTTGGCATAATATTCTTCCTCCACACCTGCTGGAGGAAAGGACATATTTTCTTCAAGAAAGGGTTGCTGGTCCGCTGTCTATTTATATTTCTAGTCAATGTGTATATATGGCATATAACACGTAAATAATATAATATGTAATAATGACATATATGGCACATATATTAGTGTGTTGGAGTATATATATATATATATATATATATGCGTATGTATGACGCATATATAAGCTTTGCGATGATCTTGGCGAAATTAAGCTGAAATCTTGGCATAATCATAATTGTGGGGGCCGCTATAACACGAAAGTACCTTTTTTTAAAATATATTCTTTTATTTAGAAATAATGTGATCTCGCGTTCTAGCGCGCACTGTGGATGAAATAATCAACTAAAATTAAATGTCATCCAATACAAGTTATCGTCTGTCTACCACGATTGCTAAGAAAAATCATTTGTTTTTCGCATGCTCTTATAAAAAAAAAAAAAAAAAAAAAAAAAAAACTTCATAATTCACGTATTTGAATTTAAAATATCTGTTTAAATACATAAAGTTTCTTTATTTGGTCTAAAAATAGATGTACCTATCTCGGTGTTTCGTATTCAAGATATAAGAGAAATTTAATCGAAAAAAAATTTAAGCTGTCGTGCATTGAATATTTTCATGAATTTTTTCCAGTTCTCCCGCATGTTTTTTTCCTTTGTACTCCCGCGATTGAAACGCACTCTGCATAATCAATTACGTAAATACAGGAATTTTTTTTCTGTAACGTCTAAAAATATGTTTTTTAGTAGAGTTCGGTTATAATTTTCAGTAGCGATATATGTATACAAATATATACTGTATGCTGTGTTTTGCTCGTTGAAAAATAAATATAGAGGAACTTCGGGTATTGTGGAATAGTCGAGTAGTATGGAATACCAAGGTTTCTGTTTGATAAAGTGCTTTCACCAAGCGGCAATATCATAAACTACTTAAAAATGTTTCCATAATGTCCCCCAGAACGCGCAGTTCGTCGGTCGGCGTCAGGGCGCATTTTGTGGTAATAAATATTTGTTTTTCATATTTGGAAAGTTTCAGAAAATAATTTGTCAATACTTTTCATTCATTATTAAAAATAATACTTTTACATTGAAATTAAGCATAATGTACACCGAAATGGTTACAGTTTATGATGTAATTCGCATTTTTTTAGCTCGCGATTCACACGAATAAACACAGAGCATTTTTTTTTTTTCCGAAACGGTAGGTGTCGGGTTATATGGAATACCAATCTCTCATAATACTCGATGATTATGGTGTCCCAAAGACAGATCCTTATATTTGTAATTTGTGCAAATCTGAAGTATGAACTGGAGTATATTGCGTGACTACCTAGACACTAATATTTTGATCATGCTCTCTTGATATCATTACATCTGTTTTTTGCCAGTTTTGTCCGTTTTCTTTATTTTAACACCCTATTTCATATTTTCCGACTATCTCACAATATCCTCAAAATATGTTTATTATTATTATTATTATTATTGATTTTTAAGTGATGTAATTTCGTAAAATAATGTTCGTCTATAAAAGCTATTCGCAGATAGTTAGTTGAAGTTCGTAATTGTATTCGGTTTTTGGGTTTTAAACAATAGCGGGATGTTGTATTGTCCCAAATGTAAATAGTATTCCATAATATCAGGAGTTCCTCTATTACATAGATATACACTGTATGGCCAATGATGACCGGTCACTTGCGATTTTAGACGTTTTGTTAAATATCCAGAAAAATACATAAGGAATTATCCTGAAACTTCAGGCGTGTAAACAGCATAGTCGACGTCATATATTTCGGCGAAGATTTTTTCACGAAACCCCATAGGGGGCCGTCAATAAGTTGAAGAAAAACGAATATCTTTTGGATAACCCTGTAAAAACTAATATCGCAAAAGCGTTGAAACGTTAGCACCTGCTTAGAAGGCTTCTTTTAATAAAATATGTTCATTTTTATGAGAATAGCACGTATACTCGTGGAGAAATTAAGGTTTTTATAAAAACAATCCCAAATTTCCCCAAGTGTTTTGCTTATAATTTTCAGAGTTCTTAATATAAAACAATGTTCTTTTCAGGAACGATGACACACAACATTATGTACAGTACCCTGCAATCAGAATTAAAAATAATAAATATTGGATGAAAAATGAGCAGGTTCACTAAAAATTGTTTCACTGCGCATGCGCGAATGCAATCAAAATATACTGTGCATAATATATTAGCTAAATGTATAGAGCAACTTTTGTGAACGTTTCAAAAACATAGCTTGAAAATTCTGATAGTGATAGTCGATAGAATAAGCTTGAAATTCGCTGTTCCCAAAAAGAAGCAAAAAGATGAGGGGTGGTATCCAAACATACAATGAGAGACACTTCATTCTTATCATGTCAACTTTCATAAGCTAGTATATTTGGATACAACCCCTCATCTTTTTACTTCCTTTTGGGAACAGCGAATTTCGAGCTTATTCTATCGACGATTACTATCAGAATTTTCAAGCTATGTTTTTGAGACTTTCACAAAAGTTGCTCTATACATTTAGCTAATATATTATGCACAGTATATTTTGATTGAATTCGCGCATGCGCAGTGAAACAATATTTAGTGAACCTGCTCATTTTTCATCCAATATTTATTATTTTTTAATTTTGATTGCAGGGTATTGTATATAATGTTGTGTGTCATCGTTCTTGAAAAGAACATTCTTTTATATTAAGATCTCTGAAAATTATAAGCACAACACTTGGTGACATTTGGGATTGTTTTTATAAAAACCTTAATTTCTCCACGAGTATACGTGATATCCTCATAAAAATGAACATAGTTTATTAACAGAAACCTCCTTAGCATGTGCTACCGTTTCAACGCTTTTGCGATATTAGTTTTTACAGTGTTATCCAAAAGATATTCGTTTTTCTTCAATTTGTTGACGGCCCTTATGGGGTTTCAGGAAAAAATCTTCACGGAAATATATGACGTCTATCGTCTATCATGTTGTTTACACTCCTGAAGTTTCAGGATAATTCCTCATGTATCTTTCCAGATATTTAACAAAACGTCTAAAATCGCAAGTGACCGGTCATCATTGCGGCCATATAGTGTTACAGTGAGTAAGATTTTTTTAAAACTCCCCATACCAGAGTTATTTTGTTGGTTGTTCCTTCTTCAGATATTCTTTTATAAGTGCAAATAGATATATTTAAAATAAATTAAAATTTTCTTTTGCTGAAAAAAAAGAAATTGCTTTAAGTTTTGCAGATAATGTGTGAAATACAAAGGAATACAAATATGTTAGTGGAGGGTCTTGGGGTGGTTGGAAAGTATGCAACGTTTATTATTACAGCAAATTATTAGGGCTCTTTATTTATTATACTTTTACTGCAAAAAATTAAGACCTGTATACACTGGTGTCCAAAATTAAATTATAAACACAAAACGTGTGATATCTCAAAAGAGAATTCGAGTGAAATTTCGTACATAATTCGAATGAAATTTTGTTCATAATTACCCCATATTATAAGATAGCCAATAGTGACATAACCTAATAAATACAAATACAATTTATTGAGATATGGAAATTAGCCAAAAGATGGGCAAATATTAATGAGACCTAATACGGTAGAATCTGAACAATAATTGCTTTGTGCAATGCCTGGTGAAAAAGCCATATAAGTAATAAAATTTTGCATTCCAGATCGTTTATGGTTTGGCATGCCCCGGAAATTCTATGTGCCCTAGCGTTGTCGTCTTTCAATATCACTGGTCGACACTCATGTCCAGTATAACGTCTCATTTCTTGGATTTTTCTGCCAACCGATTTAACTGAAAAGCGTAACGTTCTCCAGTAACAATTTTTCCTCCGTTTGAGGAGCGCGTAATGCAACATGTTCTATTTTTCCGACCTCGTACAGAGCATTAGTTTTTATTATTATTTTGTTTTAAACTTAGTGTCTTGTACATATAATCTGTTTATAGAGTACGATCAGGCTCATTCTTTTGTGCAAGAATTAATAACCTGCATGTTACTCTCTTCGTAACTCTACGCTTAACTCTCTTCCCATCTATTGAAAACGGGTACAACATGTTTGTGCATCTAAGATTTGCTCATTTTCTTGTAATATTAACAGATGGTGTAACAGATAGTAACAGACTAACTAATGGTAACACTCATTTAATAAAATCGCACCTCATGAGCGCTTTAGAGATGTGATTTTCATTGTGTTAGCTATAACGTTTCTTCAGATAATGATTATTTGGGCAGGGGGGGGAGATGACGTTTATTATACCATTTTCGGACCCTCAAATGGGTAAACTGGATTCTGTTACTGGCGCCTTTATAAGTATACAACTGGCAGCATTTTTATCAGCTTTGTTTTATATTCAATAAACAATAATGATAAGGGCTCCTGTATAGTGTCTAGTCACACCTGAGTCTGCATTAGTTACCATCAATATTAGTTATACAGCATGTTTATCACTTTGTTTAATCTCCCGTTTCAGTGGAGCATAATTTCCGTCTCCACCGCCGATTGGGATTGTTAGGCTTTCTGATTGATTGTAAAAGCGAATGCTCCTTAAGTCATTTCCAGTATTTGAGAGGATTATGAAGATATAAGAAGATATTATATAAGAAATTAATTATATAAGATATTATATAAGATTATATAAAAATATTAGATTATATAGAAATTAGATTATATAATTATATTATATTATATATATAATATATATATATATGTATATAATTTTATTATATTAATTATATATATTAATATTATATATTATTTTATTTATTATATTATATTTAGAAATTAATTAGATTATATAGAAGTTAATAGGTATTATATAAGAAACCAAGTTCAACCAGAAATGACTTAAGAAGCGTTCGGTTTAACAACCAATCAGAAAGCGTGATAATCGCAATCGTCTTCCGTGGTGGATTAGGAAATTATGCCGAAATGGAGTGCAAAAAGACGTCTATACTCTAGACGTCTAGACCCTCTTGGTTGGATAATATTCAGTTGCATTATATGTCTCTGGGAGAATTTTTGAATCATTATTATTCATAGAATAAACAATTTCGTTGTTTTACATGTTCATAAAGTAGTGTTTAGTAAATACGTGAAGTATAAAAACAGATGCAATTTAAAGTATACGTGGCCAAAATGAATGTAGCATTCATATATTTTAAGGCTTCATTAAAATGTATCTTTCTTCAATCTTCAGAGAAAATAAAAGCGTATTTTTTTAATACTAGTGGGCTCTACCCCCTACGAGCTACTCTTGCTAACCCACGTCCAGACCTCGCAGGCTCTAAAAGCATGCTAATCTGGTGCGTTTTAAAAAGATTACCCGATTAATGGAGATTAAATTATATTATCACAGCCACTAACGATCTTCTGTAATCTGGTTGCCATTCATTTCCCTTTGACTGAGGAATTTTTTCGGTTCCCAAGGCCGCATCCACCGTTGTTGCAATAACTGACGGCGGTTTTCATGATTGATTAAGAAAGATCAATTACACACTTGAAAATCAGCTTATATATAATGGTTAAGTAAAAAAAAAAAAAAAAAAAGGCGCTGCCTTCTGAACTTTTATAACGTTTAGAAGAAAAGTATTATTTTAAATGTGAAAAGAAAATCGTTTTAAATATAACATTTTAAATATAACGTAATTTTCACTATTAAATACTTTTCACACGCAATAATTAAATTATTTTAAAGTTTGTTTATTTTTTAATATGCACGTGTAATATTAAATATACAATTCAAAATACAGAGTTTGGAAACGCTATAAGGAAATTGTTTTAAATATGTCGGTTTAAATAGGACGTAATTTTCACCATTTAATGTTTTTCGTACGTGATACCTTAATTATTTTAAAGTTTTTAAGTGTTTATAACTGTTATCATTTGGGCTTTTTAAAATTTGGCAACAGTAGGTAAAATTGGTTATTTCAAACTATAAATTAAATGTTGATAATAAAATTTTGAAAATTTTAAATTAAAAAAAAAAGATGGATAAATTAAATGAATGCACATTGCGCACCACATTCTAGTCAATAGATACCTACGAAGAAGGGTTAAATTACTATGCAAAGTGTTTGATCCTACAGAACTTTTTAAATTGAAATATTTTGACCAATTTTAACATTAAATAGCTCTTAAAATAGTTCTTCATTTTAAAAAATTCCGCTTCACCCTGTTTATCATACATTTTTCTATATAATTACCATTCTTTACGTTTTTATAAACGTTTTACTATTTTTTTTTACTATGAGCCGAGAATGTCAAAAGGTCACAATAAATCCAATTATGGCAGCGGCAGCAGCATTAGTTACTTTTTTTGTTTTTTAGAGTAGAGAGATTAGACTCTTTATTTTTAATTTATTTTTTAATTTATATTTTATTTTCTACTTTTTAGTGTTTAATTTATTTCACTGTTGCAGTTTTACAGCCAATTGGCATATTTTAGTGAGAGTGGTTTAGCGCGTAATTAACTCCATTGTTGTTGTAAACTCGTATACAGTTGTAACCATAAACAATATTTGGTGATATATCACTTGTGCCCTACTAACGGAAAAATGCATTATTGAAATGCACTATGAAAATTTAATTTATAAATTTATAACTAAGTTCTAAAAACATTGAAATGTTGTATTGTCATCGGGAACACATCTATGTACATACGTTTTATAATTCTAGCCTATCAGGTAGTGGGTGAACAATCGATTACGAAATTCCGTCTTACGGAAATACGAAGTTCAGTTAAGTCAGGGCCGTAATCAGATCGGGCTGAGCACCTCCTAGCAACTGCTTGAGCCCCCTCTAGACTTCATAATCTTTCAATACGAATAACATTATTTATTACATTTAAGAATATTAAAATTTTATAATCAGAAGTTTTAGGACAGTGGGGACTTGCTTTCTTCTTCTGTCTGTATTTATATATACTTAAAATAGAAAGGGAAAAGACAAGCTCCAAATTAGCTCATTTAAAAAATTCCAAAGCTCTCCGTATCCCACAGTACTTTTTAGTATATATCAACAAGCTTCTGGTATAATTGTATTATTAATAATAATATTTGTGTTTTTTTTTTTTTTTTTTTTTTTGTAACACTATTTCGTAACAATAGTTTTCATTTTATATATAACATGTGCCAGGGAAAACACATTTACAACAAAAAATATTGCTTGAAAATATCGGTACCAATAAAATATAAAGATATTAGCTAGTGATTCGCCTGATACATTAAAAAGTACTGTTCTTTAACTGAGAACGGTAACTCTGCATACACGTACTTTGATACTATTGCTCTAACTTTCATTAATTTTGCTTAAAAATTGTGGATCTTATTTTGAAGCCTTGAAATGGTTGTATGCTGAAATTTTTTTTACTGTTTATGGTTTTATTATTATTATTATTATTATTATTTTTTACTTTGGTTTTACACAACATGTATTCAACTTATCATGAGGGGTTTTGCATGCATCATGTCTTTAAGTGCTCTAATAGAGATTTTAACCCCTAAATCATCCCCCTACCTTTACTACGCGAGTATTTTGTGTATAAGTATTGCAACTGTTCTTATTTAAGGAAAAATAAATAGAATAAAATAAAAAATTCTTCGATTCTTTTCGAAAATTTCACGTATGAAAGAACTAAAATTGGTTTGATTTATAAATTTTATAATTGCGTGAGACAGATTCCTGTTGTTGAGTGGGGATAAAAAAGGAAAACCAGGGGAGATTCTAACAGAGAAAATTTAGCTTTAACTAACCGAATATATTTCAACAAAATTGCTTTATTTACTGGACAAATATGTTCCTACCTAAATGTATTTCTTGTTAGGTCAATCTAAGTTACTCTTCAATAATAATGATTTTTGTTTTTATTCATGGTTTATTTATTACTATAACTCCATAACTTGTTACTCTCTCTTATTCATCCACAAATGTTTTGTATAGTGCTGCCATCTACTGTAATGCTTTTATTCTATTACTTTTTTAAATTTTATTTTAAGACTGTTTCTCAAATCCAAATTGTCTACTTTCTGACACATTTTTAAATTAATTTTTGTTCTCAAACGCATGAAACTAATAGGTGCTCTTTTTCAGAACTATGTAGTTGAACCGGTTTTTTTTTTTTTTTTTTTTTCGTTTTCCGGTAAAAACAGAAAATCTTCCAGAAAATACTGTCAATGTTCGCGTTTTGAAAATATTTGAAATATTAAATTATCTAAGCCAGTGGTTCTCAAACTTTTATTCTTCGCTCACTCCTTAAAAACTTAAATGTTCCTTCCATACTCCTTATTTTTGTCTTCTTGTAAGACTCATAGGTAGAAAATTGAAAGAAAAGAAAAGAAAAAAAAAAACACGCCGAATCGGGTCTATATTTCTCGTCCAGATAATAGGCCGTCATAACTACACCTACATAATTTTTCTGTATGTTTGAATAAAAGCAAACTTATTGAAAAGATATTTCGAGAAAAAATTAAAGTTATCTTTTAATGAAAACTCTTAAAATTAACACGTGAAAATGGAACTCTTTTATTTTATATTTAATTTAAGATTTTCAGGTAGCTAATTTTTTAATGCGACGTCATCACTTGTTTATCCTTGCATATTTGTTGAATTTTTAGTATTAATAATCATCCCAGGTATCTCACTTTGAGAAGTACTGATCTAAGGAATAGATTATAAACCATTATAGTAGTCTTTTATTTTTTTTTTCTTTCTATTCAATAATGTAACAATTTAAAAAAAAATTGATGAATATGCTTAAATATCCAAAAAAAAAAAAAAAAAAAAAGTTATAAATTCTAAAATGATAAATAATTCATAAATTAGAACTTAGTTTATAAGCAGAGTCTTTCGTCTGGCTGGAAATATTTCAAACATTCATATAAAATTTCAAAAGATTTAATAAATTTATTTTCATTTTTAGTATGATTAGGTTCCCTTAGAAAGAACCCCCCCCCCCCTCCCCCGAAGGGCGATCCCCTCGGGTTTACATCCCTCGTCCAGATAATAGGCCGTTATAATTACACCTACATATTTTTTCTGTATGTTTGAATAAAAGCAAACTTATTGAAAAGATATTTCGAGAAAAAAAATTAAAGTTATATTTTAATGAAACCTCTTAAAATAAAATATTCCAAATTAACTTGTAAACTAATCTTGATTTTTAAAATATATCTTTACTATTTAGTTGAGAATAAATACTATATACCAGTCTCCGAAATCTGAGGAATACGCTCAATGTTTTGTTTTTGGTTCCAAGACAGAAGGAACCAAGTATATAAATAGATTTAGAGTATCAAAATTTGGATTCAATGCTGCATTGAAATTAGGAAATTATTATTTTATTGAAAATGAACAAAAACTGTGCAGATATTGAAAACTGAAAGTACACTAAGATATTTTTTGATTTTTTTTCTTTTTGAAGCTTTTGATGTGAAATCCTTCCACATATACCTTTTCTACTTTCTAGAGATGTATTTCTGATTTTTTTTTCACGATTTTACTTAAAATACTTTGTAGACTGTTCTTCATTTTTATTAATAATTAAATAAAAAAATTAAACTTTAATTAAAATCACTGTTAGTTTCTAATTAAAAAGTAAAATACCATATGTAAAATAAATAACTCTTTATCATAATAATGATTAAAAATAAATTTTAATTTAATTAAATAAAAATAAGTAAATTTAAATTTAATCTTAGTAGATTATAAATAAAGTAAAATTCTGCAAATACGTACTTTCTTTCTTTCTTTTTCTTTCTTTTATATATATATATATATAAACTATGCAAATTTTATTTTTCAAATTTCATAAAATATTTTGATTTTTATTCTGCGCGATAGATGGCAGCACTACTCAGTATTATTTAATTTGGAAAATAGACATCAGAAGGATATTATCAGATGCATATTTTAATTACTATATAAATAAAAATTGAACTTCAATTAAAGTCACTATTAGTTTCTAATTAAAAAATAAAATACCATATGTAAAAGAAATAACTCTTTATCATTATTCTGATTAAAAATAAATTTTAATTAAATTAAATAAAAACAAGTAAATGTAGATTGAAAATAAAGTAAAAATCTGCAAATACGTACTTTCTTTCTTTCTTTCTTTCTTTCTTTTTTTTTTTTTTTTTTTTTTTTTTTTTTTTGGTATAAACTATGCAAATTCTATTTTTCAAATTTCATAAAATATTTTGATTTTTATTCTACGCGATAGATGACAGCACTACTCAATATTATTTAATTTGGAAAATAAAAATCAGAATTATCAGATGCATATTTTAATTACTATATAAAGTTCAATTTTTATTTATATAGTCTATATAAATAAAAATTGAACTTTAATTGAAGTCACTATTAGTTTCTAATTAAAAAGTAAAATACCATATGTAAAATAAATAACTCTTTATCATTATTCTGATTAAAAATAATTTTTTATTAAATTAAATTAAAATAAGTAAATATAGATTTTAAAAAAAGCAAAATTATCCACATACGTACAATCTTTTTTTTTTTTTTTTTTTTTTTTTTTTTTTTTTTTTTGTAAATAAAAATAAAACAATTTCAAGAAAAAGAGTAGATGATACTCTTTAAATGCAATTTGCTAGCACGACGTTTCGGACAGGGGTGTTTATTGGTAGCAATGCTTTCCTATTTTCGAAACTTTTCGACGTATCGTAATTTCCGGCGTATAAAATTCGCGGATCAAACAACCATATTTCGAAACAGAAATTTTATTTTATAAAGTGTAACTTAGTAGATCGCTGTAAATATTTGACTTCAATTATTAAATAAAATTTCTGGGGCTAAACATGATTGTTTGATCAGAGGAATATATGCCGAAAATTACGGTATTTTAATCGACTACTGTGGAAAAATTATGCATTAATTAATAAAGTTTACAATTTTACAATGTATTAAAATAATTTAACAATATTTTTATCGCTCGTTAGCATTTTTACCATGTTTAAAATGTTGCATAATTGATTAAAAGTTTTTTAAAAGTACCTTCAGGAATTTTGGAACACAGGCATAAAACACCCTTTTACGTGTGCATGCATCAGGGCCGAAAATAAGGGGGAGCAAAGGGGGCGTATGCCCCGGGCGCCAGTGTAGAAGGGGGTGCCAAAAGAGGTCCATTCGTTTTTAGATACAAAAAGACAATTATCGAAATTTGGACAAAAAATACGAGTAATCGAATCGGAGTACCCAAAGTAAAAATGTATTCTGGATTTTATACTCTTTGGCTGTTTTTTCATTAAGTGACCACGTAGTACCTGATTAACGAATTGATCCAAGATACTTGCGAGATTAATACATTGTCCCAAATAGGTTTGAATTGGTTCAGTATTTCGGACGTTTTCGTGATGACAAATTTTGCATTTTTTTGCTTTTGTGTGTCCCTGTAAACGAACAATAACGATTACCAATTTGATGAACGAACTCATCCAAGATACTGGCAGATCAATTTACTGTCCCAATCAAAATTACAACTTTATCGTAGTGACAAGATTTGCATTATATATACATATAAACCAATACAATAGGTCGAACTTAAAAATATTAAGATTAATATACTTTCTAGCAATTATTTCAGATTTAAAATAAAAAATAAAAGCAATGAATCGAAAAATTATAGTTATAAATTTATTTTGGGAAGAAGGGGAGGGGGAGGGTAAAGCGAAAATTCATGCTTGCCCCGGGTGAAAAAATCCTAGTTTCGGTCCTGGCATGCATGTCAAGTGATAATACATGTGAAAGTGAGAGATGTCCGCTAACCGAGTGTGTCGTATAATCCAGACTCAGATAATCGAAAGCCTACTACAGTTGGATACCGGCATTTTGGTAATAAAATATAATCGAAACGCGTCTACGTTTATATCTCTATGGAAATCACAAGAAGGATGATTTGATTTTCTACAGCATAAGCATAGATTTTAAAAAATTTCAAGATAATGATTTTGATAAAGTTTTCATCGTTTATTTGTTTCTTTTTTAACGTGATATTGGAAATATCCTAGTTGTAATAATATATAATTCATATTAAACAGTATTTTTATTTTACTTTTTAAATGCTGTTGTCTTATTGGGTAGGTTTTTTTCGTAAAATATTGTCAAAAGGCAGCAATCACTTATAATTGAAGATGAAATACATTTATTAAGCAATGAAAAACACCATTCGTTTCCAAATCGCTTCGATAGACATGCCTGTCAAATTTATACTTTTTATGTTTAAAAATGAGTCTATAGAAATGTCAGAAAGTTTCCTTAAATGAGTGGAATTTTATTATTTATCTATTTATTTACGAGTATTTTGGAAAGCGCTTTAAGAGTGTCTTCATTTATTGTTATTATTATTGTCTCCGCTCAACAACATGAATCTGTCTGACACATTTATATTTTTAATGGGCAAATGCATGAAATTTTCAGACATTGTAACAGTGTTTCGGAATCAGACAGCATTTCTGGTTTTGCAGTAAATATATAGTAATTGAGCTGTAATCGATTACGCCTTCGATCAAGCTCGTTAATTGATTCGAGTACAGCCTTAAAATTACAATCCTTGATATATTTTATTATGTTCATTTTCACTTAAGGCTGTCTTCATATCCTAACTGGTTACTTTCTAACGCATTTTTTTATTCATTTTTGTCTTAAAACGCATGAAAATTTTAGATGGTCTTTTTTAGAAATTATGCAATCGGTCTGTTTTCTCCATTTTCTGGTAAAGGCAGGGGATCTTTCCGAGAATGCTGTCAAAGCGGGCATTTTGAATCGAATTTTCGGACGCGACAGCGCGGGTAAGGGAAAACAATCCTCATAAAAAGACAATCGCTTATAACTCAAGATGTAATTCATTTATCGAAAAATACATAAAACTATCCAATTACAAATCACTGCAATAGTCAAGCTTTTGCGTTTAAAAATAAGTCAGAAAATGTGTCAGAATGTATTGCGTTGTCGAGCAGAAAAAATATACTTTGTAGGGAACCACCTTAAGGTGGTTCTGAAATGACCTGCTGAACAAAGCGAAACTTTCTGACACATTTTCTGACTCATTTTTAAGCGCAAAGGCATAAGATTTGCATGCTATTTGGAGTCAAAATCTATTGAATCTGTTGAAGCTATTTGGAATCTAAATGAGTTTTCCATTTTTTGATAAATAAATTGCTTATCGAGTTATAAGCGATTCGTGTCACGTGGACGTGACGACACGATTTTCGCCTTTCGCGCTCTGCTATCGGGGGAATTCAGATCAAAAAACCGAATTTCGAAATCTTTTCTGAAAGATCTTTTGCGTTTACCAAAATATGGAAAACTCATTTCGATGACATAGTTTCTGAATAAGAAACCTGCAAATTTAATTCGTTTCCGAACAAAAATGAATTCAAAATTGTGTCAGAAAGTAGCTCCTTTGAATTTGAGAACAGTCTTGATCTATGAACGATGAAAGAAATCGAAAACTTGAACTACTAAATTTGTGTATGTAATGTACTATGTACAATATAAAAATCTCGCGAAAAATAGAACAATTTGACATTACCACAGCAAATATTTCTGGTTCGCGAATGAAAAATAAGCGTTTGCGCACAATGAAGATCGCCTGTGGCTTGCGGCACTTGACGTCATATTCCTTAGCACCGAGTAGCCTCGCCTTAGCACATAGCCGTGAAATTTTATAATTAATTATTCGGATTACAGACCGTGAGAGTTCTTTTAGCGGTTCTAATTCTAAATAAACTTCGCCGCTTTCATGCCCCCCAAGTGGAAGTTCGAGAAATGACATAATGAAAAGCGAAGCGGAGCAACTCTTTCTTCTACTGTCAGAAGTAATAGGGGAATAGAAAACCCCACAAAGACAGACAGAAAGAAGCAAGGCAGCAGTCCAATTATTTGCGTCAGTTGCAGTTCATTTGTCAAATAGATCTAAAGAGTAATTTACTTTGCATTCTTTGATAAATTACTGGAAACATTATCAGTTCCTAAATCTCTGGAAATTTAGAATAAATTGTATTTACCTAACACGTGTTTTTGAAAAGAAACTCGCTTGAAAAGAAGTTTTTCCGCCGAAAAATTGCTAGTTCGTTAGAAACCATTGTGCTAGTTAAATGGCTTTCTAATAAAATGATATTTAAATAGTTTTAAATGATCTTTGGTCTTTAGAAAAAAAAAAAAAAAATGTGATTTTCCCACACAGGAAAATTGATCGTGTGTTTTTAATGCGGTTTTAAAGGCTGTTCTCAAATCCAAAGGAGCTACTTTCTGATACGTTTCTGAACGGAAACGCATAAAATCGGCAAGTGCAGTCAGCAGTTATAATCAGAAAATACTGTCAAATTTGGCGTTTTAACCAAATTTCCGGACGCGACAGCACGTTTCGTCACGTGACAACAATCGTTTATATCTCGATAAGTAATTTATTTGTCAAAAAAGTGGAAAAAAAGAAACATTCGATTCCAAATCGCCTTGGAAGTGCTATGCTTTTGCGTCTAAAAATGAACTGGAAAATGTGCTAGAAAGTTTCGCGTTGTCGAGCGGGGAAAAAATATTTGCTTCAGAAGCTCCTTAAAATAGTATTTTTTCCTCGCTCAAGAACGCAAAACCTTCTGATACACACGCTGATTCACTTTAAACATAAAGCATGGAATTTGTAGGCATGACTATTAAAGTGATTTAGAATCGAATGCCATTTTTATTTTTTCGATAATTGTATCATAGCTTGAGTCATAAACAACTACTGTCTCATAACCACATTTCATTGATTGCCGCGTCTAAAAATTCAGTTCAAAATACTAACTTTGATTAGCATTTCTTGAAACACCCTTTGCCTTTATAGAAAAATAGAAAAAACTATCCTTGATATTAAAGACTCCCGAATAAACGTACTTCCGAATTTCATGCGCTTAAGATTAAAAATGACTTCGTGAATAAGTTAGAAAGTTAGTCACTTTGGAAATTTGTTACATCCTCAAACAAAACTGACAAAAATTTAACAATATAAAAGCATGAACAAATTGTTCTTTTTTTTTTTTTTTTTTTTTTGTATGAATTAAAATAATATTTATAAACCTAATTTCGAATATATGACTAAAATATTCAACGGAATTTCCGACTACACTGCGGTGCCAGTATTATACTATAAACTCAACACTTTTTTTTTTTTTTGCAGTATACCTTGTAAAAAAAGACAAATGTTTCTTAGTCTAGGAAAATATAATATGACCACGAACGGAAACATGCAATAACCTCTTTCGGGTTGCAACGATATCTTTAGAAACCTGAATGGAAACGCATGAAATTGGCAAGTGTAGTCAGCAGTTATAATCAGAAAATACTGTCAAATTTCCGTACGCGACAGCACAGTAAAGGAGAAAAACATTTCGTCACGTGACAACAATCGCTTATATCTCGATAAGTAATTTATTTATCAAAAAATGAAAAAAAAAAAACATTATTCTATTCTAAATCGCTTCAATAGTCAGGCCTTGGAAGGCCTTTGCGTCTTATAATATGAAATATATAAAATATATGAAACTAATACATTTTCGAGATTCAAAGTATTTCTAAAAACAAAGATTCTTTTGCAGCCATTGAATTTCGGAAATGTTTCCGAGCAGTTTTCTCCACCTGTAATGTAGGTTTTTCAGATGCTGTCAATTCTCAAGTAAACATTTCGCTTTCAACAAACATATTTTACAGACAAACATGAAAAATTAAAATAATTAACATTAAAATTCATATTATTTTGTTACTCTTGCACGGATAAATTCAGGTACGCAGCTGAAAATGTTTAATTGAGAATTGATAGCATCTGAAAACCGATATTTCGGTTTCAGAAATCTAATTACTATAAATTATAAGATTAGTATAAAATCTACACGAAAACGTTTCCAAAAATCAGTAGCAACAAAACAAACTTTGTTTTCATATTTTTTTTTTTTTAAATCTCGAAACTATATTGGTTTCTGAGGTTTCTAAAGATAAAGAATGCTTTTCGGAATCGTAGGGTAACTCGGAAGATGTAAATATATATTTTCATTCGTAGTTATATTATATTTTCGTAGAATAAAAATCTTTTGTGTTTAATGTGTTTTTTTTTTTTTTTTTTTTTTTTTTTTTTTTTTTTACACTGCAAAAACTACAGTATAATACTGGCACCCCATCTGCCAGTATTATACCGTTAAATTAACAGTAATAAACAGTAAAATAAGCAGTAATACGCTGCCGCGCCTGCCAGTATTATATCGTAAAATGAACAGTAATAAATAGTAAAATAAGCGGTAATACGCTGCCGCGCATGCGTATTTTACTGTTTATTACTGTTTATTTTACGGTATAATACTGGCAGATGGGGTGTCAGTATTATACTGTAAAATCAACATTTTTTTTTTTTTTTTAGTGTAATAGCCTATAACACTTTAAAGAAATTTTAATGGAGTCTTGAAATAAATTTCAACTGATATTATGGCAAAAAAGTTCAAGAAACAACTTTAAAGGTATGAATAAAGCCTTTTTTATCGGATGATGTAATATGTATAAAGCCTAAATTTTGTAACCAGCATCCAAAACTTTTATTGTCAGCAGCGAAGAATGGCTTGCCATTCGCTAACATTTGTTATACATATTAAATCCGATTAAATGCACTGAATGCAAAAGTGGTTTCCCACTGAGAGATTCAAAAAAAAAAAAAAAAAAAAAAAATGGAACCGCGCTGATTTTCCTGTCTCTATTGGATATATTTTCGGAGAGGATGGGTCTTTATGATTATAAACTAAGGAATTGGATAGCCTGTCGATAGCACTCTACAATCGATTGTATCGATAGAGATTTAAATATTCAGTTTTACCTTTTTATTGAAATTTGTTTTTAAGTCACATTTTTATTCCAGAAATCACATCGTTTTTTGTTTTTGTTTTTTAAGTAGTGGAGCACAACTTTTATACAGTGCCTTGTCAAATTATTAGGCCCAAAACTCCAAAGGAAGTAAAATTCGATTTAAGCTAAAAAAGTATTGCAGCTTTTCACCGCTCAATAACGCAAAATTTTCTGATACATTTTTAAACACAAAAGCATATGGCACGTGTTGAAGCTATTTGGAATCGAATATTGTTTTCCAATGTTTGATAAATATGTTACTTATCAAGTTATAAGCGATTGATGTCATGTGACGACAGGTTCTTCTGCTTCCCAGCGCTGTCGTTTTGAAAAATTCGGTTCAAAACGCCAACTTTGACAGTATTTTCTGAAAGATCTTCCGCGTTTACCAAAAAACAAGTAATATAAAAAAAATTTTAAGTCAATTCCTACTTTTTAATCATAAATATATAAAATAAACCCGTGCAGCATTAATGTCCCACGTTATCTTTATTGAACATGATTTTATAATCATCGTTGCGGTATTTTATTTTTTGTTGGCATCACTCATTTGAGATAAATCTTTCATTTCATTTATGAAAACAATGGGAGAAATTTTTTTCTCCCTAAAATTAATTAATTAAATTAAATTAATTAATTAATATTTGAAAAAAACTGTATTAACATCAATTGTCATCCAGTACAAGTTTAAAAAAATTTATTTGAACTTGAATGGATGAATAGAAAATATTTTATTAACGATTGAAAATTCCAACAAGATATATAGAGAGAGAGTGTGAGCTAATAGTAGGAATTAAAAAAAAAAAAAATGGAAAACACCATTCCACGACATACTCTCTCAATAAGAACACCTCCGAATTTCATGCATTTCCGATCAAAAGTTAATTCAGAAATGTGTCAGAAAGTAGCTCCTTTGGATTGCATAAAAACTGTTATAAATTATTGGTTTTAATTGGATAAAATTTGGAACAAATTGGGACTTCGTGTCTATATACTGCAGATGACCAACTGCCAAATAATCAATAACCGCGAAACTCTCTGACGCGTTCGCGAATTCATTTTTGCGCGTAAATGCATAAGAATAGCACTCTTCATTTTCGCGTAAATAGGATACATGTTGAATTATAGTTGATTGCTCCATAATGATGACTTTTCTAACACCAGTCACCTTCAGAAAATCGGCTTAAAACACCAACTTTTAAAACACTTTTTGAAAGATTCTTTGCTAATATAGAAAAATACAAATTCAATTCCTTGGGATTTGCATAAGAATATCTGCAACTATTATGAATTTAGAAATGAAAATACTTCCTCAAGGGCGGATCCCAGAGAGTCCTTTTGGGTTGGGGTAATAAATATTTACATATAATCGTCATAATATTGTATTACCTGTAAAAATAAAATCTTTCTATAGCGGAATCCTGTCTTAAACCGAAATTTTTCAAGATCTCAACGGAAGGAAAAATATACAATTATATACCTGCTAAGGCGATACCTGTCTAAAACGGAACTTTTTTCCGTTTCTAGCAATACCGTTCTCACACGTTTTAGAGTATGTAAAACATATGAGTTATTATTTACGATTATATTGTTTGGGATAATTGCTAACGATGTCATAATTATTGCTGTTTAATTCATACAGTTATATCTATGAAAACGGTAAATGTCTATACGTAATCCTGTCTTAAACGAAAACGTTGCATAGTCCTGACGGAAAGAAAACCATACAGTTACCTTCTAAGATGAAACCTGTCTGAAACGAGAATTTTATTCCGGTATACTAGCGATTCCGTTTTCACAAGTTTTAGTGTGTGTAAAATGATATAATGAGTTACTGTTTACGGTAAGTCATAATTTTAACTGGTTAATTCATACAGTAATATGTCTGTAAAACCGGTACCTGTTTATGACGGAATTCTATCTTAAATAGAAAAATTTCTATGGTACCGATGGAAGGAATTCCATACAAATCTACTTGCCAAAACGGAAACCTGTCTAACACAGAATATTTTTCTAGATGTTTTACTGTAACTTTGTAACTGTAGCTCATTATTAATAGAAAATTAATATAGTAAAATCTACTAAGGCGGAATCGTAAGGGACCAAAGAAAAGATCCGTTTTAAAATGTCTTCGTCTTAGCAGGTATGATGTTTCTTCATGAATTTTTTTCTGTTTAAGGCAGGATTCCAATTATCATAATTGCGCGGTGTCCCTGCAGTCAGAACCACAAAGTTTTCCGTTTAAGAGCAGTAAAACGTAAAAAAACGGAAACTGTCTATTACAGAAACCTACTTTAATGATTTTTTTTTTTTTTTTTTTTTTTTTTTTTTTTTAATGTCGCGGAGAAATGAATACTGTACAGTTATACCTGCAAAGCAGGGAACCTGTCTAAAATGGAACTTTTCTTTCGTTTCTAGCGATTCCACCGAAATTTTTTTTAAGCAGTAAAATTATGCTTCGAACTTAGGCATGGAGCTAATAGTACCTATTTCTCAAAATATTTAAAAGGTTGCATCTTAATTTTCAAAATAATTATAGTAACACATATCAGTGCAAAAACCGTTAACGGGGTAAAAGTTGTGACGCAGTACTTACTTTTGGCTCTAAGAATTTTAAATATGGGTCTTAAAAGTAATGATATCAAATTTGAGTGACGCTATGTTAATATTTTTTTTTTTTAAATCAACATTTTCTTTCTAGTTTTATTTATATTTACAGGTTATTCGCTGATGCGTTTTCATTCACATCTCTCATGAATTCGAAATATGGGTTTTAAAAGAAATGATATCAAAATTCGAGTGACACATTGACGTGAATTTAATAGCATTGTTTTAAAATTCAATTTAAATTATTTTTGATTTGTCTTCTAAAGTATATTTATACATACAAACAATACTTTTAATTTTTCAATACACTGTTAAATATATTACTTTCACTGAGGTTATATTATGAATTGAAATGTATTTATTTCAATAAATTCATTTTTCTTTTGCGCCACGCTATCCAAAATCATAAGTAAAATTTATGTAAATATCATTGGATTCTTGTCGAGCGGAAAAAATATTTTTTTAGGAACCGCTTTAAGGTGGTTCTGAAATGACCTGCTCAACAACGTGAAACTTTCTGACACATTTTTGAACGCAAAGGCATAAAATAAGCAAGCTTGACTATTGAAGCAATTTGGAATCGAAATGAGTTTTCCATTTTTTAATAAATAAATTACTTATATATTTACTGCATGGTAGTCGTATACCAGTTATAAGCGATTCGTGTCACATATGGCGACACGATTTTCGCCTTTCTCGCTCTGCTGCCTCGGGAATTTAGTTCAAAAAGCCGACTTTGGGAATACTTTCTGAAACACCATCTGTCATTCTCAAAAAATGAAAACTCATTTCGATAACATAGTTTCTGAGTCAGAACGAGTGCCAATTTCACTCGTTTCCGAAGAAAAAGGAATTCAAAATTGTGTTAGAAAGTAGCTCCTATTTGAGAACAGCCTTAAGAGAACAGAGAACCTTTAACCCCTTCAATGCCCACTTATACGCTCAATTTAGGATAGATATGATTTTGATTTTTTTAGTATAAGAATATTTTAGTCGTAATCTTTGCCTTGTCTAATCGCAGAATTCTTGGATTATAGAAGGCGATAAATATTATACGGAATTACTGGTTTTAAAAATTAAAATGTTGTTAAATGACGCCGGTCCTAAAAGGGTTAAGAAAACAAAAATTCATATTTTAAATTTTTATATGAAAGAAAATGTACTCTCTCTCTATATATATATATGTGTGTGTGTAACGATTTTATGAAAGGAATATATGTTAAATGCGGTGTTTGTAGAACGCTGATGGTAATGTAATTTTAGTATGTTGTTACAGTCAGCTACAGCATGATTTTTCTTGAAGAGGGTGTATATAGAATTCATAGTTATTGTACTTTAGTTACTATTATCCAGTATTATATATTTAGTTAATGTCGTTGTTAACAACATTGTTATTAGATTGCATGTTTTTTCTTGAAGAGCGTGTATATATAGTATATGCATTTATAATTATTGTACAGGGCTACATAAAGGAATTCGATTACACTACCGTCTATGGGCGGTTATTACTCAAAATACATTTAATGTTATAATGTTTTTTGAAAGTCTACGAAATTTGTATATGTTCAGCGGCATGTTCTCCATTGAAAATATGGATGCAACATTTATAGTTCTTTTACAGGACAACACAAAACAGTACAGATGCATTACACTTTATCGCCAATTACTGTTGGAAGAGTTATTTTCCATGACATTTATTTAACTTATGATGGCTGCATGTATGAATGTAATAGTATCTTCAACTAATTTTTCGAATTCATTTAAAGCTCACTTAGTACGAACGAATTTCGCACAAATCTTCAGAAGAAACTTCCGCCATTGTGAAATATATACACATATAAAATTTTTCTTATTATAGTCTTTTTACGCTGATAGTGCCTCTTGAGGGAAATTGCCTAAATAAAATTTTAAAATGAATTTTTTTTTATGTTTTCTCACATAGCAAAAATGCTCCATGTTATTAGATAGGATAATGCTCATCTTTCTTTTATGCCGATAACGCCCCCTAGCGAGGAATATATCAACCAAATTTAAGTACGCAGTACTGATTCAACACAATTTACTGTTGCGTTTATAGCGGCTGGTGGCAGGAAATAGGGTAGCAAAATGAAGGTAAAATTGATTTGTTTTATGTTTCACTGTATGATAGCTATACAGAAGTTTAAAGCAAGGTAGGTTACACAGAATAAACACAATCTTCTTTTGTGTTCATAGCCTGGAGAGAAATAGGATTCTATCAAAAACATCACATGTAAAAAATGTAGCCAAGTCTCGTGACTCTTTTACCGTAAATGTTCTGAGATCATGTAGAGCAAAGTTTAGCTCTCTTATTACATCTGAAATTTTCTTTCAGAAACCCTACCTAGTCTCTACATCTTTAGTTAATGATTATTTTGTGACTTGGTAATTACACAGCACGAGAATTTGGCGGCTGTTTATAATTGGCATTAATCAAATACCATCCATCCCATAACATATAGTAAGGTGTAATAACTTCCCTGTGCTGTGTAATTGCCAAGTCCCAAAATAATCATTAACTAAAGATGCAGAGACAAGGATTGATTTGTGAATGAAAATTTTAGCGTTAATAAGAGAGGTAAACTTAGCTCTACCATGATCTCAGAACTTTTTATGGTAAAAGAGTCACGAGACTTGGCTACATTTTTTACATGTTATGTTTTTGATGGGATTTCACTACTTTTTGTGAGCAATCCTTTTCTTGAAATCGGGATCTTTTTGGATATCATCCACTGGTTTTCGTCAAGCCCACTCTCCAAATTTCAAGTTTCTAGAGTTACAAAATTGAATATTTTTCGAATTTTCAATTTTTTTTTTCGAATTTTTCGATTTTATTTTCGAATTTTCCAAATTTTATTATTTTTTTTAAATCCTAAACACTATTTTTACGCCAAATTTTAAGTTTCTAAAGCTGCAAGATCAATTTATTTCCAATTTTTCGATATTTTTTTTCGAATTTTCCGGATTTTTTAATTTTTTTCTCTTTTGTATCTTAAACACTATCTTTATGCCATATTTCAAGTTTCTAGGGCTACGGGATGTACCTTAACTTTTTGATGATCGGTGAGTGAGTGAGTGTAATGAAATCGAAACTTTGAGTTCATATATCCTTCTGAACTAGAAAACATAGAAACGTGAAATTTGGTACCGTTTGCAACATACTCTAGTTAAACAAAGTTTCAGGTTTTTGGGAAACTCCAGCGCAAAAATTGGGGGGGGGGGGGGTCAAAAGTACCCTGAGTTGCTTCCAGAAAAGGATGCTTACGGCTGTGGTTTCTCGACTTGGCGGAGGCACTCCAGATAACTAAATTTAAATAAAACGGAATTTTTATGTTATTTTATATAAATTTTCAGAATAGGCGACGATGAAATTTATGTTTTGATAAATATTTTCCCTATAGGTTTCTTTTTACGTTGGTAGCGCCCCTGATGGGAAATTTCATAATTAAAACTTTAAAATTTATTTTTCGTGTTTTCTTGTATAACAACCATACTCCAAGGTAAAAATAATAATACAGATTAAACAAAATTTTCTTTTGCCCCTGAGAGAAAATAGGATAACCAAATTTAAATAAATTGATTTTTTAATATATTTTCAGAATAATGTCACACCTTGGTCAAGTTCATGTTTTGATAAAAATTTTCACATGATCGGTTTTTTACGCTGTTGTACCCCTGGTGAGAAATTGCATAACTAAAACTTTAAGATGGATTTTTTTTAATATATTTTCTCATTGAAGAACCGTACTTTAAGTTAAAATTAGGTACTACAGATTCAAAACAAATATTTCTTTTGCGTTTTATAGCATCCTCTTTACGGAATTAGGATAACTAAATTAAAATAAAATTGATTTTTATGGTTTTTTTTTAAAAATAAATCATCATAATATGCTTCGCACACGTCAATTTTATGTTTTGATAAAAGTTTTACATGGTAGGGATTTTTATACGCTGGTAGCGCCCCTGGTAGGAAATTACAGAACTAAAATTTTAAAATTGTTATTTTTACGCTTTTTCATGTGGTAACAATACTTCAAATTTAAATTACATGGGGTAATTTAAACTCAACTTTCTTTAACGCCGATAACGCCCACTAGCAAGAAATATATTAACCAAAGTTGTTGTTTTTTTTATGTCTTTTGCGTTTGTAGCGACCACTGGCGGGAAATAGACTATCAACATTTAATTAAAGCTGATTTTTTATGGTTTACTTTATGAAGACATTTACCGTGATTACTTTGAATTTAAGCTCATTTTAAAACGGGAAAAAAAATTAAATTTTGAATGTGGAAATGAATGGAAATTAGCTATCATTTATTGCTATGAAATTATCAACTAAGTTGTTCCATAAAACACACAAGTGAGAATATACATAGTTAATCTATCTGCCGGCATGTCCATACCATGCACAATTTAAATGTCTTCAGATTCACGTAATCTAAGTTAATTGGTTATTATTTTGGATTACAATGTGCTTCCACCAATGGAGGATGAATTTGCAACGCGCAAAGTCTGCTGACAATCCGGGGGTTGGCACACGGAGGGCAGTAGAGGATAGAGCCCCCTAGTTTAATTACAAAAAAAAAAAGTATGTTTCATCGATTTTGTGTTTCAAAAATATCACACAAAGAAATATCGCTTTTCGTATGCTTCACTTTATTTCAAAATGCTTAAAAGTTTTTTTTTTTTTTTTTTTTTTTTTTTTTTTTTTAAATCTTGGTTTATGTTAAAAATACGTGGGATATATGTTTGCGTTAATTGAAAAAGGTCGATATATCGTATTTTAAAGCTTTTATTTAGAGCAGATCTATCATACATGAAAATCAGAAACAGAGTGAGTATAAAAGAAAATCGCTCATATTTATAACATTTAGACATGATTCGAAAAGAGCCAAAAAGGCTTTTTAATAAATCAGCCAACAGAAATTACTGATAAGAGAATCAACCAAAATTTAATAAAATTGTGTAATGGAGCTAAAACTAAATGATGTAATATGCGATTACGTCTTTCTAACAGATTAAAAATTTTGATATTGCACGAAAGATAACTTCATAAACACTGAATGATGGGACCTGGAAATTTCCTAAATAACAAATGTAATAATTATTTGTAAAACCAACTAAAATCTTGGAGACAGTTATAACCGATTTTTTATGTAGTAGTATTCAGATTCTTCTTATTAATTTTGAAATGTTAGTGTTAAATACTTATATATCTAAAATATTTTAGTTCAGTTTATAGAAAATTGTAGTAGTTATGGATCCTGAAAATTTCGAAATATTATATAGAATGGTTTTAGAGAAATCTTTTGTGTAGTATCAAAATTAGTATTTCGAGATAAATGTGTTTGAAACAATTTTGAAACACAAAATTGGTATCAAAATATTACGAAACTAAAATGGCTTTCATTTAATATAAAATCGAAATTTTTATTATCTCACGCGTTTGATTATTTCACACGTGATTATTCTACTGTCTCTTTAAGCGAATAAAGCTTTATAATCACATATGTAATGAATTTACGTTTATACTTAAAATAAAATTTTATGAAAAGCGTGCCGGTGTAAGTATTGTAGATTTTTACGACTGTGTTTGAAATTTACTTAGAGCAGGGATGTAGAGACCACGTGCAATTATCACCATTATTTCTGAATAGTAATCTTTGCCTCATTTAATGACAGAAATTTTGTTATTAAATAAAGCAAAGATTAATATTCGGTATACCGACGATTGGCCCGCTGGTAAACCCCTGACTTAGAGCATAGTGTAATAGAAACTTTATTTTAAAAATTACAGAACGTTTTTTCTAGAAGATTATAATAAAAAGCAAACATTTTTTCTCGGTTTATTAATGAAATAATTTATGACTTAATTCAGGCTATATTCATAGATTAAATGTAATATTGGTACCTGTATCCTTGCGTATATTAAAAAATACAAAGCATTGCAAAATGATTGGTCCACACCAAAATTTTAAGATTTCTGTTGAATTATTACAATAGAATTTCAAATATATATATATATATATATATATTTGCACAAACTATAAAATTCTTTCAACAGCAAATTATCATAAAAAAAAGTTATAAGAAATATATTTACAAAATTGTAAAGTATGGGTGTTCAATAATGATAGATCCACCAAATAAAATATAAAATTTGTTTATGTAGGAAATATATTTTTGCTTTCCTCAAATTGTGAATCACATCATGAATTCTTTTTTGTACTGAATTAACGAGTTTTTACAAGTGATGCAAGCCGATAATAATAACAGTCTCTACACTGAAAAAAAAAAAAGTCTATTTTACAGTATATTACTGCCACCCCAGCTGTCAATATTATACCGGGAAATTAACAGTAATAAGCAGTAAAATTAGCAGTGATACGCTAATGCGCATGCGCGGAAGCTAACCTGTACTTTTTAGCAAAATCTAAAAAGAAAAAAAAATGCCTTTTTTAAAATTTTTGAATAATTTGTAAAAGTATGTTTCTTTCTTACTCTCACAATTTTAGATAAGAAAACGTCTAAAATTAAGCGAAAAAAAAAATTCAGAAGTTGAAATGTTTTTTAAGGTTGGAGATATCATTATGGCAACGCACCGCATGGGTGCAAGAAGGCCATCCAAGCCAAGACTGAAAACTTTTCTGAGTATTAGGAATAACCCAATGGAAATGGACTAGAAGATTTCTATGTCTTGCATTATGGCCAAAAATGGATATATTGCAGTAAAAGACAGTGATTAAGAGTTCTTGATAGTCAAATTGCTATTAGTAAGTATATAAAAGTAGAATTTACTATTAATCAAAATTTTCTCCAGGACTGAAATCAGTCCCGAGACTGAAGACTTGCACCCATGACGCACCGTGTACAGGTTTGTCAAAGATGATAACAGAAATACATGATTTGATTTGTCGATAAGAGCAGCCATTAGGAATTTGATGAAGCCCACGTCAGCAAGCAAATATACTGAAAGTAATCGAAAAATAAAATCTTGAACTATTTTTATGCTGCATATTTGTTTAACATTTTGAACCGCCTATCATATTTCAGATATTGACATTTCTAAAACATCCACATTCCCTCTTATTATTATGGATAAATAACAGATCATTATTGCTGTAAATATGATTGAATTTACAACCAATTCAATGATCAAGAGCAAACCCTGAGACTATTCTCTTTTTCTACCGTTAACCTAGAAATAAATAAAAAGAAAACTGGCCAGTTAAACTGAGGGCATTGAGCTCACAGGCTATTCACACTAATTGTATATTATACTCTTATTTCAAAGAATTTGAAATAAGCTCCTCGAAAAATAAAGAAATCGACAATATATTAAGAACCAATGAACTCCCATAGCTATAATCAGAGAAGCGCCTTATTACAATGAACATATACACAAAATTCGAAGAAAATCGGATAATTCTGTACGAAAAACTCATTTATGTAATTTAAGGGAGTGCGATTAGCCCCCTGTATTCCCTTATACTGAACCAATGAACCCTCAAAACTAATCAGGGAAGCGTCTTATCACAATGAAACAATACACAAAATTTGAAGGAAATCAGATATTTCTGCAAGAAAAACTCATTTATCTAAATTAAAGGGGGGGGGGGTTGCCCCCGTCCCTCCTTTATACTTAATCAATGAACCCCCAAAACTAATCAGAGAAGCGCCTTATAACAAAGAACCTATATACAAAATTTGAAGAAAATCGGATAATTCTGCATGAAAAACCTTTTTTATCTAAATTAAAGGGGGGAGGGGTTAGCCCCCTGTTCCCCCCTTTATAATTAAACAATGAACCAAGCGCTTTATCACAATGAACCTATAATAGAATTTGAAGCAAAACGGTTATTTCTGCCCAGAGTTATCGCGTTACGTGCATACATACAGAACCGGCGGGCACATTATCTCTCAGGCTTTGACAGCCTGTGAGCTAAAAACTTATGACAAAGTCTTCCGCCATTTACAAAATTCGACCAAAAAAATTACGTCTAAAATACCGCTTTATAACAAGAAATGTAAAAGCGCTTTCCTATTCTTGTGGAGTATTATACTAACATCTATATCTTCAGGAGAAATATTAGAAAATCAAGGAGTATGAGAGAATAGAAAAAATATCAGGAATCTAATCTCAAAATCCGGAGATTTGGCAAACTTGAAAGCTAAATGTTTTTCAATCATAAATTGGAGGAAAAAGAAGTACGTTCGCCTGAACTATTACCATGCTACAGCTACATGTATATTAACATTTAGAACTGCATACAACATCTGAGATATTGATGTTTGTAAAACATGTACATTCCCTCTCACTATTATATACAAATAACTGAACATTATTGCCGGAAATCCGATTCCATTTATAGCCGATTCAATGACCAAAAGCAAATCTTGAGACTATTCTGTTTTTCTGCTGTTATTCTAGAAAAAAAAAAAAGTGCCCCTGTATTCCGCAAACCACATCACCATTTACGAAATCCGACAAAAAAATTACGTCTAAAAAACCGTTCAGAGGTTTTTATAACAAGCAATGTAAAAGCGGTTTCCGATTCTTGTGGAGTATTATACAAACACGTATATCTCCAGGACAGATGTCAGAAAAGGAGCTTAGAGACATCAGTCGAAACCGACGGCGAGACACAAAAGATGTACCAGAGGGGTCAAAAAGTGTCCCATTCAGTACATTCACGGCTCTTTTTATGTACAAGAGCCTATACACCGTCGGAGGACCAATTACATAAAATGGTTCTAATGGAGGCATTGTGAAAAGAATTCTCATTCTTACATACGTTTTTTGAAGATAGTGATTTCTTGGTTAAGCGATAAGGTATCTAATTTTTTTTTTCTAGGGATGTTTGTCGTATTTCTTGAAAAGTATCATCAGCTTTGAAATGGCGGGGTTTTGAAAGAAGGTGCATGGCTTCGGGGTTTCACACTTGTCGGAAAAAGTTTTCTGTACTTTTCTGACAGATCGTAAACTGCTCCTTAATATGAAGTTTCGGATAGTTATAAAGTTTCCGTTTTCAAGTGAGGTTCGTTTAAAGGCTATTGTCTCCGTTTCAGAGAAATGTATTTGTTAAGATCAGCACTTCTTTCAAATGTTCCGAAAATCGTAATGTTTGTATTAGCGGTAATTCACTGATAACAAACATCTTTATCACAAGAAAGCGAATATTTTACTATACGGCGGAAACACCTTTCAACTTTTATGCATGTAAACCTATTTTACCGAATATGACCCATGTTTTTTACAATGTCTGGCATTTTTTTACTGACATTCTCAATTATTTATGCCAATTGAGAAAGAAAACCTATAGAAATAGCGAGACTATGAACAAAATGTTAAGAAGTGAGCGTTATTGAAATCGGGCAGCAGAGTTTTGGATTAAAACTAATACATGTTAGATTGGATTGTTTTGAACTCAAAACTTCTAAATAAAAATTTTCTCTTTAACGTTATAATTCAAGACAATTGCCAAAGTTTATATTTTTAATTAATTTGCTAATAATAAACAAAAATGATAAAGAGGCAGCAATCTGCCCGATGCAACTTCAGGAAATACAAAAACAAGAAAAGAGGAGACAAATACGAGGATTGTCGTAACATGCAGATGAAAACTAATAATGCTACAGCTGACGATAACAAAGAGTAAGCTCAATAGACAAGATCAATCCTTTCAAAAGAAGCTATCTGAGGTGTACTAAAACCGAAAATTCTAGCGCGAAATCCTATATGATATCAACGAAATAATTTTCGCCAACCCAATTTGAGGGAAAAAATGCAATTATCGAAAAAATCTACAATTATATTTCTAACAACAAATTTATTTTTTGTGTAGAAAAATGAACATAAATACATTCAATCATACTGAAATATAGTTTTGCTTCTGAAACAATAATGTAAAATTTTGTTTGAAAAATCGGTGCAACCCAAACCCGAAATAATAAAAGACAATCCTTACCCTCATTAAAAACATGAGTCAACCCAACCATCAACGAAACAAATTAGCACCAACGCTTCCTAACCTGACAGTCGGGTCAGGTTCGAATACAAGCAGGTTCCCGATCCAATAAATAGCTCTAACCCTCCCCCGGAGCAGAAACCTTTTTTTTTCTCTCATTTTATTCAATTTCATTATTTTGGTACTGTAAAATTTAACGTTTAGCTGTCTTTAATGCAGGAGTTTTAAATCGTTGCAACACCAACAGTGAAAAGCTATGAAAGAGTTGATAAGAAAGAAAGTATTAACCATAAGTATTTAGCCCCCCTCTCCCCCCCTCCCCCCCAAAAAAACTCTGAGAAAAGCTGAAAATTTAATTTTGCTTTTAAAATTGTTATCCTTAATATATCTACCAGTTCTCAATCTTAATTGGGGATAGTAAGATTAAAACTTATTTTTACTTACACTAAAATTACATTAACTTATTTTAACATGTGTAACTTTATTAAAATATTTAACTTATTACATTAAAATATTAGTTACACATTTTTGTAATAAGAGGGACGGTATAACAAGAAGGAAAACAACTTTGAAAATTTTAATAATCACGAAACAGCTTTTTATTTTTAATTTGTTTTCATTTTCACTTTAGATATAAATCTGCAGAGGAAGCTTAGTTATTTTAATTTCTTCCAACTAAGTAAAATATAAGAAAGATAAAAATCTATCTAAAAAAAAAAATTGGTTTTATGTTTTCTTGCATATAACTTATTGTCCCGTATAAAACTTATTGTTAATATGTATTATTAATGTTTATCAGATCATGTTATTTCCGTATTTAGGATTAAAAATTCACTTAAAAATTATTGATTATAAATATGATTTATTTAAAAAATGATTAAAAATTGATATTTTTCATCCCATATATAAATGAATAATCATAAGAATCAAACAATTAAATGTGAAATACAAAATATATAACTTTATTTTCACGGAGATCTATTTTATATTTGCTATTATATTTGCTCTGTTATTCGTAAAAAAAACATTAAACATCTTCTAAAAATATTCTTGTAGTCAGAATATAGTACTGAATGAATAATGAATTGAAATCTTGAATCTAAATTATGGGAGAGAAAAAATAACTACTTTTTAAGTTGTAAGGTTTAATCTAAGAAAACTGATTTTCGGTTATATAATATGGTAAAAAATATTATATATATATATATATATATATATATATATATATATATATATATATATATATATATATATATGCCTATTGTCTGGATTTAGAAGTTTGGATAATTCAATGGTGAAAAGCAACATTATTTCTTTTAGAAATCCCATTTAGATTTCCACTTAAGCAAAGAGAAAAAAAAAGAGAGAGACAAGGGGAGAAATATTGATGAGGAATTTTATAATCCATATAAAATAGGCTTCTCTTTTTTCTAAAATTTTATTGTTTTACTTTCTGAATTCATTAAACTGAACATACAAAAGATGGTTTCAGTCTTCATCTATTTACAATGTTATAAACTTTAAAAGCAACCATATAAAAATATAGTACATAACAAATTAATATAAAATAAAAGTAAACTCTACAGTTTTGGGAAATAAAATATCACATAAAATAACAATATGAAAGATAAGTTCTTGGTTAAAATTGTTTTAAATTACATACACACATATATACACATACATTTTCTTACATAAACAATACATATTTGATTAAAACTATGAATAAAAGAGGATACGATTAATTACAAGTAATTTTGTTCGAAAGTCATACAATTTAGCTAAAAAACACAAAGCAGGTTAACCGATTACAATTTTTTTTTTCACAAAAGAAGAAATGACGTAATTTGAATGGATAAATATTCTTACATTAATTCCAATATATTGCTAAGTGTAACATACAGCAGTGATGTTTATTCTTGTTTAGAAATTTTGGCTTTATCTTATACCCAAGATTTTGTTTCTTAAAATCATTGAATATAGCTTGTTTTAATGACCCAAAACACTGAACTAGATTATTTTCACGAATTTCTAAAAAATAATTCAATATAACTTTTCCTCCAAGCTTTAGAATCTTATCAGTGTGAAAATACAGTAGCCATATTTACATGTCTATCATTTCATAATAACGTGATTACAAAGGAAAACTAAATAATCAAATGCACTTCAATTTTCAAAATATTCATATTATGATCTGCGTAACAGTGAAATCGTTTAATGTAATAAATCATTTATATACTGAAAATAATCAGTAACTTATGACACGTTTTATGAATAAAATAAATACCAAAACCTTGGTATGATAAGCGTGACATTGAAAAAATAAATAAATAAGGAAAATCTAAAATATTCAAAGCACATGAAGCATGTTCAAAGCACCCATTGTTGCTCACTCTCTTATTTACTTTGTACTGGGAAAGAGGCTTTTTTTTTTAAGTCTCAAAGATAATTTTATTCTGCTTGTTTTTATCATCTTTTAATATTGGCTTATAAAGGCAAGTGCTTTCATATTTTATTTTATTTTTATTTTGTATTATTAAAGCGCATTTAATTACCACTAAACTTTTAAAACATATTTTTAATCATTCAGTTGTGAAGACTTCCCTGTATGAAATTTCACTGCATGCAGATAAATATTATCCAGGATACTTTAAAGTCATTGCAATTTTTTGCAACATGTAACATCAAAACCCCTACATCAATAACACAAAATTGCATTCAGTAAAACAATAATAGTATTCATTCAAAGTATTAATTTTGTTTCTTATTTTAATTTGATATTTATGATTATCTGTATACACTTCATAGTTTTTTTTTAATTAATAATATTAATCAGGGCCGAAAATATATATATAGGAGGGGAAGCCAGCGGGGCACATGTCCTGGACGCCAGAGTAGAAAGGGACGCCAAAAGAAGATTTGGTTCGCAATTCGGTACAAAAAATAATAAATAAATTTAGACAAAAATGTCATGAAATTGGACAACTGAAATTAAAGATGTATTCGTTGATTTTATACTCTTTGCTTTGAACAAGACCAGTGTTTACATTAGGTGCCGGCATAAGGACACAAGAACAATACTTAATTAACGAATTCAGCCAAGCTACTTGAAAGATATAAAAATACTCTCCCAATTAGGTTTGAATTGGTTCAGTATTTCGGACATTATCTTTATGGCAAGATTTACTTTTGAGTGTCCCTGCACACAAACTTTAAGATCTACGTACTTGAATCATGAACTTCAAGATACTTGGAAGATCAGTACACTGTCTCAGGTAAGTTTGGAAATGTACAGTACCTCGGACATTATCGTGATAAGTTTTCTTTTTGAGTGTCCCTCTAAACATACAATAAGATATATATGCTAGGTTAACGAACTCATTCAAGATACTTGCAAGATCAATACACTGTCCCAATTAGTTTCGAACTGATCAGTATTTCGGGCTTTATCGTAATGACAAAATTTGCATTATATAGAAATAGATATAGATAAACGAAGTGATTGTAATAGGTCGATTCCTAAAGAAATCAACCTAAAAAACTTAATTAATATACTTCCTGACAAAATAAAAATTAAGTGACTGGATTGAAAATTTCTCTTTAAAAAATTATTTTTGAAAGGAGGGTAGGGTGCGCCAAAGTTCATGTTTGTTCCGGGTGAAAAAAAATAATCATAGTTTCGGCCCTGATATTAATGTTCAATAACCTGCAGCAAACAGAAAATTTCCTTTCATTAAAATATAAAAAGTGAACATCTTTTAGTTTTTTGCATCAATTTTTATACATAAAAAAAAAATCATTTGTATCCATTTTCTATTATTACTATGTTAAAAAAAAAAAATCTACATAAAAACGTATAAATAATAATTTAAAAATGGGAATAAATACATATAGTTGTTCAACACATTTTCATTTACAAGAAATTTTCATGTAAAAATAAATGTCACATTATATGAAAATAAAATAGAAGAAAAGAAAGCATTTATTTATTTTAAATCATGAAAAGCATGAAAATGATTTTTCATGCTTATAATTTTATGATTTCATGATTATAATTTTAGAGACGAAAAGTCTTTGTAAGCCTGTTCTTGTACTTCTACATATCATTTTACATTTATTAATTTTAATAATTAGTCATGTCTTTGTAATGACATGTAATTTAATTTAACAAGACTTAATGAATCTTTTTTTTTTAATATAAACATTTTTATTTATTTTTTATTATTTCGAAAAAATGTTTTTAAAGAATTTAAATATTTACTACCAAGTTTTAATGCACTAATATTTTGGGATCTATGTATCCAAAGAAATTTTATTTATTGCTGGCCATAAATTACATGGAATTCTATGCGATAAACTCAGACAAATAAATGAGAATTTGATTCGATTAAATTAATAATAGTTTTCTTTTAATCTAAACAATTTCTTGTATTCCAGTTTTTTATTTATTTATTTATTTTGGTAAATATTTGACAAAATCAAAATGGGGAACATAAATTTGATTGTTACACAAATTTAAAAGAAAAAAACCCGATATACGAGCTTTAAAAAATTTCATTCAGTAAGACGTACAGTTGGTAAATATTTGTACAAACAGCCCTAGCTCTCGTTTTAATCGAAGTATATGACTCTAAAAATTTTATAAGATGTATTTTAGAGTAGATGGGCTATTTTAGCATCAAATCTCGAAAATTGATAATTTCGACAAATTTCTAAACATTTGAGCGTACTGGATCCTTTTGATATATTTACCAAAAACTTTGGCTTCGACTTTGAATATGATTTTTTTTTTTTACTTTCTTTTTTGTTGTTAAAAAAGTATTATATATATATATATATATATATATATTTGAAAATTTTACATACACGAAGCGGTCGTTTTGTTTCTTTCATTCAGTTAGTCACTTATTCAGAGTATACTTTCATGTACACAAATTATTAAAAAAAACATTCTTACAATTTAATTGTTTTCACAAGGATGTTACCGCTGAAGAAACACTGTATATCTAATAAATGTTAAAGTTACCTTAAGCATTGACTAAAGCATGCTAAAATTATATCATCACTCAAGTTTTAAACATTTTATTTTAGTGTTATTAATACTGAGGAAGTAGCAAAAATATTCTAAAAAATCAAATTGCACTTAAGGATAACTCAACAATGAATTAAAAAAAAAAAAAAAAAAAAAAAAAAAAAAAAAAAAAAAAAAAAAAGTAGACATACATAATGTACAAAGCAAACATTTTTAACATAAATAAAATACTTAACCATTTGCTTTTCCAACCAAATAATTATAAATATACATGATTGAATATACGAAAGAAAAATCTACAACATACTTACGTATTTCATTATGTTATGATTGCACATCACATTTTGATTCAAACAACCCTTTTTTATTCAAAAAAATTTCGAATATGTCAGAAACAATTTTATCAAATACCTTTTTCTAAAAAAAAGTTAATAAGTTAAAAAAATTCATAACGAAAATAGGAAAGTTTTTTTATTTTTTGAAAAGGGAACTATGCCAACCAGGATACCGTTCGGGTAGCTCAGTAGGAAGAGTATTGGCACGGCAAGCTAAGATACCCAGGTTCGAGTCCTAGCTTGGACATCTTTCATTCTGTTGGAAAAAACCTCAACTATGATACTCCAACCATTGAATAAATAAATTCAATTTTTAAAAAAAACTTAGAAAATAAATTATGTGATAGCTTTTCCATTGTGATTCCATACATTTAAAAAAAAAAAAAAAAAAAAAAAAAAAAAAAACATTACTATAAGTTGTAATATATTTATATATATATATTTGAATACTGATCTAGCTCGCACATAGCTTATGTTTATGTAACAACTTATTTGTTATCAACATTAAATTTATTAAATAAAATAAAATAAGTAATAGCAAATTAATTTTATTTCGTTCTTAAAAATGATATAACGTAAAGATCGATAACATTTTTATTTATCTTAAGAAAAACTGTATAACGTAAAGATCTATCCGATTTTTTTTTTTTTTTTATCTGTTTCTATTTTCACCGATTAATTTAACAATGACAATATTCATAGTTTTTGAGAGAATGTTATCTTATTGGTGGTTTATGTAGTATTTAATTTATAATACCTGAATTAATTTGATGTAGTATCATAGTTGAAACTTAGAATGATATCAGTTTCAAATTTTATAACTTCATAGCTCATTACACTTAGTTTACGATATTGATAATTTATTAGGCTATTGGTATAAGGAAGAATCTGTATCTCAGCGTACCCTGTTTTAAAGAAAGATACATAAATAGCAAAATTGGTGTTTGTTGAATAATTGGCAAAGTAAAAGTAATAGAAAATACCTAGTGTTACGTTTCAAACAAACGGGCAAACTCAGCATTTACGCATTTAAAAAAATACATTTTGATATGTTTTTTTTTTTTTGTAATTATTGCTTTACAAAATACATTTTCTATTTCTGAAACTCTTTTTTAGAAAAATGACAAAGAAAATATGCTGGAAAAAATTAGATGACTACTCTCTGTTTATACAGACGTGTAAAAATTATTCTATATCGGAATCGGACGGAATGTAGCTTATTTCTTATAAAAAAGACGCCACAAATTAAAATCTGGTGAAAAGCACACGCATCAGCTCCACCACATGGTTCTATCTAAACAGCAATTTACTTAGGCACCGATTAATATTAAAATCACAATTCAGTATCTGTTTTCACTTCTTATGGAGTTTTAGATGAAATAATTGCAGTAAATATGATCTACCATTTAAGGATAATTAAAGAGGTAATCTATAACTATTTACTCTAGAACCCTACTGAATAGAAGTTGAGATCGTTTAGACAAAAGTTTATAAGTTTTGCGTTAGAAGGACTAGAAGAAAAGTTTTTCTTAAATATAACCAAATAGCACACACAAAAAGCTCTTGAACTGTTTGACCTCTCGTCATTTTAGAAAAGATATTCCACTTTAAATGTCATCATATAAACATAAGTATGCAGGACTACAACACAGTGGTACTATAAAATTTTCTTAAAGCACAACTACAGCATTTTTTTGCGCATGTCCATTTTCATTTTGGGCGTGAATTGGTAATTCAGTAGAATATGGATTGTCGTAAAATTATGAAGGGCTTTCAACTAAAATTATGGATCTAGAACTTTTTTTTTTTTTTTTTTTTTTAAGTCAAAGATGAGGGCGAAATTGATACTTTAGCTACATTTTTATATTTTATCTCAAGTAAAATCATTATTTCACGAAAAGTCTTTTTGCAAGTTATATTCGTGTTGGTTTCAAATATTTTGCACCCTCTGATTTATACTGTCTTGGGCACGGGCCTCATATTCCCTTTGATTTATAGTGCCCGAGACATGGGCCTTGTATGCCCTCTGATTTATAGTGTCCGGGCCTCTTATGCCTGTACTATAATCAGGCTTCGATAATGTTGCCAGGTTCTTTCGAAAAAGCTTCCAAAAATAGCGTTGGAATGAATAGCTGTTGTAACTATACTTCTGAAATACTGTGAATATGAAACAGTCCTGGGTGGGGGTATTAACCTCCTTGATTATCATTGGCTCTGTGAACCATAGCACTTTTGCAATCTTTGGTATTATGCCATTCTTCGCAAGTCGCACTGCAGCAATAATGAAACTTGCAACTGCTTTTATTAATCAGGTTTTGGTAATGTAGTCAGATTTTTACGAAAAAGCTTGGAATGAGAATAAATGGAATTATGTTGTAACTACTTCGAGTATGAAATAGTCCTGTAATTATTAACCTCGCTGAGTATCATTGGCTCTGCGAACCATAGTAGTTTTGCATGTATAAATATCTTTGGTCTCGTGACATTCTTCGCAAGTTACAGTGCAGCAATAGTGAAACTTGCAATTGCATTTACTAATGACAGTCACTCTTCGTGTGTCGTATCCCAAGCCACAGCACAAAACATCACAGCCTCCAGAGCCTTTAGATTTTTTACTACACTGTCGACCGGCGATGCCGAAAGTTCCTGTGAAATAAAATATATTTAAATATAAATCAATGTGATAATATAGGAATAAAGGCAATTTTTCTTAAACTTTAAAAACAGGGATGGTTTATACGAACAAAAAAGACACGGGTGGCGTAATATATGCATTATCGACATTTAAAGCCTAAGTAACAACTTTTAATGCTATCTTTGTTTAATACAATGTTCAGTAGTAGTATAAAAGTAATAAACATCAAACTGTTTAAAAAAAGACTAATTTAATTAGAATGAATTACGTAATTACTTTGGAATCGCAACTGCTTTTTCACTGAGTGGCGCACTCAGTGCACCATCCGTGTCTTTAAAGGTTAAGGGTACATAGTATAGTAGGAGAAGGTGGCCTAAAATGATCCTAACGGGAAAAACGATCCACATATGTTTTCTTCCCGACAGGTCGTGCTTTCTACAGGGTAACACATAAACTAGTTGTGATAAGAGAAGAAGAAGCAATGGCGGTATTCGAGCGATCGCAGTATTATGCGTCTGAATAGAATTCTTTGAAAAATTGGGTTTTATAACATCTGTTATAAGGTAAGCACTAACTTTCATATTTATTTAGATATACAGTCTTTCATGTACAGATTTATGAGTTGGTTTACTTAATGGAATATGTTTTTAGATGTGAATTACACTTATGTACAGTCATAATTACTTTCATATCCTTTATTTTGCCGGTAAAAAAACAATTTACAATTATTTTTAAATAAAGGATCATTTTGCCCTTGGGTGAAGTAAAAAGATCCTTTGGACACTTTTTAAAAAATCTATTTTCTTCATTACTCAATTCGGGTTTAAAATATTATTAAAATACTATGTTTATAATGCAAAATATAGTGTAAAACATTCTAGCAAAGGGCCAAAATTTTATTTAAACAGTTATGTTATTTTACACAAGTTTTTCCCTTAAGAGGAATTTTAGGCCACCTTCCGCTACATGTGTACTTTTTTTTTAAATTCTAAAAAGTATTGAAACATTAGATAAATTTAACACTTTGTTTACATAATATATTTATTACATACAATATTTTACAATATATTATTACATACAATATTTAGCTTTAATTTGATATAATAAAATAGATTCTATTGCACAAGAGGCGCTGTAAAAAAGGGTGTTCTGAGCTTTCTGGCGAGTAATCTATTGGACGAATTGTAACAGCATCTTGTGTAAGCATGCAGTTTCGATTTCTTAAGGAAAAATAATACCAAAATTTACCATTAAGGGAAATTGTGGTGCTGTTTATACAGAAAATTGCATATGTGCTTATCGGCAGCTCTTTACTTATTCACGTTATCATATACGAAGCCTTCACAAACTTCTGGAACATGCATCAATTAAGATAACAGTTTTGTTTAATTAAAATCTGCAATTTGCAACAGCTCTTGTGTTTCGTTTTGCAATCTTCTATTTAAGTGCACTGCGTGAATCCAAGTGAGTTCAAATTTTAGGCAGTTGTAAAAAATGTCGATCATCGATCTCTTGGACGGTGGTCATATTACCACATTTGTCATTTTTTGTGAAACAAATTTGTGTTTACAGATTTGTTTGGCATTACACATTCATTTATCACAAATATCACTTTTCTTGCAGGGCCAAAAATCCCACTAGTGGTGACACTTGGTACTAATTTAAAAAAAATCGAAATGCGCGTTTTACTCTCCATGTACACAAATGGTACATTTCGCCCGGAAAATTAGAATACTCACGGGCTTAGAATACTCACGTTATTTTATGGCAAACCCTGTATATCTTTAAAAAGTTATCTTGCAGAAAACAAAGGGTAAGTTAATTAATTTATTTTTTAATTTTGGTGTACATATATTTTTTATTTTTTTTAAACAATTTAATTAAAAAACAATATATTTAAAAATATGATTTCAATAATTGATTTAAATTTAAAACTTAAGGTAAATGCACCTATAACAGGTCATGTTACAGTAGTCAGCTACTAATTTTTTAATGTTGAAAAACAAGACCCAAATCATTTCTGAAAAACAACTGAAATAAGTATAATTGACTAAGACCTTTAACTGTTTGCTGTTCATAATGTTATTTGGAATAATTGCTTTGTTTTAATGGTGAAGAAGTTTATTTTCTACAGTGTCTTCAGAAAATGCATTTTTACCAAATTCTTATATGTTTCTTTAAGAGGTAAGTTTTCATTCAAAATGTTATATCTTTAATAGTATGTTTCACTTTGTATTAAAATACCATTTATATATTTCATTACACTTTAAATATTTTGTTAAATAAGCCTAAAACATAAATCTGAATATGAATATGATATAAAATATGAATCTGAGTTTTTACAAATGTATCAAATTTCTACTTAACCTTTAACTTTCAAAACGATTGTCTTTCTACCAAATTAGATCCTTTATTGCGTCAAGATTTTCATCACCTAATTTATAGTTTTGAAATTCCTAAGAATTTACTTTTTGGCTGTAAGCAAGAAGAACATACCGGGTGGTTATAATACAAGTATCTCTATTTGGAGCTGTCTGTAGCTCGAAGGAGTATTCTGAATGAAACCAAAATCGGTACACTTACTATTCGAGAAAGGGGAAGAAGAATGGAACAATAACAAAAAATAATTGCAATAATCACCGACAGATGGCGCTACTGAGTGTGAAATGCAATGTGTAATACAAGAACAAAAAATTAAGGCGTCAAACCGGATGTCACACCTAATTTATTGGAAAATGTCACAGTGAACATGGTTACCCTTTTGCATGGCGGTGCCGATCATGTTCAGGTTCCACATGGTGATTGTGCTGGAGGACACAATCCAGGCGGTGCATGACGTGCTCAATTGAGGAATGCAACTCATCAGGAGTGATGTTTCGCACATGTTGTGATATGCGATAAAATCATTGAGGTTTGCGACAACTCCAAGGTACACAATATTACACATTACATTTCACACTCAAAAGCGCCATCTGTCGGCGATTATTGCAATTAATGTTTTTTTTTTTCCATTCTTTTCCTCCTTCTCGAATAGTAAGAGTACCGATTTTGGTTTCATTCCGGTTATTCCTTCAAACTACAGACAGCTCCAAATAGAGATACTTATATTATAACCACCCGGTATATGCATTTTAAAAGGGTATAGAGTAATTAAACCTGAAATTCATAGAAAACAACTTTTAATTTTTTTACACTTTGGACATTTTGGTGTAGTAAAAATGAAATTCTTAGCTCGAAGTTTTGTATGGTGGCTAGGAATTGGCCAAGATATTGAAGATCTTGCACAGAATTGCATTATTTGTGTAAATTTGAAAAATAATCCTCCTAAGTTAGATACACATCAATGGGAATGACCTACAGCTCCTGGGCAAAGTGTTCATATTTCGGTCTAATTATGGGTAAAATGCTTTTCCTTGTGGTTGATGCTCATAACAATGGCCAGGAGTTTTTATTGTTTCTCATAGAACTACAGAACATACGATTAGTCTACATTTTTAGTATCAGATAATGTTCCCCAATTCACTTCTACAAAATTTAAGACATTCATAAATAATCATGGTGTAAAACATATGTTGAGTGCTCTAGACCATCCAGCTGCAAATGGTCAGGCTGAGAGATATGTGCAAATTCTCAAACGTGGATTAAAAGTCTTAGCTTCAGAATCTGGTACTTTACAAATGAAATTAAATAACTTTATCTTACAGTATAGAAAGATGTCTTATATTACAACTGGGAAGAGTCCGGGCATCTGTATTTCTAAAACGTCATATAAGAACAAAAATAGATTTGCTAGTTCCAAACATTACAAATTCTGTTCATGATAAGCAAAATGCAAGAAATTCCAATACTAAAGTAAAAGAGTTTAAAATTAACCAGAAAGTGGCTGAAAGAAATCATACTCCAGAAACCAAGTAGAAAATTGATCGCATTATTGCAAGATAGGTCAAGTTGCATTATAGAATTCAAGTTGGTTCTAATATTTGGAAAAGACATGTTGATCAAATAACGAACGGTGGTTCAAAAGTACATTTAACTAGTGAAATAAACTCTGAAGAAAGTGATATAGAAAGTTACAGAAGTGAAAATACAGTGGATAAACAAAATGATTCCCAACTAATACATCCTAATGTCACAGATCTTCAACCAGCTGACTTTTTCCATCCGAATTTTCCAGTTCTAAATTAGCTGACTCTTTTATCCCAAATACGCTGGTTCCTAAACCAACTGACTCTGACATGATACCCCCGATGCCAAAAAACCTACTGTTCCAAATAGTAGAATTGATGATGATGCAGAATATCTCAAAACTAATTCATCTTATCCCCCCCCCCCCCCCCACACAGGTACTTAGAAGGTCTACAATGATTAGAAGAGCTCCTACCCGACTCGAATATTAAGTAGGGGAGAACTGTAGTATTTGTACTTCAGTTAATAGTCTGTAGATGATAGCACTGAAATTTGATAAGTATGTTTCTTCCGGCCATCTGTTGAATAGAATTATTTTTCTTATAGCTGTAAATAGTCTCAGAATGTTATGAATGTATGTATACGTTATGTGTTGATGTCTTTGTCACTAAACCTTTTAATTAACATGACTTACTCGTGCTCCTCATTTAATTATATGGTTACTTTAATTAGTTAATCTTCGAAATATAATAGGTTCACTTTTGGGAGCACACTACTGGTGCATCAGAAATTGAGTATGCCCACTATTGGTGCAGAGAGGACTGTAAATATTTTTTCTATTTCATTTTTCCTAACGCATGTATTTTGAAACTTCGAATGTTAATTTTGATAGATGAAGGTTGGGACTACGATGCATTCCGTGCACATATGTGAGCGTTTTATTTAAATACTATGTATAAAATAATTCATACTTATTCCAAAGCAAATCCTAGCTAATTTTATTATTTTTGAAATAAGGTTTTCGTTAACTCGGCAGACCTTTATTATTTTTTTCTATTATTACTAAAATACTATTTCTAACTAAAATATTATTTCAAAAATCCCTATAAAGAGTAAAATTAAATTAAAGATTCATTTATCTTCAATAATTTATAAATTTGATAAATCTGAAAGAGTTATTTATCTTCAGAAAAATGAAAATGATAAGATTTATCTGATTGACATTTTTTGCATGTCAAATAACATGATTTATTTAATTTTTTATTGGACCTCAAGTAAAAGAGTGGTGAGATTTTTAGCTTATAATTACATCCACATATATGATTAGATGTAATGTTTTGTTTGAAAATGTGTTTATATACCTTAGAAAATAAATTCTGGTATATAAAAATGATATTTTATGCAACCAAAACTATTAGGAGATCGAGTTAGAAAGCTGTTTACAAACATTATAGGTTTTCGTTCTAAATAAAAATAAATGCTCACATACAAAAAGAAGCTTGTTTCCAAAGATTTCATTTGAAAACATGAGTGGAAGAAAATGTTATTCAACAAAAATTAACTTGAAATGAAAGGTTTTTGTTGTATTTTTTTTTTCTTGGTGGCAAAATGTTAGAAATTTGTACCCATTTATTAAATATTGTGACTTAGCTTCAAAAATAATTAAAATAATTAGTCGAAATTATGTTAACAATTAAATGGAAAAATTTGTAGGTCAAAATTATGTTAATATTCACCTAAACCAGAAGACATTTATGGGACAAATTTAAACGTATTTATTGTAAGGCAACCTTTGTTTAGTAGAATATCCAGGATTTTATTTTTGGCGTTGGGAGGAAGGGTGAGCAATGAGTTAAGTGTAAAGAAATTTATCTCAACTTTTCAAACTACAAACAAACAATGTTGAGCAGTACAATGTACAAGTATTCTTACCAACATTCTTGTCTTCAACACAGTAATCTGGACTTGATTCAAAATACACTAAATCAAACTTTGTGAAAGGTTTAAAGTCTTTATCTGTAATTATATTTCCATGCTGCTGCAAGGTGACTTGAACAGCTCCGTCATATCGCTTTTTCAGGAAAGCTCCAATTTCAGGGAAGGATCTAAGAGATTTCCAACACGTCCGAACAGTGCAAGTGCCACTTACACCGTGACACTTACATAATTTCTTTGTAAATTTCTTTACAGCCTGTAAGAATTCAAATACTTGTTTATGTTGAATACGTTTGATAACTAAATAACTAAAATAAAAAGAAAGAAGAAGCCGATGAGACGCTTAAGGGAAATTTACTATGCATTGCATTCATTTTTGAAGAAGCGCGAACGCAGAGAACATAAATGCTATTTAAAATAAATTAAAAATAAATTAAATAACCAATATTGATTTTTATAGAATTCGCAGTGATTTACAAGCAACCAATTATAACAGACATAAATTGAATGATAAGGAGAACTAAAAATTACTGGATAATATTTAACTATAAAGGTTCATTTAAGCTGTGCTCGAAAAAAAAATCTTCTGAATTACACTCTCAAAAACATCAGTGAATTAAAGGGTTTTTTCTATTGTTTTATTATTATTATTATTATTATTATTATTATTATTTGTTTGTTAAAATAGAGAAAGTTTCTCTTTGATTTGCCCCCAAAACACTGAAACTTCATCGATCTAAAGTAAAAATCACGAGAAATCCTCCAATTCAAGATTTATTTTCGTTATATAACACAGGGAAGTTCCATCAAATGTATTGCCCACACTAAAGATTCATTTAAGCTGTGCTCGAAAAAAATAAATCTGAATTACACTCTCAAAAACATCCATGAATGAAATGTTTTTTTTTTTTTCCTTTTTTTTTTCTTTTATTTATTTGTTTATTAAAACAGAGAAAGTTTCTCTTTGATTTGCCCCCAAAACACTGAAACTTCATCGATCTAAAGTAAAAATCACGAGAAATGCTCCAATTCAAAATGCATTTTCGTCAAATAACATAGGGGTATTCCATCAAATGTATTACCAGCACTTTTTCGTTTCCGAATCGGTATTTTTATGTATGTCCTTTTCCCCTCTAATCACCGAAATCTCGCGAATCTAAATTCAAAATTTCTTGAAATCCCCCTCCAGACAAAATACGCAAATTTCGTCAAACAGAAAGAACTCTTCAAAACACCGGAGTCGGCGTAATAATACAAGTGCGATTTTATGCACAGGCTAATAGGATATAGCTTTTAATTATAGAAGATTGCAACAATTGAAAACAATAAATTTTATATTACTTTTAAATGCTAAAGGTGTAAAATTAACAACTATAATATAAATTAAAACAACACACAGCCCTAGCAAGATTATATCAAGAAGAAACCATCCAAATAAATTTCAATGGAAGTAAAATAATATTTCCCTCCAGTCTATACTATCCATCCATAATAAGAGAAACCATAGAGATACTCACGCGCAAAAGTACAACATGTAACGATGCGGCCTCTTTTAATTTACCGAAACTGTGGCTAGAATTACTCCATGCTCAAAGATATGAAAATAAACAATCAAGTAAAAAATAATAGATAACGTGCGTAATTTTTTTTTTTTTTTTTTTTTTAAAGTACATGTAAATAATAACTTCAAAGCCCGTGCAGCTTTAGAATATTCTCATTTTGTTTTTGAAAATGACTCAGAAGAGTCGAAACATGTAAAACAACTAATAAAAGTTATTTTAATTTATATTATAGTTGTCAATTTTACACCTTTAGCATTTAAAAGTAATATACTATTAAAAGGTGTTATATTTTATTATATTGATAAATAAATTTTATACTTTAATACTTTAATTGAATGCAATCAGGAAAAATTTATTAAAAAATTTTCATTTTTCAATTTTGTGCCAAAGAAAGAAAAAAAAAGCTGATTTCAACAATATCGAGAACATGCAATTTATATGGTTTCACCATATATGAATACCTAAATCAGAGTTTTTAAGTTCGCAAATAAATAGTGCCACCCATATGAATGTCAACCTTTTTTTCTTCTTTTTTTTTCCCCCACTGTTCACAGAATGCATTTTGTACCTATTTAGGTACAGTTTTTTAATCTATAAATATTAGAGAGAGAAATTTTTCATGTTTCAATTTGTTATTATTATCAAGAATTTTTAATGAAACTGTAATATTACAAAAGATACACAAGACAGGAATATATTAACCCTTTAATGTAGAGACATTGCGACAGACTACGAACTTATGAGCTTAAGGCTGTTTATTCTCAAATCCAAAGGTGCTACTTTCTGATACATTTCAGAATTCATTTTTGAACGGGAACGCATAAAATGGACACGTGTTCTTATTCAGAAACTATGTAATCGAATGATGTTTTCTAGTTTTTGGTAAAAGCATTTCAGAAAATACTGTCAAAGTCGGAGTTTTGGACCGAATTTCTGGATACGACATGGAGAGAAAGGAGACGAATCCTTTGTCATGCAACATCAATCGCATATAATTCGATAAGCTATTCGTTTATCAAAAAATGGTAAATACCATTCGATTCCAAATTGCTTCAATAGTCAGGCGTGAAACAACCATGCTTTTGTGTTTAAATATGCGACCGTAAATCTGTCAGAAAGTTTCACGTTATTGAGCGGGGGGGGGGGGGGATATTTTGAGAACCGCCTTAAATCAGCAAATATTTTCACCATTTCATTAATAAAAAATAATAATTGCATACCTTCCGTCCTGCTCGATTGTTATGTAGGTTCATCAGAGCTCTTGAATCCTTCATTGCCCCTTCTCTTGAATCTATGAATCTTTTAGCAAACCTGGAGCTGTAATTGATGAAAGAGGCGCAACCTTGCCAGCTATATTCTCCTTCGGTGTCGTTGAAATATCCTTGCTTGATAGGGTCGCAAGCGCAGCTACCAAGGTTTCCTGAGTGGCAAGATTTGGCGATGGAATATACAACTCCTGCAGAGCTGATAGCATACACAAAAGCTGCCTCGCGGCTGCCTACTGGAATAAAGAAATTTTGAAAAAGTATGACAAGAACTTCAACTGTTCAAACACTGAAAGTAACTCGGGATTTTTTTTTTTTTTAATACGCTGCAGTAATTTGTTAATGTAACTTCACAAAACGCTTCAAATAAATTAATAAATCTGTTCCTTAATTTTTATTATTAAGAAATAAAAGAATTTACACAGTGAAATTATCTCAAATTATCTCTGTCACACCATAATATTTATTATTAAGGACTGAAAATTCGTACAGTAGCAGCAAAAATTTATTCCCCTATTATTATTATTATTATTATTATTATCGCTATTAGTGAGTCTTAAAAATGTTCCAAAACTGTCAATATTTTGGTTCCTTATTTTTTATTAAGGACTGAAAGGATTCATACTCCAACAGTTAAAATTTGTTCCTCTGCTATTATTATTATTATTATTATTATTATTATTATTATTATTATTATTATTATTATTATTATCGCTATTGGTGTAATCTAAAATATGCTCCAAACCTGTCTAGATTTTGGTTACTTATTTTTTATTAAGGACTGAAAGTATTCATACTTTAACAGTTAAAATTTGCTCCTCTATTATTATTATTATTATTATTATATTGCTATTAGTGTAGTCTCAAAAATGTTCCAAAACTGTCAATAATTTTAGTTCCTTATCTTTTTATTAAGGAGACTGGTAGGATTCATACACCAACAGGATTTATGTGTTTATATGAATTTTTATGTTTATATGAATGAAATATTTTCCCCACCGCTTCACCTTTTTCCTTCCTCTCTTTTATCGCTGCAATAATCTTTTGACATCCTAATAATATTATAAATGCAATTGTGTGTGTCTGGCTGAAGTAAACGTCAAAACGGAGGATTTAATGGCCTTGTATCTTTACATATAGATGAATTATAACCCAGAAATGAACATAGAGTAGGTGTTGTTTATTATTTTCAAATACTTTTCTTAATAATTCAAAATTTCATTATTTTCCTAGAGAATCAATGAGTATTTTTCCTGTAAAATTTAATCTACAAAAACAACTTTTCAAAAGTAAAAAAAGCCAAGCGTAAAAAAAAAAAAAAAAAAAAAAAAAAAAAAAAAAAAAAAAAAAAGTTGTGGCTAAAAAATGGTGTGATATCAAATTTCCAAGCTATTATATTGCTTATTTAACTTTTTTCCATTAAATAAGTTATCATATATATAAGTCGAGTGCCTACGTATATGTTAATAGAAATCGTTTTCTCATGTACTAAATACATCCTAACGAGTTTCTGAAAATTCAATTTTTTTCAAATTATGCATGATGGGCTTGGCGGCCATCTTTGCTTATTATTCACAAAATTCTAACCACCCAAATTCGTAGTTAAAATCCGAAGTTCAAAATTGTTATTTAAGCAAATATTTAAGAGTTTCATTTATAGACTTGTATGCTCTGAAAATTGTGTCTTAAGATAATGATGACTTATCTTAAAGATTCATCTTATGATTTATTTTTTAGAGTAATTATTAATTTCAAACTAGTAAAAATCAATTTATCAAAATATCAGTCTTATCTAATTTATCTGTCCGTATGTTAGAATCTGAAGTTCGAAATTTTTATAAACATATTACATTGCAAACATATTACGCTTTTACTTTAGAAATTTGGGTGCTTAGAAATATGGAAAGATGGCCGCCAAGCCCATCATGCATAATTTGAAAAAAATTGAATTTTCAGAAACTCGTTAGGATGTATTTAGTACATGAGAAAACGATTTCTATTAACATATACGTAGGCACTCGACTTATATATATGATAACTTATTTAATGGAAAAAAGTTAAATAAGCAATATAATAGCTTGGAAATTTGATATCACACCATTTTTTAGCCACAACTTTTTTTTTTTTTTTTTTACGCTTGGCTTTTTTTACTTTTGAAAAGTTGTTTTTGTAGATATCATTTCGTTTTTTTTAAATATATTGAACATAAATTAAATAATCTAAACATGAGAAAAAATTTAAAATTACATTTTACTTTCAGTCATTGTTTAAAGGGTTAACTAGAAATACCAGTAGATTTTTCAATTAAACTAATTACACTCTTAAAAACAACATACTAAATGTGGCTTATTATAATACTTGTTATCCTCTGTTAAAAATATCACTGACTAATCTATTAAATGAATAAAAAGGGAATACGTACATAGCGTGTCAGCGTTGAATTTGAAATCAAACGTGATATCACGCTCTTTTATTATTAGCACTAGCTGGCTTCGCCCGCTAGCGGGCCCCTAATTTACACCGGGGCCTCAAATCTTGTAAAACCTTGAATAAGATTGTCGGATTCCACTTCTCAGTCCACACCACTTCGAAATAAATCCGGTCTATCGATATGCTGCCACCACCGATATTAATACGTGATATCGGGCACGATCCGTGATGTATATTCAAGAAAAACCTAACTCTTTCTATTACACTTAAACAAACACTTTATTAACAATATTTACACTTAAACTCGGAGGTAAAGTATCCGGTTTAATATTAAATCAAAATATTTATAGAAACGCTTTACGTGTACCGCTAGACTAGGTTCATTTATTCAGAACCGAGATTTCTATTAATCTCACACACTCCAATCCTGCGTTCGAACTCACTCCGGTCTCAGTGCTCATTTCTCGAGCAACCTTCACCCTTCGCCACCACGCTAGAACTAACTTCCTCTCCCTCGTAAACTTCAGAACACCCTCCTTTCTACGGTGTTTCTCCTCTGTTCCCAAGGGTCCTTGACCACCCTTCCTCCCTCTTGACGGATCTGTCTTCCTAAACAAAAGGGTGCAATATATTTTTTTATCTATGAAAGACCACATTGCAATGGATATACTGCTTTCATTCTGTTCCACCTTCCTTCCTCTTGTATTCTGAGTAGCTCCCCTTCGGATTAAGATTTTCTAAAGGACGCCTCTAACGGTACACAATAGATACAATATGCTAATCCCTTAAGAATAGCTTTCAACTCTTGCAACTGTAAGAGAAGAACCTGACACCCCCCACCTTAGCGGAAAATATGCCTTTTAGGGGCTAATTTTCCTCAAACTATGTAATGTCTGAGAAGAGTTCAACAGTTCCTTGATAGGTTTCTTCATTACTACAATTACATAAATATTTCAAGGTGTCTGAAAATTTAACTACTGACATCTCTAATGAACCATATACTAATGTGATAAATACAGAAAAAAATACACAATATGCTAATACACTTTTATAAACACATGATGCAAATACAATTATAAATACACAAAAAAAAAATAAAGTTACACTAGTATTATGTCATTTCAATGTCAGTCCTTAGGCTGAGATTGCTGGAGGCGGAACTTTTTCCTTCCAGTGCTTCCTCGTTAACTTAATTGGTACATCCCTTTTCGTAATGCACCCGCTTGAATGGCTAACTTCTGCCTCTGATGTCCCAATTAAATCTTCCTCTAACCAATCAGGCACTTTCCTGTCCAAGTCCTCTTTGTACGTAATAAAGACATTGTACAATTTCTGCCTTATCTTATCCCTCTCCGGCTTACGACCAATCCTATTTTTCTCCATTTCTACCAGTTCGATAGGACTCATAAATAATTCCTTATTTTTCCTTAAGATTGATTTTATGTCCCCAACTTGAATATTTGTTAATCCTTTTATCTCAAATCCCTTCCTGTCTTTATTTTCCGGTTGTTCTCTGTCTAACAACAGATCTTTCCTACAGTCTTCAAACTCCCCGTCACTATCCAAGACAATATCGACTACTTTATTTTTAGCCATAAATGCTCTCATTTCATCTTGAAACACTAGTTTCTTACTCCCGTCCCCTAACTCAACTATAACTGCAGGTCGACATATTTCCTCTTTCTCCTTATTACTCACATTCATTTCCCTCGTTAAACGACATTCTACACATGATTCGCAAAACGTTTTAGCTTCCTCCGCCATATTTTCCCAATAAAATGAATGCTCGATTCTTTCTAACATTTTCTTAACCGTCTGATGTTCTCCATATAAGGAAGTATGCGCTAATTTTAGAATTTCCTCCCTTCTAACTTTTGGTATTACTAATTGAGTTACAGTTTCATCTCCTAATTTCTCTTTATGATATAACATCCCATTCACAATATAATAAGACTCTCTCTCATCTTCAGCCAATTCCCAAGCTTTCTCTAAATCTTTACAACTCATTTGGGATTCCTGAAATACATTTAAACTACTTTCCGTAACTTGATTAATCTTACCTTTATCTACCTCGGCTTTTTCCTTCTCCTGACTTTGTAAATTTTCCGATCTCGCGTCTACGACATAACGATTTTTATTACCATTTCTAATCCTTTCCCCTTCTTTCACTTTATTCCTACTATCTTCCTTACATTCCCTTTCTACCGATTCTCTTAATGATTTCTCGTTGTCTAACCCTGACAATTCATTAGCCACGTCTGGATGTAAAATTACCTGTTCCTTACTATTATCAATTATCGCGCAAAGTACATCCTGATGAATTACATTAGTTTCTCCGCGTTTTGGAATAGCTAAAGGTAACTGAATTAATGGCGATTTCACTGCCTTACCAAATATCCCTTGTAAATATATGCTACCAGCCCCTCTTAATTTTTCTGCTGGTACTAAATCTTTATGAACGACGCTAATTTGGCAACCAGAATCCACTAATCCTTTTGTTATCTTCCCATTTACACTAACTTCCACTTTCTCGAGTTTATTTAACTTCTCTCCAATAACTTTAGCTCTCCAATTCCCTCTTGCTCCGATTCTTGCCATACTCGTTCCCCTTGGTAATTCTTTAATTCCTCGCACTGAGACATTATTGATACTAGCCCTTGGTTCTTGTCGGTTATTAATTTGATTACTTCCCTCATTATTTCCTTTTGTACAAAATCGCTGAACATGTCCTCTTTGAGAACACTTGAAACAGATAGGCGTCGTATCATTAGGTTTCTTATATTCCGGTTTTCTACCCAAAAATGGACTAACTTCATTATTCACATTTTGTCTCCAATTACTACTAACTCCCTCATCTTTTGCCCTTCTAGAATCTTCATTATTCACATACCTTTCTTTACCTTTATAACCCTTATAAGTTACCGCATAAGATTTTTGTTTAGCATCAAAGAAATTATCACATTCCTTAGCAATTTTCGAAACTTCTAACCAATTACTGTGCTGAGTTAATCCAATATGCGTCGCGGTTTCCTCATCTAGAGTAGTTAACAACTTATCCGTGACAATTAACTGATTAACCTTCTCATACGTATCTGCACCTCTAATCTTACAGTAATTTTCCCACGTTGCTATTAAACGTGACACAAATAATACATGAGTTTCATTTTGATTCCTTCTAGCCTTCATGAAATTTTCCAAACACGCCTTCGGTGTCGGCTCGTGTTCCCTTAGAACTAATTCCTTTAACTTCTCATAACTCTCAATTTGTTCCCTAGTAGTGTATATTAGCAAGTTATCGGCCTTATCTCCTAACATATTTAGCAGAATTTCGGCCTGCTGGGTTTCCGGTACATTTTTTGTTTGGAATGCCCGTTCCAAACTGCTAAAAAACAGATTCCATCCCTCAGTCCCTTCTGGAACCTTGATAGACAAAGTTTTAACACTTTTAATCAATTTCTCTAGGCTACTCTCATGATTAGATTCTCTAGTCCCATTAGAATTATTTGCCGAACTCTGAATTTTTATCCTTTCCAACTCTAACTCATGTTCCAATCTCAATTTTTCAGCCCTTTCTTCTCTATCTAACTTCTCACGGTCTAACTCCCTTTCTAACTTTTCCCGTTCTAACCTCTCCTCCCTTTCTAACTTTTCTCGTTGTAACTTTAAATTTTCCTCCCTTTCTAACTTTTCTCGTTGTGACTTTTCCTCCTTTTCTAACTTTTCCCGTTCTACTACTAACGCTTCTTGTTCTAACCGTTCTGTAACAATAGTGCTAGATAATTCCATAATAGCTCCCTCTTCATATTCGTCGCTCTCCACTATCTTTTTCTTAAGCTTAAACCTGGTATCATCTTCCGAGACTTCAATTCCTAACTCTCCACATATCGCCTGAAGATCCACCCTTTTTAGTTTTAGTAAGAAAGCCATACCTTCTACTGATAATTATCACCACCCTACAACAATACTTAAACACAATATCAAATTAATACTTCCTTAAATCCTACCCTCATAAATTACCTCCACATATTATACTATTTAACATATTTCAAATAAGTAATAATACAATAATAAATTTCCTTAAACAATGATACCCCACAATTTGCTTCCAATAACAAAGTAACAATATTCTCAATTTGACTATTATGCAATACAGATTTTAAATTTATACCATTAAATAATAAAATACAGTTTACACAATAATACTGATACGTTGCAATTTGAATAAAACACTGATGCCAATCACTACATAAAAATATCCACCTAACAAAAATTTGCATGAAATACACATAAATTCCTAAATTTAATCTCAATAAAATATTTCAATTTCAAAATTAGTTCTCACATTAAAAAGTAAATCACAGCACTTTTTTTTTTCTCTGGGCCTTCAGTTCTTCCTTGAAGGTTATTTCAATTTAATTTAAATTCTACACAAATTTCCTTTCCTCATTTACTATCAATATTTCAAACTTAAAGCAAACAATATCACTTAATTTAAATATTAATTTAATAATAATTTAAATTTAAGAAATTTCAATTATTCCTTCCAACTATTAACACAATGCATTAATTTTAATCATTAATCTTATCCGTTTAAAACAATTAGAAAATCACTTCTAGTAATTAATATAAGATCCTTTTCTTAAAACAATAGTGTAAAATGGTTGTTAATATCTCCTTTGATTTAGACCAATTATTATATTGCACATAAATTAACATAAATTATACACAATAAAAAACAGTAGGTTCGAGAATGTCAGTAGAGTAAAATGATCAAAACACCTTACCTCGTACTTTATTCGCTGGGCAATTCTCTGCTCACTTTTCCACAGGGTAAATCTTGCACTCTCGGGCCACAATCACTGCACCTTGCTTCACAATGCACAAAAAACACTACGCACAACACTACACTAACACAGCACCACCACTAATTCACTTCACTGTAATGACGAGAGGCTAGCTGGCACTGGTCTACGACGATAGAGCACAAACACTTCCTCTAGACGATCCGGCACAAACTCTCAGTAACACGGCTAACTGGCACTGGTCTTCGGTGATTCAATCCCGTCGCTGCCAACATTGTCGGATTCCACTTCTCAGTCCACACCACTTCGAAATAAATCCGGTCTATCGATATGCTGCCACCACCGATATTAATACGTGATATCGGGCACGATCCGTGATGTATATTCAAGAAAAACCTAACTCTTTCTATTACACTTAAACAAACACTTTATTAACAATATTTACACTTAAACTCGGAGGTAAAGTATCCGGTTTAATATTAAATCAAAATATTTATAGAAACGCTTTACGTGTACCGCTAGACTAGGTTCATTTATTCAGAACCGAGATTTCTATTAATCTCACACACTCCAATCCTGCGTTCGAACTCACTCCGGTCTCAGTGCTCATTTCTCGAGCAACCTTCACCCTTCGCCACCACGCTAGAACTAACTTCCTCTCCCTCGTAAACTTCAGAACACCCTCCTTTCTACGGTGTTTCTCCTCTGTTCCCAAGGGTCCTTGACCACCCTTCCTCCCTCTTGACGGATCTGTCTTCCTAAACAAAAGGGTGCAATATATTTTTTTATCTATGAAAGACCACATTGCAATGGATATACTGCTTTCATTCTGTTCCACCTTCCTTCCTCTTGTATTCTGAGTAGCTCCCCTTCGGATTAAGATTTTCTAAAGGACGCCTCTAACGGTACACAATAGATACAATATGCTAATCCCTTAAGAATAGCTTTCAACTCTTGCAACTGTAAGAGAAGAACCTGACAAAGATAAACCACGAACCTCCGACCTGGTTCCCCGCTGCCTTCGGCACCGGATAATCCCTTAATTTGCACATCGAATTGTATAAACCTCTAAACAAACGAACTTCCGACACGGGTCCCCGCTGCCTTCGGCACCGTACAGCAGTCGTGCTGCGCACGCTCAAGTTCTATCTTCTACCACCAGGTAGCGCAATCTGTTCTATATGAACCTCGGGCACTGAAATCGTTAAGGCTATAGATGTCGAGTCGAATGAGCTATACCCCGTCGTGATCTAGCCCATAGAACCAGAGATAGGAAAGTGCCCCCTGGTGGTGAAAAAACGAACTAAAATCGGAAAGCTCTATAGATGTCCAGTCGAATGAGCCATACCCTGTCGTGATCCGACCCATAGAAACAGAGATAGGAAAGCGCCCACTGGTGGTGAAAGCTAATCGCGTTTGGGGGGCAAATTGGGGGGATGAACACCGGAGATGCATAATAAGATTAGGCGGTCACAGACTTTTCCAACGATGTATCACATGAGGGATATGTGCAAAATTCAGAAAATACCCCCCCCCCTCCTGCATAATTTGATTAAGCGTTCACAGACCTTTCCAACGATATATCACATGAGAGGTGTCGGCAAAATTTAGAAAAGTGCCCCCTTTGGGGGGGGGGGGGGGTGAAAGTGGGAGGATGGACCCCGAAGATGCATAATATGAATAAGCGGTCACAGGCCTTTCGAACAATATATCACATGAGTAGTGTCGGGGGGGGCGTAAAATGTGGGGGTTTCACTTGTGGTGCATAACATGAATAAGTGGTCACAGCCCTTTGTAACGATATCTGACATGACGGATATCGTTAAAATTTAGATAAGTGCCCCCCCCCCTTGTGTAGGCAAAACGCCCTCCGCCCCTCCCTATAATTTTTGACACAGCTTTATTTTTAAAATTTATGTTATGTGTTATAAAATGTGTTATAAGTTTCAAACAGATAGCCTTATTATACTTCCAAATTTTGTTCACGCCCCTCCCCGAACTGTGATGCGCCATTCTTTTTTATAAATTTTTTAACATGTGTTATAAACTATCTTAAAGTTTAAAACAGATCGCATTGGAATTTAATATATTTGCTGAAATTACTATTATATGTAGAATAATATAGAAACACTCCCTCCTTTAGATTGTAATTAAGATATATGAACAATTTTTATAAATTCTGAAAGCTGATTTTTATTTATTTATTTATTTATTTTTTATTTATTTATTTATTTATTCATTTATTTTGCATTGCCTTGTGCATGTTTGGAATTTCTTAGCAATTTCTTAGATTTACATTATTTTATTCAATTAAACATTGTACTGTTACAATAAATTTAAATGGAAACTTCACTTCTAAAACAAAAATAATTTAACAACTGGATTGCATTAATTTATAGAAAAATGACGTAAAAGGTATTCCTGCGAACGAAACGCCTGTCCTTTACCATGTTTTTTTTTTCTTTTTTTAAAAATAAATGAATCACTTTTAATTAATTAAAAAATTTTTGTTTACGTTTGGAAAGAAATTTTAAATGCCGATAACTCTTAATGTATACATTTTAGAAGGTACACCTTCCCTCAAAAACTAATTTATTTTTAAAGATCTTTCTAAAAACGTAAATTATATATTTAAAATATTTCTTAAAGCATAAACACTACGTCTGATTACTTTATTTTACAATATTATAAGAACACGCATTTTATCAGACAATTAAATGCACTAAACAAACACGAGTGAAAAATTGACCTGGGCCAGGACTCGAACCTGGGACCTTACGCATAGCGTGCCGACGCTCTGCGACTGAGCCACCCAGATAGATGCGCTTGACGGGAATTTCTCATACTTATTCTTGTTGGAAACAGTCATCTGCCACAGTTTGCAGTCATATTTAATTGTTTGATAAAATGTGTGTTCTTATAATTATGAAGTTTTATTTAAAAAAAATATCTTCAGAAGAAAATGGCTGACTTGCAGATGAAATTTGATGTTGTTATAACTTGTAACTGATTTGTGCTGTTATAATACAGATGGTACATGGTCGTTGGCATGTTTTATCTCTGTTTTGGCATAATTTTTAATCGCCATGTTAATTAACAGTTTTTTGCTAATTAAGGATAGAAAATAATATTTTTTTACACTGGATTTTATAAAAGCACATAGATTACGTAATTACTTGTCCAAAAATGTAATCCTTTTTTTATTCTGCCGAATATTAAGGTCTGTAGGTGGTTGTTTGAAAAAAAATTTTGACGAAGAAAAAAGTGATCATTTTAAGTAACTCGATGCTTTTTTAAAAAATCTATATCTCTGTTTATAAATCACTTATGAAGATGAGTTTGGTCTTAAATTGAAGAAATTCTTCATTAGATTCTTCTAGTTTTCGTTTTTTTCTGCGACGCTTGGTTTATTTGATATCTGATATTTTAATCTGACATGTTTTGTCGATTTAACAATGGGAAGTTGATTTCTGTAAGTAAGCAGTAGCGGTCTAGTTCAGTTCTTGGCGTTGTTTGTGTGGCGTTTTTTTTTTTAACTTGGCTTGGCAGAGCGACCGCCCTGCTTGATTATATATATAGAATAATATAGAAATAAACCCTCCTTTAGCTTGTAATTAAGATCAGTACAAAAACCCTTAACGGGTTAAAAGTTGTGACGCAGCACTTTGTTTTGGCTCTATAAATTTTAAATATGGGTCTTAAAAGTAATGATATCAAATTTAAGTGACGCTATGTTAATAATTTTTTTTTTAATCATAATTTTCTTTTTAGTTTTATTTATATTCACAGGTGCAATTATTATCTTAATATGAAAAAAATATATAGAACTTATTCGCTGATGCTTTTTCATTCACATCTCTCATGAATTCAAAATATGGGTTTTAAAAGAAATGATATCAAAATTTGAGTGACACCTTGACGTGAATTTAATAGGACTCTTTTAAAATTCAATTAAAATTATTTTTGGTTTGTCTTCTAAAGTATATTTACACATACAAACAATACTTTTAATTTTTCAATACACTTTTAAATATATTACTTTCACTGAGCCTATATTATGTATTGAAATGTATTTATTTCAATAAATTGATTTATCTTCTGTGCCACGCTATCCAAAATCATAAGTAAAATTTATGTAAATGATTATTTTGCGTCATATTATCCACTTGCATACATTTCCCTTTGTTTGGATACTATGACGCAAAATAATCATTTACATAAATTTTACTTATGATTTTGGATAGCGTGGCACAGAAGATAAATCAATTTATTGAAATAAATACATTTCAATACATAATATAGGCTCAGTGAAAGTAATATATTTAAAAGTGTATTGAAAAATTAAAAGTATTGTTTGTATGTGTAAATATACTTTAGAAGACAAACCAAAAATAATTTTAATTGAATTTTAAAAGAGTCCTATTAAATTCACGTCAAGGTGTCACTCAAATTTTGATATCATTTCTTTTAAAACCCATATTTTGAATTCATGAGAGATGTGAATGAAAAAGCATCAGCGAATAAGTTCTATATATTTTTTTTCATATTAAGATAATAATTGCACCTGTGAATATAAATAAAACTAAAAAGAAAATTATGATTAAAAAAAAAAAATTATTAACATAGCGTCACTTAAATTTGATATCATTACTTTTAAGACCCATATTTAAAATTTATAGAGCCAAAACAAAGTGCTGCGTCACAACTTTTAACCCGTTAAGGGTTTTTGTACTGATATCATTACTTTTTTAAGGTTATTGATGAGAATGTCAATTAGTCGAAATTAAGCATAGGGTATAAATTAATCATTAAAATAAAATTTTAAAGAAATGCTAAAAAAGACCCCTTGGACCCCAATAAAATATGAGGGTGGTGGCCCAGGGAGAGGAATCCAAGACTCAACTTTTAAATTATACAGCGAGAGAGTAACACAATTAGAAGGATGAAAATGCATGGCAAAACCCGTTTGTTCCATCTTCCTCCGCCAAAGGACGCAACCTTTTCTATACAAACATAGCTGAAAATTTTCGGGCCGTCGATTCCGAGTCAAATGAGCCATACGTCGTCGTGATCGGTCCCATAGAACCCGATAGGAAAGTGCCCCCTGGTGGTGAAACTTGGAACTAAAATCGATATATCCTGTCGATGTCGAGTCGAATGAATCACACTGCATTGTGATGGGACCCATAGAACTCGAGATAGCTGCAAAATCCGTTAGTTCCATCTTCCACCACCAGGGGGCGGACTCTGTTCCATACAAACATAGCTGAAATCTTTGAATCTGTCGATTTCAAGTCGAATGAGCCATACCTCGTCGTGATGGGGCACATAGAACACAAGATAGGAAAGAACACTCTGGTGGTGAAACTTGTAACTAAAATCGATATATCCTGCCGATGTCGAGTCGAACGAATCAAACTGCATTGTGATGGGACCCATAGAACTCGAGTTAGATGCAAAATCCGTTAGTTCCATATTCCACCACCAGGGAGCGCACTCTGTTCCATACAAACATGGCTGAAATCTTTGAGGCTGTCGATTTCGAGTCGAATGAGCCATACCGCGTCGTGATGGGGCGCATATGACCCGAGATAGGAAAGCGCCCCCTGGTGGTGAAACTTGTAACTAAAATCTATATATCCTGTCGATGTCCAGTTTAATAAATCAAACTGCATTGTGATGGGACCCATAGAACTCGAGTTAGCTGCAAAATCCATTAGTTCCATCTTCCACCACCAGGGGACGCACTCTGTTCTATACAAACATAGCTGAAATCTTTCAGGCTGTCGATTTCGAATCGAATGAGCCATACCTCACCGTAATGGGGCCCATAGAACACGAGATTGGATAGCGGCCCTGGTGGTGAAACTTGGAACTAAAATCGATGTATCCTATCGATGTCGAGCCAAATGAATCAAACTGCATTGTGATGGGACCCATAGAACTCAAGTTAGCTGCAAAATCTGTTAGTTCCATGTTCCACCACCAGGGGGCGCACTCTGTTCTATACAAACAGCTGAAATTTTTGAGGCTGTCGATTTCGAGTTGAGTGAGCCATACCTTGTCATGATCGGGGCCATAGAACCTAAGATGGGAATGCGCCCCCTGGTGGTCAAACTTGAAACAAGTTGAATGAATCAAACCATGTTGTGATGGGACCCATAGAACTTGAGTTAGCTCCAAAATCCATTAATTTCCCCTTCCACTGCCAGGGGCGCTCTCTGTTCTATATGAACATAACTGCCCCTGGTGGTGAAACTAAAATCAGTAAGTTCTATCGATGTCGAGTCGAATGAGCCAAACTGCATCATGATTAGGAATGCACAACCTGTGGCCCGTGATGGATAACTGGTGGCCCGCAGAGACCATACATGCCAACCTATCCAAAAATTTCGAATTTCCTTAATAATTCGTGAGAAAAATTTGCAAATTTTGTCCATAAATCGTAGGAAAATATGAATTTCATCGATCAGGCGCATAAAATCATGAATTGCATCGACTGGATGCGAATTTTGTCAAATGGGCATGGAAAAATCACAAATTTCGCCATTTTGTCGCTAGAAAAAAAAACGTAAATTTCAATAATCGGTCAACAGAAACCAGAGATGCCAAAATCAGTAATTCCGGAGTTGCAAATTTCGTCAATCACTCAAAAAAAAAAAAAAATCTTGAATTTTGTAAATCAATTGAAAAAACCTGCGAATTTTGTCGATAAGGCACTTAAAATCGTGAATTTCATGGATCGAGCAACGAATTTCCTCGAATGGCGTGGAAAGATCGAGAATTTCAACGAACAGTTGCAGGAAAAATTTGCAAATTCTCCATAGATCATTGGAAAACATTATGAATTTTGTCTATCGGTTCTGCAAAATTATGAATTTTGTCGATAGGCATGGAAAATCGCAAATTTCGACAACTGGGCTTGGAAAAATCAAGAATTCCATCGAATGTTTGTGAAAAAATTGTAAATTTCAACGAACGGTAAAAAAAAAAAAATAATTTGCGAATTTCGCCATTGTCTAGAGAAGAAAAATTGTGAATTTCATTAATTGGCCGATGGAAAGCATATCAGTTGAAAATCATGAATTTTGTCAATCAGGCACAGTAAAAACATGAATTTTGTGGATCGGGAGAAGGGAAATCATAAATTTTGTTGAACACATGCATAAAAATCATGAATTTTGTTTATCAGGCATGTAAAAATCATTAATTTCGTCAAACGGATGCATAAAAATCAAGAAAGTCATCAATTGGGTGCGTAAAAATCTTGAATTTCATCGATCAGGCGTGTAAAAAACAGGGATGAGTCTGAGAAAAGAGCAAAAAAGAGGAAATGACGCGTGAGGTGAAAATTGAGCAAAAAAGTTAAACCTGTGCGCGAGGTAAAAATCGAGCAAAAAAAGTGAAAATGATACGCGAAATAAAATTTGTGTCATTATTTGAATTCAGATTGAAACATATATACATGTAATATAAAAATAAGAACACTAATAAATATAACAAAAATGGCTAATTCAAAATTTTATTCAATAATTATCTGATATAAATAAGAATTCCTCAAAATTGTAAAACTATTTTTTAAAATTTTTATAAGCAAATACATTTAAAAACCTACATGCTTTCACTCAAAACATCAGTTAATACATATGGCTAATGTTTAACCTGCCACAGCTACAAAAGCATTTGGTGAAAAGATCAATGTGATAGCAAATTATTTATATGAAGGTCTAGCTATATTTTCCTACATAAATTAGTTTTTAGGCAATGAAACTGAAAATACTACAAACAAAAGATTTTAAAAACATAATTTTTACCTTTTTCATTTTTTAAATCGTGCTCTCTAACAACATTAGCAGTCACTAAAAATTTATTTTTAACATAATAGGTAATATAAGAATAAATAGTCGCTGGATATATCTTCAATGCAGAACTCTATCATATGCAGATATTTAGAATTTATCAGCCATTTCTTTCACAATTATGGTTCTTTTTGCCCTTATGCATAACTATTTTTACTACAGCACCATTCAGAAACATCTTTTTAAATAGGAATACTGCATGTTATAAAGCATTTAATGGTAAACTATGATCCACTAAAACTAAAAAAGACGAAAATAAATATTCGGCTTTAATGATTCTTTGATCCATTCCATCAACAATTAATTTGATGGGTTGTAGATTATCTATATGATTTCGGGCGTTACTATATCTGGCAAAATTGGAAATCAAAACAACGTGCCGTGCATTCAGTATACGGACTTTTTTTCACCCATAATACTTATCACTATCAAAATCTGTCTTTTGTGGCGCAATAATTAAATATAAATAAAAAAAAAACAAATGACGAGATTAAACACTTAATCCATCATGAGATTTCAAATCTTACTATCTATTTCCGCGCAGCGTCGGTAAAAAGTAAACAAACACGGCACGGCTCATCTACACTACTTATCGAAAGCCACGACACTTCGCGCTCATTGGTCAGTTGAATCATGACTACTCCCACTGACGATGTGACGTCAAACGTACTCACCAATCACAGAGGAGAAAGTGTTCAAGAGTTCTTCCGACAAATGGGTTGGTTGGTTGGTTGGTTCCGCTTGATGCATTAAAGAGAAATGCGTCCGAGAAATAAGAAAAAAAAAAGCGGAAATCCGCGGATTTTGAAAATAAGCAAAAAAGCGGAAATCCGCGTTTCCGCGGAAAAGTGGCATCCCTGAAAAAATCATGAATTTCATCGATAAAGTGCATAAAAATATAGGACAAAATTGCCATTCGCCAATCGGCGAGTAATACTGAAAATTTGCCGACTGACTTTACTGCCACCACTGGTCAAACTTAATAGTTCCAATTGCGATGATTCAATGGAAAAAGATTTTTTCCCCACTGTCGCTCGACAAATTTCAAAACCATTTGGCGAATTTCACGATTTTTTCAAAGAAATTATTTGACGGATTGTGATTTTTTTTCTTCTCGAAGCCATTCGACGATATTCGAAATTTTTTTCCCCTGAAACCAGTTGATAAATTTTGTGATTTTTCCACTATCAATGAATTTTGTGATTTTTCTGCTATCGATTGATGAATTTCGTGATTTATCGACTATCGATTAATGAATTTCACGACTTTTTCCATAAACGAACAAATTGTGCACTTTTTTTCCACTGCCATTCGACGAATTTTGCAATTCTGTTCCGCGATTGTTAGACAAATTTCACTATTTTTCTCCCGAGATCATTTGACGAATTTTGTGATTTTTAATTTTACTGACTGATTGATTTATATTTAATAATAAAAGTTAAAATAATTTGATTTAAAAACAAGATGGCTAACTGAGGGTGAATCCCAAAACTTAGCCGCATCATCAATGAGTTAGCTAATCAAGCATTTAGCTCTTACAGTTTGTTTAAAAGGTACACACAAAAGCAAAAAATATGAATTTTTTTTAATCCTTACCATCACTGTTGAAATGCTGAACCAATTTGAATCTAATTGTGACAGTGTATTTATCTTGCAAATATCATTGAGGAGTTTTTTATACAGGGACACGCAAAATCAAAACATCATCATGATAACATTCAAATTACTAAGCCAATTCAAACCTAATTATGCCAAAGTATCAATCGATGAATTCATTAATCAAATATGTTGGGCAAAATCCTAGAACAAGCAAAACATCCGATTTGGCTATTTTTTTTACGCACGTCAACCAAAAAAACGGCAACTTCCAAATTCTACCCAATCAGAACGCATGCTTTTTAAGCTTAAGCAAGCAGATACTTACACACTGCTTACGGCAAGCTTTTTCACAAAATAAACAAATTTTATTTCGTTTTACAATTATTTACAAAGTTTCAGCAAGTTTTTCTTCACGATTTTTCTATTTTTACAAACTTTTAGCAATATTTCGTCTGGATATTTCAATTTTTACATACAAGCATTTAGCAATTTTTTCCTCCAGATTTTTCTATTTTTAATAATTTTTAGCTATTTTTTCCTCCTTGCTAAAACCTTGTAAATTGTCATAAAACGGAATAAAATCAATGTTTACTTCGTGAAAAAATTTTCATAGAAACTGTGTAAGTAGTGAATTCTCTGCTACAAAGAACACAGGTTATGATTGGGGAGAATCTAGAGAATTCTGATTTTTCAAATGCACGAAACTCATTCAAGCACCAGTTAGTAACATGTATATGTACTCTTTGCGTACATTAACAGAAAAAAAAATCCTGGATGCATGAAACTCCCTGTGCAGCAATCTCTAGAATGCATGAAATTCATCCAAACAGCAGTTAATAATTGATATATATATATATATGTGTGTGAGTACGCTTCGCGTACATTAACTGAAAAAAAAAATCCTGGATGCACAAAACTTGCATTTCTCTGACTTCGGTTTTTCGAAATAGATAAAATGCTTCAGGGATTCAATCCAGCATCGCTGAAATGTTACATAATCACAGAAGATCACTAATTATAATTAAAATATAGATAAAATGCTGAAGTGATTACAAATTAATCACTGAAGCATTTTATCTATACTTCAAAACATATTTGTTTTGTTTCTCATTTCCAAAATAATTTTCATTCATATTTACTTATTATAAGCATGTTATTTAATTTTACTGACTGATTGATTTATATTTAATAATAAAAGTTAAAATGTTTTGATTTAAAAACAAGATGGCTAACTGGGGGTGAATCCCTAAACTTAGCCGCATCATCAATGAGTTAGCTAATCAAGCATTTAGCTCTTACAGTTTGTTTAAAAGGTACACACAAAAGCAAAAAATATGAATTTTTTTTAATCCTTACCATCACTGTTGAAATGCTCAACCAATTTGAATCTAATTGTGACAGTGTATTTATCTTGCAAATATCATTGAGGAGTTTTTTATACAGGGACATGCAAAATCAAAACGTCATCATGATAAGATTCAAATTACTAAGCCAATTCAAACCTAATTAAGCCAAAGTATCAATCGAATTCATTAATCAAATATATTGGGCAAAATCCTAGAACAAGCAAAACATCCGATTTGGCTATTTTTTTTACGCACGTCAACCAAAAAATCGGCAACCTCCAAATTCTACCCAATCAGAACGAATGCTTTTTAAGCTTAAGCAAGCATATACTTACACACTGCTTACGGCAAGCTTTATTATACAATTTTAACATAAATTTTATTTCGTTTTACAATTATTTACAAAGTTTCAGCAAGTTTTTCTTCACGATTTTCTATTTTTACAAACTTTTAGCAATATTTCGTCTGGATATTTCAATTTTTACATACAAACATTTAGCAATTTTTTCCTCCAGATTTTTCTATTTTTAATAATTTTTAGCTATTTTTTCCTCCTTGCTAAAACTTTGTAAATTGTCACAAAACGGAATAAAATCAATGTTTACTTCGTGAAAAAAATTTCATAGAAACTGTGTAAGTAGTGAATTCTCTGCTACAAAGAACACAGGTTACGATTGGGGAGAATCGAGAGATTTCTGATTTTTCAAAAGCACGAAACTCATTCAAGCACCAGTTAGTAACATATATATGTACACTTTGCGTACATAACAGAAAAAAAAAATCCTGGATGCATGAAACTCCCTGTGCAGCAATCTCTAGAATGCATGAAATTCATTCAAACAGCAGTTAATAATTTATATATATATATGTATATATGTGTATGCCTCGCGTACATTAACTGAAAAAAAAAAATCCTGGATGCACAAAAATTGCTATATTCCGCACTCCCTAGAATGCATGACATCCATTCAAGCTGCGGTCAGTAATGTTCACACAAAAATCGGTTTACAGCAATCTCTAAAGTGCTTAAAATACATCTTATCATATAAAATCAACAAAAATGCACTTACCGTTATTTCTCATCCTTCGTTTTTTTTTAATATTTCACAGGATTTATCCTTTATGACATAAAACACATTTCATAAACATAATTCAACAAATCTGACACACCACAAACCAACCCACAGACAATAGAACTCTATTATAGAATATTCTAATCTGTCAACCAACCAATCAAATCTAATTCCCTCAAAAACCAGCTCAATTTTCAGAACCATGCATTCTGCTCATGCTAGAACCAAGCACAGAAGGCGTGGAAAAAATGTAAGAAATAAACCGGTAACAAGAAAACTCATTTATCGCTTCGCTAAATTCGATGACGCCAAGCGTCTCGCTTGTTCTAGGATTTAACCTATTTTTCTTAATTATCTGTCTTAGTTTGTGAATAAATTTTTGTAATGTCAGTTGAAACTGATCTCTCGTACATAACGATGCATCACATTTTTTTAATGTTTTTTTTTCTACACCATGATGTTGCTATTTAACAACATTATTTTAATTTTAAAAAGAAAACAAACAACTAATAAATCAGTAAATATGAACGTTTTGCACTCCTGAACCCCCCCCCCCCCAAAAAAAAAAAAAAAATATATATATATATATATATATATATATATATATATATATATATTGTTTTAATTTCAGGGTAACTGAAGAAAAAAAAAATCCTTCTATAGCGTTTCTATTTTTCCATGCGCTGTGAAGATTTTTTAACGGGTTCAAAAACAAATTTCACAAATACTTCTAACTTAATTAACAAATATTTCAAAAATATATTTTTAATTCCATGTTGTTTATGTATGAAGAAAGAAACAAAAGTTTGGTAAACTTCTATCTCTGTTTAAATAGTCTATTTCAAGAATAAAAACATTCGGTAGAATGCATAGCTTTGACAATACATAAACAAAAATGAAGAATACAGTACCTTTTTTTTTTTTTTTTCAATTTCTTATATTTGGTGCAAGATACTACTGAATACTTTGCTACAAGATTTGTTTAAAGATATTACCCTCTCTCATGATTTTTAGGTTTCCAATGCCACGTCTACCATTGCCCCGAGAACTGACGACTGATTTCGTGATTTATTAAGTAAAATCTATATTTAACATTTGAAAATAAACTTTCACTAGAAAAAAACAAAACAAAAAAAACAATGGTAGAACTTTGCATTTCTCTGACTTAGGAAAATAAATATTAGAAGATAAATACATATTTCTTTATTATCTGTTTTTAAAATGCAAATTTAAGAAATGAAATTGAAAAAAAAAAGGTACTGCATTCTTCATTTGTTTATATAGCTGATCAAATATACGCATTTCACTGAATGTTTGGATTCTTATACTATGAAACAGAAGCTTACAAACGTGTTTTTTATCGTACATAAACAACATGGAATTAAAAATATATTCATGAAGTATTTGTTAATAGAAGTTAGAAGTATTTGTGAAATTTGATTTTCAACACTTCAAAGAATGTTCATAGCAGCGAATCGCATCGCACACGAAGAAAACAAACTGATGATTGATTCATTTTGAATGATTCCTTGTTACGCAAATTAATTGATAAAAAAAAATCTTAATCTTTTTTTTCCTTTAAAAAATCACAAATTAAATATAAATAACAATTAAATTGTATATGTATAATTATAAAATATTTCAATATTTTAATCAAGGAATCTAAATATTTTTCGACTTAATGAAGATTTTGATATAAGAAATTCTTTATTATAACAAAAAAGAAAAATATACAAACAATAATTTAATTTAATACATATATATTACATATTAAAAATTGCATTAAAAACTGTTTTCGTATTAAAAAAAAAAAAAAATCTAAATAGTTCTTCAGCCAGATATGATTGCGAAATCGCCTTTAACTATAACCGTGATACCCATGAATATCCTGACCGCGCAGGAATAAAAAAGGGTGAAAAGGCCGAAAATCTTTAATGTTAGTCTACCAGAAAAAGCATAAGAAAAGAGTCCGATTTTGAAGCTGGATTATATAAAAAACAAGAGTTTTCCTACGTTAGCTCAAAATCTTACTCTCTTCATCTAAAAGCGATTAATATAATATATTAATTTAAAAAAAATCGTTCGATCCATTTTCGAGATAACACCATTACATTTTCCATTTTCGCTTAAAAATTGGTTTCCAGATCTCAAAATCTACTGCATGTAGAAATCTATAAATTTCAGGATAGAGTTAGGCCATAGATATAAGACTAATGTGAAAAAATCGAAACGGTATGCCTCATATTTACTGAGATATTAAATGTCGGCGTTTCGATTTTCCTTTGATGTCCTGCTAGCTGTATATATGAGAGTGACGGAATCTTCGGTTTTGGGCTTACGGTTTTCGGTTTTTCGCTGCGTCACTCAAGAGACTACCGTCTCTTATGATATACGAACAATTTTTAGAATTTCTGAAAGCTGATTTTTATTTATTTATTTATCTATTTATTTATTTTTTGTTTATTTATTTATTTTTTTGCGTTGCCCTGTGCATGTTTAGAATTTCTTAGCAATTTCTTAGATTTACAATATTTTATTCAATTAAACATAGTACTGTTACAATAAATTTAAATGGAAACTTCACTTCTGAAACAAAAATAATTTAACAACTGGATTTCGTTAATTTATAGGAAAATGACGTGAAAGATATTCCTGCGAAACGTTTGGAAAGAAATTTTTAATGCCGATAAGTCTTAATGTATACACTTTAGAAGGTACATCTTCCCTCAAAAACTATTTTATTTTTAAAGATTTTTCTAAAAACGCAAATTATATATTTAAATTATTTTTTAAAGCATGAACACTACGTCTGATTACTTTATTTTACAATATTATAAGAACACGCATTTTATCAGACAATTAAATATACTAAACAAACATGAATGAAAAGTTGACCTGGGGTAGGACTCGAACCTGGGACCTTGTGCATGCCGTGCTGACGCGCTGCGACTGAACCACCCAGACTGATATCCTTGAGCGGCAATTTCTCATACTTATTCATGTTGGAAACTGTCATCTGCCACAGTTTGCAGTCATATTTAATGAGGAATTTTCACGTTTTCTAATTTTATTTTTATATAATAGAAAACAGAAAGATAAGAAGAACAGTATGTTTTTTTTTTAATTTTGAGCTGTAATTGTTGATTTCTGACAGTTTTTATAGCGCACTATTTACCGTGTTCCGAAAACGGCACTGTTTACTACGCCAGTCTTGTGACGTCATAGTTCATGACAAGAAAAGAAACGCAGCATTTGTTTACGCTTTTTATAGCGCATTTGAGGGTTTTCTTTTCTTCTTGTAATAAAATTCGTGGGTATTACATTATCAAAAGTAATAAAATCTTTAAGAAAATACAAATGTACTAAAGATCTAAACAACTCGCAAACTACAAAACAGTTATCCTTAATTTTTTAAAACCTTTTAAAAAAAATAGTATTACAAAAACAGTTAAAATAAGTTTGATTTTCTCCATTGGCATTTAAATTTTGAAAGAAAACAAATGATTCCAATATAAAATATTTATACCAGTTCTAAGTTATACGATATTGTATGTTAGAATTATTATTTTTTTATTAGAAAAAAAAAAAAGGATTTTTATAAATCATTCAATATACTACAGAGGCAAAAGCATTTCTGGCAATGTGTGACAGATATTTGAGAATTTGACGGTAATCTGCTAAAGTTGCAATAATTTTACAAAACTCCTTGATTCATTTATATACATTATTAAAATATAAAGTAAGGAAATGATTGTTTTGATTAATTTAATTCATAAAATGAATATCTTTTGAATGTAAATATAAATTAATTGGAATTTAACTCAAAACAATAATTTGTTGATAAATTTTATCACCACACATGATGGGTTTTTTTTAATTTATAACTTAGATGTATTGAATCTAATTTTTTTTTTTTTTTAATATAACATTACAAACCCCAATGTTAAAGTACCTTTCAGATTTTTGTTTGTTTATCCAGGTGGAAATAATTTCAGAAGTATAAATACTTTTGTATCACTTTTTATTTAAACATAATTATAATATCCGTTTACACATATATAAAGCACTGATACAACAACCAATATATATAATATATATACAAATTTGATATGATGTGTCCAAACAGCCCACATATCAGTATATAATTAATGTTTTTTGCATAAAAGAAAGACTGAAATTTATAATTAACCTGAAAAAAAAAATGTATTTCTGTGATGCGTCAGTATTTTTTAGCAGAAATCAAAATATAAGGTTTGATTAGGAAAAATAATTTATGCAATTGAACTAGATATAAATAAACACGTACACACACACACCTCTCTCTCTCTCTCTCTCTCTCTCCCTCTCTCTCTCTCTCTCATTCTCTCTCTCTCTCTCTCTCTCTCTCTCTCTATATATATATATATATATATATATATACATACATATATATGCCCTCCTAACAGTTATGCTCGACAACTCCCATCCAGATCCCCACAGGCTGTAAAAACAAGCTAATTTTCTTCGTTTAAAAAACTTCACCTAATTATGGAAGGTTAAATGATATTATCACAAGATGAGGCGATGTCCTGTAATCAGGTTGCCGTTTATTTCCCTTTGAATGAGGGATTTTCGGCGCCCCAGACCGCATCCACTGTTGTCGCAAAAGCTGACATCTGTTTTCGTGATTAGTTAAGAAAGATCAAATAAAGATTTGAAAATCAGCTGTTATAAAATAGTTATGGTGATTCTAAAATGGCCTTCTCAACAACGCGATTCATTTTTAAACGCAAAAGCATGAAATTGGCAGGCATGACTATTGAAGCTATTTGAAATCGAAATGAGTTTTCCATTTTTTTAATAAATAAATTACTTATCAAGTTATAACCGATTTGTGTCACGTGACATACGTTTTTCCCTTTTCTCGTGCTGCCGTATCGAGAATTCAGTTCAAAACGCCGACTTTGACAGCGTTTTCTGAAAGATCTTCTGCCTTTCCCAAAAAAGAGAAAACTTCTTCGATTACATAGTTTCTGAATACTAGTAGTCATAGTTTCATAGTTTCTGAACACCTGCCTATTTCATGCATTTCCTAACAAAAATGAATTCAGAAATGTGTCAGAAAGAAGCTCTTTTGGATTTAACAGTCTTAAGTTAAAACTGTCGCTGCTTCCCGAAGTTTTATAATGCTTAGAAAAAGTTTTATTTTACATGCTATAAGAAAATCGTTTATATGATGTAAATACGACGAATTAAATATGTATCGTTTTAATTAGGAGTGATTTTTAACATTCATTGCTTTTCGCACGTAATAATTTAATTATTTTAAAGTTTCTTTATTTTTTTACAATAGGGTGTAAATAAATGTTTCGATTGAAAAGTATTTGTAAATGTTATTACATATTTAGGCTTTTTTTAAAACGGGTAACAGTGGGAAATAAAATGTTATTTCAAACTATGAATTAAATCTTTATTTAAATAATGAAATTTTGAATGAAAAATTTGAAAAATACTTTAAAAATTTAACAAATTAAAAAAATGTTTGCATATTGCACACCACAATCTAGTCAAGTATGCCTAAGAAAGATTATTAAATTGCTATACATAGTTTTTGAACCTATAAAACTTTTTAAATGAGCTATTTTGACCAATTTTAACATTAAATAGCTAATAAAATGATTCTTCGATTTAAAAACTGCTTGCTTCAGCGTAATTATTATACATTTCTCTACAAAACTACATGTTTTTATGTTGTTATATGCAATAATTACTGTATTATAAGCCGAGAAAATCAAAATGTCACAAAAAATTCAATTACGTCAGCGGCATCAGCATTAGTTAAGTACTTTTTTTTTAGAATAGTGAGATACAACGAAAATGAGATATTGATAAAAATATCGTAAAGACCAAAGTAGAAATAAATTTCGAGATAAAAAAATTCAAAATGCTTGCAAAACCCGAGCCGAGAACCAAAACGCCGCTTGCAAACAAAATGTAAACATTGGCACATCGTGAACAGTGACGTCATAGCCAATCACGCAGCGTTTTCAAGTCGCGTGGTTTTCTCGTAACTTTAAACCTAATTTAACAATTATTGAGCGATTTTTTTACATTTTTGAGAACATTTTTGAAATTTATGAGCCTGGAATTATCAGAAAAATATAAAGTTGGCCTATTACCTCATGTGTGCAAATTCCTCATTGTCTGATAAAATATGTGTTCTTATAATTATGAAGTTTTATTTTTAAAAAAAAATATCTTCAGTAGAAAATGGCTGACTTGCAGATGAAATTTGATGTGGTTATATTATAACCTGTAACTGATTTGTGCTATTTTAATACAGATGGTACATGGTCGTTGGCGGGTTTTATCTCTGTTTTGGCATAATTTTTTAATCGCCAAGTTAATTAACAGTTTTTTACTAATTAAGGATAGAAAATAATTTTTTTTTTTACACTGAATTTTATAAAAGCACATAGATTACGTAATTACTTGTCCAAAAATGCAATCCTTTTTTTATTCTGCCCAATATTAAGGCCTGTAGCTTGTTTGAAAAAAAAAGTTTGACGAAGAAAAAAGTGATCATTTTAAGTAACTCGACGTTTTTTAAAAAAAGCTATATCTCTGTTTATAAATCACTTATGAAGATGAGTTTGGTCTTAAATTGAAGAAATTCTTCCTTAGATTCTTCTAGTTTTCGTTTTTTTTTTCCTACGACGCTTGGTTTGTTTGATATCTGATATTTTAATCTGGCATGTTTTGTCGATTTAACATTGCGAAGTTGCTTTCTGTATATAAGCATTAGCGGTCTTTATTCCAGTTCTTGGCGTTGTTTGTGTGGCGTTTTTTTTTAAGCTTGGCTTGGCAGAGCGACCGCCCTGCTTGATAAGCATTAGCGGTCTTTATTCCAGTTCTTGGCGTTGTTTGTGTGGCGTTTTTTTTTAAGCTTGGCTTGGCAGAGCGACCGCCCTGCTTGATAAGCATTAGCGGTCTTTATTCCAGTTCTTGGCGTTGTTTGTGTGGCGTTTTTTTTAAAGCTTGGCTTGGCAGAGCGACCGCCCTGCTTGATTAACCATTTTACGTTGCTAAGCATCATCGTTGCCAATAAATACAAAACCTGTACTAATATTTTATCCTCAACAATTATTTTTCAAATGAAAAATTTCCACGCACAAAAAATGAAAATGAAAAAAATAATAATCAGAAGAATAATAACAAATAAAATTAAATGACGTCATATTAGAAATAAAACATACTTTTTCAAGTATTTATAATTCAAGCTGCATGCATTTTAGTAAGTACGGGAAGCAGGCGAATATAACGCCATATATAGAAAATAAAGCGAATATGCTTTGATGTTAAAATAAAATGATTTTGTGCTTTTTCTTTGCTTTCTTTCTTTCTTTTGCATTTCACATGAATTGAGTGTATTTTAAATGCATGTAATATATGTGTTTTAAATATACAGTGGTGGCCAAAAGTTTGGACATTTTTTGAAAATTTCATGTTTTTCAACTTTGTGTGCCTGTAGAATATATTAATTTTCACTTAAATACAAACGTTTATATATCAAATTAAAGGTAATTTAATGTAGAATTTAATAATAAAAAGAGTATTACAATATCTGTATTACAAAAAAAGGTATGCTCATTTTATTAGAACAAACAAACACAAATCGTTTTGAATAAGGACGTGTTTTGTAATCAAAGCGTACTAGCCAATCACAAACACTGTTCTGAGGCCATACAAACACTGTTCTAACAAATGTCTGTAACTATAGTTTAGGTTATTTAGATGGTAAAAGAGTTATTGTTGTGGAAATATTTTGCGGAATGATGCATACTAGTACAATTAAATAGAGTATTGCTGTTTTGAATATTTAAAGTCCTTTTTTTTAATAAAACTAATTTTAAACAATGTCATCAACAAGAACAACTTATTGGACATCTACAAAAAGAAGCCGAATTGTCATATTCAGAGAAAATGGCCTCTCTTATGCTGAAGTTGCAAGACAAGTTGGTGGTTCAGTGACTTGCTCTGGTGTACGGAAGTTCTGTTTACGTTATGAAAAAACGAAATCAGTGAAAAATTAGGACAAATCAGGCCAAAAAAAATGCACAAGTGCTACTGCTGATAGAAAAATTAAACGGCTATGCTTTCAAGATAGAAAATTTTCATCAGATGCCATTAGATGTGAAATGAATGCAGCGGGAATTGCAGTAAGTTCAAGAACAATAAGAAGAATGTTATCAGGATTTGGACTACAAGCTAGAATTCCAAGGAAAAAAACCATATTTAAATCAAAAGCAACGCGAAAAACGAGTTAAGTGGGCAAAAGAACACATTAAATGGTCAGAAAATCAATGGAAGCAAGTAATCTGGAGCGATGAGAGTAAAATATCGTTCTTTGGTAGTGATGGTAGAAAATACGTGAGACGAGCGTAGACGATCAGGAGAAGCACTTCATCCTGATTGCATTGAAGCAACTACAAAAATCCCAACAAATGTCATGATTTGGCATGTATGTCTGCAGATGGTGTGGGACGAATTCAAGTGACTGATGGCATCCTGAATGCAAAAAAATACATCGAAACTGTCCTGGAACCAAAATTGATACCTTCCATCAGGGATCTCTTCCCCAACAACGCACCATTTATTTTTCAGCAGGATTCAGTTCCATGCCACCCAGCAAAAGTATGCAAAGCATGGTTTCAAAATAAAGGTATAAATATATTACCATGGCCAGGAAACAGCCCTGATCTCAATCCAATTGAAAATTTGTGGCGACGTTTGAAAATTCTTGTACGAAAAAAACGTCCATCTGATAAAATACAACTTATTGAAGCTATAATTGATTCTTGGCACCATGTGATTACGAAAGATGAACTCCAAACACTCGTTCACTCGATGAAAAGACGCTGTGAAGCTGTCATAAAAAATAAGGGTTATCCTACTAAGTATTGATTGTGTAAGTAGCACTTTAAAAAAATGCAAATCTAAGATAGATCTTACTGTTAGTTGCATAACTTTTTTTGTAATACAGATATTGTAATACTGTTTTTATTATTAAATTTTACATTAAATTACCTTCAATTTGATATACAAACGTTTGTATTTAAGTAAAAATTAATATATTCAACAAGCACACAAAGTTGAAAATCATGAAACTTTCAAAAAATGTCCACACTTTTGGCTACCATTGTATGTAATATATTATTTTAAATACATATGTTTAAAATTAAAGTTCTGTATTTTAAATGAAATGAGTGAAAGGTTTGCATTTTAAATTGAATGAAACCAATGCGATGGCGATGGAAAAAATATTTGGCGGTTTATCGTCTGCGCACGGATAATATAAAGATTTAAATTTAAATTTTTAAATGTTTGAAAAAGAATGTTTGAAAATAAAATGGATAGTAAATGTCAACAATATGAAAAATTATCCATGTCAAAAATGAAGTCATGGTTAACGGTAAATTATTAAAAAAATAACTCAATTGCTTGAAAAATAACTATTTTTGACGAATGTTATTATAATTGCATTTTTGTTCAGAAAACCTAATGAATTAATATGATTACGCCAAAGTAACAACATTTTCCTTCTCCCAGTAAATATTAAAATTAAGGCTCAAGGGCTTGAAGTATATCGGTACAATCGATACACGTTTGTAAATTATGGTTTGACAACCAGATTTTAAGTCTACATTTCTTTTAGCTTTAAAATAATAAAAAGTTTGTCATTTTAAAAAATAGCTCTTTTGAATGTTCTTTATAATATAATTTTATATAGTCTTATAGGATGGAAAAGGGGACATAACTTTTAATGAAATGTTTAAGTAAATTTAAAATATGTTTAAAAACCTGAAAAACAAAACGATGTTATCGAAATGAAAATCAAATTGATCGAAATATTCGCGTAATGAAAAAGTAAAGAAGAAATAAAAAAAGTAATGAAACTTTTCCTCAAGCCGAATTGTGTAAACTTGAACAAGCCGATCGTGCCAATTCCTGATATTATAAATGGGAACGCGCGTTGTTTGTGTGTAGTAAACATTTTTTTATATATATGTAGGAAATAGCCGAGAATAGGAAGGTTAGGCTCTGTAATCCAGTCCATAGTCAATTTTTTTTTTTTTTTTTTTTTCGGTGAAATTTGGCGTAAAAGTAAATACATTTTTTAAACCAGGTCTGTTTTTTGCATGGTAAACACTCGGTCATTTCCTCGCTCACCTTTGATTCCTTTAATCATTGGTTGTAGTTTCATTTTTGCAATTGTTTTTACATTATTTAGCACAAAATTTTACTTTTTTAAGACCGAGTTATGCCAAGGCCCCTATAACAAGTAAATACCGTATTGTCTCCTATAAAATATGATAAAGAATTGGTTTGTTGTGTTGGTTTGTTAACATATGTTTTTTTTTATTATTATTATCGAGGGTGAAATGTTTTCCTTAATTACTGCATTTTTTTTTTCTTTTAATGTTACGTGAACGACGTCATGGGTAACAGCTAGTAGCTTCAAAAATTGCTTTAGAAAACAATCATAATCTTAATTCTTTAATTTTTAAGGATTTTCTGACAAAATTCATAAATTATTCACAAAATCTTCCACCTTTTTTCAGTCACACAAATACAAGAACAATGCTTTACTATCATAGATAGGCTTATTTAAACTACGTGAATGTTTATCAGATGAATAAACATAATTTTTATTTTAAAAAATCCAAGCTGCAAAATTTAAAAATTTGTCTGGAAACATTTTTCATGAAACATTTTTCATGTTTTATGTTGGACTGAAAGCAGAAGATATTCTAAAATAGGACTGCAGACTTTTTAGTGCTCCACAATGATATGAAAATGAAAATTAATTCACTGAAACTCAGTTAAATGAATTGCCATTTAAAGCAACCTTTTATTGTAAGTTAAAAAAGATTACAATACTTATTAATGAAAAAATTAACAAACAGTAGCTTTATCGTACAAAAATTGACTTTACAGAGCAATTCACTTGCAAAAGCATTTAAATAATAATAATAATAATAAAGTAAAAATAAAAGAAGAAAACGGAATAACTTTAGCACTACAGAATTTGCTGGTGCAGCCAATATTTGAGACTGGAGAAAACAATTGAAAAACAGATAACAGGAAAATAAAACTATATGTTAGTTAAACACTTCCAATTCAGCTCTTGATTTTAAATTTCTTGGGAGAGACACTAACTTTTGCTTGATCTTTAAAACAACTTATAGATAAAGTACATTTAGCTTGCTTAAAAGTAGGTAAACTGACATTCAAAATGTTGCTTAGCCATAGAAAAAAAAAATATCACACTGAATAATATAGAGTTGCACTCTTTTGGCTGATGATCTCTAATAAATCTTTGAACTTATAAAAGCCCATTTTCATGAAAAAATGTACGCAATAATAAGTGATTCGCTTAGAAATTAGCTGTAAAAAGAAATCTCGTAAAAATTATTAAACAAGTTGGAAATTGTACGTCAAACGTTACAAACGAGGTGCGTTCGTACGCACGTTTTAGAATTAAATTCATGATATCCCGTGCGTAGAACGGGTTAAACAGCTAGTTAAGTATATATTTTATGACACTGTTCATACAAATATCTTAACTAGTTATATAAATATTCAGATCTTGATGATTTTTAATTCTGTGAAATGAATTATATCGTCTGCAGATTAATTTCTGTCATAAAATAAGTATCTCGGTCGCTTGACGATTAAACTTCGGAAGCTCCTATAACAAAAAAGCACCGATTTAAAAAAAAAAAAAAATTCAAATTTCTTAATAAATATTTTTATTAATACTCCTAAAGTTTTGATTCGATTTTAATAAAATTTGAAATGTCTCGACAAAATTCTGCAAAGATAATATATTTTAAATTGCAAACCATTTGGTTGGGTAGTTTTTGCGTTGTTATATGCGGACAGACAGACAGAAGGACAGACAGACAGACGGACGGACAGACGGACGGACCAAACGACGACTATAGGTGCTACGTATTTATATAATTACGAACGCACCTAAAAATAGTCAGGGTTGCCTGAAAAAAGTCTGTATATACAGTAAAACATTTCCATTCAATGCTCAACCGTACAATTAAAGAAAAAAAAAAACAGCAACACGAGGCTCATTTTTTACCCTATTAAAAGATGCAACAGAAAATCAGAACAATTATTAAAAAAAAAGTCCTTCCGGCCTGTACCGGGAGGAAAAGGTAGCTTTCATATATCTTCGTTTTAAAATTTTAGCTAATGTTACACGAAAACAGCAAGTTAAAATGCAAAGAAAACGTTTACAAAAGATTCGTTAATACTGAATTTGAATAAGAAATTCGACAAATTATTGAGCAACAGCCAAATTGGCTTCATTTATGAAGACTTATTTTGCTCGCCAAATTTGGCTATATTTCGCCAAATGTCGCCAAGTTTGGCGAGAATTTGGCGCTAACGGATATGAATATATAGTTTTATGCGTATGATTGGAAAAATTATTACAACAATGAAAATTTTTGTAATGTGCTGTCTTGTTTCAAAATGTCAGCCACCCTAGAATTTCAAACTGCTCTATCTCAGCCATTTTTTAAGATAGAGGTAAACCAAAAAATGCTCTGGAATCCTCGTATCAAGGCCTAACACTTAATGAAAAAATAAATTTGAATTTTTAAATTTTTTGTATATTTATTTTAGTTTTAAATTTTTAAATGGCCGCCATCTTGAAACAAAATGGCGGACCAAGCTGGCCAACGAACTCGGTCGAGACACTGGTGAGCTTAATACACACAATTAGTTTCATCAAAATTGATTTATAAATACGAGCGTTATCGTATGACATAGGTCAGATATATATATATATATATATGGAGATATCTATATATATAAATCAACATTTGAACGGAGGGTGGTTTTGGGGTCTGGGGGTCATGATCGGTGAAAATATATCGAAATTTTCCGGAACTGCTTTGTTCCGAACGTCTGCAATAGGTAGCTTTATACTTTTAGGTAGCTTTCAATACAAAAAAGTATAAAGCTACCTATTGCAGCTGTTCGGAGGAAAGCAGTTCCGGAAAATTTCGATATATTTTCACCGATCATGACCCCCAGACCCCAAAACCACCCTCCGTCCAAATGTTGATTTATATATATAGATATATCCATATATATATATATATATATATATATATATATATCTGACCTATGTCATACGATAACGCCCGTAATTATGAATCGATTTTGATGAAACTAATTGTGTGTATTAAGGTCACTAATGTCTCGACCGAGTTCGTTGGCCAGCTTGGTCCGCCATCTTGTTTCAAGATGGCGGCCATTTAAAGATGTAAAATAACTTAAAATCTAAAATAAATATACAAAAAATTTAAAAATTCAAATTTATTTTTTAATTACGTGTTAGGCCTTGATACAAGGATTCCAGAGCTTTTTTTGGTTTACCTCTATCTTAAAAAATGGCTGAGATAGAGCAGTTTGAAATTCTAGGGTGGCTGACATTTTGAAACAAAACAGCACATTAACGCGATTACTCGCAAATTATTTTCTTTCATTGTTGTAATAATTTTCCCAATCATACGCATAAAACTATATATTCATATCTGTTAACGCCAAAATTGGCGACATTGGCGACAAAATTGGGCGACATTTGGCGAAATATCGCCAAATTTGGCGATCAAAATAAGTCTTCATAAATGAAGCCAATTTGGCTATTGCTCAATAATTTGGCGAATTTCTTATTCAAATTCAGTATTAACGAATCTTTTGTAAACGTTTCTTTGCATTTTAGCTTGCTGTTTTCGTGTAACATTAGCTAAAATTTTAAAACGAAGATATAGGAAAGCTACCTTTTCCTCCCGGTACAGGCCGGAAGGACTTTTTTGTATTGAAAGCTACCCAATTATCGAGTAAGATGACACCCGCTTCATTGTGTAATGATTAGAACGCTCGCAACAAGTTTTTAGGTTCGAATTCCGGTTCAACCTTGAATGTCCGTAGCGTGTGAGACTCCTCTCTAAGCGTTCTTTATGTTTAGAAACTCAGAAACCAATATATTTTCGAGATTTAAAGAAGAATTTATAAAAATAAAGTTTCTTTTGCTGCCATTGATTTTCGGAAACGTTTACGAGTAGTTTTTAGTGTGTTAATCAGTTTTCTCAACCTGGAATGTAGGTTTTTCAGATGCTATCATAGTTCTCAAATAAAAACTTTCATGTTTAACAAACATGTTTTACAGAGAAACAAGGTAAATTAACGTTAACAATAAAATTAATGCTGTTTTGTTATTCTTGAATGTATAAATTCAGATACGCAGCTGAAAACGTTTAATTGAGAATTGATAGCATCCTGAAAACCGATATCCCGGTTTGAGAAAACTGATTAATACACTATAAAAACTATTCGGAAACGTTTCCGAAAACCAATGGCAGCCAAAGGAACTTTTTTTTTAATAAATGCTTCTTAAAATCTGTAAAATACATTTGGTTTTTGGAGTTTATAAAATTAAAGAACGCTTTTCGGAATCGACGATTTCGGAATTGATTAGCTTTTGGTCGACAAAGGGAATTCATGAGAGATTGAAATACTCTTTACAGTGCTTATGAAGAGCAAAGTTAGATTTTCTTGGTTATGCAATTTCAAATCCTTAGTCTTATAAATAAAAAAATATATTCGGAAATTTCAAATTTCCGTGAATTTCCCCTTACTTTTCCAGTTCATAAAAATGTCCCTGGCTTTTTCAGGTTATCCAGGTTTTCCATTGTATCTAGGACACCCTGCTGTATATGCCGATCCTATTGTATATGCCGATGTATAATTTTGTATTATTTAAAAATAAAAATACATCGATGAAAATTAAAAACAGCAGCCTTACTTCGATCTGTGACTTTCCCAAACACATTTGTTCCAGTTTCCACCGTGGCGCAGTTCCATCTCCTGTCTTTCATCTGCATTTGGCATCCCGCAATGCCCAAGTGAGCTCCATTGCTGATGCACTGCATTATATCGGGATGCTTCAGACAGATGTTACGCTGAGGACGAGTTAAGCCAGGTATATTGCTGCAAGGCAGGCCCACATGAGCAGACGATAAAGACGTGCGGCCCAGAGCCCTAAAAATTAAATTATAAATTGTTACACGAAAGTTACCTCTAATGGTAAAACGGGCTGTTTGATTTTGATTTGATTTGTTAGATGCTTTGAGCATTGAGGCTATTGTTTCAACTGATCAAAACAAAATACATGGGTCATTCTTCTAAAACAGGAAACTTTTTAGTATTAAAACATTAAAAGAAAAAAGGGTACTATAAATGTATGGTATTTTTTGTTGTTGAAGATGATGTTATGATGTTATTATTTAGGCTCTATACAAGAAGAAAAAAGATACCACCATTGCAAAAAATTGTTTATTATGATTTTTTTTTTTTTTTTTTTTTTTTTTTTTTTTGTTAATTTTTGACTTTTTGTCATTATTATTATTATTATTATTATTTTATTTTTTTTTCAAGACAATGTTGCCCAGGAAAATGATGAAAGGGATGTAATTAGAAACTGACATATTCTGTCTAAAAGTTTTAAAAGTTAATGTATATATTTTCTGAAAGGTAGCTTTATTATGTATTCCATTGCAATATATACATTTTCTACTCACTTATTTTTTTTTTTTTTTTTTTGTTAATTTTTGACTTTTTGTCATTATTATTATTATTATTATTATTTTATTTTTTTTTTCAAGACAATGTTGCCCAGGAAAATGATGAAAGGGATGTAATTAGAAACTGACATATTCTGTCTAAAAGTTTTAAAAGTTAATGTATATATTTTCTGAAAGGTAACTTTATTATGTATTCCATTGCAATATATACATTTTCTACTCACTTATTTTTTTTTTCTGTAGATTCCAGGAGAATTATTCAAATTAAATAAACATAGCTGTGAAGGCAAAGAACTTCAAAATTTCACAAAAGAGAAAATGGCATAAACTGAAAATAATTACTTCACAAAAAAAAAAAAAAAAAAAAAGAACTCTGCTGCTATCTTTAGGGAAAATGTTGAGTATAACGCAGGACAATGATAATTTTTTCAGTTACACACATTTTAGTATTTTTTTTTAATTATGAAAAAATAATGAAATTATTTTAAATTATTTTCCATTGTATAAAATGCATGGTAGTTTTATGTTAGCTGGGCGCCAGTGATAACTCGCCAAATCTTGTTTCAATTGGCATAATTTGAATTGCATATTTTACGTGAGATTTTGTAATTTTTATTGATATATTTGTGTTTACTATTTTATTATGATTATATTTTAGCTATTTTTAAGTAAGTTTTTTAAGATATTATATTGCAGTGATAAAATATTGGCTAGTTGTTACTAGCTAATGTTAAAAGATTGGCGAATAAAAGGGTTGGCAAGATTAATAAAATTTGGCGATCACTGGCACCCGGCTAACATAAAAGTACCAAATACTTTATTATATATGCATTAAAATAATACAATTGTCATTGAAAAACTGTTATTAGTATTAATTTATTTAAAATTTAGAACAGCATAGCTCTAGTTACAAGATGGGATAATGACTTTTGAATAGAGTCCTGCATCGGGTCGGGTTACCCTCTTTTACCCACACCCGACTCAAACCACGGGTCGGGTCGGGTTGACTTCTACTTTTTTGTATGAGTCGGGTTCGGGTCGGGTTGATTTTCATTGCTTTGGGTTCGGGTCGGTTTCGGGTTGGGTTTTGACTCTTGCGGGTAGGGTTTGGGTTAAGCCCCTTTTTTCAAAAGAATGTCCACAATATTTTTGCAGGTAAAAAAAAAAATATATAGATATAATAAGACCTCCATAATGGACACTCCTGAAAAGCTGACACCTCTATTTAACGAACACTTTTTTAATTCCTGACACTTGTATGTACGCTTATACCTTGGAATAGTGGGCGCCTCCAAATCTACGCACACATAGCATGTGTATGTGTGCATAAACCATCACAAATACGGTACATGTGTTTTTATGTGTATCATAAACGAAATGTTGGTAATGTTTTTCATTGTCTGAGAAAAGAAAAAAATTATTTTTGACCGCACCGTAAAGAAAGAATAATTTGATTACATATCTTATGTACATTTTATTTTTTCTAATGCAGTAAATTGAATATACTTATTCATAATCAAATGTGTATTTATTTTCATCTGGAACATAGTTCTGTTCTAACTTTTTGTGAAAATCCCAACAAACCAACATGCAAAAAACCTAAATATGATTCAGAAGAATTATTCTAGGGTAAACCCGACACGAAGAAATAAAATTAGTCATTCCACCCCCCCCCCCCCCCAAAAAAAAATAAAAAAAATAAATAGAAACCACCGACACGATGCAGGACTCTAATCAACAACCTCGAGGTGTCCGTTATTCAGAGGTTTCACTATATTTGAATATTAAAGAATATAGATTTGTTTATTTTTCTATATAAAATATAAAATTCGTATTACAGATATAATTGTAAATTGCTTTTCATAATAGCATTAAAACATGATTTACTGTCCTGTCATTGCGGGTTCGGGTTGAAATATGTCGGATTCGGGTCGGCTTGCGAGTCGAAGGAAATTTTTTTTGTCAAGTTCGGGTCGGCTATATATACATATTTTTTTTTATAAATTCATTGATTTTTTTTTTTTTCGAATTTGTTATGCATTTGAAAGTTAGCCCAGAACATGAAAAAGTTATTAAAATACATATTGAAACCACTTTTATATTTATTTTTAAAATTATAGTTATAATTATAAGTTGCATGTACTTTTCTGTTTTGTGAGAATGACCTAGATAATCGAAACTTGATATTTTCTGACACATTCACGATGTTTTCTTTTTTTTTTTTTTTTTTTTTTTTTTAAATTGTCGCGAAATTTGCAGGTATTCTTATTCAGATATAAACTATATGTGCCAATCCCAAAACTTTCTTACACCTCACACAGGTTTCGCATGCACTAAAAAGAATCAATCAGCAACCAACTTATATCAAGGTCTAACTTAATCTAAAGTTTTATTAAATTCCGTGCATTAGTTATTGAGATCAGACTATTGCTAAAATCGTGTAAATCCTGCAAAATGCAGCATAGCAGCGCCACCTGTTGGGAGATTTAGACCAAAACCCTAATCAACAACAATTTTTGATAACATCTAACTGAATCTGAAGTTTGATGAAAATCCGTGCATTAATTCTTGAGATATAGTTATCGTGATAATAATGAAAAAGTAGCATAGCAGTGCCACCTGTTGGGCTATTTACACTAAAACGTAATCAACGTCTATTTATGTCAAGGTCTAACAGAATCTGAAGTTTGATGAAATTCCGTGCATTAGTTCTTGAGATATAGCTAATAATAACTCTAATTTATTTTTAATATAGTATTCAAATTTGCTATAAATTTCCTTCGTTATGAAATTAATCAACGATTCTTGTTCCATTGACAGCTATTTTTCAAAAATTATGCACACCGATTTTTACTCAATTAACAAAAGTTTTAAGAAAATCCCATTTACCGCTTTAACATTTTGTTTCTCAAAGAATAATTATTATCATTTTTAAACACACCGTAGGCAAAGTGATATCATTTAAGAATCTCTTCCAGCACGAAATAGTCTGACAAATACGAAATTATTTTCATCCCTAAATGCATGAATTTTTCCCATATTCTTATCGAGCCAATCGAAAACTAAACAACTTCTTTCATTTTCTTGCAAAATTAAAGTATTATTATTATTATTATTATTATTATAAATGGTGACCGACCGACTATTTATTGTTACAGTAAAGTAACAAATAGAACAGAAAAAGTACACAAAAAAAAAAAATAGAATTATTAAATTTTGCATGTTAGAGTGAGGGGCAAGGGAAAGGGGGGGCGAAATTTGTTTTGGGAGAAGGGAAATTAGATGAAATTTAAAAAGTGGAAATCCTCTAAGACACGGAAAATTCTAATCTCTGAATTTCTAAAACTTGTAATGCATTTTCTTCCCAATTTTACTGGCATGTATTTTCCTTTAAATTGTTATTATTTTATACAAAGAATATCATCAATTCAACAGGAAAATCATACCGAAAAATGGAATTGCCTTCACAATTTGTAAAATGTATAAAAAAAAAATCCAATGATTTTTGTTCTTGTTAGCACATCATTTAGCATTGTAATGCTTTTTAACTCTTCAGTTCTCATATAGGATTTATCGGAGCAATTTTCATTTCATTTCTCCCCCCCCCCCCCCGCCCCCCTTCTTATATTTAATTCAACTTGATTTTTGTATGTAAAGATGAAATTTTGTAATCGGTTTTTCCTTCTCTTCCTGATACGCCACAATTATAAGAAAAATATGAACACGGGTGTATTTCCGATGACAATCCAACATTTTAATATTTTTAGAACTTAATTAAAAATTGAAATATTAATTTTAAGGCGTTTTTCCGTTAGCCAACCGCAAGTGATAAGTCGACAAATATTCTTTATGATTACAAGTGTGTATGAGTTACAAACGACAGACAACGCTCTCCAAAATATGCGAACTGACTGTGAAACTATAACAACGAAATATTTTAAACACTAAAAAGTAAAAAAATATAAATAAAAGAGCAATAATAATAAAAAAAAAACTTTTTATTTCTCTCTATTTATGTATTTATTTATTGTATTTGGTTGTTATAGTATAAGCATATAGGATACTGGAATAATAATTCCTTGAGACTTCAAAAACTACTAATGATAAATTGTGAAAAAGATGTTACTATTCACATATTACTAATCATGGTAAACACAAAACTTCAGGCAACGTCGAAGAGTCGCGAGTCAAATGGCAAAAGTAAGTTTGTGAAGTTAAAAAAAGCATCTGGTTATAACAGAAAGTGTTAGTTAGTTACAAACACCAACAACACTTTCATTAGCCAAGAAGCCAATGAATGGACTTGAACTTGCCTGAGGAGATATTTTCAAGAATTTCGGAGCAAAAAAATAACGGTTCACCCTTAGACAATTAATTAACTGTCTTTCTTTTTTCAAACACCGTTAACAGTAATCAAGACAACATTTACATATTACACTCGTTGTTACTTTTATGTTAGCCGGGCGCAGGTGATAAATCTCGAAATGTTATACCCATCGCCATCATTCGTATTGCATTCATTTCATTTTCATTTAAAATATAAACCTTCAACTCATTTCATTAAAAATACAATCCACTCAATATATAATTAAAAACACACGCCTTTCACTAATTTCACTTGAAATACAAAATAATTAAATAAAGAAATAATAGCAAGAATAAGAAATAATACTCTAAACCAAAACATTTTATTTCAATATCAAAACATATTACTTCAATACCAAAACATTGTTTCTAAATTAAACACACGAGAAATAAAAGGTGCTATTTGCGAGAAAAAAAAAAAAAAAAAAAAAAAAAAAAGTGCTATTGGCGAGATTTGTGCCCGTCTAATATAAAAGTAATCAGTCTTTTATTTAACTTAATTTGGTGTTTGTATGTAAAGATTGAATTTTGAGAACAATTTTTAACTCACTTCCTGATATCTAGAAATATAAAAATTACGCACACAGGTGTGTTTTCTACGATAATACAACATTTTAATATTTTTAGCACTTAATTACACGTTAATAAATTAATTTTAAGGTATTTTTCTGTTAGCCGGGCACAGGTGATAAATCGCCAAATACTCTTTATGGTTATAATTGTATACGAGTTACAACAACAAATGGAATCAATAATGCGCCAAACCACGCTCACTAAAATAGGTGAACTGGCTGTGAAGCTCCAACAACGAAATGTTTTAAATATTAATAACTGAAAATATAAATACAAAATAAAGAATGTAATATTTTTTTAAATACTCTTTCATTTGTCTCTATTTCTTTATTGTATTTGGTTACTTTAGTACCGCCAGGGCCGAAACTAAGGGGGGGCAGAGGGGGCATGTGCCCTGGGCGCCACCCGAAGGGGGCGCCAAAATGAGGATTTCGTTTGTCGTTTAATATAAAAATGGATATATATGTGAAATTTGGATACAAATGTTTCGTAGCCGGAAAAAAATGAACCAAATGCATTAAATTTGACAAATAGATAAAAAGATTTGTCTAAAGTACTAGATAGCAAATAAATAAGAAGAAAGAACTGTTCGCTTAGTTTATTTTTATCCCATTCCAAATACACAGTGTCCTATGTCTTCTATTTATCGGGGAAATCACTTTCCGTGTAGTAAGAATCCCTAACATTTTTCGAGGTCAGTCTCATGTCTCTGTGTCACTGTCCAGTGTCCAACAAAGATAATTGCCCAGCGATTCCCTGCGAAAAAGTTCTAAGAAGGGTGTTCTATTTTTTCTTTCTTTCTTTCTCGCTGAGCAGCGTGGAGCTATCTTTTCCCCGTCTTGCTATGGGTGAGGTAGAGCGACTGCCCAGGACAATAAAAATAAAAGGGAACGCATAAAGTAAAATACTTAGTAAAATCATTATGTAAAGAGTATAGCATTTGTTAGAGGTACAGTATACAATCCCACACAGGGCGCCATGGCTTAAACCCTTTATCCTCCAAAATTATTTTTTCTCCTCTTTTTACCATTTCTATGTGTTTTACCGCCCTAGGTGACAAATGGAAAATTCCACCCCCATTACTTTTGCTGGAAATATTTTTTTGTATCCAGATCCAGCCTTGGAGCTTAGAAGGGGGAGATCAGGCAACTTCTCGGAAACTAAAAACAAAGTTGTGGAAAATATACACAAAATAAAATACTTAGTAAAACCTTTTATTTATTTTATTTTTTTAATATATCATTTGTGGTGGTACGTAAAAAATCCCGCCCAGGGTGCCATGGCTAGTAATCCGCCCTTGCCTTTATCCTCCCATTTTTTAAAAATCCGTTTGCCATTTCTAGCAGGTGACAACTAAAAAATGCCGCCCATGTCTTTTACTACAATTACTTTTTACATACAGATCCGGCCTGAAAGAGTGCGACACTAAAAACTAAGAGGTGAAATAAATGTAAACTAAATAATAAAACCTTTTTTTAAAAAATATACCATTTGTAGAGGTGCAGAAAAGAAGCTCGGAGAGGGCGCCATGGCTAGTAAAGTCGCCCCTGCCTTTATCTCCCAAAATTATTTTTCCTCGTCTTTTTTGTCATTTCTGTGTTTTGCCGTACTAGGCGACAACTAAAAAATGCCACCCCATTCCTTGTGCTGCTATTATTTTTTGTAACCAGATCCAGGTTTAGACAGGAAGAAGTCGGACGACTATTCGGGATACTAAAAATAAAAAGGTGAAAAATATACGCAATACATAATACTTAGTAAAACATTTAAAATTTTTTCGGATACATCATTTGTAGGGGTGCAGAAAAAAATCTCACCCAGGGTGCCATGGCTAGTAAAGTCGCCCCTACCTTTAATCTGTCAAATTATTTTTCCGTCCTTTTGCCATTTGTAGGTATAGGTAGGCGACAACTGAAAAATCCCCTCATGCTTTTTACTACAATTATTTTTTTACAGACAGATCTGGCCTTAATGGGAGCCAACGATACTAAAAACTAAGGGGTGAATTTATATGTAAGATAAAATAGTAAAAGCTTTTTTTTTTTCTTTTTTTAAGAATCATTTCTAGGAGTTCAGAAAAAAATCTCTCCCGGGGCGCTATGGCTAGTAAAGAAGCCTATCTGCCTCTAAAATATGTCATTTTCAGCCCTAGATCTCTGCGTAGTTTTGCCTAATGGTAGAAACGGCCATCCATTTTGAATTGTAATAGATTGTTGATTGATTATTCACGATCTGTCGCGTTCTACGTCTTTATTATTGTCTTTTAACAACATTTTCTAAAATGAAAAACACTATTAAATTTTTTGGTATTTAAAATAGAATGTCACATTTTTGAATGAAAATTACATCTTCGATGTATCAGAAAGTAATCATTTATGATTTCGAGAATAGTTTTAAGTTAAAGGGTGTCGGAACTTAAAATATAAAAAATTTCATAATTTTAATTTATTGAATTTTTAGACATATTAACTTTGGTTAATTGTCTTTCTAAAAATAGGCTATTTTCATCTCTACCATAATTTAGAAGCATCCAAATTTTATTTTAACACTATAACAAATCCTAATCCTGACAATTCAATCTTTCATGCTCGAGAGACACATTTATAAATTCTTAAATTTCCCCGAGTCATTATTCAATTAAATAGCTTAGGTAAGAAATGTATACATGCCTAGATTTCAAAACCAGGGCCAGGTTGTATATAGGCACTGCGGAACTACAGAATTCTTACTTTCTTCTTGATTCACAAAAAAACTATTTATATTTGCATGCAATATTTAATTTTAACACGAGAAATAGTATACATAATTTCCAATTTAGTAACAATAGTAGTAAATAATCTATTGGTTAGCACTTAAGAAAGTAATTGATCAATATTTGACAAAGCTGATTACGTAGTTCAGTATTACGTATTTTGTGATTACATATTTTAAATTTAGAATAAGTCCGCTATTAGAAACTTGGTAAAATTCTTGGTAAAATTTACTTGAGGGGGGGGGGGGGGCGCCAAAATCCATGTTTGCCCCGGGCGCAATAAAGGCTAGTTTCGGCACTGAGTACCGCACTAGTCTGTATTGGGCATTGGATCAATAATTCCTTGCCAATTTTTATACACAAAACTTCTAAAACTACTAATGATAAATCGTGAAAAAGATGTTACTACTCACATATTACAAATCATGGTAAGCACAAAACGTAGGCAGCATCTAACTGCTGCGGTCAAAATGGCACGAGTCAGTTTAGAAAGTTATAAAAAAAAAAAAAAGCATCTGGTTACAGAAAGTGTTGGTTAAATATCCATACTTTCATTCGTTCCTCCAAGAAGCAAATGGATGGGCTTGAACTTGCCTTTGTAAATTTTCCCTGGCGGTAAATAACTTTCTTTGCAAACACCATTGTTAATAGTAATCAAGGCAAAATTTACTCATTACACTCTTTGCTACTTTTATGTTAGGCGGGCGCAGGTGTTAAATCGCCAACTATTGTTCGTATTGGATTCATTCCATTTAAAATATACACCTTTAACTCATTTGATTAAAATACACAACTTAAAAATGCATACATTTAAAATACACGTCTTTCACTAATTTCATGGAATTTCGTAATCGATTTTTCACCTACTTCCTGATAGTAAAGGATTAAAACAATTATGTATACAGGTGTGTTGCCGATGACAGTTCAACATCATTTAATATCATTTCATTTTAATATTTTTAGAACTTAATTATAAATTAAAATATTGATTTTAAGACATTTTTCTGTTAGTCGGACGCGGGTGATAAATCGCCAAATATTCTTTATGGTTACAACTGTATACGAGTTACAAAAACAATGGAGTTAATTATGCACCAAACCACGCTCGCCAAAATAGGCCAACGGGCTTGTGAAATTGAAACAACAAAAAATTTTAAACACTAAAAATAGAAAAAAAAAATACAAAATAAAAGTCGGTAATATTAAAAAAAAAAAAAAATACTCTTTTATACTGGTTCATTTTCATTTGATCGATTTTCATGTTCACGTGGATTCAGCTTACTTTCATTTGATTGGAAAAAACACCTACAGAAATAAAATGAAATAAAATAATAAGTAATGATGGTCATGATGATGGTAATGATGATGATGGTAATGATGGTGATATTAAAGAAATTATCGACAGATTTTATTTACGCGCCAGAGTGTATATATATATACACACACACACATATGTATACTGTGATCAAAAAGTATCCGAAATGCTTCATTTAAAATACATCTAAAGTAGATATCGTCTGAAAATTTTTATCAAACATTTTTACGACTTCTATAGAAGTCTATATATAGAGGCGTAAAATTTCCGGAAATTTTGAAGTGGTGGGGAAAAAAACAGTTTTTTCTAGAAAAATTGGAAATTTTGGAAAAATTAGTTTCTTATAAATGTTTCTCTAAAATAAGTTACATTTTAAAGAAATATATAAAATAATAAACATCTTTTTAATTTCTGCATACTAAAAAAAATTTTTTTTTCACTTTACAGGAATATATTACAAAAAAGAAAAAAAGTCAGCTTTTAAAAGTTTAGCCTTTCAGTCTCAGAATTTTCACAGTAGCTTTTCTTGCTTAATTTAATACCATTGTTTATAATATATCATGTCTCTGTTGAAATGATTTTTCTGTTGCATTTGTTCAATTACCAGTACAGAAAATTAAAAAAAAAATCTTCTGAGTTACAATCAATATTACTGTAGTTTGAAAGCAAATTTAAATCGCATTAAACATCACCTCAACAGAGTATTGCTTAAGTATATAAATGATGTCATTTTAAAGAAGCAAATTATTGTAGTTGTGACATTATAAACATTACCATTTTTAAATCTTCCATTGCTTAAAAATTTATAATAATTTACAATATTACATTTTTTTTCCCCTTACAATTAGAATTTTCATTTCCAGTGTATATTTAGTTTTGATATAGCTTTCCAGTCTAAACCTAAACCAACCCTATGTTTTGGTTTTAGTTTAAGTTTTAAATTCTTAATATCAAAGCAGTATATATATATACGTATGTATATTTCTTTAATGTAAGTTATAAAACAGGTGGATTTTTGAGTACTTATAAGAATTGTTTTGAACTAAATTTTTGATATAAAATTTATATTTTCTTTGCAAAGTTTATTTGTAAACATTTATTTAAAAAAAAAAAAAAAAAAAAAAAAAAAAAACAGTTAGACAAGTTTTAGAATCTATATTTTAAATAAAAAGAAGAGAAGAGAAAAAAAGCTTGAAAAGAATACTACATAATTTCAATTGCATGTTATTAAAAAAAACTAATAATAGTTTCTAATAATAGTTAAATATTTCTGGCGATTATCATCTGATTACATGAAAAATCGCAGCTATGCCAATAAAAATAAATGCATGTTTCAAATTTTATATTAAATTTTCAACCTATTGATATTATTGAAATAATTTTGCACATGGATTTTCTTCTTTAACAAGAGAAGTTGCATGGGTCTGCTTACATTTTCTTCACACGATCCTGTTTTTGTAAACCTTTGTATAAAAAATATTGCCTTATAAAAAAAAAATCTTACAAAATTGTCATAAAAAATATAATCAAAATTTTGTGAATTAGAAATTATCGTTATATTTTTTTAGATATTTTTAATAAGGTCCTTCATAAACATATACAGCTAGAAAATAGATTCATTGGTGATTTCAGCTGTTATGTGACAGGTTTTGTTATTTTTAAATCGTCACATTTCTGGAGGATTCAGAATGGAGACAGAAAAATTTTCTAAATTTTGCGAAGGGTCCTATGTTTTAAGGAGAAAAAATTGTGTAGGGTCCTTTAAAGGATTAAAGTTCTTCCTAAACTGCTTACAGGTCATATTTTTCATGTTAACATTTTCATGCGAGACACTGAACATGAAAAAATATTAAGAAAAAAATATCAGAATGCAGCCATAATATCATTTTGAATGTACTATTTTATAAATTAAATTTCAATTTTTCCAATTTGGAAAAATTGAAAAATACACCTTCGGAAAATAACCAGTTTTTTCCCCAGTTTCCGGTTTTTTCCGAGTTCCCATCTCTACTTCTATAAACATATGACAATAGTCAGAAATTTATTTCATTTTGTGGTCTGAAAATAAATTTATTTTTAATGAAATAAGAATTTTCACTCTGTTGATTTTCCGAAATGGCGAATGTTATAGAGCGAAGAACATGCATTAAGTTTGTTTTCGCAATGAAATTTCTGCTACAAGAGCATTTGCAGGGGTAGTACTAGCCCAGGAGATATTTCAGGACATACTTTTTACGATATTTCAGGACAATTTCAGGACACATTTGCTTGAAAACCGAACCGCAAAAAACCTTAACTCCCTCTTCAATACATTTTATTATCATAAATAGTACACATTTTTTTTTGTAAAAGTATACATTTAAAAGAAAAGTAATTTTACCAGAACTCTTTGACAAAGCTGCTAAAAAACTGCGATTTTTGCATTACTGAAAGACGAAAATCTCGATTTTTTTTTCTTCACTGATCGACGAAAATTGCAAAAGATTATCTTTTTTATAACTGACTGGTAAAAATTGTGATTTTTCGTGACTGCCAGACGAAAATAGCAAACCTTTTTTAATGACTAATCGATAAAAATTGTGATTTTTGGTAATTGATCACCAAATATTGAGATTTTTCTGTGCAAATCGACGAAAATAACTATTTTTAACGATAGACGAAGAAAATTGCGACTTTTGTGATCATTTTGCATCAATAAAAATTACACCTACCCCCTATTTGATGATTTCAAATGCTGATATAGCACAAAACTCACAAAATTTCAGGAATATTAGGACAGACTACCATATTTTAGGACATTTCAGGACGTTTTTATTTTTTTTCAGGAATATCAGGAATTTCAGGACAAGTACTACCCCTGCATTTGAAATGCTGCAAAAAACTTTTTAAGACGATTAAAAATAACAGTATTTGATTGGTATAAAAGTTTAAAAGAATTATATTGAAATTCCAAAATTTTGAGCAGCGTTTTCCGACATCTTTCCATATAGTAAAGTAAAAGGCAAAATTAGTGCTGGCCACCAGCCCACTAATGTCGCTATTGGCTACCTTTCTTATAAGGAGAGAGCAAAATTCATCAATGATCCTACTTTTACTGATTGAAATATGTTAATATTAACATATTTATTTCTGCTGTTTAATTTTAGATTAATACTAATAGAAATTTAAACAAAATTTTATTGTTTAGTACTTTTAAATTAGAAAAGTGGCCTCGAGTTTTAAAAAAGTGGCCACTTATACTGACCATTGGCTGCTAATGAAAATTTTCAGTCTTGCCCTTTATAGTAAAACTTTCTTAAGCAAATGTTGTAAAAAAAAAAAAAAAAGATTTATTATTATTATTATTTAAATTAAAAATAAGTTAGTAGTGAAGCATAATCAGGCCTGAGCCAAAAGTAAAAAAAAAAAATCCCTGGGGGATCGGCCTACAGGCACAGGTAGATTTCGAAGAAGCAGACCGTGGAGAGCCTGTTTGTTGGGAATTGCGGAAGAAATTACCTTTTTGCCATGATGCGGCATTTAGAATCGTCCACTTCGAAACCTAACTTGTTTGCAGATGGAGCCGGCAGGGATATTTTATTTTATTTTACTTTTTTTTTTTTTTTTTTTTTTTTTTTGCTATAACGGTTGGTCCTATAAAAAACTTGTCACTATAAAAGTTTTAGATAATAGTAAGAGGATTTATAATAAATTTAAGCATATTTGATATTTTGTAAATTGACGAAGTTATGAATTTTTTTCTTCTAACTCCCCCCCCCCCTTTTCCCCTTCTTGGGGCCATTTTTAATGATATCAAAAATCTGCCATACACAAATTTTCGGCCTTTTTCCTAGAAGTAATAATAACTTTAAACGGATTCAATACGTATCATAATTAAGAAATTATGGGTTTTTTTCGGTTTTCACAAAAAGCCCCCCCCCCCGGTTCGATTTTGTCCTTTAACGAACTTGACCGAGATTTTATGTATCAATTTGGAAGAGATTTCTGCAGAATTATTGCAGCTATCGTGTCCATAAAAAGGTGACATAGATAGATAGATATATAAAGTTTTGAACTGGGGGTGGTTTTGTGTTCTGGGAGTCATGATCGGCGTAGATCTGCAAAAATTCTTCAAAAATTCCTACTTAGGGGAGACTGTAATAGATAGTATTTTTTACGAAATCTACCTAAAAGAGAGCGCGTAATCGAACATTTTTTTAAGGTAGTTCTCAGCTCAAGAACACGAAACTTGACACATCTTCTGGCTCATTTTTAAGCACAATGGCATACAATTAGCAGGTCTAACTATTGAAGCGATTTGGAATCGAAATGAATTTTCCATTTTTTGATAAATAAATTACTTATTGAATTATAAGCTATTCGTTTAAAGTGACAACATATCCCCCCCCCCCCTTTTCATACTACGGCGTCGGGAATTCAGTTCAAAACGCCAACTTTGACAGTATATTCTGAACGATCTTCTGCTTTTATTAAAAATGGAAAACGTCTTTCGATTACAAAGTTTCTTAATAAGAACATCTGCCAATTTCATGCGTTTCCGAACAAATATGAATTAAAAAATATGTTATTAAATTGGCAGTTTGGATTTGAGAACAGCCTTAAGAAGAACGATGCTACCTAAAATACGTTTTGGTAAATACGTTTGGTAAATACGTGTCACGCAAAAACCGGCGTAATGAAAAGAACCATAAGAAATTTAACATTTATCAGTTTAAACGTTTAACAAAAGAGCATCTCTTTAAATCTTCAGAGAAAAAAACAGACAGATACACAGAAAGAGCAGAACATTCGTACTACTTAGCTGATATTGCTCCTAACTCCTAACACTTTCTTTCATTAGTTTTGTGTTGAAATAGTCTCCTATTATGAAGCGTTGAATGGTGAAAATTTCATGCTGTTTATGCTTTTCTTTACTTTAGTTTTTACACATGATTGCATGATCTTATCAGTTTTTAAATGCTCTGAGAGAGATTTTAACCCCAAAATCCCGTCCCCCGCCTTCCCTTCGCCAGTGACTATAATTAAAGCTATAACTCATTTAATTTATAAGGAAAACGTTTTCCTGTTCTTGGACATTTAATGACAATACTGGAAAATATCTGGAAACGTAAATGGTTTTGTAATTACAGTAGTAAAATTCTTGCTGTCCAGCGGAGAATAAGAATACTTAAAAAATACCCTGATGGGGTATTTCTGAAAAATAATTAATTCAAAACACGTGTTTTATTTTCTAAATTTCAGCTTCCGTCTTTTAATGACTTTTTTAACGCTATATCTGCTTGTATCCGATTTCAACCCTTTTTCTTAACAATTAGAAACTCATCACTTTTCCTTTAAGGAGAAGAGGCTGTTTAAAAACCCTATGTGGTAATGAATTCCTGCAATGATTCCTGAGTGTTACCCATTGATGGCTTAGTTTTTAGAAATACATCATGATCCTTTTACAACTATCTACTCTTTTTCGAGGAAAATACTCTAATGAATTCACAGGTGGCCACTGTAAATTCTCTTTGACACTGATGAAGAATGACTTTTACACATTGCGGAGATTTCAAACCCATTACTGATGTATCGACAGGGTTAAAATTAATGAGTTGTTGCCTCACACGAAGTGGGATGTTGCACACGTGTCGTAATCAGGGTTGAAATTAGCAGGGAGAGCGAAAGAAATATATGCCCCGGGCGCCAGAGTAGAAGGAGTTGCAAAAAGAAGATTTGGTTCAAAGAACATAAAACGAAATTTTGTCAATAATGTCATGGAATTGGACAACCTAAAGTAGTATTCTTTAATTTTATACTCTTTAGTTTGAACGAGGCCGGTTTTTCCATTAAATGACCGAACAAGGGTGTCAGAACAATACCTTAATGAATTAATCCAAGATACTTGCAAGATCAACACACTGTCCCAATTAGGTTTGAATTGGTTCAATATTTCGGATATTATTCAGATGACAAGTTTTGTATGTTTTGCGTGTCCCTGTAAACAAACTACAAAACCTACTTACTTGATTAACGCGTTCTTCCGAGATATTTGCATAAGATCAATATACACTGTCCCAAGTAGGTTCGAATTGGTTCAGTATTTCGGACATTATCTTGAAGACAAGATTTTGAGTATATATAGATAGATAAAACGAAGTGATTGCAATAGATTGATTTCTAAAGAAACCAACCTAAAAATCTAGACTAGACTAATATACGTCAAAACAATTATTTCACTTTTAAAATAAAAATTAAGGAATGGATAGCAAACTTCTCTTTATAAATTTATTTTGGAAAGGAGTGGGGTTCGAAATTCATGCTTTCCATGGGTGAAAAAAATCAAGTTTCGGCTATGGTCATAATTCAGATGTAACTAAGCCTTTGCTCAAGAAATAGGAAGACAAATAAATGGGGCTTTTACATGGAGACTTTGACATCCTATTCCATATTTTGTGTGATAAACATTTCAGATTTTATATAAAATATCCATGAAACTAATTACTTCTATTTGTTGTATTTTTTTTTTCTATAAAAAATAGCAACAAGTCCTAAAAAGTTTTTTTCCTTGATCAGTTTTGCAAATATATAGGAGATAAATCGCAAATAAAATAATTCAAGGTTATTTTCAAAGATTTGAGTACAGAATACATAAGAAGAATTAATCTGTTTTAATCATTTCTTTACAATTACAAAATCATTTTCTCCCACTTATGAATGAAATTTTATGTAACCTTATAAAGATTAAAAATGTATGAACAATTGTTTATATCATTCTCACACTTATGAAAGAAATTTCATGTAATTTTATAAAGCTGTTTTATATCTTTCGTGACAGTTGGGTGCTTCTTAATTACAGTATTTTCGCGATTTTAACACACCAAAATTGACTTAAACATCAACTGATAAAAATATTCCTAGTTTCGTCATTTTATTATTCAGAAAATTAATGGGATTCAGAAAATGGAAATATACTCTAGATTTCGAGTCCAGGACAAAAACTCCGCGAACAAAAACCCCACAGACAAAAACTTCACTGACAAAAACCCCACTGGACAAAAAATCTCACCAGACAAAAACCCCAACGTGTAGCAATAATGCCGAATTTTTTTTTTTTTTTAAATCATCCTTATCTGATGTTATTTACTAAAAATCAGCATCTTCTAAAATTGTGCCTGAAAGGCTGTGATAGATTGTATACTTCCACCTCGGAGAACGAGAGGGGGTCGAATTAAAACAATCATTAAATTTTTGAAAACAAAAACCCGTATAATCTTTAAAATATTAACACTTGTAGAAACGAGATAAAAAATTTAAACTAAATATGAAGCATTAGACAGACTTGAATACATTTAAAAAGAAATTAAATAAAAAAAAATATCAATTAAAAAATGATCAATTTTTAAATTTAATTGCTTTTTAAATGTATTCAAATCTATCTAATGTTTCATATTTAATTTCAATAATATTTTAATTCAGACGTTAAAATGTACGTGTATCTTAAGAAACATAAAATATTTATCACATAACGTATAACTTCTTGATTTTCACACGAGGAGAGGGGACTGAAGAATTATATTATAAAAATCATATTAGCGAAGCCTGAATTAAGCTGGAAATTTTTTTAAATGTTTGAAGATCCTTTCTGTAAAAGAAACTTGGTCAAAATAGAGCTTTTATTCAGCAGAGAGGGTTTTTTTTATCCGGTGGAGCTTTTGTCCGGTGGGGGTTTTGTCCGCATCCCCTAGATTTCATAGGACGGACTTGGGTCTAGATCACAGAAGTTGATTCACATAAAAATAAGTATAAATAATTTTGTCAAGAAGCCATAAACTTACTTAGAAGGCTTGATAGACAATTCGGAGTCAAATTCGATAACCAAACTTCAAATAAAACATAGTTCAGAAAATGTAAAATTAAACATAAAGTACTAGCACGTATTGTCTGCACAAGGCAGAAAAAAACATTACAATACACTGCAAAAAATAATAATAATAATAATAATAATAATAATAATAATAATAATAAAATACAGCGTAATTTTTGTAGCGTATTACTGCTTATTTTACTGTTTATTGTTTTTTTTTTTTTTTTTTTTTTCAGTGTAGTATTTGATAAAGATTGGTGGGGATGGGGGATAAACCTTCAACTTTAGAGATGTAAATAAAACTTACTGTAAAAAGCAATGAAAAGGAGAAAGCAATGCAGCAAAGGGTGTAGTAGTAAATCATTGACAATTATACAAGTAACAAATTTGAAATGTGTAAACCATAAGATAAAACACATTAAAATTAAATCGTTATTAAACTGAATAACATGAAAAATAATAAATCAACAGAAAAAGCTATGCAATTCTATTTTAAAAGCATATAATATATAATATAAAAAATAATATTAAAAATAAGAATGAGAAAGAAATACAATCATGAAAGCTATTTTAAATCAAGGTAGAGAAAGTCATTTTTAATGTTACCAAAAATCTGAAGGCTAACTTTAGTGGCTCTAATACATACCTCTAATTAAAGGCCTAATAATATAATCAGAGAAAACAAAAATCCTGATTTTTTTTTTTTTTTTTTTTTTTTTTTTTTTAATCGCATTAGGGTAAATGTACCAGTAATTGACCATTTAGCGGAAATTTCTTCAAGTTTACTTTTCTTTTAAAGAAATTGTATACATATTTTTCTGCAGATTTCCCTTAATAGTAATTGAGGTATCAGGATTCATAATCCGGATTTTCCCATTTTCTTTTATAGAATTTAAATTATTTACAGTATGAATTAGAAAGTGGGATTGCACCAGCAACTGACCATTCCTTTTTCTGTGTTAAAACCAAAATGTGGATCTTCGTATTAAAAACTGCTGCTAAAATACGTGTATACAATGTACTCTAAAGTCAGGAAACATTTTAAAACACAATAATTCACAAACGAATAAAAATATAAAAGTTCAAATATTTCTAATTGTTTCAAGCTAATCTTCCAGTGCATTTTTAGTTGCAATTATAACTTGTAAAAATACATTGCCATGGATGTTAGATGTATTTTCTAACAACAAAAGTTCGAATGTATACCCGTTAATTCCTGTCTTCTACTTTTTTTTAAATTTCAGTGGTCAATCACTGGTACCTTGTCAATTACTGGTTCACCTACCCTAATTTGATTTAAATCGGATTTTTTTTAACTCTGACTTAAATAACAAAAATTTGACTTTTTATACCTTAAACTGCAAATATATGTATACATATTTATAATACATAAAAATATATATCAGAAAAAATGAAGCAGAGTAGGTAATCGCAATAATTTTTATTGTTAATGAAGAAAATTAGAATAATTTTGTTACTTGTCATAGTTATTTTAATAATAGTATTAAAGGATTTATAAATAAAGACAAGATTAGTTTATGTTCCATCTCTAAGTTCATTGCAACGTTTAGAATGAACTAATTCATATGTAGGGAAGAAATTCTACAGCAGGAGATTGTGCTCTTTCAGTTATTAATTGATGAAGCTTTGGTCAAAACTGAACATTTACATTTTACTGTTTTCTCTCGAAGATATTAAATATCCCAACAATAAAGGGGGGAAATTTGACGGAGCATATTGTTACTAAAAATATAAAAAAATATCTGAATTTTCCTGGAATATTTTGATCACGAGAATGAAATCTGAAGAATATTTCTTTCTTGTAAAGAAATTAATGATTCTTTTCTGCCGAAATCAATAAGATTTTTACTACAAAAATTAATTGTAAAATTAGCATTAGAAAAAAGAAGTAAGATATCCCAAGTGCTTGTTTATGTTGCATATATAATGCTAAAGTGGATTGATCTGTATCAATAAATCTTTAAGTTTGTTTTCTAATGTTTTTAAAACGGGTACATTTGTACAAGAGTTATCAAAAATTGTAACAATAAACTCTACTGCAGCATTTCTTTTTAATTCAAAATTGGTTACTGTTTTTATACACAGTAGTATTCTCAATTCTACTTCCATGTTCCACACATATTTTAATTGTACTAAGCTAGTTTATTATATTAAATACATACAAATTCTATTAAAATGCACTTCATACGTAAAATTAGCTATCATACAATCCCCACTCCACCCTTTTCTCTATATTTTGAACTAGTATCATTATACTTCTGATTATTATGAAAATATTTCACGTTATAAACCTTTTGTACTTTCATTTGATTTACATTAATAATTTAAGAAAATTGATTGTTTTGAATCAAGATTTTTAAAAATATTTTAATCGAGGCGAATTAAATCAAACAACCTTCATATAAGGCTCTAAAAAAATTAATAATCAATTATTTCTTTTTAGCCTTGTTTTAATAATTTTACTTATAACGTTTGCATATTTTTTATACTATTTCCTTTCTTAATAATATTTAAAATCAAAATTAACTTTTATCCTCTTTCTAATTTCAGCATTATCTCTAAAATTGTCAAATTAAATTTATACATTTTAAAAAGGGAAAGAATTTAGACCGCTATTGACGTGTTTATACACCTAAAAATTTTGACTATGATCAAACTAAGCGAGCTTTGGAAATTAAATTGGAAGTGCAAAATGTGTGTTACATTACTAATCTGAATATCTAAATCAGCGAATATATCTTACTGTTCTTTAATTTCGCATGTTTAACTTTTTCAAAAGGCGCAATTTGTACGTATTCTCACAAACATTTTTTGTAATTTTGTTTATTTTTCGCCCTTCTCTCTAATCTTTGTCTTTTTTTCTATTTATCATTATTATCATCATTAATTTAACATTTATTTATTTCATTTTTATTTACTTATTTATTATTTTCATCATTATTTTTTTTTATTCGTTGCTTCCCTTTCAAAATTCTTGTTGAAAGAAGACTAACTTAATATATATTTTTTTAATCAGTGAAAATAAAATTATTTTAATCTATGGTACGCTGTGCTAATAGTAGCTCATATATTTTATTAGCTGATACGTAATGTCACAGCTTTTGTACCCTAATAATGTTTAATTAATTAGGCTATTTAAACATAATTTAAACATTTTAAACATTTCATATGTGATGGCATATGATTATGAATTATTATTAAGAATTTATTATTACTAAGAATTAGCATTATTATTATTATTATTATTATATAATTATTAATTTGTAGATACATACTGACACATTTTGCAGCATAATTTTAATTAATTAACACAATCACTACCGGGTTAAAATTCGTGGAATTTTATTTTATTCAGAAATTCCGAATTCATACCAGAAAATACTAATAACAATATTTGCTTCATTTAATATCAAACCGTTTCATTATTACTTAAAATAAAAAATCTTCTTTCAAAATTTCCTGTATGAATTCGTATTTTTTTTTTTTTTGGATTAGAAATGGAATTCAAATGAGTTACTAAGCGACGCCACGTATGCATCCTCGGTAGCGAACGTGTTAAGCTATTAAAAATTTTAATATCTGTATATAAGAAGATTTCGTTTAAATAAATGCCTTTAAAACTTCTCTGAGGATGGTCATACTGCAAAACATTTTATTCATTTTGAAAATGCATTTTAAGGTATGTTTCCCCTTTAAAAGTTTTATTTTACGTATTATATGTGACGAAAACTTAAATAAATTGGTTGCACATTTCTTATTAACTGAATTCAAAGGGTGTTATTATCAGATTTAAACTTTCTTATACATTAAAAATATAACCGATTAGTTTTAAATATAATGTGCTTTGCATAAGATCTGCTTTAATACATTATGTTTAAAGCTAGAAAGCTAAATAATTTTAAATAGCTTTCATTATTATAAGACTCCAAACTAATTTTTTTCCATGTGTTTCTCTCACTGTTAAGGTTTTCAGAATTTCAAGATATTCTTTTAAATTTTACATTTTAGAAAAACATTTTTTGAAACGGTAAACAGTAGAGATTGAACACTGAGTAAAATCTTTTTGCCTGGTAATAACCACAATAATAATAATAATAATAATAATAATAACAATAACAATATTTTTGTACAAGGAAAATATTCGGATTTTTATTTTTGTGCGTATATAACATGTAAAAATACAATTTGAATATTTACTTATGTATTTCTTCTTTAGCTTCATATTTGTTATGGAATAAATGCGAGAAAAAAATATTGAGAATTCTCTATCTAATAATAATTTTAAAAAAAAAGAAATCAAGATTTACATTCAAATATTTGTTTAATTATAAAGAACGTTTTTTTTCCCCTTGTTTTTTTCACAATTCGAAGACATACACTTGTATCTTTATACAAATAGCTTATCAACCATTCCAACTCCCGAAAACGTTTTTTTTTTTTTTTTTTTTTTTTTTTTATTACTTTATATTATAATAAACATCGCAGTAAAGAAAAAAAGTTTGTTTTAACAATTGCTACAATTACAATCGTTAGAAAAATCTTAATTTACTCAAAAACAATGACACAATATGAATGCATTTTTATAGAATTTCTATGAACATCACTATCACACATAAAATATCTAGGGCGAAACTCCCAGTAACTGACATTTTAAGGATTTTTCTCTTGTTCAAATCACTATTACAAAGTTTTAAATCTATTTTATACTTATCTTTGTTTTCGAAAGTATAGTAAAGGTACATTAAAAAAATTATTGCTGACAAACTTTTGAAAAATTATACTATTTATTACTAAAAATTAATTTTTTTCATAAATAAGGTCAATATCTCCAGTAACTGACACCATCACTTTTTTGAAAAAAAAAAAAAAAAAAAAAAAAAAAAAAAATAGCTGAAAAATAAGCTATAACAGTTAAGACAAATAAGTTACCACTAAATAAATGACATTACTTTGCAGAATTTTAGAAGAAAATGCTTATTTGAGTTAGATCACTGCTGAAGTGTCAGTTACTGGTTAGGTGTCAATAACTGGGGGTTTCACCCTATTTCCGGTTACACTTTTTGATATAATATTAAAGCATTTTTGCTTACACTTAGTTTTTACGATAACTTTCATGTTATAGCTGCCAACTAGGTTAGATTTGACAGGTTGCTTTTATTTTGAAGATCTCCCCTGAAAATTCTTGAGAATTGAAAACACTCGTATGGGATGAAATGTTTAAGGATTTTCATAGTTTTTAAATGTTTTCATTTTTTTCTTTAGTATTTCTCGGGAGATGTTTAAATAACCAGTTTAACTGTACCAAATTATAGAACATTCAGGTAAAACTTGGATATTTCTTTTATTTTGTTTATCTTAAAACTATTTTTAAAGTTTAACGCCAGAAAGAATTTTTGAAGCTTAAAAAATCTAAATGCCAATTTCAAATTCTTAAACAGTGGAAAAGTACATGACTGCTAGCTTTTTTAGAAATTTGTTGATTTTTTAATAATAAAGATTGGCTATGATAGCTATGATACGTAATAAAATAAGTAATGTAAGAGAATTGTTTACTTTTTGAAAATGCATGTAAGTTCAATATTCTTATTTAAAATTTATAGATATTTGCAAATACTTATTATTATTATGCAATGTATTTTATTTTTGTTTTTATATTATCTGATTGTTTATATATTGATAATTTGGGGGGGAGTGTATCTTAATTTGTTTATTTTAAACTATTACTATTATTTTTGTCGTTTTTATATAATATTATTGAAATTTTTACAATTTTAAAAATTAATAAGACTTTTAATATCAGCCATTTAATGAAAATGCAAAAATAAAACAACATTTTAAAGTTACCTAATAAAATCATAAAACAAAGTAGAAGTTCGGGTTCTAGACTTTACCCATTATCAGTACGAATGAAAATTGGCAATTTTTTTACAATTAAAATTCAGCTGAAAATAAATTTCAATTTGAGAATACATTTTTTCAGTAAATTATCACATGTACCTAATTTTTGAATACTTACCGAAGGCCCGAATAAAAAAAAAATGCTAGAATAAACAATACCTACACCCCTTCTTCCTCCAAAAAATATAAATCCATAAATATAAATTAAATTAAACTACCTGCATACTTTTCTGACATGAGTACAACTAAACATGTGTGTCTTTTACAAGCTCGTGATTATTTTCTTTCACTGGAATCTCAAAAAGAATTATCCGTTAGCACTAAAATTAATGGTTTTAATTCTCTTTTAATCACAGAATTTTTTCTTTCTTTTAGTTTTTCGTAAGAACTAACAGAACAATCGCTGGAACAACAAACTAGATTGATAATTTCACATCACAATCGCACTTTTTTACAATTTAACATAAATTATCTCGTGCAGCAAAATTAATCTATAATTTACATGTTTATAACTCCAATAATTAAAATAATCTGTGATTAACTTCTGCTTAGTATATCATTTAAACAATGAAAGATCTCGCATAAAACTAAAAAATATATATCCTATTTATTGCAAAAATTATAAGGTTCTCAAAAATTATTTTCATTTCAAGATAAAAAATTCGATGTTATTAGTCGGATATGCATTAAGTTAATTCTTATATTTCATTTTCTGTCATTGAGGTTAATGGCACATTCTTAGCAACTTACTCTCCATTTCAAATAAGCTGACAATAGGTGCTACAAAAATGCCTTGGGAGTTTTCGCTGTACATAGGCCGTTCGAATTATTATCGTTGAAAGGCAATTCTTTATTTCCAAAGTTATCAAGATTATAAATGCTGAAATAACTTGTATGTGTAATTAGAGTATAAAATCGATCTCAAAACAATATATTGGTTTTGAAGGGATATTTAGGATGCTATAAAGAAGTAAATTATCGATATAATAATCAATGCTCCTAAAGGACCCGTAAAGATTCATTCATAATTTTTAACCTTCTTTTAATGTTTAATGAATAAAAAGCTACATGATTGAAATTTATTCTATTCAGTGTTTGAATAGCGCACGTGAAGTATTTTGAAAAGAATAAAAAAATACCAGATAACTTCTTTTTGTTTCACTGATTATTTTACCCTTTGAAGAGTGGTGGTATATTATTTATATCACTTAATTTTAATATTGGCGTACCACAGTGCAACTGTAATTTTCGAATAAAATTTTGCTTTTATAAAGTACGTGAAAAAAAGATTTTGCTTATTTTCAAGTAGTTTTATTCGTAAATTCTGCTGTCATTCAACCATGTCAACAGATTAGAAACAGAAGTATTTTGCCCTATAAAGGATTAAAGATATATTACATCGTTTTATTCTGCCATTTTCATACTCTTTCTACTTTTAAAACAACTTTCGTAGTTAGTGGCAGGGCCTGAGTATCACATAAGCCGACTAGCCCGCGGCCACTACAGACGGAGATCCCAAAATGAAAAAAATTATTTTGAAAAAAAAAAAATCTTAAATCTCCTAGAAAAATAATTGAATTTCAAGCTCCGATATCTAAGTAACAGATACTTCTATAAGCATCTTGTATATACTTTTCCATTCTCTGAAAATAGCTTAAATGAGGAATGCCGTAGACAAAATATTTATATTAGAAATATCTTAAATAATTTTAATTCTATAAAATTTGAGAAATTTTTAGAAAAAAATATGAAGAAAATCTGTGATATCCCTTAAAAGATAGGTCAGATGAAACTATGTTTAATGTATTATTGAAAATATCGATTTTTCATTTTTGCAATAATATTAAAAACCTATCTTTTATCTATTAAACCTATGCTTTAATTGTGTCTGTATCTAAATTAGAACCCGAGTTACAGCCGTTTGAAGTTGCATCTATTACAGCTTGCCGAAGAATTTTACAACCGGAAATATCGTTCTGCAAACCGGACGTAAGCTAAAATGTATGTTTACATTCTTCTTTTTCGAGATTTATCATTTAAATTGGATTAAATGTTTAAGAAAATACGTGGGGCATACAATTAAATCTTTAATGAACAAAAACTATTTTTATAGCAAGAACCGCCTTTAAAAGTTATTTTTAGCGTTTTCACAAAATGAAGCTTTTCAGATTTTTTCTGTACGCAAAACATCCTATAGCAAAAAATTATGCATGAAATGCCTTGAAAAATTTTTTACTTATTTTACAAATGTTGATTGAGGGAATCAAGATGATATAGTAATTATTTTTATATTTACACTGGTATAAGTTAAAAAGTTGCAAGAAATTTTACGAATTCTTCATTACATTAGCACTTCAAGTGCCATAGCTTCTGCGACAGAGATGCTATTATAATGCAGCTAGTCAATGTTCTAGAGAAAGTTATTCTCTTTATTATGCAATTTACAAAATGTGAATGTATTGCTTTGATTTTGAGTTATCATGTTTTGCACAAATGTCAATTTTGCACATATTTTGAAATATTTTTCACTTTTAAAAAATTATTTCTGTGTAATTTCTAAAATGTATATATGTTTTTCAAAATTTTAAATTAAATGTCATTAGAAAAAATTGGTATAAAGAGAAAATTTCAAAAAATCACCTCCGAAGGTGTGCGGATACCTTAACAGCAAAACAATTAAAAGACTGTGAACTGCGAAATAGTAAATGTCATGAGCATTTTTATAAAATGGAGGAAAATTTTTCAAATACTATCGAAAAATTTTTCTAGCTGAGATTTGGCTTGAGGTTCACCTTGAAAAGTTACTGGGCCTTGGGCCCCAGGCAACCTTAATCAGGCTCTGGCAAAGAGATATAAATATATATCTCTATCTTCCTGGGATCTGCATTATTGCGTCTTTAGTGAAAGCAGGGCAAGCCAATTTCTCCCCTCAGAATTTTAAACTTTCTTTTTATCATTATCTGTTTCCTTATTTTCTCATATTTTTACTTGAATGTTTTCATTTGTTTTTGCCAATATATTAATAATTGCATGGAAATAAATTAAAATAATGAAAATAGTTCTTTGAATGTATGAACAACAAATGCAAAAAAAAAAAAAATCATTTTACATGGACAGATAATTTGGATTTATTATGTCTAAAAACGAATTTTTACATCTTCCAAGCAAACACTGATATGAAACTTCTGACAAAGAATGTCTCCATAAGTGCATACCCGAAAATTTAAAAAAAAAAAAATAAATACTGAAGCTACTTCTCACATGGATATACATAATTATATAAAAATTTGGTGTGGAATCTCTTTATAACCTCTTAAAAAATATTATGCAGTTTTCATTATTTGGCGAAACATCTCACTGTTGGCTACGTAATGAATTAAAAAAAAAAGTTTTCTATGTTTAATTTAATCATACTGGTAAATTATCATTTAAAATAGAAATTTACCTATAAAAACTTATTATTAAAGAAATCTGTTTCATTTAACCGCATTTCAAATAATATTTCATTTCAGTGTAAAAACATAGAATGAAAATTTTGATACATGAAAGGGAAAAAAAAGAGAGACTTCGGAAAATACAAAATGTTTCTTTTAACTATGTTTATTTATTACAAATATTTTCATTCGAGAGTTAATATATGATTGAATAAATATATAACACATATTTGGGTCAGTAATTGTAGAAAGTAGTGAGTAATTGCACATTGCATCAGTTTCTAGAAAGCAATCCAATTATTTGGATATTTCATTAAACAATCCTTCAGAAACTTCCCTAGATTCCGCATAGGCATATATATATTAATGTGCTTGGAATGTTCATGCCGTTTTAATTATTAATAACGTGGAATTAATTTTGGTTGTTTTTCTGTAAATTTGTCAATCCTGTTTCTTTCTTTCTTTTCTAAATATTCCCTGATTAAGATGCAGACGTTATTCTATATTTTTATAACGATGTGCAGGGCTATGATCTCCCGTAAGAAGAAAAATAAAATATATCTTAATGATTAGTATCCAAATTTATGTGTTTGAAGATCATCTTAACTAGCTTTTATTATTTAAATGTACACAAAGTATGTTAATAGTGACATTTTAATTTTAAAATGAGTCGAAATCCTCATATTCATAAGCGTTTGACAAATTTTGGCTTGTAAATCGCGAAAACATGATGTTCGACAAATTTTACGACTTTAGCGAAAAAATTAAGTTTTTTTTTTTTTTTTTTTTTTTTTTTTTTTTGAGATAACAAAATTGTGCAACCATCTAAAACTAATTATCAAATTAATGTAAACAATCTAACAGTAAGAAACAGAAGCATAAAATTATAAGTTTATAAATTAAACCAATATACAAGCAGCAAAAATCAAAATAAATAATAATAATAGTCAAAGTCAAAATAAAATTGCAGTTAATACTCATATTAAAAATTACTGTTTTTTAAGAAAAATGTATTATTTGTTTTGTGAAACATATTAGATGCTCAAGCTCAGAACATAAGAAAGCATAATCAAAAAATACTTATTTTATCAAAAGTGTTTTCCATTCGAATTGAGTTAAATAATGTGGTATATAATTTTAACATAATCTTCGACATATTTACACTACATTGTATAAGTGCATTAAAATAATTTTATATTATAGTTATATCACGTACGATATTTCTTATATAAAACGAAATCACCACTACTTATTTTAATATGTATTTATTTATTTTATAAAATAAATATAAGAACCAGGCTTTCTTTCTCTTCTAAATTTATTATAACCATTTTATTTATAAACAATGAGAATTGTCTCTTATTTAAGGTAGTCTAGGACACATTTTAATTATTTTTATATTTATAAATATTTTTACTCGTTTTATAATGTATATTTACAGGGCTGCCACTAGTGACTAATTTTATATTCTATTCGCACTATTATTTTCCAAAAGAAAAATAAATTTTCTAGTAATCTCTGTTGCACCTATTGTGAAAGTGTATGTAAAAGATTTTTATTTTGAGAAAGTGATGCTAGACAGAATTAAAAAATAGTCACCAGTGGCAGCCCCGTATTTCTACATGTATTCTTTTTCAAATGTAAATTCTTTAAAAAATTAAAATTTTATTTTCATAAATTAAAATTTATTAATTTCAAAAATATTTCAGAATTAATATATCTTTTGAAAAAAAAGAAAAATTAAAGAAAAATTAAAATTAAAATTAAAAAGTAACGCATTATTACAGTATATTTACTTTTGAATATAGAAACAAATGAATAATAATTTGTCTTCAGAATTGACGAAAATAACAATTAAAAAATGTATAATATTTTTTTTATACCATTTTAAACAAAATGGTGTCATTTTCTACGAATACTTTTTACTACGAGACTCATATTTTAAAAGTATTCTCTCAAAAGCAAAAATCTTGAATTTAAATTAAATATATAACTTTAAACAATTGTATGAAATCTCTTAAGTTTTTCTTTCATAGAAATTTAAATATACCCATTTAAACATAGGAATCTGACAAAAAATACTGTGGTAAATGAATTAAGTTTCAAGTAATCTTTAAAAAACCACAGATGGTGCAGCATAAAAAGGTCACCTCTTTTGATCTTTTGATTATTGTCTTTACACGCGTTCTAAAAACAAAACAAAAAAGTAAAAATATAATATTTTCGATGAAATGATTAAGAAATAAGTTACAAACTAGAAGTTAAGAAAATGAGCAATTTCCATGTAAAATTCACTCTTTAAAAAGCATTAAAGTAAATTTACTATGTTAAATATACTAATAATGTTAATATTAGCATAGTTGTTTATACTATATAATGTTAAATGAAAACTTTTCAAAGTTTATTAATCTGTACCAATTTTACCCTTAAAATTATATAATTTTAAATGAATAACAAAAGAACGGTCAAAAACATTTTTTCTTTTTATATTTGATTTTTTTTTTAAATAAAAAATATGTGTATTATGATATTTGTTTTGACTAGTATATGGTTATGTGTATATTTATATAAAGTTATATAGGTTTATACACATGTTTATATACATTATACATGTCGTTACAGATTAAGAGAAATGTCAAACGGGAAATTATTTTTATTTTTAAAAAGATTTGAAATTCTATTGTTTCATTTTCGATGCATATTTCATTCTTTTTTAACAATGCTTAAAAAGCTTGTTTTCCATGATTTTTTATATTTTATCCGTGATATTTTTCGAGTTTTTATACTTCGAAAAATAAAGATGACACGTTATCTAAAACTACTTATTTATGTATTATGTTAAATGTTGTGCAAAGGATTAATACAATGATAGTTGGATGTTTTGCAAAATAGTGTAATAATAATACCCCTTGACTCTCTGGTGGCAGTTTTCTCCAACGTTACAGACCTTTCTCGGCAGGAAAATAAATATACAGTGCAAATTGTGTGAAGAGAAAGAGGAGCACATATACTTATATGGAAAATACAGAGAGAAAGAGAAGAAATTATAACAGAAAGAGTTAATTTATTTTCTTTTGCAACTGTTAGCATTTTTTAAATTTATTTTTCTTTTTTATGAGAAGCTTAAATAGTTCGACTGCCATTATTTATAAGGATTTCGAAAAGTTTAAAAAAAAAATATTTAACTGTTGCTGTAAAATAAAATAATAATAACAAAGCAACATTTTGAACAAATCATAAATAGTAATAAAAAAAACTTAAAACGTAAATTATTCTCAATGAATTATCTTTTAATTTCTTCCTTATTAAGGTATTTCAAATGGTATTACTGTGAAATGATGAATATAAAAAATGTTTTTATCTTATCAAATAATTGGTAACGTTTAAAATATATGAGTTTAATTTAGTAAAAAGTTAAACAAATAAATATTTAAAGAATAAATAAAGAAAAAAATATTTAAAATAATAATATAATACAATTTAATACAATTTTAAATATTAATAAATAAGCATAAAAAATTATATTTAACTAATAAGCAAGGGGTGACTGATAATAAGCAATGGGAGATATTGCAATGGATGTAATATAAAATGTGCAGTTTATCTTTTAACAGATGTATGTGTAATTTTAAACAACATTAATCATTTTAAAGATAATTGATTAAAAAAATTAATGGAGTATTTTAAATAAATTATTTTTGAAAATTTAAATCGTATATAATGGTCTGAAAGTGTTCCTTTTAATGTAAAAATAGGCAGATTTTTATTTTTTTTTCTGCTAAATGTGGATATAATTCTTCAAATAATTCTTCTTATTATTAATTTTTAATAATTAAATCTTTAGAAATACGTTTTCGAGTTTTATTTGCATTTCAGCTGATTCAAAATTACTTATAATAATATTTTACAAAAGTTAAAAAAGTTTAGAATTGAAATAAGCAATATTTAAAATTGCAGTAATCGCTAAATTAAAATATATATATATAAAATTGTTTCCATATTTATCTATAGTAAATTACATTTTATACAATTTAAATTTAATTGTGTTCTATTATTATAGGAAGACTCAACAATAGCTTTATTCTAACAATATGTCAATTTTTTAACAGTTTTAAAATTTGGCAAAAAACAACTTTTTAATTATTATAAAGAATTAAAAATAAATAAAATGATAAAAGAAAAAAAACGCTTGAAATTATTTTTTCAATTTTATGCAAATTAATTATTTTGTGTAAATATTTGTGAGAGTTTTGTTTCTGATCTTTTTTTTTTTTTTTTTTTAACTCAAAGTAATTGTGTAGAGAAATTGAGGATCATGAAGAATGAAAAATAACAAGCTTGGTTTAATTAGAATTACATAGGAAGATTCAATTGATTTTTAGATATCTAAGATTTTTTTTTTTTTGTTTAAAGTCAAAAATTTCTTATATACAAAAATATTTCTGTATATTTACTTATAATTTTTTCAATTATCAAAATGTCTTGAAATAATGCTTATTATTAATTGTTTCAAAACTGTAAATTTTGTAAGTTTTGAATGTATAATTTTATATTTCATTTATTTGTTGTTAGAATAATTATCTGAATTAATTTCGTATTATTCCCTTATTTTTTAGACTATAAATGGTAAATGACATACAGGACTAATTTACTTTTATTTTATTTTATTTTGTCTTAATGACTTCATTTGATGTATGTAATAAAAGCAGAACTGATAGCTTTATTTAACTTCCAAGAAAACTGATGAGGGGAAAGAGCTTTTTTTCTCCCTGAAATATACAATCTTTTGTAGCATAAATTTGATTAATTAAAAAAATCAATCTATTTGAATGAACTATTTGATTGTAACTTGTGTAATAATACATAGTATTTAAAATTCAGAAGCAAGATATCATTTTTTGCCATTTTTTTTAATAGATACAAGTTATAATTTCATCGTAATTAATCAATTCCACATCGTTTAGATAATATTCTTATTTAATTGCATATCATCTATTATTTTTTTAATAAAAATATTGAGATAACTTCAATCTACATTTGTAATTGTCATAATTGAAATTAAAATGATTAAAATATTTTCTTTTCCGAATGAATCATCATCACGATGTTATATATGTTCATTTAACATCCTCACACAAAAATTAAAATAATACCAACTGACAGCACTCAGACTAGTAGAACAAGGAATTAACGTCTACAAAATACATAAAAACGAACATAAAAATAAATTTTTAATTAAATTTATCAATCAGAGGATTATCAACAGCAACTTACCACCATGAAGAGGAGACGTATCTCCAGCAACTTGATGCAAGATATATGTATATCCAAAGTAGAAGAAAAGCTCTTTTGGTAATCCCAGAGTTCATTGAAGAAAGTGAGTGCAGTACCATAATACAGTATCACGGACTGATGCAATAATGCTAAGCCGTAAACACTGACTCTTCATCAAATCATTGGTGAAGATGCGGATGATCTTTTGCAAACTGATCCGGAGTCCATGAATTTGGCCAAATCACACCAGGGTGGTAAATCTAGGGCTGCCGGGAAAAGTTAGTCTGGTGGCAGGCGCCACAAGAAATCGGCAGAGAATTATCGCCAAGGTACTGAACAAAGAACGCGGTACCTTTACAGGTGTTAGGCAGGTAGTTATATTGGGATATTGTTATACTCTGATAAGAGCGTGAAATATGAAATGTCAGATACATATGCAGTCAATTAGGTAGATAATGAAAAGTTTAAATGGACTTAAATAACCTGTATATATGTGACCACCGATATGGGTGGTCTAAATTTGAAATGTTTAAACAAACTCGAAAAATTGCGGAAACGATCAGTCATCAAAATGATAAAATATAAAGATTATTGTCATCTAATCTTAAAAATGCCACAACGTTGCATAACACAATTTAAATTATTCTATAAATTAATTTGCATGAATATTTAAAATATATTTATTAACATGTGTTATATACCCTAATTAATTTCAAATCTCGAGCCTGAACGTTTTAATTTTGTTGTGTATCATCTACTGTTTTTCTTATTGTCGTTGAAATACAACAAATATGAGTTTTAAAATAGTGTTAATCGATTACTGAAAAAGAAATAAAACTGCTTTTTTGTTAATAATTTAATTTATTTTTATGCATTTTATAAATAAATTTTTGGTTATATCTTTTAAAAAATCATATAATTTTTTTACTAACACTGTAACTACCGTAAATATGTTACATTACAAGCTTTTTTTTTAAAAAAAAAAAAAAAAAAGAAAAGAAAAGAAAAGAAACACTACGAATAACTCTCAGCTCAAGGTTGAAAGATTTGAAGAATCAATTGAAGAATCCATTTGAAGAATCAATTAATGAAAGAGGACTTTTATTAATAATTTTAATGCTTTTTTTAAATTTTATTAATGATTTTTTTTCTTTTTTAAGGGCTCCGGAGGGGGGGGGGGGGTTCAAACTTTTATTTTCTTTATTTAGAGGCATTTGTTAATCAATATTTTGTACTGAAATGTGTCTTTCTATAAAGATTACTTTTCAGATAAAACGTTTTTGAAAACTTTGAAATTCTTTTTATAAAAAAAAAATTAATTTCTTTAACTTATTTAATTTTTGATATAACTCATGAACCACTTGCCCAATTTCATTAGTTTTTCCATTATTGTATGCAAAAAATGTTTCTTGTTAATTTGTCTTCAGGATTTATAAAAATATTGCTTGCAAAATTTATAATAAATTTAAAAGTAAAAGAAACAACAACAACAAAGAAAAAAAAACTGGTTTTTACTTCGAGGGCTATATTTACAAAGTTTTCACAGGAAATTAAAAATCCTGAAGACAATTTACCAAAAACATAACATAAAAAAACTCTGTACCAAATTTCATGCACATTTATTGAAAGAAAGTTTAGATATATTGTTTTGAAAATGACAAATTGTGAAAAAATTCATTCCGAGAAAAATAGACTTAAATTTCAGTTACGGGCGGGGCAGCACTGATAGTACAATGCAAAAATTGTTATGTCTTCATATGTAGTCATTGCAGAAATACGAGGTTTGCTTTACTGAATTTATTTAACTTTGTAGTATTTTATTAGGAAAAAACTAAAACAAAAATTTTCAGAAGTTTGCGCCCCGGCAGGGCCTGTTTACCGAATAGGCCCGGGAAGCCCGTGCTTACCCAAAGAAATACAAAGGGGCCCCAAATTTACTTTTCTAAATAACTTTTTACAATAATAATAATAATCAGGGTAAATAATGCATTTTTTTCCTTACGAAATTTTTATCTAAGAAGCTCGCTCTTTCCAAATTCTTGTTTACTCGAAATTTTGATGGTAATATTTCAAATTGTTGCAGCATTTCAACAATGGATTTAGTAAATAACAAAGCAACTGGTAGAGGGGGGCCCCAGAGTAACGCTGGCTTCCCCTACTTTTATGTCATAAGCGGGCCCTGCCCCGTAGCCACTTAAGGGGGCAGTGAACATTAAAAACCAAATCCTAGAATTTGAATGGATTCATTTGAAAATCGGCAGATTTATTAATGACAAGCTCAAATAGTCATATTAAAAATTTGGCGTTAAAATAATAAAATGTTTTTAAATTATTCAATTTTTAAATTTAAAATTACCGAATAATTGTCGTATTTTAAAATGTCCCATGCCCATTTCTTTTGCGTAAAATAAGACAATATTTATTTATGAGATACTTTTTGTATATTAGAATGGAAATTGGCATGAATTGTAAAAGTTCGCGCAATGTATAATCAGAAAAAAATATATTTTTATAATTATGCCTTGTTTTTTCTAAACAAAATAGCTATTTTTTACATATGCGCACGCATTTCAACACTAAAATACCACTGAGATACAACTTTTTCTGCTAACATTTATTTATTATTATATAGAGGATATACAGTATAAATTTCAAAAGGATCTGATAATTAGGAATGCGCATAAAACGTTTCAAAAATTAGAAATGTGCAAATTTTTTATTTCTAAAAAAAAACAAACTGTATAAATATGTAGAGTTTTTATAACTATAAAAGCTCATATCTGTGCAAAGAAATATCAGAATTGAAAAATTCTTTTTGCATCAGATAAATTTGAGCATCTAAGTTTCATAATTCTCCAAATAAGAAAAAAAAAATCGATTTTTCAGTCGCATTTCGTGATTTTGAATGTCCATTGTCCCCATTGTGTGTGAAAACATGTAAAACGATACCACGGTACTAAGTAAGAGAAAACAAAAATCACTAAAAATAACACAAAACTTAGAGAAACGCAAAAAAAAAGTAACTTACGGACGGGACTCCCTGATACAGGAGAAAACACACCGGCTCTCAATTCAGAATTCTCGGGATCGAATCTCACATATACCGAGGTACAGATAAGCACGTCTGCATTTAAAATAAATAAATTTCTCTTCGCTGCTAGACTGAGAATAATGTGACATTTGATTGGCCAGGAATACAATTGACGTAAGAACGCTCCATCAAAGGAAGAATATGAGTGCCCCCGTACAAATTTAATATAGTGTGAGTAGTTAAAATTCATAAAGATACAACTAAATGTAAATATATTGCTTGAAGGTGCGTAAAAACATACATAAAATATTTAAAAGCACATTAAAGTCCTTTTAAAAATTCAAAACGTTTTCAACTGAACTATTCGGTCATCATCAGTGAAAAACTAATAGTTAGGTTGAGTTGTCACTTCGTGTTCTCTTGCTTGCCCGGAATAAACTATTTTACTTCAAGGGTTTGGAATATAAGGTGGGATGGGAAAGGTAATCAATGATGTATTAATTCATTCCAGACTGCGTGGATATCATAGGATAATACATCGAAGAGACAACAACTCAACTCAACAATTAGTTTTTCACTGATGATGACCGAGTAGTTCGGTTGAAAGCGTTTTAAATTTTTTAAAGGGATTTTAATATGCTTTTAAATGTTTTATGTATGTTTTTACGCACCTTCAAGCAATATATTTACATTTAGTTGTATCTTTATGAATTTTAGTTATTAAACAAGGTGAATTTGCACTGAAATTTTAACTTTTTATTGTGTCAGTAGTTTCTAAACAAAATCACTTGCTGGAGAAGTTATCATTTCAAACTTGTATTTATGTAGATAGTCATACTTTTTTTTTTTCCAAAGGAGCTACTTTCTGACACATTTTTAAATTCATTTTTCTTCGGAAACGCTGGAAACTGGCAGGTGTTCTTATACAGATACTATGCCATCGAAATACGTTTTGCATTTTTTTTTTTTTTTTTTTTTTTTTTTTTGGTAAATGCAAATCATTCAGAAAATATTGCCAAAGTCAACATTTTGAACCGAATTCCCGCTGCGGCGCAACGAGTAAGGAGAAAAACGTGTTAACACGTGACAGGAATCGCTTATAACTTTATAAATAATTTATATATCAAAAAATGGAAAACTCATTTCGATTCCAAATCGCTTCAATAGTCAGGCCTGTCAGTTGTAAGCCTTTGCGTTTAAAAATGAGCAAGAAAATGTGTCAAAGTCTCGCGTTGTTGAGCAGGTCATTTAAAAAACACCTTTTTTTAAAAAAAAAGACAAATGTTTGTTTAAATACGAAAATATAACTAAGAAAGAAAATATACAATATAACCTTTTCCAAGTTACCCATGAATCCGTAAAAGAATTCTTTATGATTAGAAACCTCAGACACAAATATATTTTCAAGATTTATAGAAAACTTTATAAAAACAAAGTTTCTACTGCTGCCACTGATTTTCGGAAACGTTTCCGAGTGGTTTTTGCGGTTTATTAAACAGCTTTCTCCTACCAGAATATCGATTTTTAGGATGTTATTAATTCTCAGCTAAACATTTTCAGCATTTTAAATGAATTTATACATACAAGAGTAACAAAATAGTAAATTAATTAACTTTATGTTAATGTTAATGCTGTAAATTTATATCATGTTTGTCTGTAAAACTTGTTTGCTAAACATGCAAACATTTACTTTAGAATTGACAGGTTCCGAAAAACCTATATTCCGGTTTGAGAAAACTGGTTAAAACTATATAAGGACTAGTATAAAAAACGTTTCTCGAAGATCAGTGGCAGCAAAAGAAACTTCGTTTTATGAATGTTTCTTGAAAGATCGAAAATATATTGGTTTGCGCAGTTTCTAATGATAAAGAACTCTTTTCGGAATCATAGGTAACTCGGGAGAGATTATTGTATAATTTCCTTTGTGCTTAGATTATATTTACCTAAATTAAGAAACATCTGACTTTTTTTACAGGGTAACTTGAACGTCAACTCTCAGGATAAAAAATTCTTCTTCTTCAAACTATCATCGTACTTTGAATATTGAAGGAAGTTCTCATTCTTTCATTTTGTACGCTTCATAACATGGTCGTGAAAAAATGTCATATCTTTCAGAAATTTCTATTCTACTAGGGGGAGGGGGGAGGGAGAGAAAGAACTTTTTATTTTAACTTAAATTAGCAAAAATGTTAACATGTGACAATTTCTCCTTCATGTTAATAGATTTTTTCCTTAACAAGTATTTTTTAATAAAAACTAAAATCCACCTCGAGGGATTGTTTCTAACTTTCCTGTTTTTGTGGCAATCCTGTATTGTTATTCACATTAGTCCTGCACTGGTTGAGTTATACCAACCGTAGACCGAAAATTCTAATTAAAGTCAACCCGAAACCGAAAATTCGATTTCACGTCAACCCGCAACCAGAACCGACCTCGACGCACTTCAATCCCATATTTTAATCCAATAACCCACCACGTTAACACAATTATTAAAATAAATAAATACTAAACTATTTTAATTATATTTCTAATATCAATTTTATCTTTTATATTGGACAAATTTTTTTGGGGTCGATTTTATACGTAGTACACTGTAAAAAGAAACAAATGTTTCTTAATCTAGGGAAATATAATTATAAACCCGAAACAGAAACACGATATAGTCTTTTCCGAGTTACCCACGATTTCGAAAAGCGTTCTTTATCTTTAGAAACCCCAGAAACCAACATATTTACAAGATTTAACGAAGCATTTAATAAAAGAAAGTTTATTTTGCTGCCACTGATATTCTAAAATGTTTCCGAGTTGTTTTTATAGTATATTAATCAGTTTTCTCTCAAACAGAAATATCGGTTTTTAGGATGATGCTATCCATTCTGAATTAAACATTTTCAGCTGCGTAATTGAATTCCAAGAGTAAGAAAATAATATTAATTTTAATGCTTATGTTATTGCTGTTATTTTATCATGTTTGTCTATAAAACATGTTTGTTGAACATGAAAATATTTTCTTGAGAATGGATAGCAGCCTAAAAAAACTAATACTTCGGGTTAAGAAAACGGATTAAGACTCTATATAAAAACGACTCGTAAACGTTTCCGAAAATCAATGGCAGCAAAAGAAATTTTGATTTTATAAATGTTTCTTTAAATCTTGAAAATATATTGATTTCTTGAGTTTTTAAACATAAAGAACTCTTTTCGGAATAGTAGGTATCTCAGAAGAGATTATTGTACATTTTCGTTCGGGGTTATGCTAATATTTTTCTAGATTAAGAAAATGTTGTGTCCTTTTTTACAGTGTAGAATCGATAAGACTTAAGTGGACTCTTTCAACTCTTTCAATGGTGAACTTGAGAGTTTCTTCTAAATATTTTTATTATAATTCCTTAATCTGTTTTTTTTTTTTTTTTTTTTTTTTTTTTTTTTTTTTATATATACTTATTGTTATTATAAGTTCACTACAATTGTTAAACAAAAAAATTTTGTGGACAATTTTTTGTTCCATAATTTATCTATTTTTTTCGCTTAGAACGAACGGACATACCATTTTGATTTTGGTATATGTTTATGTTAAGTGCATAAAGATTTACAAAACATTAAATAAAATTTATACTAAATTTGCTCATATTTGAAAAAATAACTTTTTCGTTTTAAGATAAATTAAATTTATTATATATATATATATATATATATATATATATATATATATATATATATATATATATATATATATATATATATATATATATATATCATCATCATCATCAACCGTTTTCAATCCACTGCTGGATGTAGGTCTCCCCCAGATTTTTCCATTGTTGCCTGTCTAGTGCTTTAGTCATCCAATTAACACCGGCCACTTTTCTGATTTCGTCACTCCATCTTACTTGAGGTCGTCTTCTTGGTCGTTTTACATCTCTGGGATACCACTGTAGGGTGTTTGTGCTCCATCTATTGTCTTGTCTTCTTGCAATGTGCCCAGCCCATTTCCATTTTAGCCATTTAATTCTCTCGATAATGTCAAAAACTTTCGTCTGACTTCTTATCCACGTTATTCTCTTTCGGTCTCTTCTGGTTATGCCTAGCATACATCTTTCCATACTTCGCTGTGTTGTTTGTAATCTTTGTACCATCCGTTTTGTCAGTGTCCAAGTTTCTGCTCCATAAGTTAGTGCAGGCAAAACACATTGGTTAAACACCTTTCTTTTCAAACAAAGAGGCATGTTACTTTTCAGAATAATATTGTTCTTCCCAAAAGCACTCCATCCATTTCTTATTCTTCTATTGATTTCATTCATGATACTGTTGTCTGAAGATATTTCTTGTCCAAGGTACACATAACTTTCAACATCTTTAATCTCAGTGTTGTTGTAGACGATTTTCTTTTTTGATGCAAATGAATTGAACATCACCTTAGTCTTTTCCAAATTTATTTTTAATCCCACATTAATGCTAGCTTCTGCCAAATCTTTTAGCATATTTTGCAATTCTTCAGGGCTATTACTGAAAATTAAAATGTCATCAGCAAACCGGAGATGGCTTAAATATTCCCCATTTATTCTAATCCCTTTGTTTTCCCAATCCAGCTTCTTGAAAATACTCTCTAAGACAGCAGTAAAAAGCTTAGGCGAAATGGTGTCTCCTTGTCTTACTCCTCTTTCAAGCTTGATCTTCGCTTTTCCTTTGTCCAAACGGATGGTGGCTGTTGCTTTCTTGTAGATCTTCTTTATGATATTGATATAAGGTTTGTCTATACCAATGTTCTCCAGAGAAGTAATTACTGCAGATGTGTAGACCGAATCAAATGCTTTTTCATAATCAATAAAGGAAAGACAGAGAGGTAAATTATATTCTTTATGTTTTCCTATAACTTCCCTTACTGTTTGAATATGATCCATTGTGCTAAATCCACTTCGAAATCCTGCTTGTTCTCTAGGTTGAGCTGAGTCCAGAGCTGATTCAAGTCTTGTCGTTAAAACTTTGGTGAAAATTTTATAAATCACTGACAGTAAGCTGATTGGACGGTAGTTTTTAATGTTTTCCTTTTCTCCTTTCTTATAAAGTAACACCATCACAGCATTATTCCAATCTTCTGGTACATCTGATTTCTCGAGACATTTGGAAAACAGTAAGGCTAGCATTTTTGCAAATTCTTCTCCTGCTTCTTTGATAAGATCAATTGTAATTCCATCTTCGCCAGGGCATTTACCTTTTTTCATGCCTCTAATGGCTTGTACAACTTCATCTGTCATCACTGGGATTATCTCTTCAGTTTCTGTTATGTTTACTAGTGGATCACGTAGGTTGATTTCCCTTTGATCTTCACATTTATATAGATCGTTATAGAATTTTTCGACAATGTGTACTATTTCATTATTGATTTTGGTGATTGTTCCATCTGCTGTCTTCAGTGCAAAAATACCTTTTCTTCCAACACACAGTTTGCGCTTAGCTGATTTTAAACTTTTGTTATCTTCTAGAACTTTTTTGACAAGATCACAGTTAAATTTTCTGATATCTTCTGTAACACATTTTCTTACCGTTTTACATAATTCTGCATATTCAACTCTTGATTTAGGATAGTTTTTCTTCATTTTAAATTCTCTGCGTTTCTTCATCAGTCTTCTTGTTTCTTCTGTTATTTTCTTTGTTTGCTTTACTTGTGCTTCACCAGCTATCGTCCTTGCAATTTCTTGTAGAGTATTTGTTATTTTCTTGTTCACTACTGTAACATCTTGTTCTTCTTCTAAGATTGATTGAAGTACTTGAAAACGATTTTTAAGTTCTAAATTAAATTCTTCTTTATGTTTCTGGAGATTTATAATATCGACTGATTTCTTTGAGCATTGCAAAAGCTTCATTCTTTCCACTTTAGTATTTAAAAGCAGTTTGCATCAAACTAACCTGTGATCGCTTCCTGTATTGAAGTTATTGAGAACGCTGCAATCCTGAATAAGATGCTTTTTGTTTGTCAAGATGTAGTCGATTTCACTTGTTGAGCCATTTGCACTACGCCATGTCCATTTTCTTTGTGGCTTTTTCTTGAAAAATGAATTCATGATATACATCTGTTCACATTCTGCAAATTCAATCAATCTGTTTCCTCTTTCATTACGCACCCCATATCCATGAATTCCTACTGAGAACTCACCTTTCTTTTTTTCCCCAATTCTAGCATTCCAGTCTCCCAATATTAATTTTATGTAGCATTTTCCTTTTTGATGCATTGAAGCTACTTCCTCATAGAAATCCTCAATTTCTTCATCAGTATAGCTAATTGTTGGTGCATAAACTTGGGTAATTTGCAGTTTGTATCTTTTTGACACTTGTATAACTAACCTTGCAACTCTATCTGATGCACTATCATATTCTACGATGTGATTCTTCCACCTTTTATGAATCAGAAATCCTACACCACTTGTTTTTCCATCTTCTGTACCTCTGTAGTACAATACATGTCCACTGGCAAGATCAATCTTCTCTTCACCTTTTCTTCTTATTTCGCATAATCCTAGGATGTCCCAGTTGATTCTTTCTAATTCTTCTTCAAGTTCCTGTAAACGACTTTCAGAAGATAAGGATCGTCCATTATACGTAGCCAAGGTCATCAACTTATGGCAGCCAAACCGAGCCCGGTGATTCTTAGCACCCTCTGTCTTCATGTCTTTCTGATCGCTGCCGTAATCAGGAACATGCAGACTGCCGGGAATTGAGGGCCGTGATTTGTTTTGTGAATTCATGGTAAAATAAGGGGGGAGGTGGCCAAATTCCTCCACGCTGGCCAAGCGGGTTGGAGGAAGCCCATCCGCGTTCGTTCCCCATGCACTATATATATATATATATATATATATATATATATATATATATATATATATATACTTGGCGTATTTTTTTTTTTAATAGTTTGCAATCGAACATTATTATTTAATAACTCTTATAATACCTTATAATTTTCATGAATGGCGCTGATTTTATACGAACTCGACCCGACCTGCGGTTCGGGTTGGGTTCGGGTGATGCTAATTTTTTTCGTTGCCGGTTGACTTTAAATGTTTCGGTTTCAGGTTTGATTTTGATTCTTTCGAGCTCGGGTTAATCCGATTTTTCCAAAGAAAGTCCTAAATATTTTTCAAAAAAAGAAAAAAGTGTATATTTAAATATTAATGAGCGCATATGTGTTCATTTTTAAACATATATATATATATATATATATAGTATTTAAATGATCTTTGCAACCAAATTAACACATGCGTTAAAAAATGTATATAAAAAAAACATATAATCTCAGAAAATAATTTTAAAAAAATTATAATAGGACGGTTGGACGGTTATGTGGGTAGATGTTGAATTGGGGAGGTGTGTGGCGGAGTTGTATGGAAAAAACGCATGGTTAACTTATATTTTAAAAAAAAATAAAAAAAATAAAAGGGCATTTTGATTTACACACACGTTTGATATTACGCATTTTATAATGGACTGTGATGTGATATTTTTATATGTATATTAATTTAGTTATATTTACATATTCATTATTTAATTAATTTAAATGAATTTATATTCATTAATATTAAGAATGTTTTTGATCTAATGCATTTGGATTAATGCCTACGGTGGACAATATCATATTAACTTCTAATATAATGTTTACTTTTCTAAAGTGTTAATAGAAAATACATGATTTAATTTTTATTAAACGTTCTACCCTTACCACTTATATCAAGAGTATTTAATTTTTAACTTTGTAAGAAGAAACATTATATGTTAATAATTAATTTCAATATTTATTTATTATTAATTTTAAATCCTTTGTATCTTAATTCAAATATATAGTATTTTATTTTAATTTAATTTTTGTGATGTTGCATTTTTGGCACAGCTATTTAATAGTTGCTATGTCATTTCATGGTACATATATTTTTATGTTGCTTTAATTATTAATTTTTCCATCTTCCATCTTATTTTTAACATAGAATTATTCATTAATACATCCATTACTTTAATGTAATAGGATATTATATTTATTATTTATTATTTAATTTCATTTATTTATTATTTAACTAATTGCTATCATCTTTAGATAGTATATGGTTTAATTTTTAAATATTAATTTTCATCCAATGCTATTTTTATTCAGCGCATATTCACTTTTTACCCTAATAGATGACAGCACCATGGTTTCTGTTGCTTTACAATAATATACATATTATTCTAACATCTATTCTGGCAACATGGTAAATTATTTTCTAAAACTAAATATGGCAACATGTAATGATTTTTTGCAATTCATTCCCTCTGTTTGGTTGTGTTCATGTGTGGTTCATGTGGTGCACAGGTATCTTTTTTTATTTAAATGGATTATGTACTTTATGACTCTATTTCAAGTTTTATCTGTATATTATAGGTATGGTTTCTTTCCTTTTTAATATTGTATTTATTTTTTATTTTTTCACAGGTTTGATTCATTGTTTATGAGTGGTAGTCCCAAAATCATATTCTTTAGCAATGTTATGGCTAATATGATGATGAAACCACTCATTTTATTTGTGGTATTTAGGCACTTGGGACTTGATAATTCTGTCTAAATTCCAAGAATTTCAGTTCATTCATTCAATTTCATTTATTCAATTTTTAATTTAATTTCTTCTTCTTTTAAATAAGTTTTTGGTATCTATATTCAATGTGTTGGGGAATACTTTCATTGTCAACTAATTATTACATACTTAATCATTTTTTCATAGTTTAAGTTGGTGTTATGGTAATGTTTCATTTATGGTTATATATATATATATATATATATATATATATATATATATATATGAGATAAAATTATAGACTATTTTTCAATAGTTGTATTGTTATTTTGATTAATTTTCTTTCCCTTCAGGTTCGAGTCAGGTTCAGACTTGAATACTTCGGGTTCGGGTCGGGTTTCGGGTTGACGATTTTTTTTTTGTCGTATTCGGGTCAGGTTTCGGTAACTTTAAACAGAATCAGTCCAGGACTCTAACCGTTCCTATATATAATTATAGGGGAAAATGCCGGAAGCCAAATTGCAAGACAGATTTTACTGTATTTTTTTTTTCCTAGGAGTATAAGAAATGTGTAAATGATGGTGTTTAGTCACTCGAAATTTGAAATATAGAATATGAAAATTTTTATGCATGTGGGGATGGAAACTATTCTATGATTATTCTTAAAAATAAGGTCTTTTGATTTTTAAGCAGTCTCAAGTCTGACGAAAATCTGAACTGTTGAATGCAAAATCTTTGGTTCTCCTCATAAAAAAAATGCCTTAAAAAAAAAACTACGTATTTGAATATTAATGAGTGTATATGTGTTCATTTTTAAACAATATATATATACAGGGTGTCCGAAAAGTCTGGAAACGGTGAAATAACTCGAGAAATATACATCGGATTGAAAAACGGCAAAATGCATGTTCAATATTTTTGAAAAATCTATTTAGGGATATGAAAGTTGCCCCCCCCCCCCCACCCCCCAACTGCCATATCAGAAATATAATGACAAATTTTTTAAAATAAAATTATAGACAATGGTAAACTTCATTAATACATGCGAGGAATTAAAAACAGGATTACCCATTCTCTAATATGAAAACAAAATGAAGTTTTAATCGATACAGAAAGGACTAGGGCATGGTGCGTACTGTTTTGCCAGAGTTTTTTAATAGAATTTTTCTTACTTATTTAAACGAAGAAAATTGATACAAATTCTGCGATGAAACTGGGTTATACGAATTCTGCAATTTAAATATTAAATAGAAATTTAGTAATTATAAATTGTAGTTTCAGACTCCTTGGAAATTCGAAGGAGTGTACACACCTTGAACTAGTTTCGATAGAACTATCTTGTAATCTTTAAGAGGCTACTTCATCCAGTCGAAGACACCCGCTCCCTAATGTTAATCCTATGGGGGAAATATTTTACGATATCTCGTTCGCAATTCAATATTTTTTAATATATATATATATATATATATATATATATATATTTCGGAACCGGTTCAGAAAGTAAAAGTATCTTAATAATAAAAACTTGTGCTCAAAATAAAAAAAGTACAAAAGGGCCTGCATAGAGACCGACCTCAGGTGTCCAATGGGGGGAAAAAAAACATTTAAAAATATTGAAATGCGAACGAGATATCGTAAAATATCCCCTTCCCCATAGGATTAACATTAGCGAGCGGGTGTTTTCGACTGAGTGAAGTGTCCTATGCGACATTCATATAAATTTTAAAGCTCATCATAGAACAATTATTAACTAACAATGCACAAAGTATTTAAAAAAAAAGTATTTTATAATGTGCATCCAGAGCTTGACAAAAGCAGTCGCCAGGTCGCCATTGGCGACCTAGTTATTTAATCTGCAAATTTTAAAATAATAAAATCTGAATTATTTGACTGATTTTGACAGGAAAATCGGCAAAAAAATGTTTTCCTGCCTCACTATTTCATAGATCCCCTCCCCCCCCCCCCCCCCACCCCTCATCAGATATAAATTTTATAGCACTCAAATATCCGGACAATTTGAAGTATTCGTCATTCAGTATTTCCTGAACATGCCGGTTAATTCAGTCTTTACAGTATTTTAATTTTTTTTTTTTTTTCAGAGATATATAATTGTGATAAGTTTCATTAGAAAACTTAGTTTGTACTATCTTTCTAAATTATGTACTATTCTAAACTGTGCTTGTTATTATTTTTCTCAATGAATTCATCAAAAACTTTTGTGCTTTTTGTTAATAAATGACGGGGAAAGGTGATATTTTTTACTGGCGACACGATTTTTTTGTTGGCTACCAGATTTTATCAAATTTGTAAAGTCCTGGGCATGACTTAACATAAATTGATACTACTGTAAATAATAAAATTATCGACGCTACAGAAGTTAAATTTATCTATTGATATTACAAAAATATATAATTTTATAAAAATATATGTATATATTTGTAAAATAAATATGAAAAAAAAAAATAATAATCTTTATTTACCTTGTAAATGAAAAAGGTTTTTTTTTCAACTAGAATCGAATTCAGGTAACAATTTTATTTTAATGTTTTAACTCCTTTGACTCTAACATAATCAAATATCAAAATCACAATGGTACCTTCGTTCATTCTGTGTGGAATATACATGGACAATCAGATAAAATGTGGCAAAAAAAAAAAAAAAAAAAAAAAAAAAGGATCTGTTTAACAATTGCAGACCTAATTTTAATAACTGTATTAATAATTGTAATAACAATTGCGAACCTAAATGTTATACAATAAAAAATGTATCATACTAGTTTCGTAACTAATCCTGTACAACATTTGATTTTCATCACCAGAAAGTTAATGTCCAATGCCAACATATTATGTTCTCACATCCAAATTGGCTAGTTTGTACTAAATTTTTTAAATCATTTTTGTCCGCAAACGGATCAGATGACAGGTGCTTTTATTCAGAAACTATGTAATCGAAAAGTCCCCCCCACCCCCCCCCACCCGTTTTTCGGTAAAAAGAGAAGATTTTTCTGAAAATGCTGTCAGAGTTGGGGTTTTGAATCGAATTTCCGGACGGGACAGCGCAAGAAATAAAAAATAAGCCGTCTTGAGCCAATAATTGCTTATAACTCAAGATGTATTTTATTTATTGGAAAATGAAGAAAAAAAATAACTGTCCAATTACAAATATCTTCAATAATCACTGACTGCAAGTATCATGCTTTTATGTTTAAAAATTAATCAGAAAGTTTCGTGATGTTGAGAGCGGGGAAAAATATTTTTTGAGAACTTTCTTAAAAACCATCTCATTAAATTTTAATTATTTTGTAAAAGACGATAAGTTTTGAAACATTACTTAAGTAAAATATTCAACAATTTTGTAAAAATAAATAAAATTTGTGTTTTTTTGTTTGTTGCAAATATATCGGACGTCAATTTTTTAGTGTTGAAAATGAAATTTTGAAAATTGTACTAGATAAAAAGTAACACTTTTTTAATTTTTTCCAACAGTTTAACATGGGATATTGCAAACTATGAGGTGAAAAACCTTTTTCCCAAGAACGCCGCCTTTCTGACCCGAAATCTGCCTAAATGAAAATTAAGTTTTAACCAATGTATAAATTTAGAATTTTTTTTTTTTTTTTTTTTTTTTTTTTTTTTTTTTTTTTAAATCAAACATATAGTGAGAAACAGTAAAAGAATGGGGGGGAAGGATTGAAAAATGGATTTAAACTTTTTCCATTTTTCAGTTGCTCGCAATTGTTGAAAACGGGAATCTACCCTACCGCCCCCCCCCATTTTTTTACATTAAGGTTCAAAAAATGCAATTGAAATTATTATTATTATTTATTATATATTGTTTATTGAGATAAACTTTTTTTTTCATGCTATGTTGCACACTGTAAAAAATGACCAATGTTTCTTATTTTATGAAAATATGCTATAACCCCGAACGAAAATATAATATAATCTTCTGAGTTATCCGAAATTTCAAATAGCATGTTACATTGTCTTTTGAATCCCCAGAAACGAATACATCTTCAAAATTTAAAGAATAATTTATAAAAACAAATTATTTTTAGCTGCCCGAATTTTTCAGAAACGTTTCTGAAGGGTTTTTATAGTGTATTAATGAGTGTCCTCAGGCTGGAATACCTGTTTTTCGAATGTTATCCATTTTCAAGTACACGTTTTCAGCCGCATAAGTTAATTTATACATGAAAGAGTAAATAAATAATCTTAATTTTAATGTTATTGTTAACGCTATTAATTTTGCATGTTTGTCTGTTAAACATTTTTTTGTGAGCATGAAAATGTTTACTTCAGAATTGATAGCATTCGAAAAACAGGTATTCCAGGCTAAGGACACTAATTAATACACTATAAAAATCCTTCGGAAACATTTCTGAAAAATTCGGGCAGCTAAAAATAATTTGTTTTTATAAATTATTCTTTAAATTTTGAAGATGTATTCGTTTCTGGGGATTCAAAAGCAATGTAACATGCTATTTGAAATTTCAGATAACTCAGAAGATTATATTATATTTTCGTTCGTGGTTATAGCATATTTTCATAAAATAAGAAACATCGGTCATTTTTTACAGTGCATATTGTCTGATTGAAAATTTTATAGACAACTGAAATACTTTATGATCACAATTTTTTTTTTTTGAAAAACAATGCCCGTTAAAAACCGCGAATTATTAATCATTTGTCTTGAAAGTAAAAATTAAATATGATTAAACAGTGTAATTAAAATATTTCTATGGAAATAGGACAGTTTGTTAAATGCATATTCTATGTTTTTTCCCATATTTTAAAACATTTCAAAAAGCACCGTCATTAAAATTTTAAGATGACGATCTCCAAAAAATTACTAAAAATGGTGTAGAAAGGGGAAAGAAATGAACAATTTAATTGTGCTATTAAGAATTCTGTTTAAAGGAAGTTATCACAAAATATACGTGCTTATGAATATTAATAAGTCCTTCACGTTTACTTACATGAAATTCATACATGTTTACATGGATAATTTGCAGTGATTCAGTAATTTGCTAATGCAATAAGGAGATGCAAATTGCAAAATTTTCACCAGCTACATAGTTTATAACATCGTTTCGGAGGATAGTGATTAGTTTTGAAAAATACTATCCATTTTACAGATATTCATTTGATAATTGCCTTTTTTTATAATTTGTTCACACATTATGCCTCCGTATTTATTGCATGCTATTCTATCATTCTTTCTTTCATATATCTATTCCAACTACTTTCTGATACATTCAGGAATTCATTTTCAATCGTAAATCTAAGACTGTTCTCAAATCCAAAGAGGCTATTTTCAGACACATTTTTTAATTTATTTTTGTTCGGAAACGCGTGAAATTGGCAGATGTTTTTATTCACAAACTATGTAATCGAAATGGGCTTTCCATTTTTTGGTAAACGCAAAAGATCTTTCAGAAAATATTGTCAAAGTTGACATTTTGAACCGAATTTCCGGACGTGACAGAGAAGGGAGAAAAACAGGTTGTTATACGTGGCACAAATCGCTTATAACTCGATAAGAAATTTATTTATCAAAAAATGGAAAACTCATTTCGATTCCAAATCTCTTCCATAGTTAAGACTGCCAAATTTATGCTTCTGCGTTTAAAAATGAGTCAACAATTGTGCCAGAGCATTTTGCGTTCAGGAGCAAATCATATGAGAATCACTTTAATAAAGACTAAAATGGTAAATTACTTTTTTTTCTCGTTACTCAAAAAATTTTGGAGTCGTTTCACTTCTTTTTTTTTTTCCTTTGCTTCATTTTGTTTTATCTTCTTTTATTTTCTTCTCCTGTTCCATTTTTTTAAATTTAATTCTGCTCTTAAATATATCTTTTCTCATCAGTCCAAAATATTTAAATTTCTTTAGTCGACGCACTTCTTTTGTGACTCCTTCTTTTCTAAAATGTGATTTTAAGGTGGTTCTCAAATGAACTGCTCAACAACGCGAAACTTTCTGATTCATTTTTTAACGCAAAGGCATAAAATTGGTAGGCCTGACTATCGAAGCGATTTGGAATCGAAATGAGTTTTCCAGTTTTCGATAAATAAAATACTTATCGAATTATAAGCGATTCGTATCACGTAACGACACGATATTCGCCTTTCTCGCTCTTCTCGGGAATTCAGTTCAAAACGCCAACTTTCACACTATTTTCTGAAAGATCTTCTGTCTTTACCAAAAAATGGAAAAATCATTTCGATGACATAATTTCTGAATGAGTACGTCTGCCAATTTCATCTGCTTGCGAACAAAAATGAATTCAAAATTGTGTCAGAAAGTATCTCCTTTGGATTTGAGAATAACCTTAAAGCTTCCTTTCTTCGTCACTCAGAAATCACGTTTTTGAGAAAACTTTGTGCCACAATTAGGTAATCACTTTTTACTTTTATTTTTATTTTGTGAATGCTGACCTTTAATCCTCAATTGGCGGCCATTTAAAGTAACATGTTTGAGTTTAGAAAAAAAATGAGGCAAGCCATATCGCAGACAGTGTGTGTGGGGGGGGGGGGGGAGGGGGAAGCCATTTATTCATAGATAGTGTAATCAAATTTTAAATAGTTGTCTCGCTTTTTCTTTCAATATATTTTCCTATATACACAAAAAAAAAATCCAACAGAGTTACAGTGAAGAGTATATCTGCTAAGGCGAAAGCAAAGTTTTCTCATGACGTTTTTGAGAAAACTTTGTGCCCTAATTAGGTAATCACTTTTTACTTTTATTTTTATTTTGTGAATACTGACCTTTAATCCTCAATTGGCTGTCATTTAAAGTAACATGTTTGACTTTAGAAAAAAAATGAGGCAAGCCATATCGCAGACAGTGTGTGTGTGTGGGGGGGGGGGGGGGGGGGAAAGCCATTTATTCATAGATAGTGTAATCAAATTTTAAATAGTTGTCTCGCTTTTTCTTCCAATATATTTTCCTGTATACACAAAAAAAAATCAAATAAAATTACAGTTGAGAGTATATCTGCTAAGGCGAAAACTTGCGTAAAATGGAATTTTTCTCCAGTTCCAACCGATTCCGCCTAAGCATGTTTAACATATAATTATGATTATGGTTATTTTATATATTATTTCATGATTACTTGATTTCAATGTGATAATTACCAAAAACATACTTAGAAAATTGATGTTTTATGTAAAATGACACCACTTTACATGTAAATAAAATGCTAGTTAATTTTTTAAAAATCTGATTAAAAATTTTTTAATAGAACTAGGTGAAGAATATTTCATTATTATCATTGAAAGTACTGTGTTATGATTAAAAAAGAATCTCAATTAAACCAAGTTCGAATACCTGAGCTGTAGGTGTAGACAAACTATGTGTTTTATCTAAAATTACATCACTTTATAGCTAAATAAAATGCTAGTTCATTTTTTTTTTTTTTTAATCTGATTACAAATTTTTAATAGAACTAGGTGAAGAATATTTCATCATTATGGTTGAAAGTACTGTGTTATGATTAAAGAAGAGTTTCAATTAAACAAAGTTTAAATACCTAACCTGTAGGTGTAGAAAAAATATATGTTTTGTCTAAAATGACACCACTTTATAGCTAAATAAAATGCTAGTTCATTTTTTAAAAATCTGATTACAAGTTTTTAATCGAACTAGGTGAAGAATATTGCATCATTATGATTGAAAGTACTGTGTTATGATTAAAGAAGAGTCTCAATTCAAACCAAGTTTGAATACCTGAGCTGTAGGTGTAGAAAAGTTATATGTTTTGTCTAAAATGACACCACTTTATAGCTAAATAAAATGCTAGTTCATTTTTTTAAAATCTGATTACAAGTTTTTAATAGAACTAGGTGAAGAATATTTCATCATTATGATTGAAAGTACTGTGTTATAATTAAAGAAGAGTCTCAATTCAAACCAATTTTGAATACGTGACCTGTAGGTGTGGAAGATACCTTGATCCCCAGTTCATTTTCCCACGATACCGATCCGTGATTTATCTTCAATCCTAAATTAATTCATTCAACCTGACAAACTTTGTCGCCTACTTGATGCAGAGTAGCAACAGCTTACATTTAGCGCTAAGTTTCTCAGAAATGAGCTTCTGGTCCTGCAAAAGACCGGAGAGAGCAGAAAAAGTCTTTGATGTGTGCCGCGTATCTTTCCGTGGAACTGCCTTTTCTTTTTATAGGGTAGGGAACTGCCGAAACGTTGTGAAAGTCCGATAGTCTCCATCAACTCAATAGATGCGCACATGTGGTACATTAGTTGTATTGTTAGCAATTGACTGCAGTCAAGTTTTCGCATCATTAAAGCATTCAGTTATTGCTAGTAAACTGCTTGAAGGGAGACTGGTAGAGTAAAGTAAACCTGGTTTCTATTAAGTTATTCAAAAGTATCATTATTCAAGAAAAGAGGGTTGCACATGAACAAACTTGCTGAAAAGACATATGTTTGTCATAAGGATAAGAAAGGTGAGGATAGATAGGTATTCAAATAACAAATTGATAAATGAAATGAAATAAGGAACAAAAAATTAAATGACTTATTAATAATAATAATTATTATTATCATTATTGTTATTTATTTTTAATATTAATTTAATTTTGTTTAATTTTAGTAATATTTTAGCATGGCTATTATTATTATTATTATTATTGACATTTAAGAACTTTTTTAATCAGTTTATAGACATTTTAAATAATTTAACTGATGTTTAATGAAGTTTTCATTATTATTATTATTATTATTATTATTAAGTACATTTTATTGATTAGTAAGGAATTTTATTATTATTATACATTTTAACGACTTTTTTAGCCAATGTATGGACATGTTAAAAATTGTATTGACTTGAAAAAAAAAATCTTTTTAGTTTTAGTATGTATAGCAAAATAATTTATTTATATATTAACGAAAAATAATACAGATATATAAGAACTAAGTATTGAAGTAATTACATTATATAGCGAAAGTTAATTAAAATACAAATAGAAAATTAAATGGACATAAATTTGAATAAGTATTAGCTATTTTTAGCCCTTTTATTACTATTATTATTATTATTACTATGACAATTTTATTTTTAGTCCGTTTATTGGTCGTTTATAGAAAAATTATATATTGATTTTTAATAAAATTTCCGATAAGTTATTATTGTTATTTTAATTATATTTACTTTTAACGAAATATTTAGGCAGATTAAATAGACATAAATTTGAATGTCCTTAAATAACTTTATTTACTTTTATTTACTTATACATACATACATACATATACACACACACACACACACACACACACACACACACACACACACACATATATATATATATATATATATTTGTTTTGTTTCTTAATACATAAAAGTAAAAAGTAAATAATAATATAGAAATAGAAAAGGTAATGAACAAAACTAAATAAAGTAAAATAGAATTAAAAATAAAGAAAATAAAAATAAGCTTTTAATTCTAATAAATTTTACTAATTTTTCAGAGCTTCAAAAAATACAATAAAATGGTTAGCAATTGTTATCACAAACGAAAGATATAAGTTTTAAAATATGAAAAAAGAAAAAAAAATCCGAATCATAAAATAGGAAAGAAAGAAAGAAAAATCTAGAATTCTAATTACTGATAATTTGTATTAATCAATTTATTCACTTTTATTTTATCAATTTTATTGGTTTTTAAAGAATTTTTTAGTATTTATGAATGTACACAATAAGCTAATTTATTATAAGAAAGAAAGAAACTTGGATTTTCAAATAGTAAAATCAAAACTGGATAAATTAAAATGCAGTAGGAAATAAATAATTGAAGATCTTTTAATTTTATCGAATTTCAATTTGAGTTATTATTATTAATAAATTTTTTAATATCAGTTCTTTTTCAGATTACTTTTTCTGCTATTTTTAATTATTAATTAATCAGTTAATTAATTAATTAATTAATTATTTAAAGGATACAACAAAATTATCTGCACTTGTATCAAAAGAAGAAGGAACATGAGTACTTCGATAATAAATTTAAATAATCTAAATAAATGAAAATTTAAAAGTTAGATTAATTTTATTGACTACTAATGTTTTATTAAAGTAACTTTATTGAATTTTTTTCAAATTTATTAACTTTTAATAAACGTCTTTAGAATTTTAGCAAACACCGAAAATCAATGGGAACACATAGAAAAATAAAAATTATTAAACTTTCAATTTTATCAATTTTTATTGGATTTTTATTATTCTTGTATTTGCAGCAAAATAGTTTGCAAATGTTTATTAAAATTAAACAAAGCTAAAAGAAATTTTAAAAAATCGAAGAATTTCTATTTAATTGAATTTTAATGAATTTGTTAATTTTCTGTTAAGTAAAACAAAGTAAGAATAAAGCAAATACATGTATAAAAGATAAAACTATAAGAAAATTTAGATATTGAAATAATAAAATAAAATGACCATAACTGCATAAAATAAAATGAAATTGAGACTTAATTTTTTTTAATCTTACTTATTTTTAACGATTTTCTTTTTTCTATTAAATGAATTTTTTATCTCAACAAGTTTTGAAAGATTTAAAATTGAAAAAGAAAAGAAAGAAAATAAATCTGGCTGTATTTGAAATTTTGATTTAAAAAGTTTAAAAAATAAATAGTAAATTGAATAGTTTTAAAAATTTGTCAATAAAAATAAGTAAGAGAAAGAATTTCAGATTAACATGATTTGAAGTAATGGTAATTGGCAAACTTTCATTGCATAAGTTCAACTTTCTAAGAAATTTTTTAAAAATCATGAGTTTTTTACACATATATCATGCATAGACGCTTTAAAGAATGAAAAGCAATGTTATAGTAATAATGTAAAATTCAAAATATCATATACAAATTAAAAATGCATTAAAATTAATTTATTTCTGATACTTGAATACAAAACGACTGCTTTTAATCATAAAATAAATATATTATACTTATTTAATTATTATTAAAATAAATAGTGCATTTCAGTATTTTAAATTCGTGGTAAAGTTAAATTAATATGGATAATTACTTATTTTTTGGATTTCTTATTGTTTTCATATTTCTCGGGTTTTATTTAGTATGTTATAAGGAGCGTGATATTGTCATTTTTAGGCTTAATGCTGACAATATCTGACGAAATAACATATCTTTAATATATGATGTTCCTCTGACAAATCTATAAGTTATTCACAGCTTTTCATATTTGCATTTTCATCTTATTGGATTTAATTTTGTAGTATCCTTTCATTTGATTTTTATACTGTCTCTTCCTTTGATTTTAACACATGGAAATGTGAGTTCATTTTATTTATATACACAAAACTTTTTCAAATTAATGTAACTATTAAATCAGAATATAATCGACACAGTATATTTAAGGGTTATGAACAGTCATTGAGTTTCCTTCTTTATTTTTTTTTTTAAATCTAATTCTAGAAGGAACACACTTGTGTTTTTCTCATCGTGATTTATTAGCTTAATGTCTCGCATCTGCCAAGTACGAAGCACGACTTATTAAACCTCTATTGATGTCTTAGTACAATGTTTTCCCTGAAGGTGTATATTAATAGCTCTGGAAATACGTGAATTTTATAACAGCTGAAAAGGATCATCTGCCTTGCTTTCTTGCTAAAAGAATCACGCGAATTGCGTCAGTCAATTCGACACGCTTTATTAATTGAATCACGATTATTAAATTTTACGCATCAAGTCGGTGGTTAATTTGTTAGACCTCTGGCCTTTGATGATTCATCACTAATTCAGAACACTAGCTTTTTATAATCTCCATTAAATTACAAATGACATACTATCTATCATGTAACATCTTAACTATAGCTTTGAAAAAAATATTTTTTTTTAAGATATTATTAGTAATTATTACAGTCACTGTTTTATTTCTTTTCTTTTCTTCTTCCTCTTTTGTATGTGTACAGACTGATATAAAAGTCTTCAGAAATTTATGGGTAAGTCGGGTGAGTTTTGGATTTTAGCATGTTTCGCAAATAGCTCTTCATAGAAGTGTCATTTTTTTTCCCCCAATGCCAATTTTACCGGTGTCCTTTTCCGCCTCCCGGTCACACAAGTTATTCTTACAATAGCTGCTTAATGAGTGCCGGATCGAAAGTGCGTTTTCGTTTTCGGCGAATATTCGGTCGCTCTGGGCAAATGTCACGCCCGACGGTAACTGGGAAAAAAAAATCCCTGATGGCTCGGCCTACAGGCACAGGTAGATTTCGAAGATGCAGACCGTGGGGTGTCTGTTTGTTGGGAACTGCGGAAGAAATGACCTTTTTGCCATGATGCGACAGTTGGAACGGCCCACTTCGAGACCTAACTTGTTGGCAGGCGGAGCCGGCAGGGATTTTTTTTATTATTTTATTTTTGCTATAAGTGTTGGTCCTATAAAAAACTTGTCAGTGTAAAAGTTTTAGATAATATTAAGAGGATTTATAATAAATTTAAGCGGATTTGATATCTTGGAAATTGACGAAATTATGAATTTTTTCTTCTAATACCTCCCTTCCCCCCCTAGGGGCCATTTTTAATGATATCAAAAATCTGTCATACATAAATTTTCGGCCCTTTTCCTAGAAGTAATAATAACTTTAAACGGATTCGATACGTATCATAATTAAGAAATTGTGAGGTTTTTTCTGTTTTCACAAAAAGCCCCCCCCCCCCCCCAGGTTCGATTTTACCCATTAACGAACTTGACCGAGATGTTATGCCCCTTGATTTTATGTATGAGTTTGGAAGAGAATTTGTGCAGAATTATTGCAGTTATCGTGTCCATAAAAAAGTGACATAGATAGATAGATAAAGTTTTGAACTGGGGTTGATTTTGGGTTCTGGCAGTCATAATCGGCGTAGATCTGCAAAATATTTTTAAAAATTCCAACTTAGGGGAGAATGTAATAGGTAGTATTTCTTACGAAATCTAACTAAAAGAGTGATAGAAAAAACAAGAGCAGAAAATAAATGACAAGGAATTAATTAATATTGAACTTATTGATTAATAAGTGTTAAAAACTAACGAGGTAACAAATGTTCGATTTATATCATTTCCATAGGCGAATATTTGCTGTAAATATTTGTGAATGCCAAATGCTATTAGCAATAGAGTTAAAAAATGGGAATATTCACGTGCGAGAATGCCCGTATTCATCACTTTAGTTGATTTTTGACCTTCGCGAACGCGAATATTGAAAAGTGGTGTGAATATTCGCATACGAGAATACTCCTTTTAATTTCTACTTAAATTTATTTTCGTTGCTGTCTACGAATGCGAATATTCACACCACTTTTCAATATTCGCATTCGTAGACATCGACGGGAAATATTCGTATCCGCAATCGCGAATGTCAAAAATCAAGTAGTAATGAGTATCAGCATTCTCGTATGCGAATATTCTTACTTTTTTACACTATTGCTAATAGAATTTACAAATATTTACAGCAAATATTCGCCTTACGGGCATGATATATATCAGACATTTGTTACCTCGTTTAGTTTTTAACATTATCAATAAGTTCAATATTTATCAATATATATGTATATTCCTTGTCACTTTTTTCCGGTCATTTTCATTTCGCTCTTGTTTTTTCTGGATTCGCGCCCGACAGTCGCTCTATCTCCATGAAGTTTCTGAGATAGATTTTTGTTCTCTTTTTAAAGAAGTAAAAGATCTTTCAGTTACTACAAATAATCAATGCTGGGGAAACTAAGATGGGAAAAAACCACTGAACTCGCGACACCTCTGTATATTTGAAGTGAAAACTCCTTTAGGCGCTTTGGCCATTTTTTGAGATGGGAAAAAACCATTGAACTCGAGACACTGTTAATGTAACCGACAACTCTGTATATAAGTATGTACATGTATTGTGTATAGTTCCGTATGAGGTAGGGCGGGGTATGAAATGTATGAGTAGCGTGAACCAGAAATTTTAAATAATAAACTAAGCGACATTTGAAATTCAGTTCCTAGCTGAACGAAATAAATCAATCATTAGAGATGTATAGGGATCAGCCTAATTAGTCATTTAACGAAGGACATTGGACCCTCCGGCCCCCCTTTTACGGTGTTTTAACTAACTATGCCTCATATCCATATCTCAACAACGGACAGTCCAATTTCAACGCGACTGATTTCAAACACTATAATTCACTGAGTAATGAATCTCCATAACATTAAAATAAATGTATGAGTAGTGTGAACCAGAATTTTTAAATAATAAACTAAGCGCATTTGAAATTCAATTCCTAGCGGAACGAAATAAATCAATCGTTACAGATGTATAGGGATCAGCCTAATTAGTCATTTAACAAAGGACACTGGACCTCCCCTCCCCTCCCTCCTCCGGCACTCCGTTTACGGTGTTTATCTAACTACTCCCCGTTTCCATATATCTCAACAACGGACAGAATAGCGCATTAAATGAAATTTGTAATATAATTTTTGTAGTAGTAGTTTATAATAATGAATAAAAAAACATTTCATTTAAAAGTATATCCTGACGATTCAAAAAATACACACGTAATTGTTCAAGTTTTCACTTCTGTCGGCACTCCCTGAGTGCCAGATTTTTTTTTTTTTTTTTTTTTTTTTTTTAATGTCGAACATCAAAACCTTCCAAGATGCTTTTGTTCTTCCCAAAACGATCAACGAGCCCATAAATAAAAGTATCCCAGATCTTAAAAAAACATTGATCTCCTGAAATATTTTTCAAGTTTGTAATGAGATGTATTATCCCTCTTCGTACGATAGCCAGCTTGATGAGGAACTGTGTGCTACTGAAGTGCAAGTTTTGTTTTGTTTTTTAGCCAAAGAACAGCCTTTTTGAAAAGCTGTTCAAGGAAATTCACAAACTTTTGAACACCAGTCTCTTGTTATTTGGCTACTGATTCAAGCAAACTTCCTAGAGTTAAAATATCATCATGATTATGTTTTAGAACAGAAGACAAATCACGCCCAGGTTCTCGGTGGTATTTTTTAAGTGGCAATGTAATGTTGAATAAAAATTTACTAGGTTGAATCAAGTAATCGTAACTAACGCGCAGAAGGTTAGCTTGTGTCTCAATGGAAGGTAATTCCTTCTCCAACTAATAGGAATAATTTTTTTATGTTATTATTCCATTCATATGTAGAATGGAATATTCTAGCAATTTTTGATATGAGAGTTAATTCTGTAAAGATAAAATTGTCAAATTAAAAATTGAGTGGTGGGAAAAAATGTAGATTCCATGGGGTTTTAAATTAGAAATTTAGTTAGTGCTGTCATCTAGCGGAAGATTTAATTACTGTTTAGAATGCACATCTGAACCAAAAATATCTAACTCAACTGCAGAGATGTAGTGCATTGCATACGGCACAAGATAATAATTCCTTATTTTATATACAATATCTTTTTATATACAATAAAATTATTATTTTTCTTTTCTTTCTGTCTTTCCTTTTTTGGTAAGTAAAAATGTTTGTATAATAGTTATTTTTGAGTATATTTTTAGTATTCTCTTTTACTGGGAGGTAAACAAAAAATGTTTTTGAAAAAGTAAATAATATTGAAGACTAATCATGTTATAATTCAGTTTAACAGATGAAAATAACACATAAGTAAAATTTAAATCGGAGTTTACATTAAAGCAGCACACCGCAAAATGATTTTTTTAATACTGTATAAACATAGCGTAAACGCTCATTCTGTTAAACATTTCAGTTATACAGATTTCATAATGTGCAAGGTATTTTTTAAACGCCAATAATAAATTTTCTCGTCAATATTTAGTAGCTCCTAAAGAAAATAATTCCAGAAATTATAAACAAATCCCTGTAAAATTAAAACCTTTAAATATTCTTTTCTTGTTTTCCACATTATCAGAGATACGAATTTTGATTTAAGAAATGGTTAAATTGTGTGGAAATAAGACTATATTGAAACTGTATTATCAAAGTTTTAACTAAATAAAATGCTTCAAGTGAATTAATAAGACCAAATTAATATGAATTGCTCAAATAATTGTGATTAAGTTGCTGTCTAAGTGAAGTGGTGCCATCTATTATACGTGTAATAAAGATTTAAATAAGTAATTTTTAGAACAAATAAATAAAACTGACTTCAAGGGTTGGGTTGGGTTGATTATTGACGGCCAATTATCTACACTTGGGATATAGGCCCGGGGGAATGTCCTTCGTGGGGGTCTTTCTAAGGGAACCTAACCCGTATTTACGCATGGATAAATCCACGGCTCGAAGAAAACCACGAAAACTCCGAACGATTAGGCTGACGGGCGCGAATGGGATCGAACCCAGCACCTCCCGTCTACCAGCTTCGAGAGCAGAATTTCTCAGCCACTGGTGGGGCCTGACTTCAAGGAATTTAATTGTTTTTTTACCTTGATGCACTAATACTTACTTATTACACACCAGTTGGGTTATTTTACTGAGAATGGTTTGGCACAATAGAGTGCTTTTGTCACATCTTTTTGTTGTACCAGGGTTTTAGGGTGTAAAGAATTGAGCTTCGACATCCAGCTGCACTATGTGTCATTCTAGCATTTCCTGTGAGTACACTTAACTGCATACCTTCCCTCGCTATTTTTGCCTTGAAGACTAGTAGACGCCGAATTCTATTGTACTGTGAGCGGAAAGTTCGGACAGTGATGAAGTGGTAAGGCGTTACCCAAAGAGGGGTCTTATGCTTTGATCCTTGCCGAGTTCGTGGGAAAGAGTTCATCTGCGAGAGAAGCGATCTCTGCACACGATTTTTAGGTTTGCGCCCGAAACTTTGCCCTTTGTCTTAGAACGTCCAATGACGGACTTAGTGAAAACGAAACAGAGGGATCTCAAGGCTGCTAAGAGGCTGGAGAGTTTCGAGGGGCCCGCCTCGACAAAGCCCCCGCCCCTAGAAGGAGTTCTCCTGCGAGAATGAAAAAGTGAGAGAGGACAGTTTTTGGAGAGATCGGAAAGGAGAGTGTTGACTCTCTGGAGAAGGGAAAAGAAAACGTCAGTTTCGAACTCAGCGTGGTGTAAGCGCTAGTGAGGTCCGACCTCTAGAATTGATACAGCAGGTATCCGGTGAAAATCCCAGCGAAGTGAAAAAGCACACCAAGTGCGAGAGTGAGAGTTCTAGACTCAGAATTAACGAGTATTAGTAGATCTTCCGAAGAGAAGGAACGGACGAGCCTTGGTCCGAATGAACTTTGTTTTGTAGTCACGACTGTCTGTAATGTTTAGAGACTTTTGTTTGTTTCAGTTACACTTGGAGTCAAGAGGTCATTAATTTATAAGCGATTGACTCACGAAAAATAATTAAATGCTGTATTGACGTCTTGTATATATTTTTCATTAGAATTAACATTGTTATACAATAAAATTCTATTTTCTAATTTATGCGAGAAATTCTCTGTGCCAACGATCCGATCTCGCTACCACTCACCATCTTTTATCGGGTCGGTATAGAGGAGTTACTACAAGGGTTTGACAAATCTGACAAAATCTGGTAGCCAGCAAAAAATTCTAGTCACCAATAAAAAATATCCCCCCCCCCCTCATTATTTTTCAAAAAGCATAAAATATTTTATGAAATTATTGAACAAAAATAATAACAAGCATGGTTTAGAATTATTAGTTATGCAGTTTAGAATAGGACATAATGCAGAGAGATAATATAACATAAGTTTACTAATGAAACGTATCAAAATCATACATCTCTGAAAAAAAGAAGATGAAAGTACTGTAAAAGCTGAGTTAACCGGCATGTTCTGGAAATGCTGGGTGCCAAATGCTTCTAATGTCCAAATAGTTAAGCGGTCATCGATGAAATAGTGAAGCAGGAAAACAATTTTTGCCTATTTTCCATGTGGAAGTCAGCCAAATAATTATGATTTTATTATTTTAAAATTTTAATCTGATAAACCTTTTTTATGCCCCCCCCCCCCCCCCCCAAAAAAAAAAAAAAAAAAAAAAAAAAAAAAAAAAAAAAAAAAAAAAAGTTTGAATATAATTTCTAAGTTTGTTTCTTAATATTTTGTAACTTTGCAACATTTATAACGAGACATCGTATGAGAATTTTTCTTTAAATGAATTATTTTGCAGTGCCTTTACCAACACTGCTAACTCCATGGTGCAGCTAAAAGAAAGATTAACTGTTATTAACTTTAACGGCAACCGCAACTATGTTGCTTGCACTCACAGACAATAGAATCCTAATATATCCTATAATATATCCAATATATCCTATTCTGTGCTTGCACTGATGTGAACCGATTTGATATTAATTCGTTCTACGAACTCGTACAATGTAGTACGCACTTGTTTTCATCTCAATTTTTCTATGTGTTTGTGATGTTAATTTAATTTAGTTATTAAATTATGGAATTGAATTACTGGCGATTTACTTTCTTCTGTTACACATGGCTACTACATACAAATTAAAGTTAACAGTCTATTGAATGGATTAATAACCGTAACGGGATCAACATCAATAACTGTAGTGGTGACCTTGGACAAACGAACACGCACCTTCACCGACATCATCAGCTCCTCTGGAGTCCAACAGATGGCAGCACTGAAACACCCAGCACGCAAAGCCTGTGAAACGATCACAGCACGAAAGCAGTGGCGTATCCAGGGCGAAATTGTCAAGAGTAAAATAAAAAAAGTGTTTCTTTATTTTTTAGATAAATTTGAAATTTTTTTTCTGTTATGCAGCGTATTAACCATTCTCGTTAGTCCATACACACTACCCATTCTCTTCTTTTTAGTCCCATATTAGTTCACATTGACATCAGAGCATATCTAAAAAGAGGAAGGGGGCTGATCGGTTTACCCCCCCCCCCCCCTTCCCGAAATAGTCGAATATATCATGAAAAAAGTGCCGTTTTTTCCTTCTTTGAGATAAATTTGTATATATATATTTTTTTTTTTTTTGTCATACAATAGACTACTCACTCTCTTCATTTTAAACCCATATTTGTCCACATTGACATCAGAGCATACCTAAAAAGGAGAAGTTGGCTAGCAGGTTACAGACCCCCTCTTCTTGAAATAGTCGAACATCTCATGAAAATAGTGCTGTTTTTTTCTTCTATGAGATAAATTTGTATTTTTTTTTTTTTTTTTTTTTTTTTGTTATACTACAGACTATCCACTCTCATCTTTTTAGTCCCATATTAGTCCACATTGACATCAGAGCATACCTAAAAAGGGGAAGAGGGCTGTTTGTGTTACAACCCCCCCTTCCCGAAATAGTTGAACACCTCATGAAAATAGTGCTGTTTTTCTTCTTTGAGATAAATTTGTATATATATATATATATATTTTTTTTTTTTTTTTTTTTTTTTTTTTTGTCAGAGAACAGACTATCCACTCTCTTCTTTTTAGTCACATATTAGTCCACATTGACATCAGAGCATACCTAAAAAGGAAAAGGTGGCTGATGGGATTACAGCCCCCCCCCCCCTCCCTCTCTCGAAATATTCGAAAATCTCATGAAAAAAGTGCTGTTTTCTTCTTCTTCGAGATGAATTTGTAATTTTTTTTTGTTTATACAACAGACTACCCACTCTCTTCTTTGTTCAGATTGACATCAGAGCGTATCTAAAAAGGGGAAGGGGCTGATGGGGTTACAGAGGGCCCCTCTTCCCGAAATAGTCGAACATCTCATGAAAATAATGCTGTTTATTTCTTCTTTGAGATAAATTTGCTTTTTTTTTTTTTTTTTTTGTTATACAACAGATTATCTACTTTCTTCTCTTTACTCCCATATTAGTACAGAGTAACACCACAGCATATCCAAAGAGGGGGAAGGAGCTGATGGGGGACAGCCCCCCCCCCCCCCCCGAACCTACCAAAATGGTCAAAAATGGAATGAAAAAAGTGCCGATTTTTCTCATTATGTTTGAGATAAAATTAGAATTATTTTTTCTGCCATGCAATAAACAACCCACTCTATTTCCTTTATTCCCACATTAGTACACAAGGGGTGGGGGTTATGGCGTAACAGCTCCATTCTCCTCCCGTAGTGGTCGCAGTGAAATTAAAAAAAACTGACTTTGTTTCTTTCTTTTTGAGATAAATTTGTTTTATTTTCTGGCACGCAACGAATTTGTTTTCTCGTTAGCCCCATATGCCTCTCAGTCCTGCCATCAAAATTACTTGAGACCACAAAATCTATTTTCAAATGACTGAAAAACAGTTCCATACATGTTTTAGTGGATAATTGAATACGTATAATATGCTCAATTGGCAAGATCTAGAAGTAGTTTAATTAATTTAAAGAATATTTAAATCTCTTCCACAGATGATGCCAAGACTAAGGAGGTATATTAGTGCGCAGTGACATTAAACATTATCGCCAAATCAGCAAATGTACGAACTGAAATTTTTTTTTGTGAATGGCAATGGCAAGCAAGATTATCGATTTTCGGTTTTGGAAGGGTCTTTTAAAGATGCCCAGTAGTAATACTAAAAAAATAATCTCCTGTTGATTTGTTTGTTCCTGGTCTTTTTACTAGCGAACTTGTTTTATTTAAGTTACGTGCTTTTCTAGATTTAAGGCTGTTCTCAAATACAAACTGGCTACTTTATGACATATTTTTAAATTCATTTTTGCTCGGAAACGCATGAAATTCACAGGTCTTTTTATTCTGAAACTTTGCAATCGAAACACGTTATCCCCTTTTTTTTTGTAAAGGTATAAAATCTTTCAGAAAGTACTGTCCAAGTTGGCGTTTTTAATCAGATTCCCAACGCGGCAGCATGAGAAGCGCGAAAAACGAGTCGTTAATACGTTACCAGAATCACTTATAACTCGATAAGTAATCTATTTATTAAAAAATGGAAAACTCATCTCGATTCCAAATGTCTTCCATAGTCAGGCCTGCTAGTCTAATGCCTTTGCGTTTAAAAATGTGTCAGGAAGTTTCCCGTTGATGAGCAGGGAGGGAGATGCCTTTTTCAATATTTCAGTATACGAGTGATCCAGCAAAAGATAAAAATTCTTAATTACTCTTCTATGAAAGTACAATATTACGAATAGTGTTCTTTTCTAATCGCTCTTATTTTGACACGACGCACTTTAGTATCAGCATTTTTACCATTTGGAATATTTAATAAAAGAAGCATTAAATAAATTCACAGGTTAAAAATAATTTTCTTACAATTTTACTTAATTTTTTTTTTTTTTTTTAAAGTCCAGTAATATTGTTAGCCATAATTCAATAACTTTAACTCTTTTTTAAAAAAGGGACATCTGATGTTTAGTTTCCAATTAATTCTTAACTTGTCCCTTCCTTCACAAATTTGATGAGTTTTTTTAACATGTATGTCTCGAAGGTTAATAGCCATACGTTTGATCTAAATTCCAGGAGCATGTAATACGAAGGGAAGGGGGAGATCAAGAAGGAATGCTCCCAAGATTTTGAATTAAATTTTTGTTGGTATTAAAAAAAGAGATTTAGCAAGGAAAGTTTGTTTATCCTGAACAGACCCTGACCATCAGAATTTTGGGCCATGAAAATATTTTTGGCCCTAATCGTAGATTATCACATTTTTACAAATACTGTCAATGAGAAGTGTATGGATATAACTATGTAATGCACCCATTTAAATGAAAGACTGAAAATAAATGTGAACTGAAGTTGGATTATTATTATTATTATTATTATTATTGAAATTTCTTCGTAAAAATTAACTTGACAGACTCAAATATCATGTTAAATAAACATGAACTAATGTTGCACAAACTTTAAAAACATACGCAACCCAAAGAAAATGATATTTTATAAATAAGATAGTCATAAAATTAAAGCATTTTTAAACAAGTTTAAAACACATATGAAGAAGTTGAAATAAATTGGGCGCAGGCGCACTATGAGAAATTTGAGAAGAAAAATTATGATGAATTCAAATGAGAAGAAAAATTATAACTATACTTATGATATCGCTGTCAATTTTAGCTTACTTAAGTTGTGTAATGAATCTAGAAAATTTAATTTCTTATTCTATTAAGATTGTTTACAATAAAATTGATTTGAAACACCTTAAATTTTTGGGCCTCTTAAATATGTGGGTTCTGGGAAAGTGCCCCACGTGCCTTGGCAGTAATAGGGAATTGATCCTAAAATAGAAAACAAATTACGAAAAAAAAAAATTGTGTGAGATTGTCCCAAGCAAAATTAATTTATTGTCAAGCAAGAATCGTAGCCAGAATTTAGGGGAGAAGGAGACAACTTTATAGATTATAAGCTACAATGACTTTCTTTTAAATGAACGTATATGAAATAATCCATTATCACTTTTCAACTTATTTTGGCGGGGGGGGGGAGGGGGGCTGCTCGAGTTCGGTCCCGTACCTTTTCTGTTTATAACGCAATTCAACATGTTTCGTAAGATTCAGAACATTATCGAAATTTAAGTCAGCCCCCCCCCCCCCCCGAAATTAAATCCTAGATACGCCACTGCACGAAAGCCTTAATGGGATAGATTAATCAGCTTTAATACTGAATTTAAAAAATCTGATTTGAAACTTATAAAATAATCGGAGCATAACCGCCAGATTAAATAACTTGGTCGTCAGTGTGGACCTGGCGACCGCATTTGTCAAGCCCTGATTGTATGTAACCCAACTGCCACATTCACTTTGCTTAAATGAAATCCCAATATCATCAATATCGCTAACTTCGACGTGCAGTAGACGATCATATAAAACGTTGCAAATATTAAGAACTAACTCGACAAAGGTCGATTTATTATTATTATTAATATGATAACAAGGAATAATGTAATAATTGGGTCCAGTTCGCCTCTAATCTCTAATACTCTGAAATTTGCTTTATAAATAAAACAGACAGGCTGACTGACGATATTGATAGATATGTAACTGATTCTTGAATCATGTGTTTTGCGTCGCAATGCCTCATAAATCCATGTATTAAATTTTTCTCGACATACCCATATTTTTATTATAATTATAATAATTATAATAAAAATTCTTAAAAAATAGATGTAAATGCTTAAAATTATAAAAACAAAACCTTATAAAAACCTTTTAATAAGATGATCGACATGTTTCGAGCGCACAAACGGCCCATTATCATTTTAAAATTGAAAAAAGAACCTGCTTGATTGTTACGAAACACATTTTTCATTTTTATCTGGTGTCTAATCTAATTCTAATTAAAATCAAAAACTTTTTTTTTTTTTTTTTTTTTTTTAAATTTTTCTTCTTTTAATGTTAAATTACGGTAAACATATTTAAACAAGCGCACTTTGTTTATATAAGAAAATAAAAATTTAGACCCACTCGCTAAATTTTTGCATGCGAAATTGACGTCATTCTGAACACATAACACGCATATTTCGTATGTGAAATTATAAAAAAAAATTACTATAAGTGCGTTAAAATGACGTAGTAAATTTACTTGCATGCATTTAGAATTAACACATCTACTATATAAAATACTACTAGGGAAAATAAACTATACAATAAGGAAGTTTTATTTAAAAAAAAAAAAAAAAAAACAGAAAATGCAGCTTGATATAATTCAAAATTATACACTGTCATATAAAAATATGTCATCTTCGTATTTGAGGGGGATTTTGCTTCATCGACAGCATCTCTTTTTTCTCTTTTCTTTCATCACCTCTTCAAGTTTCAAAATTTCTTCCATTGCTTCATCTTCCTTTGCTTTCAGGATACTAAAATAAATAAATAAAACATTTTATCGGAAATAAAATAGTGCGAAAAGATGAAAATTAAAATCCCGAAATTGTTCCATCCTTTCGTTGCGTATTTAAAACGTACATGACTCACGAAAACTAAGTTAAGGCTGTTCTCAAATCCAAAGGAGCTACTTTCTGTCACAATTTTAAATTCATTTTTGTCCGGAAACAGATAAAATTGACAGGCGTTCTTATTCAGAAGCTATGCCACCGAAATGAGTTTTCCATTTTTTTGGTAAAGGCAGGTGATCGTTCAGAAAATACGGTCAAAGTCGGCGTGTTCCCGAGGCAGGGGAACGAGAAAGACTAAAATCGTGTCGTCAAGTGACACGAATCGTATAACTCGATAAGTAATTTATTTATCAAAAAATGGAAAACTCATTTAGATTCCAAATCGCTTACTTATTCAAGGGCTTGCCAATTTTATTCCTTCGCGTTTAAAAATGAGTCAGAAAATGCGTCAGAAAGTTTTGCGTTGTTGAGGAGGTCATTTTAGAAACACCTTAAGGGGACTCGATTTATAGACTTGACAAAAATGATGAAAATATCGATTTTTATTTTTTGCTAAAATAAACTTTGGCACGTCTTAGTATATTTGAGCGAAGTTTTGAAACAATCTGACAATTATATATAAGTGTGGTGAAAGCACTTTTTATTATTTCGCCAGCCTTTTACTACTTTACTATACTATAATTATACTATAATTAACGCGGAACTTAAAAGGTTCACCAAAACAACTAACTTAGAATTACATAAGCAGAAAAGATATTCAGTTAGTATTGAGAAAAATTTAACAGTTTTTAATATATTTTTCTAAGCATATAATCTTTAAATTGATTTTTCGGAGTTTGCTCTTTTTTGAAAACTTGCTGTATTTAAAATGCTAAAATTTCAACAATTATTTTTCAAATGTCTTGATTATTTTTTTATATATTCAGTATGATTTACTTAATGAAATTAGGAATGGATTTTGCAATATAATGAGAAGAAAATAAATTAAAAATTAAAATGTAACAGGATCCGTTTTTTTTTTATAGATTTTTTTCATAGATATATTCCCTTTATTTTTTTCTCCACAACTAATTAATTATAAAATCGACCCTTAAAGTTATAGAGTTGGCTCTTATAAACATAATAAAAAGAAATTAGCCTCTTAAAGTTAGTCAAATTCTTTCTTTTTTCTTTCTTAATAATTATTCGATGACATAAAATATGCCAAACTTAGGAGAAAGTGGCATTGTTACCACAACTGGCGATATTTACCACCCAGTCTTGGCGAATGTAATTTATTTCTTCTGATTAATGTAATACTGACAGACAAGCATAGGTCGAAATATAAGTAAATCATATTCAGGACTTTCAAAATGTCCAGATTAGGGGTCTTCAATTTGTAGCCCGCAGGCCACCAAGATACCACTATTTTAAAATAGAAAATTTTGCCTTATTTAATTGACAGAATTTTTCCGATTAAGTAAGGTAAAGATTATCGGAAATTGTGGATCGTAAATCTGAATATGTGGTAGCAAATGACTTTCATACAATCTATCAAACACCGAAAGTCCAAAATTTTCAAGGACTTAATATTTTCTTCTTAATATATAAATATATATTTCAACGCACTGCTCACCTGGCAAGACCATCGATAGCTTCTTTAACGCTGTCTCCTGTTTTCGCACTGGTTTCATAAAAAAGGGCACAGAATTCCTGCAAAATTAAAAAAATAAGGAATGATCAAGAGTATTGTTTAATAAATTTTTCTAAAGCTAAAACAAAATAGAAAAAAATTTTTTTTTTTCATAGTTACATTTTTTAGAAAAAATGCAAAGTTAATAGGTGAAAAAATACATTAACATTGATATATTTTTTTTATATTTCTACATTATGGTATTTTTTTTTCTCAGGAAATACCCAACTAAAAAATAGAAGTTTTTCTTAAATAATAACTTTGTGAGCATACGAATGATCACTTACAGTTCAATAGGAAGTTGATATATATGTTGTTGAAACTATATATGATATACAGGCACTCATGCCGGGCAGGTAGGGGCCTGATTAGCGGTATATATAAAAAAAAAACATGCTTCGTAGAGTTATTGCATCTGGGAGCGAAGGAGTTGATCAACAGTAAACGACAAAAATGAATAAATAAATAATAAACTTAAACAATTTAGGAATATTTTTAAAAAGTGACTACTTCCGAGAGCATTAATTTAATACTTGCATTCATCGATGACGTTGGGATTAATTAAATCTTTGCTCTTAGAAATATAGATATAAATCTGTAAATGGAACACAATAAATGCTGTGTGAAAGCAGAAATGCCAACTAGTGTTCGACCTAAAATTGTCCAAAATTTGAATTTTGGGAAAGATTCGGTTTTGATGGAGAAGCTGCCGCACTTTCGTCAACGTACTGAAACTGTAGTCTGGTCTTAAATTGTCTATATAGAAGAACCTGCACACCCAAAATACCTTTAGATGTTTTCACTCATGTTAACCTTGACCGAAGATTGTAAGAGCATTAACAACAATAAAACATTTATTATAGTATACTCTCGATTATACGACACGCTTAGTTAACCGACATCCCCCACATATTACGCCATAAAGATGTTTGTGGCTGTATTTCAAAATTCTAGATTATATATAGAAATATATTTATAACCATTTATTTTTATAATCAGTCATACGACGCTTTAAATGTAGTTCAAAATGCTAATAAATAATCAAATTACTATTAAATTATTTCATTACATAGTAAATTTCATTAAATTACAAAGCATTTTGTTACAATCAGCATTTTAAGTAATAGGTAGAACAATTTCGGAAATACAGAGTAATTCTCAAGAATACACACACTCCAGCATATTCTATTTCCCCTTGGCTACAAAAATTGCTTTGGAAATCAAGACGAAGTAGTAACGGATGTGTTTTTAGATATTAAAATCCGAGATCAGTTACAAACAAGAGAAAATAAAGAAAGACATGTATCAGAGGAAACAAAATGCATCAATGATTTTTTTTTCCTTGAAAATTGTTTTATTTTTATTCATGACAAAAGATAAAAGTTATATAATTTTCTCCTTAAGTTTGTCTTATTTTTATTTATAACTAGCTGACCCGCCCGGCGTTGCCCGAGCCCTTGTAATAAACTTAAATCTCTTAAAAAACGGAACTCTGGCCATGATCTACGATGGCTTCGGAACCGTATACCCGGCATGCTCGTACGCTCTAGAAAATCTTTTATTTCCCCCTACCACCGCCAGGGGAGCATTCTGTTCTAAACAAACCTCTTTCCGAACGAGCTTCTGAGACAGGTCCCCGCTGCCTACGTTACTGTATGGTAGGCGCACTACAAAATTGAGCTGGTTTCGAGAAGATTGGAACATTATTAGCCCAGTTATTGCAATAAGGCACAGTTGGAGAAAATAACATTGAGTGAGGTGCCGAGGGAAGGGGATGTTCGAGTGTCCTTCAGAAAATGACTAATTAGGAGGCCCACTATGCATACATAAAAATTCGTACGTTTTGTTAAGTTAGGAACTTAATTACAAAGTTGGCTTAAACTCTTATTTGTAAATAGTGGTAACCGCTACTCATAAATTTAATTTAATGTTATAAAGGGTGACTATTAAGTTAAATATAATGTTTGGAATCACTTGCGTTAAAATCGGAAAGATAGTTGCTGATATATAGAAACGGGGCATAGTTAGAGAAAAACCTTGTAGGAGGGGCCGGGGGGGGGGGGGTTGTTCAAGTACCCTTCAGCAAATGACTAATTAAGAGGAGCACTATGCATCTTTCGAAATTCGTTCGTTTGCTTAAGCTAGGAACTTAATTACAAATTTGGCTTAAACTGTTATTCGTAAATAGTGGTAACCGCTACTCATAAATTTAGTTTAATGTTATAAAGGGTGACTATTAAATTAATTATAATGTTTGAAATCACTTGCGTTGAAATCGGAAAGATAGTTGCTGAGATATGGAAACGGATCAGAGTTAGAGAAAAAACCTTGAAGAACGGGACGGGAGGGGGGCGGGGGTTGTTCAAGTGGCCTTCAGCAAATAACTAATTAGGAGGATCACAATACATCTTTAATGATTGATTCATTTGGTTAAGCTAGGAACTTAATTTGAAATTTGGCTTACACTATTATTCGAAAATTCTGGTAACTGCTTTCTAGAAATACACCTTGAAGCTTAAATGTAATTAGTTCCTTGCCCCTCTTCATTCCCGCAAATATAAAAAAGAATCTGTTAAATAAAGTTTTCTGTATTAACAATCTCCATCATAATAATAAATGCCATGTAAAAAAAACAAAAAAAAAAAAACTTAAACCCGACTAATTGTCATGAAGAAAAATGTGCCTGGAAAATATTTCAATCAGTGGAACGTATGTGTAATTTGTCATGTACAGGTGGCGCGACAATCGCATAGCTCCTCTACGCTGATAACTTCAATCAATATTGACACTATTTAGTTAGAAATCCTTATTTATGCATTGCTACTCTGGTTTATTTAATTACTTCTGTGAAGAATCGATGCAACCAACCAGTGAACCAACCAACCCAAGAGAATAAAAGCGTATTTTTAATGAGAGTTCTTTGTGCATTTTAATTAATATTTTAGAAAGTAATTAAAATATTAAAATTCTGACACTCAGGTACACCAGGAGAGGGTTTGGACTACCTAAATCTACATTTACAGACTTCTAGGTGCGCTAAATTTTCCTAGCCATCGCCAACAGACACACACACAGAGCGAAACTTTCTTTTATTAGTATAGATATATATATATTTTTTGTGATAACAGTTACTTATTTTCTGATAGCTATCTATTTACTATATCATATCTATTTACTTTATTTATGGCGAATTTAAATTATAATTTAACGTTTGTACAATTAGAAAATACATTCTTAAATAGACATTCAAATATTACTAAATTTATAATTATTTTTTATTTATTTATTTATTTATTTTTTTTTTAAGGAGAAGACAATATATTAAATGCACATGAAAATAACTAATTAAAAAAATCAAACTATTTAAAAGTAGTAACAAATTAATACACACATCAGCCATTCTTTCTCCATCTTTGGTCTTCACTACTCTGTCATCATCTGATACACACAAGTCAATTTTGTTCCCAATCAAGAGAACAGCACAAGTACCTTGAACGCCTTCCTACAAAGATAAAGTAAAAAACTAGTATATTGTGGCAGTCCTTGCTCGAAACCATTCTAATATATTATATTAAATATCAAAGTAATACAACAACTACCATAAATATGAAGTATACTGTACTTTAGGTATAAAGGTACACTTTGTGTGGTTATCAATACGAAAAAGCTAAAAACAACGTTGAAGCACACAAATTAAAAAACTTTAAAACACATACGGCCGTTTCAAAGATGCATAGATCCCCTTCATCAGTGTAAGGTGTGGGAAAAAAAATATATATATACAGATTCATTGGTGAACGACATATCTAGCACCCCTTTTCTTTCTCCCGTTTGGAGAGAGCCTGCGCAGTGATGCCTGTTTTCGGTGATTTCCTGTCAGCTGCGTCACTTCTGCTCTGGTTACACTTGCTTTACCATTTTGGTCAGATTACAGCCAGTACTCGGGGCTATAGCCGAGCGTGGGTCTTTTGAACCCTTTTAACATTTTTTTCCCCCACACCTTACACTGATGAAGGGGATCTATGCATCTTTGAAACGGCCGTATGTGTTTTAAAGTTTTTTAATTTGTGTGCTTCAACGTTGTTTTTAGCTTTTTCGTATACTGTACTTCTTTGAATTTATATGGTAATAGAAACTGTGATATAAACTATAATGTTCATCTTAAAAACCACAGCATAGAAGCGCCAGCCAAAATTGAAGCAGCATAGTTTTTCATACAAACATCTTACACATTAAATTTAATGCAATTCCGTTCAACAGATGCTGAGATATAGTTATCGTGAAAATGCTGAAAAACACAACATAGTGGTGTCACCAAGTTGGGCGATATACACCAAAATCTAACCAGCACCAATTTATGTCAAAGTCTAACTAAATATGAAGTTTGGTAAAATTCCATACCACAGAAGCCGAAATATAGTTATCACAGAAATTATGAAACGCACGACATATTAGCGCCACCTTATACGTGATATTATAACTCAGCCCCAATCAGACCTCATCAGCCCCAATTTATGTCAGGTCTAACAGGATATGAAGTTTGATAAAATTCTATGCATTAGTTTTGAGTTAGAGTGGACAAAAAATTTTGAAACACACAGAAAAACAGACAATTTCTAAAAAAATAGTCAAATCGTATTCAGGACATACCGAAACGTATAAAACGTAATAAAAAAAATAACTAAAAGCTGAAGAGAAAGTGCAATTAGCCTGAAATTTGTTAGGGAAAGGAAAGTGATAAAATATATCCACACTTCTAGAAACCGAAAGACTGTAATAGTATATAAAACTTTTTCCGAAAATTAAATATTCATTCAGTTCTATTTAATAGCAGAAACTGTTAGAGGAAAGTAGGGTAAAAGAGGATATCTCAGAATCTTCCTTTCTAATTTCTCTTTTAACAGAAAATAATCACATACTTTTCTTGGTATGTATAGATCAATTCAGTTTATTTAATCGATAATTACTTGTAAAATCTTTTAATTTAAGTATTTTTAATACAAAATTAGCAATTAAAAAATATATTGTTGGGTGTTATATTTTACTTAATAATAATTAGAAAGCATTCGGATAAAAAATTACAAATCGCATAACTTCTCCTCCTAAAATAAAATATGACATTATAGAAGTGGATTATCTTATGGCTAATTAGGTTACAGAAATCATTCTGTCAAGAGTGGGGTTCGAACCCGGCGCCTTTCCCCCCGGCTATCCTGACCTCGTTCAACTCTACTCTAAAACTGAACACGTTCTGGATTTAATTTTACGCATGCGCAGATCTGTTCATTTCGGTCTTAAAATGTACCCTGTGTTTCAATATATATGATTATCACGAGCAATGAACACGTATTTCGAGAAATTTAACAGTTCAATGCAGAAAAAAGATATCGGAACACTAATTCAGTATTTTTTATTCATAAGGCAACCCCCGCAAGCTGCAGGATCCCTTGGCCAGCAATTTTTTTTAATAAAAAAAAAAAAAAGACCTACCACATTTTCCATGTAACAATCATTGCTTTATTTAATAACGGAATGTCTGCGATTAAATAAAGCAAAAATTACTACATTTGAAAATTATAATGGATATTTTGAATTTCTGGTGTCAAAACTAGTTGTTAGCAGTGGTGCCTATTTAGCTAGCTCGTTTCTTTATTCAAGAAACTTGCGAGAATTTTCGAATAGTAATTTTTATTTTACTTAATCACACACATGCCATGATCAAACAAAGCGAAGATTACCATTCGAAATTTCGAATAGTTTTTTTAAATAAAAAAAAATGCGGGCCAAGGGATTGCAATCTCTTAAAGAAAACAGAACACACCAAACGATTCTTTCACTTCAAAGGGATCCGTTTAACTTTTTCTATCAACATATTTTAAGTCAGAATCAACATGTTAATCTATGTTCGGCACTTCCTTTGTTAAATCAAATTAATTGATAGAATTATCTAACGTCAATGAGCATCAGCATTTCCCATAGTTTACCTGTATGAGGTACATCCAGTTCCGGACATTCTTATATGTGGTCTCTATTGTCACATCATACACAATTATGATACCATCCGCTTTACGAAAATACTGCTGAGTCAGACTGCGAAATCTGTATAGGAGAAAATAAAAATTAGAAAATCAGCGCGATGGAAAATTTTTATTAACTATATTTTAAGTATTTCTATAGTAACATCTTTTATATTAAAAGTTGTGCCTTTTTTTATAAATTTGTTGCAAATGTTATATTCACAAAATAATGATAAGAAGAAGAAGAAAAAGAAAAAAAAAACGTTTTAATTTTATTGTATTTGTACAAAAATTAATCTAAGAAATGAGCACAAACGGCATTTTTTCACTCACTGATCACTATTTGAGCGCGTCAAAGCACTGATCTTCACCTCCCGTACTTTTAATGAAGAACCCAGTTTAAAAGGCATTTTCCTTCTCATGCACAGAAGACTCCATTCTTTTCCGCTCTAATCATCTAGCATGTCACGTGATTAGAATGTGAGGGAGTGGGGGAGGTTTCAATAAAACAGTAAGAAGTAGTGTCAATCCAGGCTCTGTGGCATCTAAAATTGGGTACAATGCTAAAAAATGCTCTTTTTTTTGTGTGTGTAACTTTCAAATTAGGATTTTGTGATCAGAATTAAAACTGATCAATCTGTCAGATTCATTTTCACGATATAACATAAGTGATTATAAGTAATTCATTTGAAGTAAATCTATAAAACTTGATTTTATTTTCAGCCAATTCGTAAAACACTTTTGTGTTTTTTGAAAATCAATGACGGGAGGAAGGGGTTGGGGAAAGGAGAGTAAATATTTTTTACTGGCGAGTTGGACTTTTTGCTGGCTACCAGATTTTATCAAATTTGTAAAACCCTGATTATTATTATTACTATCAGCCAGTTTTCATAATAAACATATTTTATAATAGTTGAAAGAATGCCGAGTATATATCATACGGCATGGTATTTTTTTTCCTTCCAGAATACAAAAAAAAAACCACAGATACAATTCTATTTTATGCAAAATCAATAAGATTTCTCTTTTTTTTTTCTGCATGTACCTTTCTTGTCCAGCTGTATCCCATAGCTGAAGAGCTATTCTCTCGCCATCTATAACAATTGTCTTCACTTGAAAATCGATTCCTGAAAATAGAAATTAAAACTACATATTTCTTGATTAGAAAAATGCATAAATCAGACGAAGGTCTTAATTACATTTTTACCCTAACTAGTAAGTTGTTTGTTTACTAAAAGTATTTGCACATACAGGGCAGGGGCGTGCACCGGGAGGAGACAGAGCACAGTTGTACCGGGTCCCAAGCTATATAGGACACTGGCAGTGGCTGACTAAACATTAAATATATGCATGTACAGTAGGGTGGAGTGAAAAAAATAAAGTTTGCAATTTCGAAATACAATAGTGATTAAAATTTGCCTTTTCACTTACTATTTAACAGGGGGAAAAATTAAAAATTCAGGTCAATCGATTAGTGTCTTGAGCCCTCTAACCGGCCCTTAAATTACGAAAATTGATAGCAAATTGCGACATATCATGTAAAAATAAATTTCAGCAATTTCGAAATACAATAGTCATCGTAATTTCAGGGCCTGGTAGAGGGCTCAAGACATTAATCGATTGACCAGAAAAAATTTCCCCCTTTAAATAGGAAGTAAAAGAGCAAATTTTGATGACTATTGTATTTCGAAATTATGAACTTTAGTTTTACATGATACGTATTGACAGTAAATTTACTGTCAATATTCGTAATTTCAGGACCTGGTAGAAGGCTCAAGACATTAATCGATTGACCTGAATTTTTCTCTATTAAATAGTAAGTGAAAAAATAAAAGTGGTAAATTTTAATCATTATTGTATTTCGAAATTGTAAATTTTTTTTCAACTCCACTTTAATATACGAGGCATGTTGGAGGCACATAAGAATGATCTGTACCGAACTGCACAATTTCTTTGTTCGTCCTCGATAAACGTGGCTCAAAATTTGCTATAAGGTTTTAAAAGTTAATAACTTTTGACCTAATTCTTGTCTTTTCTTTTCAGATTTAGAATCTAGATACTTTGGAATTTTATGCAGATATACAACACTGTTGCGCAAAAAGTTTTTTTTTTTTTTCTCTAAACCAACACTCAACCATAGTGGTTTAAAAAGCATATCGCAGACGTTTTATTAAGAAAATTTCTTGTAGAGATTAAGTTTTGATTACACGTTTATGACAAGGTTCTGAATGAGCCCCGGGAGGGAAGGGGAAGGCAATTGCCATACGCTCTGGATTTTTAAATTTACTTAACAAAATTTGAATTTTCACTGATGATTTATGAGAACATTAAAAAAAGAATTCTTCTCAAGTAACTCAAAATAATTAAGCAATATGAGAAAAAGGATCTAAGGATTTTTCGTTACAATAAAAAAAAAAAAAAAAAAAAAAAAAATGTTTTTTAATATAGGAAAATATATTATAACCACAAATCAATATATACAATAACCTCTTTAGTGTTACCCACGATTTCGAAATGCGTTCTTTATCTTTAGAAAACTCAGAAACTAATATATTTTTTAGATTAAAAGCAGCATTTATGAAAACGATGTTCCTTTTCTGCCATTGATTTTCGGAAACATTTCCGAGTAGTTTTTATAATATATTAATCCGTTTCCTCAAACTGGAATATGAATTTTTGGTTTTGGCCATTCTCAAATAAATATTTTGATGTTCAAAAAAACATTGTTTTACAGACAAACATGATAAATCAACAACATTAACATTATAATTAATATTTTGTTATTCTTGAATGTATAAATTCTATTACGCAACTGAAAATGTTAATTTGAGAATTGATAGCATCCTTAAAACAGATATTCCGGTTTGAAAAACTGATTTATACACCATAAAAACTGTTCTGAAATGTTTTTGAAAATCAGTGGCAGCAAAATAAACTTTTTATAAATGCTTCTTTAAATCTCGAAAATAAATTGGTTTTTGATGTTTGTACAGATAAGGAGCGATTTTCGGAATCTCAAACTGGAATACGGGTTTTTCGGTTTTGGCTATTCTCAAATAAACATTTTGATGTTCAAAAAAAACATTGTTTTATAGACAAACATGATAAATCAACAACATTAACATTAAAATTAATATTTTGTTGCTCTTGCATGTATAAAGTCTATTACGCAACTGAAAACGTTAATTTGAGAATTGATAGCATCCTTAAAACAGATATTCCGGTTTGAAAAACTGATTTATACACCATAAAAACTGTTCTGAAATGTTTTTGAAAATCAGTGGCAGCAAAATAAACTTTTTATAAATGCTTCTTTAAATCTCGAAAATAAATTGGTTTTTGATGTTTGTACAGATAAGGAGCGATTTTCGGAATCTCAAACTGGAATACGGGTTTTTCGGTTTTGGCTATTCTCAAATAAACATTTTGATGTTCAAAAAAAACATTGTTTTATAGACAAACATGATAAATCAACAACATTAACATTAAAATTAATATTTTGTTGCTCTTGCATGTATAAAGTCTATTACGCAACTGAAAACGTTAATTTGAGAATTGATAGCATCCTTAAAACAGATATTCCGGTTTGAAAAACTGATTTATACACCATAAAAACTGTTCTGAAATGTTTTTGAAAATCAGTGGCAGCAAAATAAACTTTTTATAAATGCTTCTTTAAATCTCGAAAATAAATTGGTTTTTGATGTTTGTACAGATAAGGAGCGATTTTCGGAATCTCAAACTGGAATACGGGTTTTTCGGTTTTGGCTATTCTCAAATAAACATTTTGATGTTCAAAAAAAACATTGTTTTATAGACAAACATGATAAATCAACAACATTAACATTAAAATTAATATTTTGTTGCTCTTGCATGTATAAAGTCTATTACGCAACTGAAAACGTTAATTTGAGAATTGATAGCATCCTTAAAACAGATATTCCGGTTTGAAAAACTGATTTATACACCATAAAAACTGTTCTGAAATGTTTTTGAAAATCAGTGGCAGCAAAATAAACTTTTTATAAATGCTTCTTTAAATCTCGAAAATAAATTGGTTTTTGATGTTTGTACAGATAAGGAGCGATTTTCGGAATCTCAAACTGGAATACGGGTTTTTCGGTTTTGGCTATTCTCAAATAAACATTTTGATGTTCAAAAAAAACATTGTTTTATAGACAAACATGATAAATCAACAACATTAACATTAAAATTAATATTTTGTTGCTCTTGCATGTATAAAGTCTATTACGCAACTGAAAACGTTAATTTGAGAATTGATAGCATCCTTAAAACAGATATTCCGGTTTGAAAAACTGATTTATACACCATAAAAACTATTCTGAAATGTTTTTGAAAATCAGTGGCAGCAAAATAAACTTTTTATAAATGCTTCTTTAAATCTCGAAAATAAATTGGTTTTTGATGTTTGTACAGATAAGGAGCGATTTTCGGAATCTCAAACTGGAATACGGGTTTTTCGGTTTTGGCTATTCTCAAATAAACATTTTGATGTTAAAAAAAAACATTGTTTTATAGACAAACATGATAAATCAACAACATTAACATTAAAATTAATATTTTGTTGCTCTTGCATGTATAAAGTCTATTACGCAACTGAAAACGTTAATTTGAGAATTGATAGCATCCTTAAAACAGATATTCCGGTTTGAAAAACTGATTTATACACCATAAAAACTGTTCTGAAATGTTTTTGAAAATCAGTGGCAGCAAAATAAACTTTTTATAAATGCTTCTTTAAATCTCGAAAATAAATTGGTTTTTGATGTTTGTACAGATAAGGAGCGATTTTCGGAATCTCAAACTGGAATACGGGTTTTTCGGTTTTGGCTATTCTCAAATAAACATTTTGATGTTCAAAAAAAACATTGTTTTATAGACAAACATGATAAATCAACAACATTAACATTAAAATTAATATTTTGTTGCTCTTGCATGTATAAAGTCTATTACGCAACTGAAAACGTTAATTTGAGAATTGATAGCATCCTTAAAACCGATATTCTGGTTTGAAAAACTGATTAATACACCATAAACACTATTCTGAAAGTTTTTGAAAATCAGTGGCAGCGAAAGAAATTTCTTATAAATGCTTCTTTAAATCTAGAAAATAAATTAGTTTTTGATGGTTGTACAGATAAAAAGCGCTTTCCGGAATCGTGGGTAAACTCTGAAGATGTTATTGTATATTTTCTTACTTGGTTATATTATATTTTCATAGATAAAGAAAAATTTGTCTTTTTTTTTTTACAGTATTGCTATATTTTTACGGTGTAGGAAGGCCCGTAAAAGGCAATTTTTAGTTCTTTTTAGGTGCGTTCGTAATTATATAAATACGTAGCACCTATTGTCGTCGCCTGGTCCGTCTGTCTGTCTGTTCATCCGTTCGTCCGCATATAACAACGCAAAAACTACCCAACCGAATGGTTTCAAATTCAAGATATATTATCTTTGCAGAATTTTGTCGAGACATTTCAAATTTTAGGAAAATCGAATCAAAAATTTAGCAGATATTAATAAAAATATTTATTAAGAAATTTGAATTAAAAAATAATAATCGGTGCTTTCTTGTTATAGGAGCTTCCGAGATTTAATCGTCAAGCGACCGAGATACTCATTTTATGACAGAAATTAATCTGCAGACGATATAGTTCATTTCACAGAATTAAAAATCATCAAGATCTGAATATTTATTGTAACTAGCTATAGTACGAACGCACCTCATTTGTCACGTTTGACATACAATTTCCAACTTGTTTCCTCTTTTGTGATCACTTGTTCAAAAATTACGTTAAATGGGGAAAAGGGATAGCGTAGGATGGGGCGGAGCACCCATAATGAAAAAAAGTAAGAAACTGTTTCAATTCTTCATTTTGAAAAAAAAAAAAAAAAAAAAAAAGCGGGTAGAAGTTACATTTTAGACACTTACTATTTCTTAATTTTTACATTTCTGAATTGCTTTTTATACTGATTTGTTTAAAAATGGCTTTGCATGGATTGTTAAGACCAGAGCTGCGGAGTCGGTAGGAAAAATGACCGACTCCGACTCCGACTCCTGAAATTTTAAAGGAACCGACTCCGACGTGGCTAAAGTACTAGTATATAGCCTGTTGATTCCTATTATTCAGATTGCTTAATTACTGTCATTTGTTTTGCAATAGTAATAGTCGCTTTATTAAATTCGGCATTAAATAAAGGAAATATTACTATTTAAAAAAAAAAGTGGCAGCAATCAAGCAATCCGAATAATAAAAAAAAAAAAAACTTAACTGGCAACACTGCAACCTGCTGTTACATTCCTGTTTGACCTTGAAGCATATGATGTGCATATCAACCCAGGAGTCGATGTAGGGTTTTTTTTCTTAAGGCCCATTCTGTGAAAAGTAAAGGTTATTTTTGTGAAATTTATTATATTTTTGTGAAAAAAAAACCCATCTTGTAATGAACTATATACTAAATATAAACTAGAGATTTCAATTAAAAACTGTTTTCACGTATGCTGTACACTGGACAGTATATTGGGACTGTTTAACCTGGGTTTCCTTGTATATATAGTCCAAATATAAAAATAATAATTCAGTTTATAAATTTAAAATTACATAGAATTGGTTTAATTTCAAGTGAAACTGTCTAAAAAACAAGTTGGAGTCGGAGTCGGACTGTTTTTTAGTGACTTCGATTCCGACTCTTTTGCCCCCAAAATAGGCCTGACTCCGACTCCACGACTCCGACTCCGACTCCACAGCCCTGGTTAAGACAAAAAAAAATTGTTTAGTTTATTTCATGTTTCTATTTTGCATTAAGAATTTAAAAAAGCCGCCAGGGCAATGGACTATATAGGTGTATCTGTTCTAAAATTTGCCTCTGGATTTTGTCCTGCGGGCGGCCATACGTTCTGTACCTTAATAAAATACTTATGATGCATACGTACCTACTGTAGCGTTAAACGTAGATTTGAAATCGTCTGTGCAAAACCTTTGAAGAATGCTCGTCTTTCCTACACCAGAATCTCCCACAAATACTACTTTAAAAACACGAGTCGGTGAGGTGAGCTATGGATAGAAATTCATAAATTTCAATTTCAGAAAAAAAGAAAACATTCCATTCATAAATTTCAGCTTACACACGCTTCAAATGTTTAAAAAAGACCAGCTGCAAGACCAGTTGTTGTTGATTTTAATTTATTTTTAATAAGCAGTTCTGGTGCATACCAATTATTACAATGCGCCAAACATGAGTAAGTATTTCGGTTGCTGGATTTTGTTAACCTTTAAAACAGTGCAGAAATTATAAAGAATGCCTCAGAATGAGAAAGAAAAAATTCTGAATTCTTATTACCTTAATTTATGTTTTACCTTTTACAAAATATCTAAATTTTAATCGCAGTATGTATTCAATAAAAAAACACTGGAAATTAAGTCATTTACATGTATTATAGTAGTAGTAGTATATATACCGGGTGCCCTAAAAAGGACTGACTGATTTTAAAATTCAATTACTTACAAACGGTGACAGATATTTAAAAAATTCTTGCAGGAGAGTGATGTACGATGTCAGGAGTTTTTTTAATTGCCATTCCCGGTTTTAGTTTGAATTTAGATCAATAGATAGCGCTGAGAGCAATAGGCACTCAATCGAGACCAAAACTGAAATCAGGATGTTACATGTATGGAGTGGGTCTCTTTCACAAATGCAATTTTTGTTAGGGCCCGATTCTGAGCCCAGTCGTTATATTTTCGATGAAATGTGTTGTTGCCATGGAAATAAGGAATTCTTCAATATAACGACAACATTCAGAATTGGGCATGAATTTAATAAGCAGTATGTGAGAGAGCAGACGATTTTATATTTATGAAACTTTATTTTCCTGGATTTAATTACTTTTTATTGTCTGATTTAAATAATATTTTGTGCATCGCATCTTAAAACTAGGAGAAGAGATTCAGTATTTTTTCCTTTTGTTGTTGTTAAAAATTTCATAAATTTCGTTAAATTCTAAGAAGATTTTAGATCTTTTAAGGAAGTTTTTCAGTAGATTTTTATGCATGTTGAATCCAGTTTAAAAGAATCTTGGAAATGGTTTATACTTTGGAAGAGAGAATATTTATAATACTGGAGTACTACCGCTTGGATCAAAGCATAATAGCTACAAGAAGAAGTTTCCAAGAGAAATTTAACGTAAGGAATGCTCCGCATCCGAATACAATTAAACAATTGTATGAGAAATTTGTAAAAACCGGTAGTGTTGCCGACGATTTGGTAGACAAAGTTGGACGACATGAATCAGCCATGACTGAATCTAACGTAGATGTTATTAAAAATGTTATTAATCAAGATTCGAGAATATCGGTCCGTAAAATTGCAGCTTCATGCTCGGTGAGTAAAACCGCAACGCACAAAATATTGCGAAAGTGTTTGGAAATGTATCCTTACAAAATACAAACGCAGGAACCACTTCCTATCATTATGAAAGAAAAAAGACTAACTTTTGCAAATGAAATGCTACAGTTGATAGATGAAGGGGGTATTGACTCAAACCAAATTTGGTTTTCTGACGAAGCGTATTTCCATCTGGATGGCTTCGTCAATAAACAGAATTGGAGGATATGGAGAACTGAGAACCCTCATGTGTGCGTGCCACGATCAATCTGCTCACAAAAAATTACTGTGTGGGCAGCCTTATCCAGCAGTGGAATTATTGGGCTCTTTTTTTTTTGGAGGAAACTGTAAATTCAAGTCGATACATAGAAATATTGCACCAATTTGTGGCCATGTTGAATACCTTAGGTAATTTACAAACAGATTGGTTCATGCAAGACGGTGATAGACCTCATCGGACAGCTGATGTTTTCACTTTCCTCAATGAATATTTTGATAACCGTGTCATTGCATTGCATTATAAAAATGCAACCGATACAGGTATGAATTGGCCACCGTGTTCGCCGGACCTCAATCCATGCGATTTCTTCGTATGGGGCTACCTAAAGGATGCAATGCACAGACATAATCCCACCACTATTACTGCAACAAATCATTACTCATGAATGTGAAGCTATTTCAGAAAGAACTTTGCAGAACGTATGTGGTAATTTTGTTCTCCGTTTAAGACAAATGATTGTGTCGAATGGTGGGCATTTTGTGAATATCGTAATGTGATTGAATGCGTCTAATTTCTGGTCTTTACCTTTTACTCCTTGGATTGAGGCATTCGCATTCTTTTAAATATGACATATAAAGAGCTGATATGTTTATAGAATTGTACAAATTTGTATTTATCCCATGTAATTTTCTTTATCTGTTTGGTTATTTTAGCTATATAAGTTTAATGATTAGTTATTTTTTAGAAAAAATTTTAAATGTTCGAAAATATTTGAAAATATTTATTTTGTTATTTTGCTTATTATTTCATTATTAACTTTGTTATTATTATCAATTTCTCTATTAAAAATGGTGACACCGTCATTTATCCAATCAATATTGTTATTCTGATTTATTATTCATAAAACTTTCCTTATACAGTTTATTACACTTTCTGTATGCATATATTTACTTTGTAGTAATAATTTGTTATCTTCGGAAGAGCTTTGTATTTCTAGTAAATAAATGGTGAGAGAAACATTTGACAACGTATTATTTACATTTTGAATATCCATTTCATTTGCGACTTTTTGTGTAAGTTCTTGAAATTAAGGCAATAAATAAATTCTTACAAGTGATGCTTTAAGAAGAAGTAATCAAAATCTTCTAAACAGGATTGTTATTCTCATAACAAAAGAGTAAGTGTGATCGAAGATCGCATAAAGGGTTTCGTTTAATATTCCTTTGAAAACACTTTATCCTTTCTTTAACAAATCCAAATAAATTTCATTTCCAAAAAAAAACAAAAACAAACAAAAAAAAAACAACAAAAAAAAACAAATCCTGTTTTTTATAAAGTAAAAATTTACCGGTCTATTTTTCTCGTTTTTTCCAATATCTGAACCGGCCTCCGATAACGGACGAAGGCCACTATTATACTCTGTCATAATAATATCTGTCATGTGGACTAAATCCGATATAAAAAAAATCAATTTCAAAATGAAACATGTTGTATAGAGAGACCTTCAAAATGTTAAAATATGCCAATATTTCCATAATCGGGTTTTTATCATGATTCAATATGTTCTTCAAACTTATATATTTACTATTCTCTATTACTCATATTGATACTATCTTTGTATTATTTTGAAACATTTGAAAATCCGTTATGACGTCAGATTAATTTTCATTTTAATTCTCTAATGACGTCATATTAAGCTGCTTTCTGTATTTACACATACATATACTCCTTGTATTATTGAGAAATGTTTGAAAATTTCCGTTTTATTACCAATATGACGTCATATTAATCTTTTTTTTTTTCAACTGGTGAAACTTTTTATTTCATTTTCATTTTTCACGTGGAAATCTTTCAATAGAAAATTAATTATTGTAGAAAGAATTTTACTGAGGATTTTTAATTTGTTGGCAACTACTACTACGAAAAATGTTTAAATTTAATAGGTAAAGGCTGTTAGGTTTTTGGTTTTGTATCTCTATATATTAAAATAATACGATTTTTTTTTTCAAATTTTATGATTTTGAGCTTCATAGCAGGTAATCAGCTATAAGTACACAAAGTTTCAGCTCTGTAAGTTAAATAGTTTCTGAGAACCGGCTCTGTGATGGACAGACAACGCAGCGGGAGTAATAGGATTTCGTGAGATGAACGAAACCCTAAAAATGCAAACGAAAATTGCCGCAACTCAAAATAATTCGTTCTAATTTTACATCGCCATGCGTTAAAAACGCCACAATAAGTTTACCATTTCATGAGATGAAAGAATATATCTAAGTAAATATTTTAGAAAACGCATAACACATTTAAAAACAAGATTTCAGTAATTACTACCCATAGCCAAAAAAAGTACTTAACTTTTTTTTGAAAGGCCCTGTATATGGCCTATAAAACTGTACATATTCTACATAGTATTCTAACGTTTGGTTTAATAAGTAAATGCATAATGCAGTTGAAAATTCACCTTCAGAGGTTTCTAGTAATAGACGGAAACATATTAGAATTCTTTTGTACAGTTCTGTATATTACCTACAAATTTTTTACGTGCCAAATATGAAACTAAAATTTAATTCAGGCAAAAAACACGGTAAAAATTGCTGAAATAACAATTCCAGAAATTATCATTCATCGGCGGCCATATATTTAGTTCTTTGCGCGGCCCTGTAAATGATATCTTTAAAATGCATAACATAGCTCGAATAAAAAACTCTTTTCTGGAATTCACGCTCATACTTGGTAATGTTTACGAATTCTTTTGTGTAGCCCTGTATATGATCTATAGCATTATGCACATCACGTAGTATGCAAAAATTATTTTTAAACTGCTTACCATAACTGAAAGCGCACTTCCAGCAATTATCGCTTGCCGCCGGATACAGTGTTCCGGATACAGTACTGCAACCGAAATCTTTCGTGTGTCCCTGTAACTGTAAATGAACGATAAATGTACATCATATTATACAACAAGTATCTTTTAATAAACCTCGGTAATGTATATCAGTTTCATTATATTAGAAATACTGTAACATAATTAAAATACGCTTCAAACAGTTTTTCCCCGTAGGCCATTATGTAGCAGAATTATTTTGCGTAGCCTTATAAATGAATGATAAATGCTTTACACTCCATATTGTACAGAAAACATGTCCACTTCATAAATGTAAATCAATTTCATTATGTTTGTAACGGTGTAACATCATTAATATACACCGTAAACGATTTTTCCCCATGTACCATCATGTAATGAAACTATTTTGGATGGCCTTGTAAATGAATTAAAAGTTCTACACATACAATATTCGATAGCAAGCATCTTTCAGTGCACTTTAGTGCTATATATTATTTTCAATAAGTTTGAAATAGTGTAACATCATTAAAATACAGTGCAAACGATTTATCCCACTGCCCACAGTAAAACGGGCATGCTTTTAAGTGCCCCTGTAAACGAACCATAATTGTTACAAAATTCGTTTTCAATACAGAGCATTCCATGGTAAACCTCAATATACTATATCAGATACATACATGGCAATTTGAATATATTTACACAAGTTAAAGCATGGAGAGACCGTCAGATAAATCGAGTGCATAAACACTTTTCAATTGTGCTGGAAAGTCTTAGAAAGAAAAAAACTGATTGATAAAGAAAACACTCATTTTTAAAAAATCTTATCCTTCTTGGAATGTAACAAGTTTTAAAAAAATTGATATTTTGAACATTGTCGTTACACATTTCGATTTGGAAAAAGTCGTTTTCGTGGAAACAATACTTTTTTCCTATTGTTGCTCTGACTCTCCCTGCCTACAATATTGAAATCATACCGTCTCAGTTCAGAACCGGGCTCTAACAAAAATTGTATTGGTGAAAGAGACCCACTCCATACATGCAACCTCCTGATTTCAGTTTTGGTCTCGATTGAGTGCCTATTGCTCTCAGCGCCATCTATTGATGAAAATTCAAACTAAAACCGGGAATCGCAGTAAAAAAACTCCTGACATCGTGCATCACTCTCCTGCAAGATTTTTTTAAATATCTGTCACCGTTTGTAAGTAATTGAATTTTAAAATCAGTCAGTCCTTTTTAGGACACCCGGTATATATATATAGTAGTATTTTGCTTTTTAAAATGTTTTTAAATAAATGCAGTAATGCAAAAAAAAGTTCTTTCTAATTGTATGTAGTTTATTTTGTCAGAAGGGGTCGCCTACATGATGCACTTTATGCACTATTTCTTAAATCTTCAAACATAAAATAAATTGCATTAGGGTGTTTGTCATACATAAAAGAAAAAATTAAATTAAGGTTTTAGAGGGAAAAGTACCGAGAGCATTCAATTAGTAACCTAAAAAGTTTTACGAAAATTCTAAACATAAAATAAACGAATTTAATATAAAAGAAAATATTCTAAAATTGTTCTTGTTATTTTAAGATTTTTTTTTTTCCGAGATGCAAATGCTGTCTCCTTAGTCCGTCGAAAGTAAAATTTCTCTGTATCTTGAAAACTAATAATGGGAATCAGTTGTAAATAGCACATAGCCACGTTTTTGACGACTGATTCTTTTTATGTCAAAATAAATGTATGCCATAATTCATATATTTTTAATATGAATTGCTTAATAATTTTCATAATTAAACATATTTTTCTTAATTAAAAAATGTTACCAGATTATGCTTAGGTTCAGTCGTTGCATCTGATTAAAACTAAATAAATATTTCAATTGGATATATATATATATATATTTATTTATTTATTTATTGGAGGGGGGGGGGTATAAGTTAACGTTTGTCATGTGGATTTAACAATAGTATTTTCAAAGTCTTCTAACTCTATGTAGACTTAAGAAAAAGTACATAAACTATATACTTTTCTTAGCTGATTTGATTTGATGCAAGGAAAGCAAATAAAGTGTTAAAAGGGAGCGTTATCATTTGAAAAGTTAAAGTTGATGCAATTTTTTAATATGTAGACGACCCCTTATGGCAAAATAATCGACATACAACTATAAACCTACCCCTTTATATGAATTTACTTTTTAAATTTCTGCATTAATTAAAACTGAAGTTATAGCCATCGTTCGGCTTATTTATTTATTTATATTTTTATCTACTGTACATTTACTAATAGATTATTATATTTTTTGCACTCATCGTTGAGATTTTAATTGATAATCTATAGAAAATCTTACGGTTATAAGTATTTTAAATATTTTTTTATGCTGTTTCTGAATACAATGCTGTACAATTTCTATCTTAGAAACATAAAAATCAAACATAATTGTTACATGCTATCAATATAAAATTTAGATGAAATTCCTTTAGAATCAGCAGTAGCAGAGGATTTTTTTTTTTTTCTTTTTGTAACAAACTTTTATCCAGACATTTACCTGAATTTAGTGTGCAATCTTTTTTCTTAATTATTTCTAAAACTATTGAAACAAAGCATTCAAAATTATTCCACATGGTCTTTTCATTCAAAGTACAACTTTTTATCAAAGAAATAGCCCTTTCTGATATTTATCTTTGCTAAGTGTGATTAAACAATAAACTAAATACAAAGACTCTTATGATTAATACATATAATTAGAAGTAAAAATCACACATATATATATAATGTAACATAATATATAACAAATTGAAACAGCCTCATATAATATGTGTGGTTCTAATGCTAAAAGGTGGTAAGCTGATATATAAAACAGTAAAGAGTTATAAACTTCACTTCAGTGCAAAATTCACTTTGAATAAAATTTAAAAATCACAAAAAATAAGTACAATTCACAAGTGTACTCATTTCTTAAAGGTGCTAAAATCCAATTATTTTTCTTTTCCGCCTTCCTCACCTTCAGTACCACCTTTTTTAACATTAATGGTCTCTCCCGGGCTGGAGATCAAGCAAGATCGGGGAGAAAGGGCAGTATTATCCCTGAGGATGGCCTAGTGCCGTCTGAAAACGTTTGGAGTATGTATTTTTAGTGTTTTTAATATCTAGACAACGATAAATTGATTTTAGAACCTTTAAACACTTGTGAATTGTACATTTTGATTTTTAAAAAAGTAAAATGTTTTATGTATACATGTTTCTACATAGTTTTGAAAATTATTCAGGAGTATTTGTTTATTAAAACCGATGAATCAAAGAATTATTATATTGGCATGTGACTAGTAGGAAATTTAGTTGTAGAAAAAAGGACCACATAGATGATATAAAGTATAACAGAAAAACCAGCACAGCACTTGAAAGATTATATGAAGAAGAAAACAACCAAATAAATTTCAATGAAAGCCAAATAATTTCCCCTTCCAATCGATGTTATCCATCCATTATAAGAGAAACCACTGAAATTGTAACATATGAAATATCAATATGTAAAGATACAGCCTCATTTAACTTACCAAAATTATGCCTCGAGGTACTCCATGGTTACAAATATGGAATAAAGCATCAAAGAAAATAGAAAATAAAATAATATGAGAGATTGTGAAAAGCATGAATAGTGGACTTTTAAATTACTGCATTATAGAAAACATGTAGAATATTATCATTTCTCTTGAAAATAACTTCAGTAAAACCAAAACATGTAGACAGTTTATATATAAAACTTTTTACTGTTTCATATAACACTCTTTAGCAATTTATGAAGAATCACATATAGTAAGGTGAAAAATTTACTATTTTAGGCAATCTGTTTCAGTAAGAGAGATTCCGAGCGATCTATTCTCGACGAGCATCATTTTGGGCACCAGTTTTTCCGAATGAGCTTTTTGCCTTATTTAATCGCTGAAAATCAGTGATTATACCTGTGATCAAAAAGTACCGGGGATGGTGACATAAAACAAAAGGTATCAATTTATTGGTCAAAATTTATTACATCTCTTTCAAAGTAATCTTCTTCGACTGCAATACACTTCTGCCAACGCGTTTTCCAATCATCAAAACATGCCCTAAAGTCGTTTTCGTGAAATCCCTTCACAGTTCGTAGAGAATTTTCTTTTATCGAATTAATGGATTCAACGTGGTGACCGCGAAGAGACAATATCAACCTTGAAAATAAGAAAAAGTTACACGGTGTCATATCAGGTAAATACGGAGCTTGTGGAGCCGTATTTGTTGAATGTTTGGTTAAAAACTCACGATTAATAATTGCACTGTCAGAAGGCGGTGCAAAACCCATGAGTTTTCTCGCCACATTTCAGACCGTTTTCTACGAATTGCTTCCACGCAAACGGCGCAAAACACTCAAATAATAATTTTTATTGACTGTTTGGCCAGTTGGTACGAAATTTAGGACACAACACCACGACAATAAAAAAAAGCAGTCAACATTACCTTGATTTTTGAGCGATGGATTCTCTACCATCTTTATATATATACTAGGGGGCCTACCCCCTGCGAGCTACGCTCGCCAACCCCCGATCAGACTTCGAGGCCTCTAAAAACATGACAGCGTGCTTTGTTTTAAAAATATTGGTAAATCTGTAATTGGGTTGCCATGCTTTTAACGTTTTAATGGGGCATTTTTTTATTATCATGGCCTCATACACAGCTGTTGCGACCACTGACGACTGTTTTCGGGATTGATAAGTAAAATCAATTACACCTTGAAAAACCAGCTTGTATAAAATGGTTAGGTCTAAATTGTGGCTACCTCTCGGACTTTTATAAAAACGATCTGTATTCTATTCTTCCTTTGCATTTAAGGATGAGAAAAATTCCATCTGCTTGTGAATAACATTAAGAACCACGGTATTGAAAAGTACTATGTTATAGACATTTTCAGTAACAGGTTTTAATTTTCTCTCCATCTTGCATATTTTCAAGTTATTTTAAATATGTAAATTATTTATTTTAATTAATATGTATATACGAATTTTCTAATAATTATTTATCATACAAAATTAATTAAATATTTTGTGCATGCATGCCTGCATTTATTCGGCATCAATTGATGAGATATTTAAACAAATTTGCTATCCACGATAATTTTATACCATGTTATGTCACTTGAATAGTGTCCATAAGAAAATCGGGTACTTTTCCAGTATAGGATCCTTTGCTTTTAGGTTTGGCGTAATTCGAGTTTAAAAAACGAATAGATTCGTTAATATACATATATTTTTTCCCAAAAGTTATGAAAAGAAACCCAGTGAACTTTTGGTGCTTTTCTATTATAGGGGTCTTGACGCTTTTTTAAAAAGCTTGGCGCAATTCGGGCATCAGAAAGTGAGATTTGGTGCCAAATGACATAAACAGCCATGGAAACAAACTCGACGATTTTTTTTGTTTATATGCGTATTTTAATATACGTATATTATTATTGTTTTTTCTATACAAATTACTTCTGATTACATATAAAATAGGATAAATGACATTTTACGCTAAACAAATTATATAAATATTGAAAAAATGCTTCTGTATATGAAATGACAAAGTGAATAGGTTGACAGAAAGTATGTTGCCAAATTTTCCTTTTCCGCCAAGGCTATTTTCTCTGTTTCGTCAAGGCCCCATATACTGGAAAAGCACCGAATTTTTATGCTTGTTTATACATGTATTTATATGTATATATACAATTTATTTATAATTGTCTTTCAATTTACCTCTTTTTGTACATAAAAATAGATAAATGGCTTCTTTATACTAAATAAATTGTTAAATCATAAATGACGTCATTTGGACGAATTCATTCAAAATATTTTCAGTTTATAAATTAAATTAAATGCTGACAGAGACGATTGAATACTGACGATAGAAATGTGATTTTTTTTTCAAATTTTCATGAAAAACATAATTTAATCACAATCTTGTCTTCATTATCGATTGAAATAAAAGATAATTTCAATTTGAAAATGACGAATAAAAATAAGTCAATAATCCCTATCGGGATCCTTTTCGATTTTTTTCCCTTTTTTGTCACAAAAAACTGAGTAATTAGTTGCCATCATTACAGAAATGTCATTAAAATTAGAAAAAAAATTAATATCTCGAAAACTAATTCCAATTTCAAAAATCTATTACCAGTTTTGACATCCGCGGATTTTTATGGACAGTTGGTATTAATTTCACCATCAAGCCTTTAATATTTTATTAAAAATAGCCCTGAAACATAATCAGTCATTTAATCAGTCGTTTCATAAAATCGTTTCATAAATTCGTTTCATAAAATCGTTTCACAAATTCGTTTCATTAGGATTTTATATATATAGGGTAGATATATATATAAACAGTCGTTTTTAAAAGCTTTTTGCAACATTTTGAATGATTTTGTAGCAAAAAGTTCATTGTGAAAACAAAATTTAATGCATGTTCTTTGCTCAATAACATTCGCCATTTCGGAAACTCAATAGAATAAAAAATTATTTTCATTAAAAACAAATTTATTTTCAGACGTTAAAATGACATAAATTCCTGACTATTGCCAGATGTTTATAGAAGTCGCAAAAATCTTTGATAAAAGTTTGCAGACGACATGCACTATAGATGTATTTTAAATGAAGCATTCTGGATAGTTTTTGATCAATGTAAGGCAAAAATTTCCATTCAAAACTAGTGGTGTTCAAATTCGAGGACTTCCTGCCACCCTATACCCCACATATATGTGCCGCTGGTTGCGAACAGGTTAATAACGTCTGCTTTAATAAAATCGATTTAAGATATAATTGATTTATCAGAGAGACATGTTTAAAGTTCATAGATATTAGTATGTATGAAAATCCGAACTTCAATAATTTATTGCTTCAAAGCTAATCATAATGACAATAAAAAAAAAAGAAATGCATTCTTACTTCATCAACGACGATTTCTTTTATAGATGCCTTTTCTAAATTCGTGGACTTTTCACTAACTGTCTTTGTTTGCACGCTATACCTAAAAATGAGAAATATACATTCGCAAGAATAAATAAAGAGTTGATACAAGTATAAAAATAAAAACAGTTTTCTTAAATAAACTCTCTTTTATAAGCATTACATGTTTATCTTAAAAATCACGCCTATTTTCAAGATTGCAATTCATGTTATTCCAAAACAATTCCGTTAGTAATTTGGCGTGGATCCCAATTAAGGAAAGTTCACAACTTTGATTTATGCTTGGTAGAAAGCGCGAACCAATAAAATTATTTACAAAAATTGAACTTTTTGCTCTGTTTCTTTTTTGAGACATGGCAACAGGCAAGAAAAAAAAAATCAAATTACCAATTCAAGATTTCTAAATGGTTTTCTCGACGTCAATCATAATTTAATTAATATTAAACTATTAGTTGATTAAAGAATATTTAAAAAAACATTACGCTCTTTATTTTTAATTTATATTTTCTGCTTTTTAGTGTTTAAAATATTCAATTGTTGCAGTTTCGCAGCCAGTTGGCTTATTTTGGACACCGAGGTTTGGCGCATAATGAACTCCGTTGTTTTTGTAACTCGTATACTGTAACCATAAAGTTTATTTGGCGATTTATCACCTTCGGCCGGCTAATGGAAAACGGCCTTAAAATTTATTTATTAATCTATAATAAAGTTCTAAAAACATAAAAATACTGTATTGCCATCGGTATCACACCTGCAGACATACTTTTTATATTTCTAGCATATCAGGAAGTGAATTAAAAATCGGTTGCAAAATTACATATTTACATACAAAAACCAAGTTGAGTTAAATAAAAGAGTGGGTAGTTTTACATTAGCCGGGAGCAAATCTCTCCAATCACCTTTTTATTCCCCTCGCAAATAGCATATTTTATTTATCTCACCTGAGTGAATTAAAAGTAATGATTTGATATAGAAATAAAATGTTTTGGTTTATACTACTATTCTTGCTCTTATTTATTTATTTATTGTATTTTAAATGAAATTTGTGAAATATTTTAACTGTATGTATTTTAAAGTGAGATAAAGGGCAAAATTAGCACCGGCCACAGACCACAAACCTACAAAATGAAAAAAAAGTCCTTCCGGCCTGTACAGGGAGGAAAAGGTAGCTTTCCTATATCTTCGTTTTAAAATTTTAGCTAATGTTACACGAAAACAGCTTTTTAAAATGTAAAGAAAACGTTTACAAAAGATTCGTTAATACTGAAATTGAATAAGAAATTCGCCAAATTATTGAGCAATAGCCAAATTGGCTTCATTTATGAAGACTTATTTTGGTCGCCAAATTTGGCAATATTTCGCCAAATGTCGCCGAATTTGGCGAGAATTTGGCGCTAACGGATATGAATATATAGTTTTATGCGTATGATTGGGAAAATTATTACAACAATGAAAATTTTTGTAATGTGCTGTCTTGTTTCAAAATGGCAGCCACCCTAGAATTTCAAACTGCTCTATCTCAGCCATTTTTTAAGATAGAGGTAAACCAAAAAAGGCTCTGGAATCCTCGTATCAAGGCCTAACACTTAATTAAAAAATAAATTTGAATTTTTAACTTTTTTGTATATTTATTTTAGTTTTAAATTTTTACGTGGCCGCCATCTTGAAACAAAATGGCGGACCAAGCTGGCCAACGAACTCGGTCGAGACATTGGTGAGCTTAATACACACAATTAGTTTCATCAAAATTGATTTATAAATACGAGCGTTATCGTATGGCATAGGTCAGATATATATATATATATATATGGATATATCTATATATATATAAATCAACATTTGAACGGAGGGTGGTTTTGGGGTCTGGGGGTCATGATCGGTGAAAATATATCGAAATTTTCCGGAACTGCTTTCCTCCAAACGGCTGCAATAGGTAGCTTTATACTTTTTTGTACTGAAAGTTACCTAAAAGTGGCTATTAAAAAATTATCTGCCAGCGAAGCCACCTTTCCTGTAAGAAGTGAATAAGCTTTTCTTCCATTCCATAAATTATTCCACTTTTTCCGGTTGCAATATGTTAATATTAACACATTTATTTGGTTTATTTGATTTTAGAATAATACTAATATAAACATTTTAACAAAAGTTTATTGTTTAGCACTTTTAAATTAAAAAAAAGTGAAAGTAGCATGCTGTAGCCATCACAACACTTTCTTCTACATCATTTCAATATAGTATTAACTTAAATAGCGGTGTTACACACCAACAATTAGCGAAGTATATAGTGAGTTATTTCTTTGAATTTAACATGGAATTACAGATATAAGTGAAAAATAATGTACCACAGCGCAACCTTGTTGGATATCCAAACCCAAAATTGGGATAACACGTACATTTGTAATTAACTCGTAAATCTGCAGATCAGGGACCTCAACGTCAGCTTATAAGTCGTTTTTCATTAATCACACTTTGCATTAATACTGTACAACCCGCAATTTACCTTTTTAAAGTTCTATATACATTTATAAGTATAAGAGATTTCTCAAAGCTTACTTAAACTTAAAATGTGAAACATGGTTTTATGTAATTATGTTCTGACGAACTGTTTATTCTTGTAATATTTTAAGAAGTACATCCCCGTTGTCACTTTAATTTTTTATTCTCAATTTTCAGTAATGGTGCAATTTCAAGATTCGACTATGGATGCGTTCTACTATTCTAATTTCTTTAGATTAACCCTCGCCTTGTACGAGAGATTTTATCCTATTTTTAAAAAAATACCAAATTTTCAACCACGAAACATCCCCATCTGTTGCAGAAATTGAAAAAAAATTATGAAAATATACTTATACAAATGTAAATTTCTACTACGAGACTTGAGTCCACACGTCCAATGTTTTTATAATTTTTACTTAGAAAAAACGTTTCGCTGATCATCCAATAGCGGTTAAAAGAGAACTTTTATCTAAATAATATGTTCATCTATTTCAATAGAAATTAAAATCACCCGAATTCCTACTTAATTACAAACTAATTGGATGCTTTTTGCGGCAGTTACCGCAGAACAGACAGACATAACAGAAGCCAAAAACTTTTCGGGTCTCAAGAGTATAAAGTCTCTTTCGGCAATAATCTCAAATATAAAATTTGGTGCTTTCTACTCAATAGAAACTAAGATACAACTATAATATTCATCGCAAAAAGCACAGCACAGCAACGCCCCCTGTTGAGTGATCAAAACCGAAACTGAATGCATTTACTATGCAGGATGTTAGAATTTCGTTAAAATCTGGCTAGCTGTTCTTGCGAAATCATACGCGCAAAAAAGCCATTTTGGATAAAGTGACTTTGAAGATGACCATTTCGTATGCTGCATATGACAACAGCTGATTTTTTTTTTTTTTTTTTTAATTTTTTTTTAGAAGTATTATTGTTACTGATGATGAATTTGGAATCTGAATTTGTTTAAAATAATGCAAATTAACTAATTTTTTATGTGAATGATTTTTTTAATCCATTTTTCAGCTGCTCCACAAGTAACCAACACCTTAAATTAAAATAAAATATAAGCATGCCCATGGACGTTTTGCTTGTTATCATTTCCTCCTTTCGTCGATGGAAAATTAAGGTTGTTACGAATATTGTCCTCTGTTTCATCTTCTTCGCATTCCGAAAGATGCGCTGGTTCAAAGTCTGCGTATTGTAAACTGAAAAAGAAATATTTATTTCTTTATAGTATTAAATACAAAACAAATATACTTGCTACATTGTCATGGTAAAATATCTATTTATACGAATTGTACGTATGTGATCCTGAATTCATGGTACATACTTTAAGGGTTGATACAGGACAGTGTATCAGTCATTTATTGTATAAGACACCAGGGTCAGAAATTCATTTATTTAGTCAAAATTACAGGGCACTTCACTCCAATCCGAAGTCGCGTTTTCGTTCATAACTTTAACAGTAGTGAAGATATTTTAACAAAATTCGCAACAGACTCATCTTTGTATGAATTCTAAGCCTATTGTTAGGATTTCGTTAAAGTATCTTCGCTACTATTAAAGTTATGAAAGAAAACGCGACTTCGGATTGGAGTGAGACGCCCTGTAATTTTGACTAAATAAATGGATTTCTGACCCTGGTTTCCCATACAATAAATGATTGTTACAGTGTCCTGTACCAACTATTCAAGTTTGTACCATGAATTCGGGATCACCCTGTATATATACACATAACCTTATATGCATAATTTTGGCAATAGAATCATATATATTATTTCTGTTGTCAACATCCCTTTTTCTACGATTTTATGAAACGCACAACAACGAATGAGATACCATTTGAAAGGTTTTTAAAGCGACTTCTGACATAGTACACTCACATTTCGTTAAAACGTTTTTTTTTTTTTTTTTTTTTTTTTTTTTTTTTTTTTTGTAAAAATTGCTGTTAATTAAAAATTAAATCGGTATTGTTTTCATAAATGAAATGAAAGGTTTTACTCAAATCATTGTTGTCACAAAAATAAAATATCGTATTATATCGCACTCAATAACGATTATAAAAAATAAATAAATAGTACAAAAAAGAAAGTGTGATTTCACCGTACGAGTTTATTTAAATTCCTACTATTAGCTCACACTCTCTCTATATTTATATATCTTGTTTAAATTTTCAATCGTTAATAAAATATTTTCTATTGATCCATTCAAGTTCAAATAATTTTTTTTTAACTTGTGCTGGATGACAATTGATGTTAATACAGTTTTTTCAAATTTTAATTCATTTATTAAATTTAATTAATTAATTTAAATTTTATATTTCATTTCTGTTCAAAAGTATAGACTCACTCCATATTTATAGTCTCACCTTCACACGTAAAAAGATAATGAGGCTGTTCACGGACGAAGATCAGGCGGCTCGCGGGCGAAGGAGACAATAAATGTGGAGTGAGTCTATATACTTTTGAACAGAAATGAGGTATAAAACTAAAATTTAATAATAAAATTTAATTAATTAATTAATATTTGAAAAAACTGTATTATCGCTAACTGTAACATCGCTATGGTGAATTTTGGTAATTTTTGAAATTCAATATTTGAAAAACGGCATAATCATTAGATTTTAAATTTATATCAAGAAAAATACAATTTTTTTACCTTTCTAACGCAGTTTGTCTAACAATTTTGTGAGAAATACTTTTCGAGCTATTAATTTTTGGTATTTTAGCTATTTATTTTTTATTTAATTTTTAATACATTTCAAAAATTTCTCTTATGTAAGATATTTAGCCGGATATAAATTTAGGAATAAATACCGTCAGTGGCAAAGCGTGTAGATCGCTGGAAAAAAATTTCTATTTGACCTAAGTAGGAATTGACTTAAAAAAAAAGTTTTTATATTACTTGTTTATATTTATGATTAAAATACAAAATTCAAATTTAAATGTTTAGAAGAAAATACATCATCGATCGATCGAAGCAACGGGAGTAGTAGAGGAATGTATGTTTCGCGTCAGCAGGAGCCGTGAGCGTGGTGGAGGTGGTGCTCCTGGATGTGGAAGCGGAAGTGGGAGCGCTCCTGGATGTGGAAGCGGAAGTGCGAGCGGAAATGTAAGGAGATAAGAGACAGGAAGTGGACCGGAAGTAAGACAGGAAGTAGAACCGGAAAGGAAGTAGGGGAGGGCTTATTTTTAGGGGGTCTTCTAGAAGAGGTGCACTGAAAGGGTAAGGGCTTAATTTTTTTGTGAATGTGAGGGGAAAAAGAGTGTCGACCTATAGGTGAACTGAGATTGAACAAAATGCACATAATTTTTTTTTCATAAATTCCATCTTTTAGAAATGTTAAAGTAATTGAATGCCAACAGTGCTAGTGGAGTTGAGTGATAGGAATCCTGCTTTAAAAATAATAATATTAGCAGAATGTACAATTTTTTTTCCCCTTTAAACATTAACTTAAATGTGAATGAGATTAAAATATATGTGAGGGCTAAATTTTTAGAGAGTTAAAATGAAAATCCACTAAGAGTTGCTAAATAAAAGGAGGTGATCGACTTTGTCAGCATTTTTCTAAAAGTTTATTTATCGAAAATTGAATCATACGTTTCGATTATATTTGTTAACTATCATAGTTTAACATCAAAAAGCAGGTAGACATTTACCTTTCGCACTCATCGACCTAACCGTTCAGAGTTTAACATGAAATTATAATTAACCTGTAAAAGAAAAATAATACCTGCAAAAAGAAAAATAATACCTACAAAAAAAATAATACCTCTAAAAGAAAAATAATACCTTCAAAAAGCAAAATAATACCTGCAAAAAAAATAATACCTCTAAAAGAAAAATAATACTTGTAAAAGAAAAATAATACTTGTAAAATTTTGTGAAGGATAAATTTTTAGAGAGTTAAAATGAAAATCCACTAAGAGTTGCTAAATAAAAGGAGGTGATCGACTTTGACAGCATTTTTCTAAAAGTTTATTTATCGAAAAAGGAATCATACGTTTTGATTATATTTGTTAACTATTATAGTTTAACATTAAAAAGCAGGTAGACATTTACCTTTCGTATTCGTCGACCTAACTGTTCGGGATTTTCTTCGAACCCATTATTTTTGACTTTATAAAAGTTTAATGTAAAAAATTATTCTCTAAGTTTTAACTGAAATGAGATTAAAATAGATGTAATGGCTAAATTTTTAAGGATTTAAAATGAAAATTGTGATAGCCATGTAAATGAAAGTAATGCGATTACTTTGCTTCATAAAAATCTAACACGAAAAAAGCTGGTAGACGTTTACCTTTCGCACTCGTCGACCTAACTTTTCGGAATTTTCTTCGAACCCATTATTTTTGACTTTTTAAAAGTTTAATGTAAAAAATTATTCTTTAAGTTTTAACTGAAATGAGATTAAAATAGATGTAATGGTTAAATTTTTAAGGATTTAAAATGAAAATTGTGATAGCCATGTAAATGAAAGTAATGCGATTACTTTGCTTCATAAAAATCTAACACGAAAAAAGCTGATAGACGTTTACCTTTCGCACTCTTGACCTAACCGTTCGGAATTTTGTTTAAACTTCTCTGGAGTTCGTCGACCTAACCGTTCAGAGTTTTCGTCGAAATCCGGATATATATTAACTTACAATAGCTAACTTTTTTTAAGGGAAGTTTAAATAACATATTTCCCAAAGTGTCTTAGAAACATTTAAGAATTTATACACACATAAGACCCTCGCCTATAGGTGCAAGGTTCTGACTTTAAAGCTACTAGACGTTGAAATTTAAACTTCTTGCACTCGGCGACCTAACCGTTCAGAGTTTTTTTCAAACCTTGTGTCAATACGAGTTAGGATCCCTTAGAAAGACCTACATGGAGACACTTATCCCTAACGTAGATAATCAACTCTATATTTAACTAACCAGTTATAACACACAAGACATAATCATTACATTCAGTTAATAAGTGATTTGACATGCAAAATATTAGATATAAAAACATACAATATGATATATACAACACACAAAACAATTCTAAAGATTTTTTCCCTTTCATATGAACAATTTTTAACAAGAATTTAGCAATAATTTAACTTGAGAGCAGGTATTTTGTTTAGAGTTATACGATTATAATAAATTTTAAGCCTATTTTACTTGATACAACCAACATTTTAAAAAAAGTTTTTATTTTTTAAATAAGTTTTATTTTAAAAATGGAAAAAATTTATAAAGTTTTATTTTTAGCATGTGTGTTAGGTTAAAAAATTTCACTATTAAATTCCACTAAGTCGAATTTTTAAAGGTATTCATCTATTCACTGCTTTGAAAATGACGTTGATTTTTCAATTTCAAATGTTTAACAGACTTTTTTTTAAAAAATTTCACTAACTTGAAATTTTAAAGTTTTTAAATGTTAAAGTTTTATTTTTAGCATGTGTGTTAGGTTAAAAAATTTCACTATTAAATTCCACTAAGTCGAATTTTTAAAGGTATTCATCTATTCACTGCTTTGAAAATGACGTTGATTTTTCAATTTCAAATGTTTAACAGACTTTTTTTTTAAAAATTTCACTAACTTGAAATTTTAAAGTTTTTAAATGTTAAAGTTTTATTTTTACAAGTTTTAAAATGTTTAAGTTTTATTTTTAAAATGTGTCCATCTAACAAATTTCGCTAACTCAAATTTTTAAAGTTTTTAAATGTTTAAGTTTTATTCTTAAAATCTGATAAATTTTCAAAGTTTTGAAATATCACAAGCTGGTGGCGATATAGGTCAAGTAAAGATGAGTCACTCATGCAAGCTGATAACAAGTTTAGGCAGGAAAATCGGTTTGCATTAGTCATTTTTATACTCTTCGTTATCATGTTAATCGGAAGTGATCTCATAGTTATGATAAGACAAACCACGTGATGTTAACAACAAAGTGTTATTCGCAATAAAATTGAATTCTATTTCCTTAAAACAATTGTAATGGAAAGGATATCGAGACTATCTTGAAAAAATTTTAGGTAAGTCCAGTTTTAATTATAACTCTTTTATCTCATGTTAAAATCTTTTTTTTAAATTAACATTTTATTAACATTAAAGTCTAAGTCATTCAAAATACACAACATTAGTGAAAACAGTGTAGGTTAAAGAAAACACTTTTAAAATAATCAAACTATTTTATTTACTATTTAAAATAATACATATCAAATAAGCCTGTCATATTGTGCTGTATACAATTCTAATTTCAAAATTTTTCGTAATGTCCAATTAAACACTCGTTCTGGGAAATCTTCAAAGCCGTTGTACAACTTTAAAAAGGCATTCTCAACATACACATGTATGTTTTGGTCTGTTAATTCCAGTTCGCATAATTTGCATATCATTTTGTCTTTTAATTCACTATAAGTTCGAACTAATCTATAAGCTTCATTATCAGTTCAAATAACAAATGTTTTAAACAGGGTGATTTCGTAATGTTAGGTAAAGCTTTATGAAAAGTATCACAATGTTGTAAAAAATCCGATTCACAATTAAATATTTCACAACACTTTGTACATGAATGTTGTTTTCCTAAGTTGTGAGTTTTCTTATCTTTTAATAAGTCTGTCTTTCTTGAAAACAGTTCGTTGCAATCACTACACTTGAATTGTTTGGGCGATTTGTGAATCTGTTAATCACTCTTTCGTGAAAAAACTTCACCACACACCTCACAGCGAAAACACTTTTCCTTTAAATTACTTTTCATAAAAAACACTAAGTTAACTTTTCGAGGAAATGTTTTGTTACACGACTTGCAGAAATAGGGTACCTTTTTAATTGCTTTAGGTGACATGGTTTTATCACCTTCACAAGACTGTATGACTCGTTCCATATCAACTTTAATACTTAGACGAAAATCACAACCTTTTACATCAATCATAAAGTATTGTACAGCATTAAACACTTTGTTCGTAAAATAAAATTCTCACGTAGGGGGCGCTTGTTTCAAAATACTAGCATTTTATTGGTTAAAAAAAGTCACACGCAAAAAGTTTTTTCTTTTTTTCGATAAAGTTTATAAAACTTTAAAATATACATGATAAAAGTTTAATAATCATAACGTATTTTCTAACATCCCTAATTAATTTTTTTTAAATAATGCGTACAATTTCCGTTATTTAAATTTTTAAAAATATTGTGCAAAAGTAAAATTTGAATGTTCTGGCAATAATATTTTCAAATTCGAAATTAAATTAATTAAATCAACAAAATGTCTATTTGGTCACTTCATATAAGTAAAGTAATGTTATCTCTCAAACAAATTTCCTGTTTAAACATATGCATAACGAATCGTGTTTATCAATTCATTATGTGATATTATCTTATCTTGCATCCTATGAAAAATTTATTCTCTAATATCATGTAAAATGGTCTTAATCACATGTCTTAAATAATTTCCTGTTTCAAAATATGCATAACGAATCATGTTTATCAATTCATTATCTTATTTTGTCTTCTATATGAAAAGATTTCCTCTGTGAACACATGTCAGCAGAAGGTTGTAGAAAATTCCAATGGTCTTAATCGCTTGTCTTAAGTAATTTACTGTAAATGCAGCATAATAATAATGTGTGAGTAGTTTATATTTCTTTAATAATAATAAAAAATATGTATTTTATTTAAAGTGTCCAATTAAAAGTTAATTTAAAGTTAGTGTCATCTACCTACTGCTTTAAAAAATTAAAATAACATTCTGTTAGTTATTTTTCAAAAGTGAAAATCTTTCGACTGCTTTTAAAATGTTGAATTGATTTTTCAAATAAAATCACTTAAGTATCATACTTTTAACTAAAATAGGTTAATAATTCAAATATGTGACGTTAAAAAAACTAGATGTCTTTCTCTTTTTTTTAAATGTTAGTTGTATCAAGTAAAATAGGGTTAAAATTTATTATAATCGTATAACTCTAAACAAAATACCTGCTCTCAAGTTAAATTATTGCTAAATTCTTGTTAAAAATTGTAGGGAAAAAATCTTTAAAATTGTTTTGTGTGTTGTATATATCATAGTGTATGTTTTTATATCTAATATTTTGCATGTCAAATCACTTATTAACTGAATGTAATGATTATGTCTTGTGTGTTGTAACTGGTTAGTTAAATATAGGGTTGATTATCTACGTTAGGGATAAGTGTCTCCATGTAGGACTTTCTAAGGGATTCTAACTCGTATTGACATAAGGTTTGAAGAAAACTCTGAACGGTTAGGTCACCGAGCGCAAGGCATGTCAAATCACTTATTAACTGAATGTAATGATTATGTCTTGTGTGTTGTAACTGGTTAGTTAAATGTATAGGGTTGATTATCTACGTTAGGGATAAGTGTCTTCATGTAGGTCTTTCTAAGGGATCCTAACTCGTACTGACACAAGGTTTGAAGAAAACTCTGAACGGTTAGGTCGCCGAGCGCAAGAAGTTTAAATTTCAACGTCTAGTAGCTTTAAAATCAGAACCTTGCACCTATAGGTGAGGTTCTTATGTGTGTATAAATTCTGAAATGTTTCTAAGACACTTTGGGAAATATGTTATTTAAACTTCCATTAAAAAAAGTTAGCTATTGTAAGTTAATATATATCCGGATTTCAACGAAAACTCTGAACGGTTAGGTCGACGAACTCGAGAGAAGTTTAAACAAAATTCCGAACGGTTAGGTCGACGAGTGCGAAAGGTAAACGTCTACCAGATATTTTCGTGTTAGATTTTTATGAAGCAAAGTAATCGCATTACTTTCATTTACATGGCTATCACAATTTTCGACGAATTTTCATTTTAAATCCTTAAAAATTTAGCCATTACATCTATTTTAATCTCATTTCAGTTAAAACTTAAAGAATAATTTTTTACATTAAACTTTTAAAAAGTCAAAAATAATGGGTTCGAAGAAAATTCCGAACAGTTAGATCGACGAGCGCTGGAGATGTGAATGTCTACCTGCTTTTTTATGTTAAACTGTGATAGTTAACAAATATAATCGAAACGTATGATTCCTTTTTCGATAAATAAACTTTTAGAAAAATGCTGTCAAAGTTGATCACCTCCTTTTATTTAACACAACCCTCAGTGGATTTTCATTTTAACTCTCTAAGAATTTAGCCTTCACATCTATTTTAATCTCATTCACATTTAAGTTAATGTTTAAAGAAGGGAAAAAAATTCTTTTACAGGTGAATTATAAGTAAATTTCATGTTAAACTCTGAACAGTTAGATCGACGAGCGCGAAAGGTAGCACATATATATTTCTTTTACAGATATTATTTTTTATAGCAGGGTTCCTACCACTCAACTCTACTAGCACTGTTGACATTCTGTTACTTTAACATTTCCCACCAACCATAAGAAATTTTTATGAAAAAAAAAATGATGCATTCTGTTAATATTATTATTTTTAAAGCAGGATTTCTACCCCTCAACTCCACTAACATTCTGTTAATATTATTATTTTTATAGCAGGATTCCTACCCCTCAACCCCACTAGCATTCTGTTATTAAACAAAAATGACGTGGATTTTCTTCAATCTCAGTTCACCTACAGGTCGGCCCAATCCTTTTATCTCCCTTTATTTTTCAGCAAAAAAAATTAAGCCCCCTACCCTTTCAGTTCCCTCTTCTAGAAGACCCCCTAAAAATAAGCCCTCCCCCTCTCTCCCTTATCGCATTCACTTCCTGTCTCTTATCTTCTTACATTTCCGCTCCCACTTCCGCTTCCACATCCAGGAGCGCTTCCACTGCCAGGAGCTCCACCTCCATCACGCTCACGGCTCCTGCTGACGCGAAACATACATTCCTCTACTACTAACGGGTATGCTTGGTTATATTAGATTAAATTTTATTTTAAGTGTATTCGATTTAAAATATACATAAAATGCTTAAGTGATACCAACACGTCAAGAAAGTAAAATGGGTTCTTTGAAGATGACTCCAAACCAAAAATGATGAAAAGACAAAAAGCAATTAAAAAAAAAGTAAGCTATGTTGTTTTCTTCAGAAGTACAGGACAGGTCAAAGTTATAGAGCTAGAGGGACAGAAGGCAAGTACAGCTAATTGATACATTACTGAGTGTCTTCCAGAAATTCTTCAAGAGGAGAATGTTAGGGGACTCATGTTTCACTATGACAATGCATCTTCTCATTCAGCAAGGATTACAGTCTAATTTCTTTAAAAAAAAACACACATCAAAGTGATAGAATTTTCACTCTATTCTCCTGATCTGGCTATGTGCGACTTTTGGCTAAAAAAATCATGTGGGCGTCGTTTTCATTCCAAAAACGAGATTGGCGAGGGTGTAAAAGTATACTTTTCCTCTATTCCAAGAAATGTATGTATCAAGAAATGTATGTTTATAAACTTTGTAAAATTCGCCTACAAAGGTACATTGATCTTGGAAGGAAACATTCTTAAGAACATTCCTAAGAATTGGTAAGTTTAGCTTATACCATTTAGTTGTCCCTCAAAACTTTTCAGCAGGATATACTTAAGTTATAAATTGGGAAACAAATGAAATAATTTTGAAAACTAAACTAATGGACCAATCTCATTTTCACATCTAGAAAAACATTTACTGATGAAAAAATTAAAAACTCATATGAATATAGTTTACCAGGTAAACTAACTTTATTTTGCGAAAGTTTGAAAGAAACTTACCAATCTTTAGTCTGTGAAGCAAAGCTCAAAGGATGTTCTCCAGTTAACAATCTGTCTTGTAAAACAAGACTTTCCGCCGTCTCTAAAAATAATAAGGGAATTGTTTATAATATAAAAACAAACTTTATATACAGAGTGATTATAATTAAAGTTGCACTTTCAAGAAACTGTAAAAAAAAAGAAACATTGGTCAGAAGGACCTGATATTTCATCTGAGTATACATGAAGCAATGGAAATTTGTTTTGCGAAAGAAAGAAAAGCTCAACAGTGGACAGATAGATGGCGCTGTAATCGTCATAAAATGCTAATTAAAAGACTAGACATGCACATTACACTTTTGATAAAAAGGCGAGGAACATATAGTTCCTGTTATTCTGCGTCTGAGAAAATAGTCATGACTATCAAGTTACATAAAAATCGAGTATATTTATGAGAGTTAGAGCGCGAACAAACAGACGACCAGACAGACCAAAAATTCATGAACATTTTTAACTTTATTGAAAAGTGCTAAAAAGGAATAAAATGTATCTTTTGTTTTTGACGAAAAACCATTAGTAAGATTTCATGGATTCATGTACAGTGGACTCTCTCTATCTGAACACTCTCTAATCTGAACACCCCGGTATTATGAACACTTTATGACGGTCCCGGCGAAACTCCATAGACTTGACAAAAGATGAACTCTCTGTATTCTGAACACCCTCTAATCTGAACACCCCACTATTATGAACGCGACTTTTGATCCCCATTCTAACCCGCCTCTCTGTAAACTGAACGTGTGTTTGTATTCGGAATGTGGGGAATTTCTGCATCATGGAAATTCGGAAAAATTGTTGGAGAAGAATAAAAGAGTTCAATGAATTCGATTTAAAAATAAACAGACAAAATCTTTTCTAGATTTTAAGAATTACCCGATGCTGAAATTTGTTTGAATAATTCAGATAAAATCTTCAGTTAACAAAACAAACAAAACATTTGTTAAAAAAAAAAAAAGAAAAAAAAAGAAATCGAAAAAATATTTTTGTTTTTACCGTACGTGTTCTCAACTAACTAGAACATTCTTATATTTTTAATAAACAAAACAGTGCAAATATGAAATTGTTGCCATTTCAGCAAAAGTAAATCATGCTAATCAAATGAAATGAAATGATCAAAACAATCAATTTTTATGCAAAGAGATACAAGAAAAAATAATGTAAAAAACCTGTCACGTGATTCCCCCTCTTCCGAGCTGAGATAAAAATAGAAATATTGCGCAACAGAAATGCGCACCCTCCCCAATGACAGGTAAGAGACAACAGGTGTTAGAGGGAGTGGTCAAAAAAGGATTATGGCTTCTTTTCTGCACACCTGGTTGGCAGCATTATTGCTTCTGTTTCTTTCTTCCTTTTTGCTCGCAAAGGTAAAATTTTTTCGCCATTTCACTATCGTTGCAGGGAAAGAAGCACAACACTTACGCAGATATGTCAGAAATAAGTAGGAAAACAAACAAACAAAAAAAAAAAAAAAAAAAAAAAAAAAAAAAAAAAAAAAAGGAAAGAACTGAAGCTTCAGGAAAAATACGAAGTTGTACAAACATTAAAATCGAAAGTAAGTCAAAGGAAAATTGCATCTGAATGTGGAAATTCAGTAGGTCAAGTCAACACCATCACAAGGAAGAGAAATAAATTATAGCCGCTTTTGAAGCAAATAAATCTTCCTCAAAGTGTAGTATTTTCGAAAAGAAAACTGGAAACGAGAATATAAACAATCAAATCTGGAAGTTTTTTTGCTAAATGAGAACGAAGAATCTTCATGTCACTGGACCCCTGCTAAAGCAGATTGCTCTGGATTTTGCGGAAAATGAAAAAATCATGGAATTCAAGGCATCAGAAGGATGGCTGACTCGTTTCAAAAGTCGGCATAACATCGAATTCAAAATAATCAATGGCGAAGCTGTAGACATAAATATCGACACTGTGGAGAAATGGAAAAGAAAGCTTCTGGATATAACGGAGGATTTTGATGCCGCTGACATTTTCAATGCCGACGAAACCGGCCTGTTTTTCAGAGCTCTTCCAAATAAAACCCTAGCAGAAAGAAGCGAGAAATGCGTGGGCGGAAAAATGTCAGAAGAAAGACGTACCGTCATGCTCTGTGCCAGTTTTACGGGCGAGAAGCTCAAACCACTTGTGATCGGAAAAAATGAAAAACCACGATGCTTCAAAAATGTGAAGATAGCATCATTGCCTGTGCACTATAAATCAAATCGGAAAGCCTGGATGACATTCACAATTTTCTCACAATGGTCGGAGGGCATTAACGAGCTGATGAAGAGAGATGGAAGAAAAATTCTTTTTGTGGATAATGCCAGATCACATACAAATGTGCAGATGAGCAATGTCAGCCTGAAGTTCCTGCCACCGAACTGTACTTCTATAATCCATCCACTGGATCAAGGAGTAATCAAGACCTTTAAAACTCACTACCGAATTCATTTTTTGAAGAAAATGTCCATGGTGATGGAGGAGGCAAATTCAGCAACCGAACTAACGAAGAAGGTCAATCTCATGGATGCTGTCCATTGGATATCAATGGCTTGGAATGAAGTAACCCCTTACACCATCCAAAAATGCTTCTACAAAGCTGGATTCCTGTGTGAGAATGAGCAATCAAGGACAGAAGAATAAGAAGCAACAGCTGTGAGTAACTTGGGGTCAATTCTTCAGGAGCTTCATACTGAAATTTAACCCGGAGCTTATCTCGAAGCCGACGGAATCGTTCCTGTTTGCGACGACATCGTTGAAGAGGAAGAGGGTAGTGAAGACGAAGCAGAACCAGAAGAGACCGATGAAACAAGAAGTACGATTACCTTCAAGCAATATGGCCAAGGGATTCAAGACCTGTTGAACTATGCGGCTGAACATCACCCGGAAGCCTTTCCACTTCTTAAACAACTAGCTAACATGTACACTGCACGAGCGTACACAATGAAAATAAACTAATATTGCTCACTTTTTTAAGTAATGTACCGATTATGTTTTAAAGTAATGTATTGTATGTATGTAATTGTATGTTTTGTAAAAATTGTTTAATATAACTTTTTTAATAGTTTCTAAATTCAGCACCCCCCTCTCGGTAACTTGCATGGTTAACCAGGCTAAGTATTGTATACAGTCTATAAACTCAATACATAATAGTAGTAGTAATGCATTTCCCAATCTCCCTCTATAATGAACACCCCCATAATCTGAAAATTTTTGGTCGGTCCCATGAGTGTTCAGAATAGAGAGAGTCCACTGTATTAGAAAATATTACAGCAAATTTTAAATATTGGGTCATCTGGAAAGTTCAGCGGTTTTTCAAAGCAAAAGACGGTTTCGTCTACTTATATGTTGCTACTGCTAATAAAGAGTGACCTTGAATGACCCAGATATTTAAATCCGTCTTTTCTACTTGTGTTGCATAACTCTTGCTTATGCTGTGGCATAATTTTTATTTCAGTACAGTGCGAAGAATGGAGAACGAAAAATTATCGTCAATTATGCTCTTTTATTTCAAGAAAGGTAAAAATGTTATTCAGACTGTTCATAAAATTTGTGCTGTATAGGGACAAAGTGCTGTTTCAGATGACACAGTTCGAAGGTGGTTTGAGAAGTTTATGTGCGGAAATTTCAGCCTCAAAGATTATGCGTGCTCTGGACGACCATCATCTGTAAAGGTGGACCTTTTAAAAGAAGCTATCAAATGATCATACACTATACTTTTTAGAATATTTAGCCTGTGTGATAGCTCCTGAACTGTGTAACGTGGATTTTCAGCGATAGCTCCTTTTAAGGGGTCTTCTTTTACAGATGATAGTCGTCCAAAGCGGCATCATCTTCGAGGCTGAAATTTCTGCTCTTAAACTTGACAAATCACCTTCGAACTATGTCATCTGAAACAGCACAATTTTTTCAAGCAGTCTGACTTTTAGTCTAGCCATTTTTACCTTTTTTAAAATAAGAAAAGCAGAATTGACGAAAAGGAACTTCTTAGTTCTCCATTCTCAGCACTGCACCGAAACAAAAGTTATGCCACAACCCAAGAAAGAATTACGCAACACAAGCAGAAAAGACAGAATTTATATATTTGGGTCTTTCAAGGTCCGTCTTTATCTGCAGTAGCAAAATAAGTAGACGAAACTGCGCTTTGGTTTGAAAAACCGCCGATCTTTCCGGATGCCCAATAGAAAAAGATTCAAGGTATCCGCACACCTTCGGAGGTGATTTTTTGAAATTTTCTCTTTAGGTTAATTTTTTCTAATTACATTTAAGTTAAAATTTTGAAAAATATATAAACATTTTAGAAATTACACAGAAATAAATTTTTAAACGTGAAAAATAGTCAAAATTATGTTAAAAATTGACGTTTGTGCAAAACATAACTCAAAATCAAATCAATGCATTCACATTTTGTAAATATCATATAATAAAGATAATAACGTTCTCTAGGACATAAACTAGCCGCATTATAATTGCATCTCTATCGCAGAAGCTATGGCACTTGAAGTACTAATGTGATGAAAAATTCGTAAAATTACATGAAAATTTTTTTAACTTATACAGTAGAGTCGCGATTATCCGAGTCCCACTGAACCGAGTTTCGGCTTAATCGAGTCACACACATACAAAAAAAAATTCTACTTCTCTTATTTTGACTAGAAATAAGAATTTTAAGAATTTTCTTTTATCTCCACCTTACACTTATTGACAATCAAATTATGAAAATGAAGCATCTGATGACAAATCTTAATTGAGCTTAGCACAAACACTTCCTGTTTCTGAAACCCTTACTGAAAAAGACATTGCTGAGTGGATGAATGCTGATGAACAGCAAGAAATTACAGATATGGTTGAAAATCGCGAACAAGAGAGCAATGATGATGAAAGCTATGTTAAACAGAAAAAAATTACGCATTCTGAAGGTCTAAGTTCTATTATAAAAAGTATTTATTACAGTGAGCAGCAAGAAGAGGCTACACCTACAATATTGATGACAGTAAAAAAATGGCGTAATCTTGCAGCAAAAAAAGTGTATAATCCCACAAAGAAAAAAAAAATCAAGGACTTTTTCAAATAACCAATTTCATTACCTGTTTTTATTCTACAAGCATTTGCAGTGTACATCACAATGACTGTAAGTATACTATAAAAATTAACAAATTGTGTGTAAATTTATATTTTATCTCTTAAATTAGTGACAATTTAGGTAAATCTCGTTTAACCGAGTATTTCGCTTATCCGATGTGAACTTGGACCACATTAACTCGGATAACCACGACTCTACTGTACTAGTGTAAATATAAAACTAATTAATATAATGATTGTAGTCTATTCCCTCATTAAACATTTGTAAAATAGGTAAAAACACATTCAAGACATTTCATGCATAATTGTTTGCTATAGAATGTTTTGCGTTACAGTAAAAATCTGAAAAACTTCATTATGAGAAAAAGCTAAAAATAACTTTTAAACGCTGTTCTTGCTATAAAAATAATTATTATTCTTTAAAGGTTTAATTATGTACTCCATGTATATTTTCTTCGACATATATTTCTATTTAAATACGAAATCTGGAAAAGAAGAATGTAAACATACATTTCAGCTTACTTCCGGTTTGCAGAACGATATTTCCGGTTGTAAAATTCTTCGGCAAGTTGCAATACATGTAACTTTAAACGGCTGTAACTCGGGTTCTAATTCAGATACAGACACAATTAAAGCAGAATTCGATAGATAAAAGATCGGATTTTAATGTTATTGGAAAAAAAATGAAAAATCGATATTTTCATCGAAAATGACGTTTCAAAGGTGTGTGGATACCTTAAGTATGTGTATATAAACGAGCTGGTGAATAGATAGATACACATATGAAATAATTGTCTCTATGCATAATGCACCCAGAAAAACTGAAGCAAAGCTATAATGACTTAACGATGAAAATAATAGAAACAAACCTGAAAATGAATTACTAGTTATCACGTTTTCCATCGATTCTTCTTTAATAAGGTCCAGTTGTCTAACTGTTGTTGATTTCTAGAGATAATAAAAGACAAACCTTACAATATCAATACATTTCGAAAAAACAATAATCATATCTGTGTACATAAAAAATGTATGTTTTCAATCTTCAGTAAATAAATTTATTTTTGAAACTATCCGTTTAAAATCCGTTGATCTTAAGATAACTCAGCTTTAGAAAAAAGATAATAAATTTGACAAACATTCTGTAGTTTTATTTAAAATACTAGCTGTTACCCGTGACTTCGTTCACGTAACATTAAAAAAAGAATAAATGCATTTATTTAGCAAAACATTTCACTTGATAATTAACAACATATATAATTAACCAAAGCTTTATCACATTTTATAGGAGACCATACGGTATTTGTTTGCTATAGGGGCCTTGACATAACTCAGTCATAAAAAAGTGAAATTTCATGCTAAATAATATATACAATCGCGAAAATGAAACTGCAACTAATGAAAAAAGAAGGACCCAGTAAAATCGTGAAAATCGAGGAATTCCTTTTCGTAAAACGAAAAACAACACTGTCAGAATTCTTCTATACAACAGTGCATTTTAGGTGGTATTTGGTGTACAATTTGTATATGCGTGCATTGCTAAATGGGCATTATTATATTGTTTATTTGCATAGACATATGTTATATATTTCTTACTACATTATCTTGTTTATGTATATATTAAATTAAGTGTTTCACGCTAAGTGGTGTAAATAGTGAACAAACTGCTTGTGGATTTTATACATTGATAGATATTTCACAAATATATAACAATCTGATGCGATTCTAAAATGTAAATAAAGGTTGCTAGAAAGTACTTTAAATTCCGCCCAATTTAACCTCGATATTTTCTCTATCGCGTCAAGAACACTATTAGCAAATAAATACCGACGACACAAATCTGATTATCTAAATTTACATATTTTTGTTAGTATATATAGGATTATTTTAATTTATTTCATGCGCTTGAAATTTTTTACGCTTTCTCTAGTGTTAGGTGTCGAATAAATATACTTTCCTGTTATTTTATTTTGCCATTTCTATTTATTCTATTTTCCATTCATTCCATTTATGGATATTGATTTAATTTACATATTCGTGTCAAAGAATATTCTTTAAAGTTATTATCAGGATTAGGATAGGATACGATTAGGGTTAGGATTAGGAATAAAAATTGAACGACAATGCCATGACCGATTCAGGTTTAAAGTGTGAACCATCATGAAGCAATAAGAAAATTAGAAAATTATCGGCTAATAGTTTTTAATATGTTTTACAGTCATAGTTGGCATCAAAGGTGAGCGGGGAAATGATCATCTAAAATACCATTAAGTGTTTACCACGCAAAAAACAAATCTGGTTACAACAATGTATTTAATTTTGCACCAAATTTCAATTTATATAAAAAAAAAAAAGCAAATTGACTATGGACTTAATTACAGACCCCTAACCTTGTTATTCTCGGAAATTTTCTACTTATATGTAAAAAAAAATTCTACTATATAGAACGCGCTTTCACGTTTATAATGTTATGAATTGGCACGATCGGCTTGTTCAAGTTTACACAATTCGGCTGGAAGAAAAGATTCATTACTTTTTGATTTCTTCTTTGCTTTTGCATTACGCGAATTTGTTGGTAAAATCAATTTTCTTTTCGATAACATTGGTGTTTTTTAAGTTTAAAAAATATTGTAATTTTACTTAAACATTGCTTTAAAATCTATGCAATTTTTCTTATCCTACAAGACTTTACAAAAATCTATTATGAAACAACTTTAAAAAAAGCTATATTTAAAAACGACAACAAAATTTTTCTTATTTTAAAACAAAAAGAAATGTAAAATTAAATTCCGGTTCGAAACGACGATTTACAGATGTGTTTCGATTGTGGGAAAATGAAAGATGAAAAATGCTGTTACTTCGACACAATCATATTAACTCTTTAGCTTTTATGAGAAAAGCAACTTTCTTTTAAAAAATATAGTTATTTTCATTAAGATTTTCTGATTTTCGATACGGATAATTTTGCGATGCATATCATTGACATTTGCCATGTAATATATATATATATATTTTACTTTTTAAAATTTAAATTAAAAATATGGTATCTTTATGTTAGCCGTGTGCAGACGATAAATCGCCAACCTATCCCATCATTCGTATTGAATTCATTAAAAATATAAATCTTTCACTCATTTCATTTGAAGCACAGAACTTTAATTTACAACACATACATTTAAAATACATATATTACGTACATTTAAAATAATTCCTTTCATGTCAAAAAGAAAAAGAAAAAAAAGAGAAATTAATCACAAATAATTTGATAACCCAAGATCATTTTATTTCAACATCAAAACAAATCTGTTTTATTTTTCTATATATGACATCATATTCGCTTGCTTTCCATACTTACTCGTATTTATGCACTTTGTATTATTATCAAATATTTGAAAACGCACGTTTTGTTTCTAACATGACATCATTTCATATTCTGTTTAATTCTTGAATAATTCATTTCCTTTTCATTTTTCACGTGGAAATATTCTGCATGAAAAATCCATTTATATAAATTAAGGGGGGAATCAGCCCCTTGTTCCCCCCTTTATACTTAACCAATCAATCCCGAAAAGTAATCAGGGAAGCGTCTTAACCCACTGAACCTATAAACAAAATTTGAAGGAAAACGGAATAATTCTGCATGAAAAACCCATTTATATAAATTAAGGGGGGGATTAGCCCCCCGATCCCCCCCCCCTTTATACTTAACTAATCAAACCCGTAAACTAATCAGGGAAGCGCCTTAACTCAGTGAACCTATAAACAAAATTTGAAGGGAAACGGAATAATTCTGCATGAAAAACCCATTTATATAAATTAAGGGGGGGGGATTAGACCCTTGTTCCCCCCCTTTATACTTGACCAATCAATCCCGAAAACTAATCAGGGAAGCGCCTTAACTCAGTGAACCTATAAACAAAATTTGAAGGAAAACGAAATAATTCTGCATGAAAAACCCATTTATATAAATTAAGGGGGGGGGGAATTAGCCCCTTGTTCCCCCCCTTTTATACTTAACCAATCAATCCCGAAAGCTAATCAGGGAAGCGCCTTAACACAGTGAACCTATAAACAAAATTTGAAGGAAAACGGATATTTCTATGAAGAGTTATCGCATTACGTACGTACATACATACATACAGAACCGGCTGCCAAGCTGTCAGGGCTTGACAGCCAGTGTGATAACTGAAAAATCGCAATTTTAGAACGTTTTTTTCTCCTGCACCCCCTGGGGTTAGTGGCACCCACATAAAATATAGCCTATGTTGGAGCAGGGGTTGTCACCATCAATTTGCCACCATCACTTTTGAAATCGGTTCGGTAGTTCCAGAGATTACCCCCTACAAACAAACAAACAAGATTTACTCCTTTATAATATTAGTATAGATAAATAAATATTGCCTTCTTGTTATTATTAATAAATATGTTTATAAATCCATAACGTATTTAAATGCACAATTACTAATAAGATGTAAAAAAAAGGGAACACCCACATCCATTTTAATCACTAAATTGACACCGACACATGCAAAATGGTACAATTCAAATGCGAATTATCTGTTCTATAAATATTTACGAAGGGGGGGGGGGGGATGCATAATGTGCTGATTCCATTGGAAATAGCAACCAACTCTAACATTTTCAATAGCAATAACAAAATTTGACGTCATATTTTGATTCTGGGGTAAATTTTAGATTAAGATGCTATATTTGAAATAATTATGTAAAGAAATGTAGAAAAAATACAAATGTAACTTTTTGCGCTCAAAATGTTAAATTGAATTCTAAGATTTTCATTCATATGTTTTGGATTTATTGTTTTTTTCAGACTGATTTTTTATTGTGCGTCTTAATATTGAGTATTCCAAACAAGAATTTCGTGCATTTACATACATTTTTGATATAAAATATATGTAAAAATTTTTTGAAAATATTGTCATTTAAAATAAAAAGCCGTTAAAAAGTAAATATTTTTTAATACGTTTCCGGATTTTTTTAAACAACTTATTATGCTATCTCAAAGTATACATTTGCCTCGCTAATTTGTTTTTCCAGTTTCACTTACATATAGACAAATTGTTATATAAGAAATGTACCTAAGCTCAAGAAACCATAATAATTATTGTTGTAAAAAGAGCGAGGCTAACAAAAAAGACAGGCTACCTCGGTGCATTCCACTTATCTTTTTTTACAGACCGCTAGACCGCGACCTACGTTATACATGGCCGATGCATGACGTTTAAAACGTCACATGGAGTGGATTATTTTTACACGGTGATTGGTGCAAAACGGTGGGCGCGCCACTTTGCACCAATCACCGTGTAAAAATGATCCATTCTATCTGACGTTTTAAACGTCATGCACAGGCCGTGTATAACCGCGACCTACGTTATACACGGCCGGTGCATGACGTTTAAAACGTCACATGCAGTGGATCATTTTTACACAGTGATTGGTGCAAAACGGTGGGAGCGCCGATTTGCACCAATCACTGTGTAAAAATGATCCACTCCATGTGACGTTTTAAACGTCATGCACCGGCCGTGTATAACGTAGGTCGCGGTATAACGCAGGTCGCGGCTAGACTGACTTGATGCTCTTTTCGTACACACCTGCATTGGTGCATTCGAGCATCACGTGACTGCCGCGGTCTGCAAAAAAAGATACGCGTAAAGCACCGCGGTAGCCTTTCTTTTTCGTTAGCCTCGTAAAAAGAGGATATGACGTCATATCAAGTCGATAGACTATCGAACGACACCGATTTTCACAAATTTGATGTCATTATGTAATCGCTGTTCGGCCAATCATACGTATCTTAAGCTCTTGGTGTTGTAAATTTCCTTGTACTTTCTCGTCAAGATTTATGTAATTGTTGAAGTCATGTATGTGTTTCTGTGAATAAAATAAATGTATATGGATCATTCGAGACGACAGCCTTGTAGCTATATGTCTTAAAGCCCACCACCCTTCAAAGTTCAAAGTTCATACGTATCTTAAATTTTTCTAATAAGTTTTTGGTAATGTCAGTCTTGTAAAATCGGTAAAGTTTATGAATAGATAAGCAATAAATGCTTTATAACAAACTGTTCAACGCGGAGCCCGCGGGCGCCATGGCATCCTTTGAAGGTTTTCTTGACGCCCTTTCTAATATTTCAATTTACTAGCTATTCTTAAAAATTAAAACTCATTTTAAAGTTTATTTCTTATAATATTAGTACAATTTTTTGCATACAAAAGTAATTTTGCATATTATTGGCTAAACGCGATTAAGGTCTCTGGCGCTGCAAACGTTTTTGAGATATATATCATAGGTGTCTTCTCAGAAAAAATGCACTTCTAAGTTTGCTTGGACTTATTGTTTTTTATTCTGAAAATTATTTTTACACGAAATTCCTGAATTGTAGGGTCTTTGTGGCTACCACTGTGGGCATCGTTATGGCGTATCGTATATGAACATCGTTAAATATTCATAACTACCATTTTAGCTTGTTTTTCTTATTCAAAATATCTACTACTATTTCCGTATATTAATCTTAGCTTTGTTTAATTTCAGATATTCAGTGATTAGGAAAAGCGAAGTTCACCATTTGAAAATATTGGTAGATATTTTGAATAAAAAAACGCGATAAATTGGTAACACTGCTAAGACATGTGTGCGCGTCTAACATTTACAGTGAGATAACATTATTGCATCTTTTGAGTCGTGTGAATAATGACGCCCTTCATAGTTTGCCAACAGCTGAAGTACGTTCCTGCATTTTGAAAGCATGGACAGGCCTATGCTTTCTAAGACACTGACCGAAAATCAAACGTGATTAGAGTTTGGTTTTTATTGTAATTATGCAAAATATCTACAACTAATTTCGTATATTAATCTTATTGTTTTTTATTCTGAAAATTATTTTTACACGAAATTCCTGAATTGTAGGGTCTTTGTGGCTACCACTGTGGGCATCGTTATGGCGTATCGTATATGAACATCGTTAAATATTCATAACTACCATTTTAGCTTTAATTTCAGATATTCAGTGATTAGGAAAAGCGAAGTTCACCATTTGAAAATATTGGTAGATATTTTGAATAAAAAAACGCGATAAATTGGTAACACTGCTAAGACATGTGTGCGCGTCTAACATTTACAGTGAGATAACATTATTGCATCTTTTGAGTCGTGTGAATAATGACGCCCTTCATAGTTTGCCAAAAGCTGAAGTACGTTCCTGCATTTTGAAAGCATGGACAGGCCTGTGCTTTCTAAGACACTGGCCGAAAATCAAACGTGATTAGAGTTTGGTTTTTATTGTAATTGTTTTTTTTTAAGAAAGAGTTGCCGGTTTGTGTTGTTGTTGTTGTTGTTTCTAATCCCAGATGGTTTAGCACTGCTAAATCATCCCCACGAAACCGAAGACCGCAAGAATTATGGTAAAGGGAAATGGAGCAGCTTCTGTTAGTACAAGATATTACCAGGAGCACCCAAGGGTAGAAGTCTGACTTTACTCCAAACAGGTCTCCTAATTTTGAACCAATTCCAGATAAGAGACCTGCATCGGCACCCCCAGAGGTAACGCTTATATAGAACTTGGAGGACTTTGGAGGCACGAACAGATTTAACGTGCACCAGCTCCCATTAACGTACACGGTCCACAGCAGAGGCAGACGAGAGAGGATAGACGATGCACCCTCCCAACTATTGACCGTGGTCGATGCTGCTTGGCTTTCGGCGATCTTACGAGAGCCGAGCTTTACCGTCTGCGCCACTGCGGGACTGCCGGTTTGTTTACCGTGTGTGCAGCATATTAAAATTGATAATGCTGGGTAGTAAGATTTTTAAAGCAATCCTTTAGTTCTTTTAATTATATGTGTTAGTTTAAATTGTGACACGTTCAGATTGAGTTGTTATTAAGTATCATCAATAAAATGATGTCTCCAATGAATTTACTGCAAATTTTGCTAATTGAACTTTAATTAATTTCAACATATGTGAGGAGGGGGGCGGGTCATCAGAAATAATTATGTATTGCGACCTATAACTATTTTAATATAAATCAATTTTTAGAGTTTTTTAATATATGTATACAAAATTTCAGCTCATTACTCTAACAAGCGAAGCTATCGGACATGTCGACAAGAATCTTCATGAAACTTTTTTGCGGCCACTTTCACTTTTGGAAAAGTTTTAAAAGTGAAAATGTTCCTCATTTAAAAAAAAAAAAAAAAAAAAAAAAAAAAAAAAAAAAAAACTGCAACCAAAATTGAAAAAGTAAAAAAGTACCCCGTTAGAGATCGACTTCAGTTATCCTATGCAAAAAAGAAGAAAAAAGAAACATTTAAAAATATTGGAATGCAAACAAGAAATTCGAATAAATTAAACGCTGTCATTGGTTTAACAATAGCCTGCGAGTGTCGGCGCCCTTCAAATGTTTTCAATAACTTGTTCTTTTAAAGTATAAAAACCCATTTTAACAAGATACTTGGCCTAAAATTATTAATGTTTGCAATTTTTTTTTAATTGTAAGCGTCATTTTTTTAGCTTTTTGTTTTCTTCACCTTCAAAATCCACCCCACCCCCCTCCTTTTTCAAATCAAGAAAATGTAATGCTAAATTTACTATGATTTACAGATATTTTCCCCTGAAATTTACCTTGTCACAGTGATTTTATTTCGTAGTGGCCTTATAGACAAACTTTGAGACATAATATGTATCATATATGTGGACACTTCTGTTTCACTACCACCACTATAATGAGACATAGTTTCTGTATGCTTCTAATCATGTGAAAAATGACACCCTTCATTATTTGCAGAGTTGGGCAAATTTGTAATTGCAATTTAATTGTATATAATTAATTATAGTTATAATTACATGCCGTAAAAAATTCCTGCGGCTCTGTAGCCGGAACCACCTCCCATCTCATTATGTGACGAAATTTCAGTTCTTGAATGTGTGTAACTATAATCGATCACATTACAATTAAATTGTAATTTCATTGCAGATAACTGCAATTACAAAGTTGTCCAACTCTGATTTGCCACCAGCTGCGAGACCTTGCTTACTAAAAGATTGGACAGGCCTGCCACTTAGCATATATGGGATGTCGAAATAGCTGTGAAGAGAATTAGACATGCGTTCGGGATCTTTATATTCGGAGCCCGAGCCCGAAGATTTGAATTCCGAGCCCCAATGTTGAATTCAGGGGGGGGGGGGGGACACCACCCTGGTAGATTTGGGATTTTATGCTTATTAATGGCCCCCCACCCCCTGTAATTACTAGAAAACTCCTCCCGAAGAAAAACAACTGAATTCCAAACTGTTGAGCCCACCCGAGCACGAAATTTTTTTTTTTCGTCAGAGCCCGACACCGAAAGTACGCAGTAGAAAATTGTTAATAACATATTTAAATTGCTTTAAGATTAATTTTCTCATTTAATAATTTCTTCTTACATAGAAATAAGTATTAATTCTAAATACTCCCTCATAACTATGTTTCGTGATTTTTCATGCTTCTGAAAAGCTGCTTAAAATAGCAAATTTGTTATTTATACCTAAACACTAGCAGACATTTGAAAATGTCACTATTCTTATTCTTTTTAAAATATCATTTTATACAACTACATAGCAGATGGGCACGAGTTCTGTTTTCTAGTAATTCAGGAAAAGGATTTCAAACAGAAAATGAGGACAGACAAGGGCTATTCCACGGCTTCTTTATGTTACTAAGACCGTGACCTACGTTATACACGGCCGGTGCATGACGTTTAAAACGTCACATGAAGTGGATCATTTTTGCACGGCGATTGGTGAAAAACGGTGGGAGCGCCGCTTTGCACCAATCACCGTGTAAAAATGATCCACTTCATGTGACGTTTTAAACGTCATGCACCGGCCATGTATAACGTAGGTCGCGCTAAGACTGACCGTGCAAAGGCTTCAGATTGAATATTTCTTCTTATATCCCATCAATAATAATTCACTTCTCTTTCAAATTAAATTTTAAAGGATTATAAAAATCTTCAAGAGACTTAGGGCAGATTCTGAGATTGGCGATTATTTTTTAGCTCACAGGCTATCAAAGCCTGAGAGCTTATGTGCCCGACGGTTCTGTATGTATGTATGTATGTATGTACGTATGTACGTACGTAACGCGATAACTCTTGACAGAAATAACCGTTTTGCTTCCAATTTTGTTTATAGGTTTCTTGTGATAAGGCGCTTCCCTGATTAGTTTTGGGGATTGATTGTTTAACTATAAAGGGGGGAACGGGGGGGGCTAACCCCCCTTAATTAAGATAAATGGTTTTTTCATGCAGAATTGTCCAATTTTCTTCAAATTTTGTATATAGGTTCATTGTGATAAGGTTCTTCCCTGATTAGTTTTGGGGGTTCATAGGTTAAGTATAAAAGGGCTAACGGGGGGGGGGATCCTCCCCCTTAATTTAGATAAATGAATTTTTCATGCAGAGTTATCCGATTTTCTTCCAATTTTGTTTATAGGTTCCTTGTGATAAGGCGCTTCCCTGATTAGTTTTGGGGATTGATTGGTTAACTATAAAGGGGGGGGGGACGGGGGGCTAACCCCCCTTAATTTGGATAAATGGTTTTTTCATGCAGAATTATCCAATTTGCTTCAAATTTTGCATATAGATTCATTGTGATAAGGTTCTTTCCTGATTTATTTTGGGGGTTCATAGGTTAAGTATAAAGGGGGTAACGGGGGGGGGGGGTTAATCCTCCCCCCTTAATTTAGATAAATTATTTTTTTCATGCAGAGTTATCCGATTTTCTTCAAATTTTGTACATAGGTTCATTGTGATAAGGTTCTTTCCTGATTAGTTTAGGGGGCTCATAGGTTAAGTATAAAGGGGGTAACGGGAGGTTAATCCTCCCCCTTATTTTAGATAAATGATTTTTTTCATGCAGAGTTATCCGATTTTCTTCAAACTTTCTATATGGGCTCATTGTGGTAAGGGGCTTCCCTGATTAGTTTTGGGGGTTCATTGGTGAAGTGTAAAGGAGGGAAACGGGGGCTACCCCCCCCCCCCCTTAATTTTGATAAATGGGTTTTTCATGCAAAATTATCCAATTTACTCCAAATTTTGTATATAGGCTCATTGTGGTAAGGCACTTCCCTGATTAGTTTTGGGGGTTCACTGGTAAAGTATAAAGGGGAGAACGGGGGGGGACTAACCCCCCTTAATATAGATAAATGGGTTTTTTAAGCAGAATTATCCGATTTTCTTCAAATTTTATATATATGTTCATTGTGATAAGGCGCTTCTCTGATTAGTTTTGGGGGTTCTTTGGTTAAGTATAAAGGGGGGACGGGGCTACCCCCCCCCCTTAATTTAGATAAATGGATTTTTCATGCAGAATTATCCGATTTTTTCAATTTTTGTATATAGGTTCATTGTGGTAAGGCGCTTCTCTGATTAGTTTTATGGGTTCATTGGTTAATTATAAGAAGGAGAAACGGGGGATGGTTCCCCCCTCTTAATATATTGTCGATTTCTTCATTTTTCGAGGGCTTATTTCAAATTCTTTGTAATAAGAATATAATTTACAGTTAGTGTGAATAGCCTGTGAGCTCAATGCCGTCAGTTTAACTGGGCAGTTTTCTTTTTTTTAGCTCACAGGCTATCAAAGCCTGAGAGCTTATGTGCCCGCCCATTCTGTATGTATGTATGTACGTATGTACGTACGTAACGCGATAACTCTTGACAGAAATAACCGTTTTGCTTCCAATTTTGTTTATAGGTTCCTTGTGATAAGGCGCTTCCCTGATTAGTTTTGGGGATTGATTGTTTAACTATAAAGGGGGGAACGGGGGGGCTAACCCAACTTAATTAAGATAAATGGTTTTTTCATGCAGAATTGTCCAATTTTCTTCAAATTTTGTATATAGGTTCATTGTGATAAGGTTCTTCCCTGATTAGTTTTGGGGGTTCATAGGTTAAGTATAAAGGGGCTAACGGGGGGGGGATCCTCCCCCTTAATTTAGATAAATGAATTTTTCATGCAGAGTTATCCGATTCTCTTCCACTTTTGTTTATAGGTTCCTTGTGATAAGGCGCCTCCCTGATTAGTTTTGGGGATGGACTGGTTAACTATAAAGGGGGGGAACGGGGCTAACCCCCCTTAATTTGGATAAATGGTTTTTTCATGCAGAATTATCCAATTTTCTTCAAATTTTGTATATAGGTTCATTGTGATAAGGTTCTTTCCTGATTAGTTTTGGGGGTTCATAGGTTAAGTATAAAGGGGGTAACGGGGGGGTTAATCCTCCCCCCTTATTTTAGATAAATTATTTTTTTCATGCTGAGTTATCCGATTTTCTTCAAACTTTCTATATGGGCTCATTGTGGTAAGGGGCTTCCCTGATTAGTTTTGGGGGTTCATTGGTGAAGTGTAAAGGAGGGAAACGGGGGCTCCCCCCCCCCTCCCCCTTAATTTTGATAAATGGGTTTTTCATGCAGAATTATCCAATTTACTCCAAATTTTGTATATAGGCTCATTGTGGTAAGGCACTTCCCTGATTAGTTTCGGGGGTTCACTGGTAAAGTATAAAGGGGGGAACGGGGGGGACTAACCCCCCCTGATATCGATAAATGGGTTTTTTAAGCAGAATTATCCGATTTTCTTCAAATTTTATATATATGTTCATTGTGATAAAGCGCTTCTCTGATTAGTTTTGGGGGTTCTTTGGTAAGTATAAAGGGGGGACGGGGGGCTAACCCCCCCCCCTTAATTTATATAAATGGATTTTTCATGCAGAATTATCCGATTTTTTCAAATTTTGTATATAGGTTCATTGTGGTAAGGCGCTTCTCTGATTAGTTTTATGGGTTCATTGGTTAATTATAAGAAGGAGAAACGGGGGATGGTTCCCCCCTCTTAATATATTGTCGATTTCTTCATTTTTCGAGGGTTTATTTCAAATTCTTTGAAATAAGAATATAATTTACAGTTAGTGTGAATAGCCTGTGAGCTCAATGCCGTCAGTTTAACTGGGCAGTTTTCTTTTTTTATTCATCCTTAAAATCAGCCAAAAGTTTCAGATAAGGTACGTCAAATTCTGAATAAATGAACAGTTTTTTTATAGGTATCCCTATGGAAGTATAGTGAATTTCTATAAAAGTAGCTCAAGCTCGTCTCATCTCTAGTGTGAATCCTCTTCCAAGATCATCCAAGATGTAAAATTCGGCATTTTTAAATAAGTAGGATTTGTTGTTATAAATTGTCATGATAAATTTTATTATCAGTATTAAGATTTGTGATACGATGGGCGCGTTCACGGACCGCAACGTGCGGTCGTGAGTTATGTAGGGTAACACTGATAACCTGAAGCGTTCAGAGACCGATATCACATGACTTTTTGCGGGTTACTCGTAGTGGTCAGAGCAAGATATTACCCAGATTTCTGGTAACCCACATCACAAACAGAATTTTGTTGGGTAGGGACAAAGGTTGGCACACCTGGTTTGTTTGTTCGCTTTATAGCTAACTGCAACGCGAAACTGTTAACTGTCATTCTTTCTGACTCCTACTGTACACTTGAGTTCTGACGATTTGATTGGTGTACGTTTAACTATAACGTTTTTTCAGGTTTACGATATAATTGGTCAACGTCGCCAGGACAATTCCTGCAACGATCGCTATGATAAAAATTTAGTGATATATTGGTTGACGGAAGTGTTTGTAAATATACCCAAAACTTTACCCAAAAGTGTTCACAGTCGTTTTAATTCCAAAATTATAGGAATAACCCATGTTTCGGTCCATGAACCCGCTTGATCTGTAGAGCTTTGCTGGTTAGCCACACTTTATACTATCCGATCTGTTCTGGAGATATGAATGTCTGTTTTGACCATTTTTGATCCACTGTGAATATTACATTTAATTTCTATAAAGGAAAATTCCTGTAATATATTTTTTTCATATTTCTTTTTATATTTGTATTCGCAAAGCTTTAGTTTACTGTAATTAATTTATATTTTGAATTTTTTTTTTTTAATATATGGCTCTGGGGCCTTTTACCCTCCCTTACCCTCAATTGCTTGGCTTACCAATCACAATGTAACGGATTTTGTCTATCAAGATTCACAACATGCTGAATCCATCTACACATCAAGACCTTTCGATTGTTCTATATCGATGGAAGGTTAACGATGTCGTGATGAACATTGCAGGTACTTTGTTACATCTGCATTGGTCCATTGGTGTATATTACAAAATTTTACTTTCGTTTCATTTTGTTATATTGCTCTATTATGTCTCACATTGTGAGGTCTTTAAGTACCAATTTCAGGTTTTCATGTTAATTTGTTTGTTTTAGAGAAAACTGCTTTACTTTAACTATTAGAAACCAAAGTAATACAAAATAAATTTTCAAGATGTTTCTGTTATATGTGTTAGTACTCCATATTATTGATATCGTTGAAGCTTTAATTATTTTAATACTATTTATTATGAGTTGTCCAATACGGATTATCTGAACTGTTTGCTTTCTGAGTCGCCTGTCTTTTCAGATGTATGAATAACCTACTCCCCACATCGAGAGCATTCAACATTGTACCAATTTCATAGGAATATTGAGAGAAAAAAAAAAAAAAAAAAAGGCTGCTCATTTATTTTAGAATTTTAGCTACCTTATCTGAAACTTTTGGATGATTTTGAGGGTGAAAAAATAATCATGATTGCAACATAAAATAGTAGATTTTGCTCTGTGAAAAGAGGCCTTGAATGAAAAACAAATACATACCATTTTTTCGATGGATTTGCGTGCAGGAACTAATTGTGCAGCTGTTTGAACTAATTCATCGTTTTCATCTAACAACTGTTTGTTCAATTCTCTGAAAAAAAAAAAATCCTTGTATAAGTCTCTCTTTTTGCTTGAAGATAAAGTCCTAAATTATTATTGTTTAGTTCTATACATGGTTGGACTATATTGGTGGTTGCTTAAGACTGTTCTCAAATCCAAAGAAGGCTACTTTCAGATACATTTGTAACTTATTTTTGTTCGGAAAGGCATGAAATGGGCAGGTAGTGTTATTCAGAAGCTGTGTAATCTAAACACGTTTTCCATTTTTTGATAAAAGCAGAAGATATTTCAGAAAATACTTTCAAAGTTGACATTTTGAACCGAATTCCCGATGCTTCAGCGCCAGAAAGGGGATAAACGTCTTGTTACGTGACACGAATTGCTTATAACTCGATGAGTAATTTAATTATAAACAAAAAGGCAAACTCATTTCGATTTCAAATTGCTTCAATAGTCAGGACTGCCAATGTTATGCATTTCCGTTTAAAATTGAATCGCAAACTGTGTCGGAAAGTTTCGCATTGTTGAACAGGTCATTTGAGAACCACCTTAAGTTGGTAGTTTACAAAACATTATGATAAACATTGTTTTTGTGCTTTAAAAATGTCATAAATCCTTACAAAATACAGTTTTTTTTTAAATCAAGTTTTAAATGCATATTAGAAGAATAAGCAGCGGTAGTCCAGTTGGTAAAGCATTGAGTTTGACAACTCAAATTTTATGGATCCGATCAGTTTGCCCAAAGCATTCAGTGTATGTCAATGGCATTGAGTAGGGCTCTGTACTTGAAGGGTAGCAAACTGGACGATCGTCCAGGGCCGTTAAAATAAAAAAATAAAATGAATCTATAATAATAAAGATAGAAGTTGGCATGACTGTGAGTTGAGTTTGGAAGACACCGCTACGCGCAGAGCTAGAAGATTTGACAGGATGTACCTGTATGTCTGAAATTTTGATCTCGAAGCCAGTTTTTTGGATTTGTTTTTTATGCGATTTTCAGCGTTTTTTACGCGTTTAGCAGGGAATTTTCCACATTAGTACAAGAACCCGGTTTCAATTTTTTAGCCCTAATATAGTAATTTTTGTCATAATTTTAATAAAGTTTACTCGGAATTCGTAGAACGATTTTTGAATTTTTCGTGAAATTTTTAATGCGATTTTTAGCATTCTTTCGCATTTCGCGACGATTTTCTAACAATTGTAAGAGAAATCTGGTTTCGATCTTTTAACACAATATAGTAAATTTTATCCTCTGCTATTTATGAATTTTTGGAAAAATTTATGCGATTGTTAGTCTTTTCGCATTCTGTGGCGATGTTTTGACATTCGTAAAAGAAATACGGTTTCAATCTTATAGTCCAACATAGAAAATTTTCTCTTCTGCTATTTTTGATTTTTTTGCGAAATTTTTATTGCATTTTTAGCGGTTTTTCCTTTTTTTTCGAATTCAGTGACAATTGTTACTTTTTTTTTCTGAAACTGAGTGAACTCTCCAGTAAATTTTGCCACTGCCGTGATTAATTTAAAGTTCAAAGAATGCCTAATCAATTCTCATAGCAACGTGGTCAACGATGCTGAAAATTTGAATTTAATAATCTCGGTCGATATAAAAAAAATCACAATATTTCAAGGTTCGTTCGATTCGAAACCGGAGTGGGCATACTCCGGACGGGTGTACGCTGCCGAAAGCAATGTGGCCTAGAACCCCAATTCGAGATCCCACTGGGTCTAAGGAACAGGGATTATCCATCAGTGACCAGCGAGTGATATTATATAGCGATCGGTATTATATTTACAGCGGGCAGGTCGTTTGTAAAAACTAGCATTAACCCTTTTAGTGCGGGAGTCGACAGAAGTCGACACAAGGGACTGCGGGAGTCGACTAATGTCGACATCTAGGAGTTTGGTGCAATATAGTTTTAGCAAAATATTCCGCACAGGGCATTAACCACCCAAAACAAATCCCCACTGAAAGGGTTAAGTATATATACAATTCATCATAGGTGGGACGAAATTCTCCACAACAGTTCAGCTGACTGGTGATATGAAGGTCTCGTCATTAGGACTTGATTACCGCAGAGACATAAGAAGCACGTCCACAGAATCTCAAGTTGCAGGACCCCTCCCCCAAATACACTTTATATATACTACCTGGAAAATACACAATAAAACAATTTTACATTTACATTTTAATATAAATGAATATTTCTTATTCGACATCGCTGAACTATCATAGGATTATCCACTAAAGGACAAATGAATCGTACTTAATATTACCTGATAAATTTGTAATTGGCTAATTTTTACTGAATAAAACTAACATCTTCTTGCACAATTTAAGCCATATTTTCAAATCTATAGGCTTCGGAAATTTGATGCAATTCTACTATAATTTTAAATATTAAACCCTAATTTAAAATGTAAACTTATATAAAATGTTTAATAAGATTGTTGTAATGTATGGATTTTGTAATACAAAATTGTTTTCATAAATAAGTGGGAGGGAGGCAAGCAGGCGAAAGAGTATGTGTGCGCCGTGCCCCAAATCAGTTTAATAAAGCTCTATATCAACATCAGACCAAGGTCCAAAAATTTGAAATTGACTTCGAGCATGTTCGGGTGTTTCTAAAACATAACCATCACAACCATTCTTGCTGTCGTTTGTTATGGCTAATTCTCAAGAGCCCATAATTAGTACGTAAAAATATCTTGGAAGCAAATAATCATTAAAATGAACCTGGCTGTATATGAAAATAATGAAAAGGGCTTTAGCGTATAACTACTGTGGAAGCTGTATTTATCTAAAATTTACATTTCCTGAAATCCGTTGGTGGATTAAATAGCTTTATGTAAACGTGCTGTCTAATAAACTGTTATTTCAATCACTCGCCCATCCTGATTCTTAAAATTGATTATTTGAATTAAGCATCGTGTTTTTCAATATGTACATATTAACTTATTACTGCTATTTAATTCGCATTTGTGTTAATTGTACATTTTCGCTATTTTATGAAATAGCGATCTTTGCAATTAGCTAAACTTCAATATTCAGCTTACTGTATAAATAGCCTATTTTTAGTCCTCGCAAGGAAAATGTTACTATCGTAGAAGGTTAATATTTTTGAATTATTGTACTACATGTAAAAAAGAAGGATAGAAAGAATAATTAAATGACCTGCAGCTCTAAGACATTTCAATAAAACGTTATAATACGACAATTTTAAAGTACTTTCAATATTTGCTAAAATACCCCCCTCTCAACCCACAATATATTTACAATTATAAATGCGTCCCCAGTGAATTTTCTTACATGGAAGAAAATGTATTTTTATATAAAAGCTTAATAGACAAGCAACTATAATGTAGATTACAACTTAAGAATATCTCTAACTGTTATTTCGAATGATTTTTCAATATATAAATCAATACAAAAAAAATGTACACATATAAATTCTTACTTCAGCTGTTCTAATTCTAGAACCAAATTTTCCCTCTCTAAAGCTATGCCTTCAGATACTTTTAGAGCGGCTCTAAGAAAAATAATAATCATTATATTTAAAAAGAAATATGATAACAAGCTTAAAATTAGCAAATGAAAACACATCTTTGTAAAAAAAATTGGTAATTTCAATTAAACAGTAAAATTATTTCAATCACAGGGGACTGCAATGCTTAATATGGATCAAACAAGAGTAAACAAATTTCAGATTAGTTTGACATTGCTTCACTTTTGGCTAAAATGCATCCGATTCGACATCGAAGCATCCGGGTTTCCAGACTGAGTTTCGAGAGAGGGTTTCCAAAAAAAAATTCATTTGTGATTATATCGTTCATTGATTGAGAAATGGTTCTTCCGATTTCAGTTGTTCTCAACGAGAGATAAGAGGATATACCGATCAATATCACTCACTTGCACACCCGACATGGCCTCTTGATGCTAATCATATGGTCATATTGATTGGGTGAATTGTGATATGAGTGTCCTGCATATGAGACCATTTATGTGGTCGAACGTTATTTTTTGAAAATTAGATCCCTGCACTGTAAAACTTTTATAATCCGCCAGTGTCTATAATTCAGGATGTGGAGAAAAGTGGCAGACTTTTCAAATCGTCATATAAGTACGATTGCAATGTAATGTACAGGGTGATTATAATTAAAGTTACACTTTCTGTTCTAAAACTGTAAAAAAAAAAGAATCACTGATCAGAAAGACCCGCTATTTCCTCTGAGTATACGTGAAAAAAAAATGGGAATTTGTTTTGCAAAACAAAAAGAGTTCAAAAGTTGACTGATAGATGGCGCTGTACTCGCCATAAAATGATAATTGTCTGAGTGCAACGAAGACTCATACACAGCGCAGTATTACTTTGCCCCATATATAGCTACGATGGATATTAAAACCTTTCGTCAAGCATAACTCAAAAAATATTTAACGGATTTCGTTCAAATTTTTACAGCAGGTACCTATAAAGGTGACAACGACGTCTATTTATTACCAAGAATAAATGCTAAACCGTTTGGAAATTATATTAAAAAAATAGATAAAAAAGCACAATTAAAGTACATACGTCACGAAATTTTGTGGTACGTCATTTTCACCGGCGCGAGATTTTCGTAGACAATCGGAATTGAAAAGTTCATGGAGTACAAGGAGCAAAAAAAATATGCACGCACTAATATTCAGCACAATAAAATATATTTCAATTGAGTAGAAATCGAAAATTAATCTGGATTTTTTTTCTCTTTGAAAGAAAAACCCCGCAATAACGTAGTAGACTTGGTATTAGAGATTTGGCGCAAATCTCAGCAATAGCAGCTTTTTTTATTTCTCATGTGTAAATAATAAAAAAAAATTCTTTGGTGTTTAAATAAAAGGTTTCGATTTATGGCATTCTTTCTTTTTTTTTTTTCTCTCTTTTTAGCATTTGAAATGGGATTAATGAAAGGCATGTATTTTAAATTAAATGAGTGAAAGGTTTATATTTAAATGAAATGAATTCAATATGAAAATGTTATAGGAACAATATTTGGCGATTTATCAACTGCGCCAGGATAACATAAAAGTACCAATATATCAAACGGTATGTAGTATGTGAAATGAAACAGTTATAATCACCCATCGTACAAGAAAAAAACTAATATTCTGCATTCAGAGGGAAAAATCCATCTCCTGTGCCGTAAGATTTGGCGAGTTCTGTTTTGGTGATAAGTTTTTCGATGTGATTGTTGGGATCTGAAGGATTTGGCTTACTTTTTCTAAATCTTATTTTTCTGCAGATGTAGTATTATGTAAATATATTTTTTAGCAGATATTTTTCTATTTTCTATATTTTCTATTTGGCATTTGGAAAAGAGATTTTTACCTTTTAATCTGTGCATTCGGAAATATTAAAAAATAAAAAAAGATTTACATATATCAAGCGCTTAATTTTTATACGGACCACTTCTCCATTTTTAGATTTGGTACTTTTCGGTTAGCCGGGCGCCAGTGAAATTTATATATCTATGTATACATATATATACATATATCTATACATACACACATTTATATATGCATGTATGTATATATATATATATATATATACACATACATACATGTGTGTATGTATACATATATATATATATGTATATATAGATATATACATTTCACTGGCGCTCGGCTAACCGAAAAGTACCTTAGATTTTAAATGCTATTTATTATTTACTAGCCGTTTATTAATTGTTTACAATTTAACCCCCTGACAATAACAATTATTTATCACAAAAATGCCTCTTAGGTGTGTTATATAAGTTTGTTTATGTGTTTTCATTACTTATTAAAATATCGAATATGGCGATAAAATTTCATTTTAGCATCGTGCTTAAATTTTTAAGATGGCGCAAAAACATGCTTTAATAAACGTATGTTTGTAAATATTTGAAAAACATGTTTTACCGCTCTCTTGAAAAATTTTGTAAGTTGCTAAAACTACCTTTTGGCACCATTTAAAATTTTTTTCGCCAACCGACATAGGATACGAAACTTTTTCCCATTCAGATACACATGCAAGGTTGGTCTCAAACAAGAGTAAAGCTAGCAACAATATTGTTTTAACTCTATAAGCGTTACAATAATGATATTAAATACTCCGATTGGCTTTGGGCCCAATTACGAAAGTTTCTCCTACAAAAAACTGTAGAAGAAGTCTTTTACATTTGTTTCAAATGAAGCTCGGTCTACAAGGTATTAGTTAATAATACAAACAACACTAATGGCATGGAGGCAAAAGTTTTAATTTAAATGTATATATTTGAAACCATTCCCCCCCCCCCCCCCCAAAGAAAAGAAAAGAAAAGAAAAGAAAGTTACAGTAATGAATTTAAAATGGCGTTAAGCCACGCTTTCTGACGTAAGCAATTGGCTGCAAACGCGATAACGAAACTTTCACTTAATAACATGTAGCTAATATAGCCCTCAGGGTACTTTGCAGTTATACAGACCTTGTGGTTTTTTTAAAAAGCTTGAGACAATTCAGGTTTAAGAAGTTGAGATTTACTGTCAAATGATATAAACAACTATGAACACAAAACTGATGAATTATTATTCAGGTTTATGTATGTATTTTAAAAAAATGTATCTGATTACACTTATTAGATAAATTACTTCTGTTTGCATTTAATAACTGATAAACGGCTTCTGTATAATAAATGAACTGTTTAAATATTGGGAAGAGGTGGCGAGAGGTAGAAAGACGAGTAAACAAACGGGTAGACAGACGGGTAGTGAGATGGGTAGAGAGACGAGTAGCGACATAGGTAGACTGACGGGTAGCGAAACGAATAGACAGACGGCTAGAGAGAAAGGTAAAAAAGGGTTGACAGAGGGGTAGAGAGATGTGTCTCGAGACGGGTAGAGACACCGGTAGACTGGAATGTAGAGAGAAAGGTTGTGAGACGCGTAGCGTGGTAGATAAAGAGACGAGTAGAGAGATGAGTACAGAGACGAGTTGACTGACGGGTAATGAGATTGATAGCTAGACGGGTGAAGAGTCGGGTACAAAAACAGACGGATAGTGAGACGGGTATACAGACGAGTAGAGAGACAGTAGATGGGTACGGAGATGGGTAAGAAGATGGGTAGAGAGGCGTATAGCCAGACGGGAAGAGAGACAGATAGACAAATGGGTAGCGAAGTGGATAGAGACACGGCTAGACATACAAGTAGTTAGACGGATAGACAGACGGTTAGAGAAATAGATTGGCGGGTAGTGAGACTGGTACAGGAATATGGAGACGGGTAGCGAGACCGGTAGAGAAATATAGAGACAGGTAGCGAGACGTGTAGAGAGATAGACAATCAGTTAGAGAGACGGGCAGAAAAACGGATAGGGAAACAGACAGATTGTGGAGAGACAGACAGACAGGCAAAAGAAAAGTCTGCGGATTGGCGCTGTAAAGGCGCATTAAATGCGCAGGGGGCAGAGCCTCCTATAGAATAATCAAGAAGTATCTGTTAAGCTTAACTTTGTAATATATATAATTTTCAATTTTGCCGATATGGAGATTTAATGTAAAAGTTATTTTACAGAAGTCATCGAAAGATTTTTTCTATACTTTAATAGTAATTTAGACTATAGTTTTGCAATCTGGTTTGTAGCAAAACATGCTATCAATGTGGTTTGAAGTGTAAGAGTTTTTATAAACAGTTATACAAATAATAGATATATAATCAAGGAAGAAAAATTTTAAATTCACACACAAAAAAGGTGCAACAATGAAATTAAATTTGCGTTAAGCCACGCTTGATAGAATAATCTATTGGCTGCAAATCCAATTACGTAACTTTAAAAAGCTTGGCGTTTTAAAAGATCCGGCGTTTTTTTTTTTTTTTTTTTTTTTTTTTTTTTTTCAAGTTTTGCGCAATACGCGCTTAAGAAAATGAGATCCTTTGCCACATGTTAAAAAAAATTATGACAACACATCTGATGAACGGTCTTTTCTATTTTTTTAACAGTGTATATGAATTTATATATGCTACACTGCTCAAAACAATTAAAGGATATTTGAACTTTTATATAAAATAAAGATATAAACGAATTTTTTTTTGCCGAAAATAGAAGAAGAGAATCACAAATGCAAATTTTTCTGGTTTTCAAACTGTGGAGTATGCAAATTTTGAGTTCGACGTCAAAAACGTCGCTTCAGCGGCAGCGAATGAAATTTGACTTTCAACTGGATAAAAGAGAATGAAGACAAGGATGATCGGCATTCAGTGATTGCTTTGTTTCGATGAGTACGATGTCTCAGCGAAGTCATTTGACAGATTCAGAAGCTTGGAGAATTGTTGATAGGTTAGAAGGGGGCCAAACTCAAGCCGAAGTAGCGCAAGCCATTGGAGTGTCACAAAGTGTCATTTCCAGGATCTGGAACAGTTTTTTGGAGAGTGGATGTGCAGGCCGAAGAACAGAGCAAGGTCGTAGACGGGCAACAACGCCCAATGAAGATCGGTATTTATCGTTAACAGCTCGGAGACACCGAAACATGAACGCTACTTTTCTCCAACAACACCTTCGCTCGGCTACAGGCACCACGATTTCAACTCAGACTGTCCGAAACTGGCTCCATGCTGTAGGTCTGTATGCTCGCCGGCCGATGGTATGTGTTAGATTAACATCAAGGCATCGTCGCGACCGCAGGGAGTGGGCAACCGAGCATGTCAACTGGAGGAGAAATGAATGGAGCAATATTCTGTTTTCTGACGAGTCCCGTTTTCTGTGCATCCGGATAATAGGCGTATTTTCATCTGGAGGGACCGTGGCAGTAGGAATAATCCTGCGTTCGTGCACGAAAGTGTCAGATTTGGCGGTGGAGGAGTGTTGGTGTATGGTGGCATCTCCATTGACGGGCGCACTGACCTCTACATCATTCGAGATGGAGCTCTGACTGGTCGCCGATATAGGGATGAGATCCTCAGACCTATTGTAGTCCCTTACGCTGCAGCAATCGGAGATAACTTCATTTTAATGGACGATAACTGCAGGCCACATCGTGCAAACCTGGTGGAGGATTTCCTTTTCGAGGAAGGAATCGTTCGAATGGAATGGCCAGCGTGTTCTCCAGACATGAATCCAATCGAGCACGTTTGGGACGCTCTAGGAAGACGAGTTTCTGGCCGCCAACAACCCCCACAAACTCTCCAAGAACTGGAAAGAGCTCTTCTGGAAGAGTGGGGCAGAATACCCCAACTCGTCATTAATAGCCTCATTGAGTCCATGCCTCAAAGGTGTTCAACGTTGCTGGCCGCCCGTGGAAACCATACCCCCTACTGAAAATGATTTTCTTTGAAGAAAACACCTTTTCTTATTCTTTTTTTCTCATATGCACAAATTGTGTTTTTTTCCTTTTGTACACAAATGCGCAATAAAATGCATTTTTTTCTGCCAAACATGTGTAATTTATTCTCATACTAGCTGTTACCCGTGACTTCGTTCACGCAACATTAAAAGAAGAATAAATACATTAATTAAGCAAAATATTTTACTCACAATAATTAAAAACGTTAATAATTAACTAACTATTTATCACATTTCATAGGAGACAATACGGTATTTATTATTATAGGGACCTTGACATAACTCAGTCTTAAAAAAGTGAAATTTTGTGCCAAATAATCGCAGAAATGAAATTGCAACCAGTGCAGAAAGGAGGGCCTAATAAAATCGTGGAAATAGGCGAATTGGGTAAAAACAAATGTCAATTTTACCTGATAAACAATTTTACTTTTAACGCCTTTGTGAAACGCTTAAACAGCCATCTTACAAAAAAAAAAAAAAAAAAAAAAAAAAAAAACATTAATTAGAAATAGTATATGCTTTTTCTTTAAATAAAATTCTGCCTCCTTGGTTTAATATATAGTTGAAACAAATCTTGTTTTCTAAATGACAGTATATTGGCAGGCAATTTTTGTTCTCCAGAATAAATTGATTCATGATGTTTGAATACGTGAAAATATGTTTGTATTTTTCGGATAATTTACTGAAATCAAGATTTTGTTTTCACCATCTATTCAAAGTGAAAATAAATTCTGTTTTTCAGATTTAATGACAAAATGGTTTAAAAAATATACTGATCTGTTTTATTTCTCCTTTTTTATACACAAATATGGAGTAAGTTACTTTCAGTTTTTAGAGAAACTTCGTTAAAAAAATGGCATTTAATTTAATTTTTTTAATTCTGAGAGTTTGTCTGACATCCTCGGATCAATTATAACCGTTATCGCTAAACCGGTAGTAAACTAACCGGTAGTAAATCGCGTTGCGTTCGATAGTCTAGGAGTGGTTGCGAAATACAAACACACGGTCAGATTTTAATATAATAGATTCGTGTTCATTTTCCTTTTCTTAAAATTATGATGTGATTTTTAGCAGAAAACTCGGATACTCATGCGGAACAAAATAACGAAATAACGGATACTCATGCTTAATAATCAGTATAGATAACAAAACATTTAAATTTTTCGTTATAAATATGGCGTGAAACTCATCTACTTTCTATACTTATTGATCCTTGTATTATTAATGTAAGGAATTTATTCACACTCAATTTAAAACATATTGGAAAATTCCCGTTTTGTTTCAAATAAGACGTCTTTTTACCCAGAGAAATCCCTTTTTAATGACATAATTCTTGTTAATTTTCTTTTCCAGGCAATTAATTTCAATACTGGCATAGGGAAAATTATGTTACTTTAACGAAATAATATTAAAACTTTAGGTTTTATCAACAAAAATGGAACTATTAACATTCGTCATTCTTTTTAGGTAATTGAGTTATTTCTTTTAGTTTTAAGAATGAAAAATAACTATTTCTCGCCATCCATGACATCATTTACGACATGGATAATTTTGCGGAGCATATTATTGACATTTGCTAACCATTTTCTTCTGAAACTTCTTTTTACTTAAAAAAAAAATAAAAAATAAAAAATAAAAATAAAAAATACGGTATAGTTATATTATCTGTGCGCAGACGGTAAAACGGCAAGCAAGTATTGTTACCATAGAAAAGAAAGAAAAAGAAGAAAAAACCCAAGATCATTTTATTTCACCAATCAAAGCATATCCGCTTTATTTTCGATAAAAGACGTCATATTCGCCTGTTTCCTATGGTTACGCATATTGAAACCTTGTATTATTATCAAAAACTAAAAAAGTACGTTTTATTTCTAATAATTTTATTTAATCTTCTTCTTAATTCTTTAATTTTTTTTATTTCATTTTCATTTTTCCCGTGAAAATTTTTCAATTGAAACAAAATTGTTAAGTAAAAATCATTTTTTCGGGTTTTGAATTAGTTTTGGCAACGGTAAGGTATTAGCAACGGTAAAGTAAATTTAACCATTTTAAAATGCTATACGAAAAAATGTCCATTTATTCTCAATGAAAATAACGAAATTTTGAATTTTTAAGAAAATTATTTGAATAAAATAAACAAAACCCAGCCTATGTTCATATGAGGGTTATAATCAACCTATATGCAAAGGTACAGGATCATTAAATGCTCCATTTTGACGCTGGCTTCAGCCTAACATTTGCACACAATGAGATTTATAATATTATTAGGATAACCTACTATGTCTGTCGACCATGTATCAATCAGCTAAAAAGTTTCCCAGATACAAAATCCACCTAAAACTGCAATATCCTTTAATTGTTTTGAGCAGTGTATTTTGTAATTCTATCATTTAATTTGCTCTTTTTCTTTATATTGTAATTGTTAACCCTATGTTCTCAGCAATATCACTCAGACTAATCCCTTTGAGGGAAGTCCTAGTTAAAATATGTGACATGCAAACCACACATTACACTTGTGATATAAAGGTGGATAACATGCAGTTCCTGTTATTCTGCGTCTGAGAAAGTAGTCATTACTATATCACTGAAGGATCGGGCTCTGCTTGTGAAGCTATTTTACAAGAACGGTGACTGTGCGGCAATTGCACTGAAGAAATTACGGACATTAAAGGGTTTAAGAAGCAGCTCTGGCCCAATGCTTGCATTCGGTCTGAAAAAGGTGATTGATAAATTCGAAGAGACGGGTTCATTCTACGGTTTTTGGGCTAGGGACATTTCGTTTTTGCTTTTTCTACGGTTTTTGGCCTAGGGACAAATAAAAACCGATTTTTCCTATTCGCTGTGGCACCACCTTGTCGTGGTGGATAGACTTTGAACAAAGAGTGCCACAACGGCATGTCACGTCTTTTAATTAGCTTCTTATGACGAGTACAGCGCCATCTATCGGTCAACTTTTGAACTTTTTTTTCACAAAACAAATTCCCATTTCTTCACGCATATTCAGATGAAAAATCAGGTCGTTGTGACCAGTGGTTCTTTATAGCCGTTTGAAAGTGCAACTTTAATTATAATCACCCTTTACTATTTCTTAAACATGCTTTCACCTTTATATTTTGAATGAGAGTTGAAAGTAAAAGCATCAAGAAAATAAAATGCATTGTATTCTTACAATGATCTAGCTGTTTGTTGTTTTCTTTAAAATATGATATTTTTTACTGTATATAATGTACTAGTCTGAGAGATACAGAGCTATAACAGCACAAACCATTTCTGATTCTAATTTTGATTTATGTCATTTACGAAGTTTTCTAGTAAAATGTAATCTTTACTGTCCATTTCAAGAATTTCTTGAAGAAAAGGGGAGGGGAGTGAAGTTTCTATTATGATGTGTATCTATTTACATTACTGCCGGATCCTTTCAGAATTCTCCATGATACTCTTCACCATACACGATTATGCTGTAAATGAGAAATCTGACATGCTTTTTTTTAATACCGAAACTTTTCAAAGTTAAATAAAACTTCGATTATTCGTCAGTCACAGGAACGTTACTGTGACGGATAAGAGAATAGACGTACACTATCATGCTCTGTCGTATGGCGGAAAACAACAAAGAGAAGATTCTATCCCAGCCTGCACGTTGCCACCCATCTATACATTGGTCTATGTATCTGTGCGATGAAACATTGACTGGAAAGCATTTATCGTTTGAAAATAGTAATGTTCTGCATAAATGGGGACACCTGAAATACTAGTCATAGTAGCAAATTAGGCTATTTCTTCTTTTTTCTGCAATTATTTTAAAAAGCATATTTAAATTTAGACTATTTTATTTTTATATCTGTTTTGTAAATGCTATTTGATCATTTTAAATTTGCAAGACTTTAAACAAAATATTATATTTTCGTTTTTGAAAAAATCAATCTAAATACCATCTCTATTATTAAGATATTCATTAAATTTTTCATAGAGCAATTTATGAACTGACTGAAGAAAAAACTTCGCAAAATATCATTAGAAAAAATTGCATTATTCAAATGTCTATGCTATTTAAAGACTACTAAAAAGAAAAAAACTACTGTGACAGAACTCAATAAATTACGAATCGCATGGGATTGTTTCCAACTATATAAAGATCTGAAGGTTAAAATTAATCCGCCCATTCTTTTCCTGTCATTTTTTAGGAATCTAGTGAATTGACCATGATGAGATCAATCCTAATAATACTTAAGGATCCACAGCTCAAGTAAAAAAAATTCTAAGCCTTTGAAATATTACTTTCTAAGAATTTTGTAGATAAAACTAACATGATTGCTAAGACATCTTTGGAAAATACTCCAGGCTTTACAACAGGATATTATTAATTTATTTGATTTACAAGTGTCTTTTGGCATAAAAGCTCTCTGAATTTTTTCAGGGTTTTTTAATTTCGAAAAATCTTGATTAAGACATGATATTTCTTGCACCGTTAGTACAACCACATCTAATGTTTAAGATTCAAAAGTTTCAAAGAATTTAAAAATTTCTACAAAAAATATTAGTATGGATAATACAGGATAACAAGAAATAACTCGGACAGACTTATAACCAACGAAATCAAAATTCGATTGCCATTAGACAAAGTATAAATCTGTGACTTACAGAAAACTACAAGTTTCCGAAGTGGCTTACAGAAAAACTACAAGTTACTGTGGGGTTTTTTATACATTATATATAGAAGCGGAATTTTTGTGAGAAAAAATTTCTGTAACGGGACACAATGCATTCCCAAAGGTTTTATCAAATTCTTCATGAAGAGATTTTTTTCAGGAACTCCAGTGAGGTTTAAAATAAACTCTTCCGTGTAGAATGATTACGCAGAATAATACACCTGGTTAAAATCTAGAGGGTACAGGGACCATTCTTCGTCTCTTTGAAGAGACATGGCAGATGTGACTTGCACCATTTCTGTGATTTTCTTATGTTTTTTGTGCTGAAGTAGAATCTTGCTGCTAAGTCCATTTTTTATTTCCCAAGTGCTCTTGGCACCAGTGAAGCAAAAAACTCTCCAAAATGTTTTGAAAGTGCGTTTGATGATCTTTTTTGAAATTTTGATCGACAAAAGCAAGCAATGGTTTGACAATTGAACAAATCCCCACAAACCATTGAACACTCAAACCATATCCGATTTGCGATAATGGCTGATGGATGTCCTTCACGTCCACTAAAAGTGTCCTTCGACGCAGTTCGACTGTAACAATTTTGAAAAATAATTTTATCGCTGACCATGCGCGGCCGATTTCAATGGCATTATTTGAAGTCTTACCTTTATGTTGCTATCGTAAGTTTCTGGCACTGTTTCCGTTTGTAAGGCTGTCATTCAAGGATCTCTTTCACAATTTGTCGAGCCGTCTCCCGATTAATGTTATCATTCGCATATTTTCTTTTCGAAACTTTGGGAATGCATATAATCCTCCTTACGGCCTCTTTGCGTTTTCTAAAGTTTACTGTTAGACCTGTAATTCCGTTTGATATGTCCCTATTATGGCAAAGCTATTAGAACTGTTTCACGGCATCCGACACAGTGTAACTTGGAACTTTCAGCACCCGAATGAACCTTCGTCATGCAATACAAGAATCTCATTTTGCTAGGAGAACATTATTACAAATATTTAAAAACTTCATCAGTGAGGTCCGGAGTTTATTTCTTATGTACAGATAAATAAAACAGTAGTGATGAAGTTAAGTAGTGCTTTTTTACAACTGGAACTTTATCCAAGTAATTTTTTGTCAACCTATAATATTAATATATGCAACGTTAAATAGCAACCGAGAACCGTCAAATTCATAAAATTAAAGTAAATCACTAAAAAGCGCTCTAGCAAAGTCAACATAATGCTTGCCAGGTGGATCAACGCCATGGGGCGATCAGGCGAACATCGTCTGGAGGTCAGGCACACAACCCGTTAAACTAGGCGGCCTCCGTACGGCAAGTAAAAGCCCGGTCTGGGCTAAAAAATATCAGTATATGTATTTTAAATCTTTCGGTATCAACGCATTAGAAAATCTCTTTCATGCAATCTGTTCGTAACTAAACTGCTGGTATTCACTTACTAGAATCTTTTTGACACAAAATACATCAAAAAATTCAATCGGCTTACAGACAATTTGTCTCTGGTTCTAAATGTGATTAAAAACAACCATTAAAAACTCACAAAAGGAGTCAGAAGCTGACAATTAGCATACTTTTTTTCATTTTATAAATAGTATTGAAGATAAAGTAAAAAAAGTGAGACATTAACATTTTCTTTGTTATAAACACATACACACGCACACTCACTCAACATGGAAGAGTATGTGTGCGCATCCTCCACTCACTGGGCCCGTTTTCTCTTTTCGTCAAGGCTCCTCTTCCTCAGCAGACCAAGGTGATTTTTCATTTCGTGCAACGTCTTTTCGGATGCCGCTAGACGAGATTCCAAGATATCACGATCCTTTAGAAATGAAACAAGAAATAAAAATCATACATTAAGCATAGATTATGAAACGCTTTCCACCACATTCAGAATACTGTAACAAAATGCCATTGCATAATAACCTGAAAGAGGATCTCTAAGGAAACAATCCGGAAAACGCATAACACATGTGAAAACCCAATTTCATCAACTACCATGTATAGTCGGAAAAATATACGAATTCTTTAGTGCAACCCTCTATATGATCTATACATTTGCATATATACTACATAGTAAGCAAAAATTTAGTAAACGCATAGTTAGCAAACGCATTCATTTTCAGTTAGTAAACGCATTCATTTTCAGTTAGTAAACGCATAGCAAAGTTGAAAATTATCCTTCTGCAATTTATGTCATTGAGTGGCAATCCACTCGAATTCTTTTGTGCAGTCCTGTATAGGATCTATAGAATTAATACACACCAAGTAATATACAAAAAAATGAATTAGTTTTAAAAACGCATACCACAACTGAAAACGCACTTCCAGCAATTATTGTTCATAGACAGTACTGTAACCCTGTAACCGGGTTCTTTTGTGTGTCCCTGTAAATGAACGATAAATGCTATCCAGACCATATTCTATAGTAATCATTTTGTAGCTAACCTCAGTGATGTATATCAATTTCAATATGTTTGAAATAGTACAAAATCATTAAAATACACTGTAAACGATTTTTCCTTATAGACCATATTGTAACGGTATTTTTTGAGTGGCCCTGTAAACGAACTATAAATGTTACACACTTCATTTTCAATACCTAACATGCCATGGCAAATCTCAATAACATATATCAATTACAATTCGATTCAACTATATTTACGAGAGTTAGAGTACGAGCGGACAGATAGACAGACAGACGGCCAAACAGACAGGCAGACGGCCAGGCAGACAGAAAAACAGAACAGACAGACTGAGAGACAGACAAACCGAATTCATAAACCCTTTTAGACTAGGTTGGAAAGATTTCTTAATGTGAAGATTAGTAGGATAATATTTACTTTTCATAACATATATGTAGTACAAATCTATGGACCTTTGCAGTTCATTTGTTTTCGCGTAATTTTGTGAACAAAGTCAGAAAATAGAATTGAAGGATATAATAAAGGATTCATTACCTATAGATGCCAGTTCTAAAAAAATTAAAAATAATGATTACTTATAGAAATTTCGAAAGTCAATTATATAATAATATTTTGCAACCGAATGGTGAATTCTGTCGTATCTATAAATTCAATCCTTGAGCGTTTCTTCCCGTGACTAGTGTAGGCTACTTCACTCAAGCGGAAACACCAGCTCGCTAATGTTAATCCAATGGAGGAAATAATTTTCAATATCTCGTTCGCATTTCAATATTTTTAAGTGAGTTTTAAGTTTGATTGACATTTTAAGTTCTTAAAAAAAAAAAAAAAAAAACTTTCAACGTAGTGGCTATATTACGCAATCCGTTTTCAATCAACCCTTTCCAATTCTGCTAGGCTAATCAGGTGAAGGCTAAACACGCTTCCCGTTTCCGAAGGGGAGAAGCCTTAAAAAAAGGTTGAAGCATGCGCAATGAGACAATTTTCACGTGAAAAAGAGAATGTGAATTTGACAGAATGTGCTTTTTGCTTTAAATATATAGATATTTAATAACCAAAATACTTCTCGACTCCCCTAATATATAGTTATATAGAGCCTTTTGTAAAATGTATCCTACTTTAAAGATGAACTTCCACACAAAATATAGTACCAAGTAATACTAACTTGTAAATGGAATAAACAAAAGCATCTTTTAATATGTAAAAAAAAAATACATTTATTAATAAATATACATAAAAAACAGTACAAATGGATTAGTACAATTTATGACATTGTTTTGTATCAATAATGGCACAGTCTGATAGGGATTAAACTTGGTTTTATGTTAGCATCAAGTTTCTCTCTCTACACAAAATTTAATAAAACACTACCTTTTCACAAAGTTATTTATCTATATTTTTTCAAGATGTTTTGCTTTAAAAGGACTTACGACTCTTAAACCTTCAAAAAGTTAATTTTTTAAAAACATTTATATATTAAAGAGTAATCATTTCTGAAAACTTTAAAACAAAATTAATGACACTTTTAATAGTTGTTAAATATAAAATATTTTCAAAGATATAATTTTAAAATAATTCTTATTAAAACGTGAGTTTGGGGCGCGCAAGGTAGTTAAAAAACTTTTCAATATTTTTTTCATAACATTTTCAGGATATTTAGTGTTGGGTAGGCTCGATAAAAATAAATCTAAATGTTCATTTTTTTTATTATTCATTTATTTTTATTTATTTTATTTAGTTATTTATTTTATTTTATTTTTTATTTTATTTTATTTATTTATTATTATTATTATTATTATTATTTTTGTGTGTGTGTTACATTGCTAAAATGTTGAATATTTTATATAAGCAAGATACAGTTTGGTTTATAAAACATAAAAATGCTATAAATAAATATTTTTTTAGATTCAGTCTAAGCACAAGACTCAAGCAGAATTAAATACCAAAAATTTTGTTTTTCATGCAGAAATTCTTTTGTAATCATGCGCGTAACCTGTGATTCTAGTTTTCTGGTCTACAAGTTAAAAATCTCTATAAAAACTAATAACTAATTTTCACTATTATGATCTGAAAAAAATATGAAATGGAAGAAGAAACATGTATCTATTACTCCATTTTAAAAATGTGTTTTTGTATACTTTTTAAGATATAAAATGAGAAAAATGGTCAATTATTTTCAATTTTCGGTATTTTAAGAATTGTAAGTCCCCTCGAAATTGTAATGTATTGTTTGCGTTTTATTTTTTCAGATGATGAAATTAATTACAGATTTTGGGAGACCTGACTGGTCGTTCCCCGTCTCACCATCCATAGTTCGGTAACCATCGTACTAAATGACCAACTACTACTTTTATAAAATTGTAATGTGAAATTGTTTTTTTCGTTCTTCTCTCACAATATAACAACAATATAACTAGTAAAAGACACCAACAACAATGGAAATAATAAAATAATTTTTGCTGAAATATACACGGTTTTCGACCTAAATAAAAGTGCCATGCCGTGTATATGGGAGCATTGAATCGGTAAGGGATATACTGGTTTGTAAAAAGACATAAATCTTCTTTCAACTTAAGTTAATTTCTAAGTTGGTTTAAGTTGGTAATTATAGTGATTAATTAATATTAGGAAATAACATAAGCTAGAAACTATGAATGTAATTTATGGTATCTTAATCTTTAAGAACACAGACGGCGTAGTGGGTTTGTCACTCAGTGAAAAAACAGCTGCAAATTCCAAAATAAATGCGTGATTAACATACCAACTCTCAATTTACCCTCTTACGAAAGACCCTTCAATGTTAAACCAATGTTAAAAGTTGAAATTCAACATTTTTTTCTAGTCTTTTTCATAATTTGTATAGGTATATGAGTCACACCTGGCGTACGGAATACGTCAACCGTGTATTTGAGTGGTAGTCTTCTTCTGTTACTACTGCTAGTTTCTGTCTTAATTAAATTTACGGGCTTTTTAAATATGAATTTGAAGTTTATTAATTTTGTACTATTACTATACATTCCATTAAAGAAGAATATCATTAAAAGTTGGCAATTAGGCTTTAAAAGGTGTTGGTTATATAGAATACGCCGTCCACGTTTTTATGTTAAAACAAACCATCCATGTTATATTAATTCTAATTAAATTATTGTTTTATTTATCAATTTGATTCTTATTACTTTTATGCTACTACTGGATATTGCATTAAACAACAATATCATTAAAAGTTGATATTTAGGCCATAGTTGCCAACCTCCCGATTTTTTTAATACCAGTAAAATCGTACAAAAGTTTTCACTTTATTAAATTGAAGAAATTGTAACATTAAATACAACAAATATTTTTACATAAAAATATTCGTATGAAAAAAATCGGGAGGTTGGCCACTATGTTAGGCTATGAAAAACCTTAGCGTATAGAGTACGCCGCCCGCGTGTTTTTATATTACTACAAACCGTCTGTGTCCTTAATGGTTTAAAAATAATAATAATTTAGAAATCCAATAAAATTATAAAAATTACTACTGCTACAAGAGTTTAAATTCACAAAATACTTTGCGGAACAATAAATCATTTCATTCATTTTTTTTGTCCTTAATGGTTTAAAAATAATAATAATTTAGAAATCCAATAAAATTATAAAAATTACTACTGCTACAAGAGTTTAAATTCACAAAATACTTTGCGGAACAATAAATCATTTCATTCATTTTTTTTTACAAGATATAAATAATGTACAGTAATATTTTACCTTTTGAAGTTTCTGATTCTCATATTTAGTTTCAGCTTCTTCAGAATTTAATTCTTTTAACTGTTTTTCCATCTGCATACACAAACAACTTATTAGCATTTAATAATGAAAAGGCCATATTACAGAATCTTTAAATTAAGCAATTAAAAATGCATTTAACACTATGAATTTTATATGACATAGTTTCATGAAGGTCGTAGATTAAAATTAAACGCAAAAGATTTTTGAACACAGTAAAGAGCACACATTTTTCTAATGGATTCTCTATGTCCCGAAACACGATTTACTCTTTATTATTATTATTTTTTCATTTCAAAAAGAAAAACTTTACATTCAAATAAAGAAGTTAATTTAAGAAGATTAAAATTTGTATATGTTTTTTGGATAGCTAAAACACAAAATTTCAATCGAAATGTATTTTTAAAATATTTATTATATATATATATATATATACTTATATGAAACAACTTTTACATCCGTACTCTTTCCTAACTTATTCTTTTGCATTGCTTTCTCGTAATATTCTCTTACTTCTCAAAGAACTCGTTCAGAGACAGAAACTCGGATTACTCGTATAATTGGGTATTATGACATCATATAAGTTTCTCAGGTTAAAATGTCTTTGAACGCTTTTGGGTAAAGTTGTGGACAAATTTACAAACAAACACTTCCATCAACCAATCTATCATAGCAATCATTGCAGGAATCTTCCTGCCAACCTTGGCCAATTATATCATAGACCTGTTAAACGTAGACCAATCAAATGGTCAGAACTCAAGTGTACAGTAGGGGCATACAGAAAGACAGTTAACAGTTGTTGTTATCTATAAAGCGAACAAAGAAACCAGGTTTCCCAACCACATGATCACTTTACCCAACAAAAGGTAATGTGGGTTACCACAAGTCTAGGTAATTTCAGACTCTAAACGCTACGAGTAACCCGCAAAAAGTCACGTGATATCGGTCTCTGAACACTTCGGGTTACCCATGTGTTACCATACGTAACTCAGGTTGCGGTCTGTGAACGCACTCAAAGAAAAAACATTAACATAATATTTCTACATGTAGGAGGAAGTCGTACTCAATGAGACAAAGAAGGTTTTATAAAGCAGTTTGTGTTGATACCGCTTGATTTGATGTCAGATTGATTAGCGATGCTTTATTTGGAGTATTCGCCAACTACATTTCAAGAACGGATGTTTAGTGGATTGGAATGTACGAAATGAAAGTATATTTTCGGACACAGTGAGACAGAGAAAATTTTAATTAAACTTTGTTACAAATCTATATCTCCAGTCTAATTGTACATAGTATTTAAGTTTTAATCTTATACATATATTGTTCTATTTCTCCGCTGAACACTCGTGGACTTACTGGAACAAAGGAGAAGAAAGAGATAGTAATATTTTTTTTCAAAAAATCAGATTGGTACAAAGTGAGACATTAAACGCTGATACACATTAAAACAGAACAAAAATGTGTAACATTACAATTATATTTATTCTGTAATGAATAATATGCATTATTATGCTTCTTTAATGGGCTTTTATGTCCTTGAGACATGGGTGCCTATAAATAGGTGGCACTTTCTCCTCTTTCATAGGTAAATTTGTTTTTGCGGAGGTGCAGTGGGAAAAACGGGCCCAGAGGTTTATGTACTCTAGTGCCATGACAACGAAGGTATAAAGTAAACAGAACAAGTGTCCTTGAGAAGGCAATTGATTTTACAGTCAGTATAACAATTTATGTGTGGCTATGACGTCTTTCGAAAGGAATCTCAGGAACTAAAATGATCAAAAATAATTTGACACTAAATTTACTTAAAGATTACAAAAATGGGCTTATAAATTTAGCAATTTTATTAATAAAAAGAAAAATTGGTAAGAAAGTAATATTATTAAAAAAAAATCAGTAAATTGGAGTATCGAAAACATGTTTTACAATCATTACAATTTAGTTAAATGTGTAATATTTAATTCCATATCAATTTTTTGTTGTTGTTTCCCTACTTTTCATTATTTCGTTATTCTTAAAAGCAGGGTAAAGAGAAGAAATGATAAAATAGTACAGGCTATTTCAAACCATAGAAAGTAGTCTACAATTGTACTACACCAGCACTGAAACAAATATTTAAATTTCTGTAAAAGAAAATAAATGATAATAAATAAAAGTACCTGAGCATGTGTCTGTAGTAATTCGTGTAGTTGTTGATCTTTGATTTGCAGCTCTGTTTCTAATTCATCTCGAAGCTGTTGCTCTCTCCGTTGCTCCTAACCGAAGATTTACATAGCATGAAATTGCATAGCTTCGTATTCAAAACAGAATGAAAAATAAATTTAAACGTACATGGAAAAAAAATCTGCAAAATTACGATAATACTCTATACACTGTTCGTCTTTTTCCCCAGTACTATCAAATCTTTATTTACTGTAGTTATGAAGTGGCGGGTTGGTCAGATTAATCAAAATCCACAGTTAATCGAATACAAGCGGAATTTTACAATTACGAATCATATTGTGTAAAGAAATTCTGTTATATTATAACGCTCAGAGCATAACAAAATATTATTTCTTTTAAACAGACTTAAAATTAAAGAAATATGCTATTTCCTATTTTAAAATTCACTTTTGTAAACACAATACGGCTTGCATGTAATAAGAAGGTCACCACAAAACTAGAAAATAATAGATTTTTTGGTACTTCTATTTTACACTCACACGATTATTACTATTCAAGTTAATAAGTAATCACAAAAACCCTCAGACCAATGAACAGACTAAACCACTAGACTGGGCAACAAGGCAAAAAGTTGAAGTTTCAACAGTAAGCGAGCAGCCATATTGGAAGGATCTAATCTACTGCTACTGCCATCTGTTGGAGGTTAAATAAATGAAAATTAGTAAAATATTTTATTTATTTAATCTAAAATGTAAGCGTATTATATATATATATATATTTGTAAATGCAATATACTGCCTCAGTTGATTAATTATAAGAAATTATACAGGGTGGTTATAATATAAGTATATATATTTGGAGCTGTCTGTAGCTTGAAGGAATAACCCGAATGATACCAAAATCGGTACACTTACTATTCAAGAAAGGAGAAGAAGAATGCAAGAATAAAAAAAATTGCAATAATCGCCAACAGATCGCGCTACTGAGCCTGTCGGTACAAACGCCGTAGTGTACCGTGGAGGCGTCGCAAACCTCAATGACTTAAAAGATCGCATATCACAACATGTAGGAAACATCATTCCTGATGCATTATATTCCGCAGTTGAGCACGTCGTGCACCGCCTGGATCATGTCCTCCTATGATCCTGGATCATGCACTCATCAGTTTTCTACTCTTGCTAAGGTTATTTTCTCTATCTCGTCAAAGCCGTTATAACAAACAAGTACCCTGCCATTTTCACAAATTTAACCAGACTTTTAAAAACCACTCTTAAATCCGAATTTGTTACTTTCTGACACCATTACGAAATCATTTTCATCCCTATATGCATAAGATTTTCTACTTTTTTTACTGAAGTTCGCAAGAATCAAATAACGTTCTTCATTTTCCTGCAAAAATAAGGCTCCTAACATAAAAGCCTATGTTTAGGAAAGCCTATGTTTATGTAAATGATCATGTCCTCCTATGATCCTGGATCATGCACTCATCAGTTTTCTACTCTTGCTAAGGTTATTTTCTCTATCTCGTCAAAGCCGTTATAACAAACAAGTACCCTGCCATTTTCACAAATTTAACCAGACTTTTAAAAACCACTCTTAAATCCGAATTTGTTACTTTCTGACACCATTACGAAATCATTTTCATCCCTATATGCATAAGATTTTCTACTTTTTTTACTGAAGTTCGCAAGAATCAAATAACGTTCTTCATTTTCCTGCAAAAATAAGGCTCCTAACATAAAAGCCTATGTTTAGGAAAGCCTATGTTTATGTAAATGTAAGCCTATGTTTATGTATATATTTAGGATTTTAGGGACATGACTATCACAAGAAGCATCACTATTAGGTGGTAATCGATTATAATTAAACTATATCAAAAGTATAAGAAAATGAAAAACACTGTCCCATACTTTGGTACTGAAATCTGAATTTCTGAAAGTTTTGTAAATCCATGGATGAAATTAATTTTATAATTGTGTCGAAACATTTACGTTATGGAGTTGATAAAATGACAAATTAGAGAATATTCTTAAATAGTACTTCTGAGGCGGGATTCCATCCACAAATGTGACATTATGTATGTAAGTAACAGTAAGTGTTTCATTATAAAAAGCTTTACTATTTATGCATTGTTTTTAAATTACAACAACGTCACAATTCAAAAATCAGCAAATCGAAGTTATTTAGATAATTAAAACGCACTTTTCTATGAACTTTAAACTATATTAAACTATTAGATTATTCGGAAAATATCGGCAGATTTAAAGGTAAGAAATAAAAGCAATATGCGTTATAGTAAAGAACGTTCTTTTATTCAAAATATACCGCACTGCCATCTAAACACCTCTGCCAACGACTTACTACACTGCAAAAAATAATTGTTGATTTTACAGTATAAAACTGGCATCCCAGCTGCCAGTATTATACCGTAAAATTAACAGTATTAAACAGTAAAATAAGCAGTAATACGCTGCCGCGCAAGCAGTAATACGCTACCGCGCAAGAGTATAATTCCCCAATACCAGTTAAAAAGAAATTGGGTATTTTTAGATGTAATAAAATGTAAAAACTAATTTTCGGCCTCTTCTCTATGTCTGGATGTTTTCTTCTTTCAATAGATGGCTAGATGTATAAACATATAGAAATCTGTAGGTGATAAGTTGTGCGAGTGGGTTCGCAAAAACATTATTGCAGAAAGATTACTTCAAATTTCAAAACGATATTGATTTATCTGCTCAGTAAATTTATTTGTACCCGTGTTTCGATCTTCTTAGCTTTTTTCCAACTGCCAAATGTGTTCTGAATTGGTGATACTGAAACACCAAACTGTTCGGCAAGTTCATTAACTGCGAGTCAAGAATTTGTTTCCACAGTTTCTTTCAGCACTCCGTTATCAAGAGCGGAATATCGTGTTCTCAGTCTCTGTCATCTTGAAGATTTCTCTCGCCGGAATAAAATTTTGCAAACCATCGATTTATGGTGCATCCTCGCCTTATCGTTCAACTACATTTTGATAAGCTTGGTCGACATTTCGATCCAAATTGTACTCGTTTTGTAAAATCGCAGATAATTGTTCTTTAGCAAGATTATTTTTGGAGTATACTCGTTCGATTAGGAATTACCGCAACATAACCATAACGATGTCACATATTAAATACATTGAGTACACCTACTACACATATGATTAGTACTGTAATTGGATTGATCTACGTACGTTGAAGAGAAATAAAGCAAAAGAGAAAAAAAACTATCAAATTTCTGTCATTTGTTTCGGACCAAACTAACACATATAAGCCCGCCAGGGGAAAGTATCGTACGTCTCTCTAATCTGGTAACGAATTAGTCTTATCAGACCCAGGTAGACATTACAAGTTTGTAAATAAAATCAAAGAAATTTAGGTATCGCTACTATTGATTACTTTATCAAGATTTGCCAATAAGGTTTTTCAAATATTTTGTTAAAGTTAATTAATTCATTCACATTGCATTTTTATTCATTTATTCATTTGTTTATTTATTTATTTATTACAAAACAATGTTTTTTACTTTTTCTATATACATAAGAAGAAAATATTCGAATAAGAAAATATCCGCCTTCCGTTTTTTTTAATAGATTTACACGTTTTAAGATATCCTGAATAAGATTTGACTATTTTTGGAAAATGTCTGTCTGTCTGTGATTGACATAAGTTTTGTGGCCACTGTATCTGAAGAACTAATTCACAGAATATCATTAAACTTCAGATACAGTTAGACCTTGACGTAAATTGGGGTTGATTAGGTTTTGGTGCATATGATCCACCAGGTGGTGCTGCTATGCTGCGTTTTTTTTTTTTTTTTTTTTTTTTTTTTGTGATTTCAGTGACAGTTATATCTCGGAAATTATGGAAGAGACTTTCACCAAGCTTCATATTATCTTAGAACTTGACATAAAATGGGGCTGACTAGGTTTCGACTTTCGGTGGTGTATAACTCAAGAGGTGGTGCTACAGTGCTGTGTTTTTCACGATTTCTGTGACAGCTAAATCCGGCATCTATGTGATAGAATTTCACCAAATTTAATATGTAAGATGCTTATGAACAACTATGTTGATTCAATATCAGCTTTGATCTCTCAACAGGGGGTTCTGAAATTCTTTGCTTTTTGCAATCAATCTTATAGCAGTATCTAAATTGTTATTGGTTAGAAATGCAACAAATTTTGTATTTGAGGTTAATACTTTAAACATATATATGGTGATCTAATTTTAAATTTTAATAACGCAAAAAGAAGCATTGTTGCTCTCTGTTTTTTTGTTTTTTTTCTATTCACTTATCACTGTATAACTTCGTGTTAACTTCAAAGAAATATACACTATACTTCGTAATTGTTGATCTCTAACTCCGCTATTTAAATTAATGTATTAGAATGATATAAAAAAAAAGTTTTGTGATGGCCCCAGCAAACTAGTTGAGTTATAATGTTGCTGTATTTGATGAGTGATGTGTCTTGTATTTATTGTTTCATATAGAATAGTTACTGTTACAAATGGATTATGTTATTCGTGTGAGTTGTTCGTTTGTTTTTAAGTCACGGGTGGATAGGTTATTTTCAAATGATTCTGCTGATTCAATGTCAGCGAATTATATACTTGCGGATTAGAGATGAGTTCGGGCTCTTTTTTCGGAGCTCGAGCCCAAGGACTTGGAATCTGAGCCCAAAAAATTTTGTGTCATCTCTCATCAGAACCCGAACCCGATACCGAAAGTACGCAGTATAGAAAATTGTTTAAAACATTTGAAAGTTGTTTCACGATTATTTTTCTCATTTCAAAATCTCTTCTTACATTAGAAATAAGTACTAATCCCAAACACTCCCTCATTACAATGTTTCATGACTGTCATGTCCCTGAAAATCGGTTTAAAATAGCGAATTTGTTATGTATACCCAACCACTAGCATAAATCTGCAAAAGCCCCAATACGTATTCTTTTAAAATATCATCGTACATCTATGTCAGAAAGACATGAGTTCTGTTTTCCAGTAATTCTGGAAAAGGACTTGAGACAGAAAACGAGGCTAGACAAGGGATATCCCAAGGCTTCTTTATGTTATTAACACTGACCGTGCAAAAGCTTCAGAATCAGATAGAATATGTCTCCTTATATCCCACCAATAACAATTCAATTCCCTTTCAAACTGATTTTTAAAGGATTGTAAATCACTTTAAAAACTGAGACTACATTCTTGTTCAAATAGCAACCCCCCCCCCCCCCCCACACACACACACACCTTATTTTTTTCAATATATGAATAAATAAAATTTTCCCTTTGAGCTCCAGCTTACTTGGTATAAAAATAGAGTCCGAACCCATTTCGGGCCCTGGGTCGGGCTAGAGTCTTGTACGAGTTGGGTTGTACCTGACCGGAACCCGAAAATTCCATTTGAAGTCAACCAACAATCCGGACCAAATCCGAAATGAAAGGATTTATTTTTTTTATTTTTATTTTTTTTTTTTTTGTGATGCAATTATGAAAAGTTATATCTAAAGAGATATATTATACAATTATATCTCTAATACCAATTTTATCTTTTATATAGGAAAGTGGACATATATTTTATCCTTAATATTCAAATGTAGTAAAACTAGCAGACACATTGGGATCGATGAATAGAGTTCAGCATCGGGTTGAGTTGTCCCTAATTTTCTTTTTCGGGTTGAGGCGACTCTAATTTTCTTTCTGTAAGTCAGGATCACTCTAGATTCTAGAATGTTTCTTGCGGGTCAGATTTGGGTTTTTTCAAGTCGGGTTGTTGGGTATTTCACGAAAAGTTTGAACAGAACTATGTTTCAGATGAAAATAAATATATATTTGAATATGAAGAAGTTTGAATATTCAATTTACTGCATGAGAAATAAAATGTATATAAGAAATGTGATCATAGATTATTCTTATTTTATGGCACAATTAAGAAATCTTTTTTCTTCTCTCGGAATATTAAAAATATTATCAACTTTTCACACACATAAATTGCATGTATCGTATTTGGGCTAGTTTATGCACACATACACAAAAAAATGTTGCGTGTGTGTAGACTGGGAGGTCAATTCAGAGGTAAAATCGTTCAAAAATATAAGTGTTCGCTAAATAGAGGTGTCCGTCTTTCTTTATGGTTCTTTATGGAAATTTTATTGTATATAGATTTTTCATCTGAAAAAAATATTTTGGATATCCTTTTATAGAATTGGGTCGAGCCGAACCGGACCCGCAAGAGTCAAAACTCAACCCGAAAGCGACCTGAACCCGAAACAATGAACGTCAACCTGATCCACAGCAAAAAAGTAGCAGTCAATTCGACCCAACGAAAAAATGTAGCGCCAACCCGACCCGTCTTGAACCACGGGTCGGGTCCGGATAAAATCGGGCAGGACTCTAGTTCGGGCCGAGCCCGTCTCATCTCTATTGTGGATATCATTAAACTTGAAACGCAAGGACAAAGTGAAAAAATATTATTGTATTAAAATAATAATTTCAAGATTAGAATAAAGCGTATGAGCGGAATTGAACAGCTGAAAATCTCAGTAGAACGAGAGAGGAAATAACGTAATCAGCAGCTGGATATATTTCTGATATTTTCCACCGAAAGATAAGATTAAGTTCACCGTTGAAAACGGAAATATTTATTTTCATTTAGTCAGTTTCACACGTTCACACAGAAACGGCAATTTATATCGAAACTAAATAAAAGTTAAGGATTTAAACTGTATTGCTCACATAGCTAGTAACATTTTGATTTAAAATTGTAATTCTAATAAGTAAATTAAAAATAAAACTACACGTTAAGATAACAAATTAGTTGATATAAATTTCCATATGGTACTACATTTAGATGAAATAACTATGTGAGATTTGTTTGGCATGTTTTAGGATAACCATTTCTTTTTTAATTTTAAAACCAGTGATCTTAAAACAACTCAGCCGTAATAATAGTCAATGAAGAATAATAGTCAATGAAGTATTTTCTAGATTAAGGGTACTCACTACACGGCCTGCAAGGTGCTTGCGGTCCTCGAGTTCATTTCTTGTGGCCTCATAATTGAATACAGATGTTTCCAAAGTAGAGCAAAATGGTTGGGCCAACTTCTAATTACTGTCCTACGTTGGCCCACTGTAGGAAATGTACACCTTGCCGTACCATTGCTTAACGAACCATTTGTCAACTAATGCCCAACAGTGAGTCGAACCATTAGCGACTCAGAATCTTGCACAGATGGACTCTAAAGTAGAGGGGTCTCTGCCCCTATCATTTCCCAACGATCTTCCAACCCTACCATTTTTCAACGTTTTTCACAAATTGCAAACGATGGACCAGCAATCTGTGCTACTTGGGTTGAATTTTATGTTAAGCAGGTTTTTGGAACTTAGCAGCAGAATATGTTCCGAATTTAGCATATTCTGTTAAAAATATTTTAAGCCTCTCTAGTTCATATTATGTGAGATGGTCTTGAGTCGATTGAGAATAACTAAAAATAAATAAAGGTCTTACTGACCTGTAAAACCTGTGAAATCTAAATAATCAATAATTACTATTCGCTGTTGTCAAAGAACTTTCGAAAATTGATAAAAGTATTGAAAAAGTTAACAGATTTTGACTAAAATTAATAATTAAAATATATTAGTAACTCATAATATATAGACATATGTCTGAAAAATGTAAATGCGGCCTTCGAGCAGCTTACTTTTGTAGCAGATTGTGTCTCTTGCTGAAATTTTAGTGAGCAAGGATTAAATGCAGATGCGTCTAAGATCTAAAATATTTTCTAAATTAAAGACAGATGACATGTAAGATGTAAATTCTGTAACTAAAATATATTCTAAAAGTTTAATGTTTTAATGGTGGCCTTTATGTGAAAATAATAACTTTTTCTTCTAGATATCCAGTATTAAATAATAATTTCTGGATAATAGTTTAATATCAATTACTTTTAAATTAATAATCTTATAAATAAGTGGCATTGTTAATCTCTTTTTTTAATTTCCTGCCTATCTTAAATAAATAAATAAATAAATAAATAAATAAAATCCGTTTTTAAAATAATATTTACAGCATTCTAAATGGTGATTGATAGTTAAGAGGAAAATACATGGAAATATACAGGGTGTTCGGATAATTGATTCAACAGATACCAGCTTTTATGGACGCTTATGGTGTGGATTTTTTTTTAGTCGCTTATTCGTTTCTGTCAAGCATTTCTCGATAAGCGCGTTATTTTGAGCATCTTCTCATTCTACGATCAAGTGGTATCTAACATGTATCAACTCATTTCCATATTTCCAATAAGCTTATTTTTATTACATGACGTTATACTTTTCCTTTAAATTTTTCCTGAAAACTATGCGCCAACGAGGTATGGTTCTTTGGACAGTTTTTATGCACTCTAAGCGAGGATTCTGTTTCTGCACAGTTTATCCGGTAATATCCACACACCCTGTATATTTAAGAGAAATAAATCTGTCAAGTGCGATTATAACTCACGCTCAAAGGGTTCCGTACATTAAATTTATTCATTACTATTTATTAATTAATAAACTCCTACTACCCCTAATTTTTTCATAATTTTAGTTTCAGTAAATTCGGAAATAGGAGGGGTGGGGGGGGGGGGGGAGTATCTTCTTCAGTATACTTTCGACAATGTCTCTGAAATATGACACCTAAAGTTAAATCAATATATTTTAGAGTTTGATGTTACGAAATCTTTCGAACAATATCCTGTATAATTTTTTTTTTTCACGTATCTGCTAAGTCTTCAAGTCTCAGCTAATTACCAAAAGAATATTTTTCGAAAATCATTATCAAATAAACTTGATAATGATTTCGATAAATACCTCGAGCGCCCGTCAACTCCCCCGCTGACCACCCGAAAAGTAAAGTGTGTGTGTTACGGAAAAATGAGTTTTTCTCAAAAGCTAAGTTACCTTAGGAAAATCGCCATGGTTTTGACTGCAAGGTTTAAATAAACTGCTAATACCCCTATTCTTTTCATAATTTTAGTTTCAGTAGATTCAGAAATAGAGGGGAGGGGATATTTTTGCAGTGCAGTTTCGACGACATCTCTGAAAATATAATAATACCTAACATTAAAACAAATATATTTTTGAGTTCGGTATTACGAGATCGTTCACACGATAGACAAAAATAAAACTTTTTTTGTTCAAGTAACTTAATTAGCTCCTTAAAAGATCAGGGTCCATAGGCCATGTTTTTGACCCATGAAATAAGACTAAAATTCGATTTTGTTATACTGACTTAATTATTTCTCTTTTTAATATTAGAAGGTTCATTCTGTACGATTTCAACAAATTTTTTTGCATTTTGTTCGTTTTTATGTAACTTACACAAGCTTAAAGTTCGCATTGTTCGTAGTTTTTGATGAAAAATACGTAATTTCTCCTTATTTTACCTCAATTTTTAATATATTTTTTAATATTTTACTATGAGCGCAGCTTTGCAACACTTTTATTTTTACATATATCGTACATTTTTATGTATTTTATAATATATGTAAAGAAGAAAGTGTTGCACGATTACGCTCATATAAATAATTAAAGTAAAATTAGGAGAAATTGCGTATTTTTCGTCAAAAACTACGAATAATACGAACTTTGAGCTTGTGTAAGTCATATAAATCTGAACAAAATGCAAAAACTATTGTTGAAATCGGGCAGGATAAACCTTCTGATATTAAAAAGTGAAATAATTAAGTCAGTATAACAAAATCGAATTTTAGTCTATTTCATGGGCCAAAAACACGGCTTATGAACCCTGATCCTTTTCTCTATACATATTTGGCAATGGCTAATAATCAGAACATATGTGGGTAAAAAGGCTTTATAACTTTCCCAAGTTTGAACTTTCCATGTCCCATACATTACGAGAAAAAGGGATCTTACAGAATGACAGATCGATCTTATACACTGCAAAAAATAACTGTTGATTTTACAGTATAAAACTGGCCCCCAGCTGCCAGTATTATACCGTAAAATTAACAGTATTAAACAGTAAAATAAGCAGTAATACGCTGCCGCGCAAGCAGTAATACGCTACCGCGCATACAGTTATTTTTTGCAGTGTAATGGTTCCGTTTAAACTGTTTAAGTACGGAACCCTAATAACACCGATATAACCCTGTATCATCCAATATCTATACATTTATTACATACAATATTTTCTGTCTATTTCATCTTTTCATGTAAAATAAGGAAAATAGTGACTACTCACTCGAGCTAAAGCTTCCTCCTTATCTCTTTGCATTTGTTCTTCCATCTCTACATACAGACTTTGGACACGGGATTCATTTTCTTGTTCGCGACTGAAATAAAGAATTGCATTAAAAGAAATAATGAATAGAAATTTGAAACTATTTAAGACTTATTAAAACTTTAGAATAAACTAAGTAATAAGTTATTTTTTATGATATCCATACTTTACTATTTTTATACTTTAAATTTTCATGCTTTGATCCGAGAAATTCGAACTGTTTTTTGATGCACTACAAAATCCTCTATCGCGGTGAATATTAGTCTACAAACCGTAAGTCTCTTCGACCCATAGATCTTTTTAAAACTTTCTAACATATTGATATATGTTACTAAAATTTACAGCGGTATGTTCTCTATTGAAAACGAAGTATGTAGCATTTATAGTTCGTTTACAGAAACACTCAAAACAATTCCGTTACATTATGGTCTATGGAGGAAAATCGCTTGCAGTGTATTTTAATGATATGTTACACTATTTCAAACATAATGAAATTTAATACTATTGAGATTTCCTGGTAGGTTTTATTTATTAAGCTGTTTTCTATTTATCTATCTATCTATTTATGCATGCATACATACGTGCATACATACAAACAAACATACATACTTACGTACTTACATACGTACATACATACATGCATGCATACATGCATACACACACTATATATGTACATTTATGTATATAGTACTATAACAACTATGTAAAATGTTATTACATGGCAGCTTTACATAAGAGATTCGGTCATTTTTGTTATCAGAACTTGTAAATTATTTTTTTATTTCAAAGATGTATATTAGTATCACACACACGCGCACACACACAAATTATACATATATGTGTGTATATACATACATATATATATATATATATATATATATATATATATATATACATAAAGGTATGTATGTAATATATATAGATAGATATATAACTTTTGGTGAGAATGCTGTTTCCACATGTAAAAAAAACTACTCTATCTCTAATAAGTAATTGTAATAAGGAAAAATTCAGTAAACGTTAATTCACCCGAGCAAAGAAAACAAATTATTTGTTTCAAATTGAACTAAACATGTGTGTCACAGGTGTTTTAAGTCTTTTACAGGCATTTAGTTAACATAGCTTTCTGCTCTTCACCTATATATCAAATGTGATTTTCAATAGTAAAATCTAAAATATTATTCGGGTATCATCTGCGTATTTTTCAGTTTAACGAATATAATTTTATTAGAAAAATAATTCCTATATATTTACTTTAACGAATTTCGGATTAACGAATTTTTCAAATTAACAAATTTATTGAAGTCTTAAAAAGAATACTCATTTCAGCTTAACGAACGCTGAATTCGCAAAAAATAATCCTTATGGAAAAACTAGAATTCTAAAAGAATTTATTATTATTATTATTATTACTACCCCATGATCTTCGAATGTTCAGCGTATCTCGGAGCTGTTTTTAACACTTTCCAACCTAGTTGAAAAGTGTTTATGACTTCGGTTTGTCTGCCGTCTGGCCGTCTGTCCGTGCTCTAACTCCCGTAAATATGCTCGGATTGCCCTGCAATTTTTATATGTTATTGTCGTTGTCTATAGCATGTTCTCTATTTCAAATGAAGTGTGTAGCACTTATAGTTTTTTTACAGGGACACTCAAAAGAATTCCGTTACATTACGGTCTATGGCGAAAAATCATTTGCGGTTTATTTTAATGATGTTACACAATTTCCGACACGTTGTAATTGATATATCACTAAGGTACATTACAAGAAGCTTAATATGGAATAGGGTGTGCATAGCACTTATAGTTACTTTACAGGGGCAGACAAAAGAATTCCGTTACATTACGTCTATGAAGAAAAATCGTTTGCGGTTTAATTAAATAATGCTTCACTGTTTTAAACGCATTGAAATTTATATGTATCACTAAGATGCATTACAAGAGGCTTATTACAGAATATTGTGTGTATAGCAGTCATCGTTCATTTACAGGGACACACAAAAGAATTCTCTACTGTCTGTTAACAATAATTCCTGGAAGTTCGTTTTAAGTTGCTGAACGCGATTTTAAATTTAACTCACTTTTACTTGGTGAGTATAAATTCTGTAGATCCTATACAGGGCAGCACAAAAGTTCGCGAACACATTTCCGTTTATTGACAGAAACTCCAGAATGAGAATTTTAAACTGTGCTACGCGTTTCCTAACTAAACTAAAATTGAGAATCCTATGTAGTATATATACAAATCTATAGATCATATACAGGGCTGAATAAAAGTATTCGGATATTTTTCCGAATATTGTATATGTTAGAAATTCCTGAAATTACGTTTTTAAATATGTTAGTGTGTTTTCCAAATTGTTTACTTAAATATTATCTTTCAACTTATTAAACGGTGATGATTTGTAAAATTATTTTGGAAGCGTTGGAAAGTGTTACATAATCTATGCTTGACGCATGATTTTTCGTTCTTGTTTGACCTTGAAATTGTTCCCCTATGCGCATCTTTAAAATTAAAAAGCTCTTCCTTTACATACACATCTAATCGATTTTCTTCTTATAGTTTCTTATGTTTTCTTTTGCACTTGATTAAGAAAGGTATTAGAAAGTCCAAAGAATTTATTTTTGCTGCTGTTCCTTTCCTTACCAACGAATCTGACGATAAATAGATGCACCTTATAAGCGAATTCCTAATTTACAACAATTTACATTTGGAGTAAATTAAAAATTTTCGATCAGATATGTCCACTTTTCCGTGAATTGAGTGTAAAATGTTCAAATGGTTGCATGTCAGCTTAATTTACAAACAAATTTATTTGAAAGTAAATAAAAGCTTTTGTCCATGCACATTAAAAAAAAGAAAAATCATTCAAAAATTCTGGTGCAACTGTCGCAGTTGGGGATTAAAATTAAGTGATATAAATAATATTGGCATAAAAGGGTTAAATGAATTTTATAAATACTTTACCTTTTCAATGCGTTCTCAAGTGTTTCTTTTTCGGAAGCGGTTTGCTTCAGGTCGGCCGACATTTTAGAGATAAAATTTTCGAAGTTGGAACGCATCACAGGATCATCTTTTCTCACTCGATGCCACATATCTTTGACGTAGTCCTCACTAAAATAGAAAAAAAAATAAAATAGCAAAAGATAAAATTATAATTAATGAGAAAAATTAAAATATTTTCTGTAGTTAATGGCATTTTAAAGCAATTTTTGACGAGTTATTAAAAACTGTTCACTATAATTAAAAATTGGGCTGTTTAAAAATTGAATTTCGTTTAATAAATAATGCCACTCAGTAAAGTTTATTTCATTTTAAACACTTTCCAAATAGTTGAAAAGTATTACGACTTCGATTTTTCTGACCGCCTGTCTGCCTGGCCGTACTCTAATTCACGTAAATAAACTTGGATTGCCATCTAATTGATATAGGTTATTGAGGTCCTATTGACTGAATCCTATGGCATATATTCAATATTTTGACAATGAAGTGTATAGCATTTATACTTTGTTTATGGGGACACTCAAAAGAATTCCGTTACATTATGGTCTATGGAGAAAAATCATTTGCAATTTAATGAAGTCGCTCTTAGTGTTTGTACTTCAGTTAATAGTCTCTAGATAGTAGCACTAAATTTTGTAAGAAAGTTTGCACGGTTATGCCATCTATATGCATTATTTTCATTGTAGATGTAACTAGTATCTGAATATACTGTGAACGTGATGCTTGTACATATATTAAATCTCTAGTTAAAAAGCCTGACTCGTGCATCTCATTGAAGTATTTAATTATTTTAATTAATTAATCTTAAATATATTATACTCTTCTCAAAACATATTGAAACAGATATAGAGCACTGGAGGTGGAATACAAGATGCATATTTAGTGTGCAGTGCATAGCATTTATTGTTCATTTACAGGAGTACTGTCTATGAGCGATAATTAGTGCAGTTGCGTTTTCAGTTGTGGTATGCATTTTTAAATTTTACTGATTTTTTGCATATTACTTGGTATTTATAAATTCTATAGATCATATACTATTCTATAGATCGTATATACAGAGCTGGACAAAAAAAATCGAGTACATTTTCTTTTATTGGCAGAAATTGCTGAAGAGAAATTTACAACAGGATTATGTGTTTCCTAATTGAATTAAATTTTAGTATATTATATATAAATCTGTAGATTACATACAGAGCTTTACGAAAGAATTCTAATACTTTTCCAATGATTGATACTAATTGCTGAACTTGGGTTTTCAAAGGTGGTATGCGTTTTTCAAATTGTTTATTTAAATATCATCTTTCGCCTTATTAAACTTGGAAATTTCGTTACAGTATTCTGGAAATGTTTGAAAGTGTTTTATAATCTATGATTGACACATAATTTTTCTTTCTTGTTACTTCTTGTTGTCAGAAATTTCTCTACAAAATTTGGCTGTATAAAACAGACAGTTTAAAAATACATAAAGCAATTTGATAAATTGGCTGTCACTTTTAATTAATGTAATCCGTTTTATTAGCAAGTTGCACGCATGAAACAATTGGTTTATTTACTCTAAAATCGAGTGTCCAATAAATATTTTATTGCCACATATGCTTGAAGAATATTTAAAATCACCATTCGGAATCATTGGTGGCACGTTTTATTAAGCCGAGGCATCAAAATACAGTTAAACCCCGATTGAAGGATTTCGGTTATATAAAACTAATTAAAAGAAAATTAATTTATTTTTTTCTGGTTACGTATGAATTATCGAGTGCCTAATTATAATTGTCTTAGAGTTTCGCTTTTAACTGATCGTTTTTTGTGTGTGCGCGTGTTTTATTCAGGTAAATACATTTATTTTGCTAAAAAGCTTTTTGAATTTCTTGTTTTAATTTTGTAGTTTTCTAGGCACTTATGCTGGGATTACTTTAATAATTAAATGAGCAGTGTAGGATCAGTTAGACTAGTAAAAAGTTTTTCTAACAGAGTTTAGAAAAGATATCGTGTTTCAAATGACAAAATGTGTTTAGCGAACCAGTCATGATGCCTGCTAACCAGTAGGTTCTCATGCTTACTCGACCTTAGATGACAAGTGACATTTCTTTTTTAATTCTAAGTCTGCTTAAAACTATAACAAAATACGAAGATTAGGTATTCGGTTTTTGTAACACTGCGATTCATCCTTTACACACTATAATAAATCAGAACAAATGAAAGAAAAGTATAAAAAATAGTCAAATGTTTTTTTGTCGGTTTTACGGAAATTCGTAATTAACACAAACATCACCAAACCCTATCACATGACAAATGAGGCGTTAAGAACCAGAGTGGACAAGAGCAACCTCGCCAGCTGTGATTTTGAGAAAAATGTATTTCAAAATCTATGTCTAACTTTTAGACCAGTTCTATCAGTGCCGAAAAAGACCAAGCTTATTCAGCAAACATATGGTGCCAGAGTGGACCAAGCCACTCGATCTACTCTTGCACTAGCAACTTGATATCCAAGTTACGTTGTACCATCTTAAACTGGCTCTATCACTGGAATAGTTTGGAAATGAATAAAATTCGTTATCCAGCCAATGGTATGGCATTACATTGCTTTGATACTTCAAACTAATTTTTCACAATAAATGTGGGATAGACTACACTGTTTTTTAATGCTTCAATTATTAAAGCTACAAATGCATGGCACTATAAAAGATTTATAATGACTGCACAAGAAAAATAGAAACGAATATTGAATAGTATTAGTAACAAAATCTCAAATTAAATATATAATTTTTAATAATACAAATGTATTATATTAAAAAACTCACTCATTAAAGAGATTTCTTGCTCCTAAATGATCCAGTAATTCTTCCAATATTTCATCGTCATCTTCTTCTTCAGCTACAAAATTATTAACACCACGTGGATGGCTATCAATACCAAGAAACATACCTAAATAATTAACGATATATAAGTTTAAAAAAAAAAACTTTATTTCATGTAGGTTTAATAAAATTAAATTTTAAAAAGAAAAATCTGTGAAATATTTAGTCTGCTACGAAAACGAACGGAACGTGAAAAAATATGTAATATTCTACTACCAATTGCTTTAATCCTTTAATTCCCACATAGAATCTACCAAAGTAATTTTCATTTTTTGAATTGTTTTTAGTTACTATTTAGTCTGTAAATAAGACAAAGATATGAATTTTTTTACTCATTTTGGTTTTACAGTACAGTAGTATAGAAATAAAAGTAGTGTGGACTGGTAAAATGCAGCGTACAGTCGGCCAAACAAAGAAAAAGAAAATATCCCATACATTTTAATCTTCAAATTGTCACAGAAAAATAGCCATTTGTACGGAAATTATATTTTTTTCTAATTTATTTATTTAAAAAATGAGCTTAGGGAGTCGTCTTCATACTAAAATTGTACCAAATTATGAGTTTTTTAATGCAAACACTCAATTTTTACATCATATTTAGCTTTTTTGATACGTTGCACCTTAGGATACCAAACGAGAAGTCATTCGGTCAAGTTGTTTAGGAATTATGAAGATTTAAAATTTAGAACTCCTAAGGTTAAACTCATTTGTAATCTTTGCAAAATAGATTGCGATGCAAGTAAATTTTTAAGCATAACTCAAAAAAACTAATTATCGGAATGATCTGTAATTTTTAAATGGCAAATTTGAAGCTTCTAGAAATCGATTTCTGTTAAAAAATGTATAGATTACAATTAATATTTTTTCTAATTTTATTCATTCATTTATTTATTTATTTTTGGAAAATTAATTTAAAAAAATGTTTTTTTTAAATAAATTTTTGAAAAAATGTTAATTGCAGTGTGTTGTTTGGTATTCCAAGGTAAAATTTACCAAAAAAGCCAAATGTGATATAAAAATTAGATGTTTATATTGAAAGTTCCAGAGTTTGGTAAAATTTCAATATGAAGTCGACCCTTAAGCTATATATTTTCGTAACATAAATACAAAGAAGACATAATTTCCAATCGAATGGTTATTTTCTGGTATAATGTGGTGATTAAAATGTATACGTTGTTTGTTCTTTCTCTCTGTCTCTCTCTCTTTTTAACACTCTCCAACCTAGTTGAAAAGTATTTATGACTTCGGTTTGTCTGTCCGTCTGTCATCTGCCGTCTGTCCGTCCGTCCGTGCTCTAACTCGTGTAAATATACTCGGATTGCCCTGAAATATTTATATGTTATTGTCGTTTACTATAGCATGATCCCTATTGAAAATGAAGTGTGTAGCACTTATAGAAATTATTTTTTCTTTTTTTACAGGGGCAGTCAAAAGTATCCTGCTGTTACATTACAATCAATAGGAAAAATTGTTTCAAGTGCATTTTGATGATGCTACGCCATTTGAAACATGATGAAATTGATATACAATTATGAAGCGCACTAAAATATGTTTTTTTTTTTTTTTTTTTTTTTTTTTTTTTTTTTTTTTTTGTGTGTGGAATATGGGGTGCAAAGCATTTTTGATTCATTTACAGGGTCAAACAAAAGAATTGTGTTGCACATTGTTCTACTGGGAAAAATCGTTTGCAGTGTAATTTAATGATGTTTCACTATTTCAAACGTAATGAAACTTATATTCTGAGGTTTTACTATAAATTGCTCACTTAAAAGTATGGTGTGCATTGCGTTTATCGTTCATTTACAGGGACACACAAAATATATCGACTACATTATAAGTGCAAGTCTATGTTTGATAAATGCGTTTTCAACATTGGTTTGCGTTTTTAAGTTTAACTAAATTTTTACATAGTACGTGGTGTGTATAAATTCGGTTGATCATATACAGGCCCACACAAACGAATTCATCATTATTAGATAGTGTGGGAGTAAATTGCTTAGGGTAGTTTTTAATTGTGTTACGCATTCTCCTGCTGAACTATAGTTAGTATACTTATAGATGTTTGTGAATAATAAATAAATTCATATACAGAGCTGCGCAAAGAACAACGTACATTGTCGTTTATGGTTCGTAATTGCTGGAAGTTTATTTTAAGTTGTCTCATGCGTTTTTTACCTGAATTAAATTTTAGCTTAATATGGGGTGTGTACAAAAGTTTTTAGAAGATATACAGGATTGTACAAAAGATTTCAAGTGCATTTCTTAGATTGGCGAAAATTTATAAATGGGAATTTTCTATATGAAATAAATTTTATCATGCTATGTATTATATATCCAAAACTATAGAGCATATACAGGGCTGCACAAAATAATTTGACTACATTTTTTACTATGGAAGGTAATTTCTAAATCTGGACTTTTATATGTGTTATATGTTTCCTATACTGTTTACTTATATATGATCTTTCAGCTTATTGAACGGTGAAGTTTCGTTACAGTTTTCTGGATGTGTTGAAAAGTGTTTCATAATCTATGCTTAACGCATTATTTTTCGTCCTTTTTTTTTTTTTTTTTTTTGTATTGGCCGATTGCACATTTAGTACTGAAGCTCTGCTCCTTGACAATTTTCATACTCAAGACTAAACCTTCTATACTGCGATAAACCTTGAAAAAATGCCAATAATCATTTTTTACAAGTCAAGGTATAATCACAAAAACTCAAACAACATCGCGAGTCAAAAGTGCACGAGGATGTTTGGAAAGATGCTTAGTAATAACTGCAAATGTTGATTCGATATCAACAACTTCATTAATTCTCCAAGAAGTCACTAGATGGATATGATTACCTGTGGATTTTTTTCTTTTCTTTTTTTTTTCTTTTCAAAAATTACGCAGCAAATAAAGAAGCGCACCCTGGAGAGTGAATTGGAAACTAGAGTATTAACCCTTAATTGCATAGTGATGTAAATTTCCATCACTGTTTATTTAACTTTTAATAAATAAATCAACTTCTTCGCCACCACTATATTTATGTAGAAATATTAATCCAGTAAATTTTCCGTGAACTATGTTGCTGAACAAAGTTAAACTAGTCGTTGGGGGCCATCGTAATACTTACCCATCATGGATATGCATAATGTAAAATATTAAAATAAAAATGTGTAAACTACTTATAAAATGCATTGCAATTCAAATAAAATTGTGGCTTGATGACGTCATAAACTTTAAAGGCTCGATTACTGAATTTCTTGAAAGAGGTTTTTACTTATAACTCCAAAAATAATAATCCTATTAACTAGCGGTTTATTGCATCTGATTAAGCGTCAAATTTCTAATTAAAATATATCTTTGAAGTGAAATTTGGATGAAATACAGGGTCATGAAAAATCGAAGAGTGTGGGAAATAGGATTCCAAATATCTCGGCAACTAATTATCCGATCGATTTCATGCTTTATGCAAAATTTATGTTTTTTATTGTCTTTTATATTCATTTCTTAAAATAAACAATTTCGAAAATTTTTATGTACCTTTTATCAGAACGAATATTTCGAAAGTCCGAAAAAAATAGTTCCGGTTAATAGAGGTTATTGAAATGAAATAGGCTTCTTCCCATTATTACATACTAAGTACATACCAAATTGCAAGTCTCTATCTCAATTTTTTCGGGAGATAGAGCGTTTACAGACACACAGACACACACACAGACACACACAGACACACAGACGGACGGCAAATTTTTTTTTCCAAAAATATGTTTTTTGGAATCTCCAGTGTCTGAAACGTGTAAATCAGTCAAAAAAAAATTTTCGATTTTCAAAACGATTACAAGACTTACCCTATACTTACGTATGATGGGTAAGTAAAATCTATCTTAAAATTTCTGGTGTCTAATATTTAATACATGTATAAAAAAACACAATTGTAAAAGAAAAACTCATGCAAAGAAGGGTTAAAAGAGCTTTATTTAAGTATTTAATATAAACATATTCAAAACCAGTGTGGCACCCTGGGTGCCATTAGAAATCACATTCGTAAATGTCGATGGGTCAAATATGCACTGATCATTCGTCCAGGGGTGGGATCCAGCCTCCATGTGTCTTTTTTGAGGGAAGGGAGGGGGTCACGTGAGCAATTTCCATATCTTAAGTTTATCCACAACTCTAAAGTGTCTGCTTTTTGATACATTAAGAAAATTATTTTAATTCATAAATGCTTAAAATTTGCAGGTATATTCATAAATGTATCAAATTTGCAAGTTCTATTTGGATATATTAAGAAATCGAACAGTCTTCTATTTTCTTATGAAGACAAAGGTTCAGTAAGAAAATGTTACCAAAGCTGCATTTTAGGCCAATTTTTGGGATTTGGCAGTCAGCAAAAAACCACGAGGGAGAAATTTATTAAAACTAAAGCTGTATCACATATATATAAGAAAATGGAAAACGTTCTATTTTTAGGCGCTTAAAAAGTAATGCTTGCAAATTTCATATATTTCCGTTTTAAATGACTTCCTGTGTATCAGAGATATTTGAGTTGTAGAGAGGTACTTTTTTAAACACCCTGACTCTGCATATGCATTTTCATTAAGTTAGTTTTCAAATGACCTACTCAACAAATCGAAACTTTCTTACTCATTTTCAACCGCAAAAGCATAAAATTGGCAGGCCTGATTATTGAAGCGATTTGGAATCGAAATGAGTTTTCCATTTTTTGATAAATAAATTACTTATCCAGTTATAAGCGATTCGTGTCACATATGACGACACGATTTTCACCTTTTTCGGTCTGCTGCCTAGAGAATTTGGTTCAAAGCGCCAACTTTGACAGTATTTTCTGAACGATCTTCTGCTTTTACCAAAAAATGGAAAACTCATTTCGAGGACACAGTTTCTGAATAAGAACGCCAGCTAATTTCATCCGTTTCGGAACAAAAATGAATTAAAAAATGTGTCAGAAAGTATCTCTTTTGGATTTGAAAACAGCCTTAAAAAATGTATTGTTGCATAGAAACTTTCTTCGTTCAGAGGGTGGGATGACCCATTGCCACCTCTACAGAGAGGTGGCAGTGGATGACCCCGTGACCTCTCTCTTATATCCGCACTTGCATTCGTTTAATAACTGTAGTCGTCGCCAACTGCCGTTGACCCACACAGCAAACCACCAAATATATGGTTAAGAATTGCACGACTTTCCTACTGCATATTTTCTTACAAATGGAAAACGGCTCTCAAATAATAAGAAGAGGATGGTGATATAATCAATAATGATGGCAATTTCTTTTATTTATTACATATACACACATATACACACATACATATATACGGATAGGGTGTTCCAAACAGAAGTAATTAACTTTCAAATTTAATAATTCATTATCTATAATAAACTTAAAGATGAAATAAGTTATCTTACTTATAATAAAATCCAAAGGCGAGAAAGTGTCTGTAACGGTACCGGGCTGTACCACTCTGGTCTGCGAGTCGACCGTAGTTAAACGCCATGTTAGGCTTACTGAAAAAGATATGCTAACACATAACCACTAAATGATAATTTCTTCTACTTGAAATAATGTCTGTTCAGCATATTTTCGTATAAAACATGTATATCATATCCCGTTATAATGTTTTAAGTTTTAAATTAAAAATAAAAGATTAAACAACCGATTACCTGATGTAAACAAACGAATAATGTTGCCATTCAAAAATACAAATTCCAAATGAATGACTCTTTGAACGTTTCATTAAAATATCAGATTATGCTCTTAAAATATTTGTAAAAGCATATTAAAGTCTTTAAATAATTTAAAGGATTTCTTTAATTTATTTCTGAAAGCATTTTTTTTTTTTTTTTGCAAGTAATTTTTTCGCAGATAATGTTTGCGATGATACGGCAATGACTTTGACATAATTTAATTAACTTTTTGCTGAGTCTGACTTTCCAGTACTTACCAGGACTTTCCAGTCATACTAATCTCTATAATAAAACTGTAAGTCATGTGACTGTCCTCAACAGTTCCGGGATGCCGCATCGCTTTTTCATATGCCAAGCGGCCATTTTTATTCAAAATTATTTTTTCGAATAAACTGCATAAAAGTTACATTTTAAGAAAGATCGTTCAAAATAAATTAATATTTGAGAGATGACTTGCGTTCAATTATGTATATATTCTGCAATAACTTCAGTCGAAAGATTCGCAGTTCAAATTCTCTATTCATAAAAGTAAACAAAAAAAAGATTGATTCGTCGTGAACATTTAAAATATTAAATCATGGAGGTAATCATTCGCAAAGCAAGTTCTCCGCGAATGAATTTTTGGACCGCTGCCTCGCGTAAAAAAAATAATTCGCACCAGTGAGACAATCAAAGTTTACCATAATTATGTGCTATACAACTCAACTTTCGGACCTTTTCTTGACGTAAATTGAACTCATGTAATAATATTTAATGAATCAGATTTTTAGCATTTTTAAAATCGCTAATACAGCTTTTATTTATCGCGTGTACAAATTAGAAATGATACTTTGATTTTGAAATCAAATGTTTTGATTTATGATATTATTTCTTATTTATTTATTTATTTTCTCTTTTAAATGAAAAGTGTGAAGTATTTTAAATTTATGTAATATAAGCATTTTAGATTAAAGTTAAGTATTTTAAATGAAATGAGTGACAGGTTTATAATTTAAAATTAAATTAATTGTAGTATGAATGACGGTGATGGGAACGATATTTGGCGAATTATCATCTGCTCCCGGCTAACAAAAATACTCATAATTAAAAAAAAGAATAAAAATAAATAAATGATAGTTTGTTGTAAATAAATATTGATATACATATCAAAAATAATTTATAGAATTAAAATAAAAAATAAAAGTAAATAAACAGCAATTTCCATAACAAAGTTTTCGCCAAATTGGCGGGGGAGGGGGGGGGGGGGGAATCGCGCCAACGTGCGTATGTGACATTTGTGCCCAAAAAATATGCGAAATGCTACCATGATCGCAAAAGTTCATGATTTGTCTATTAAAATCTTCCGATTTGGCGAAGGATTAAGGGAAAATTAAATTATGAATAAATGTAACGTGTTGCAATGTTTAACATACATTTAAGGGAGACCAAACTGGTCGCCAGTGGCGGCTAGTGCATTTAATAATGAATTTAATAATGAATTTATTTTGGTTTTTTCAGGCATATTTTTAAAATAAGACAAAATCAGGTTTTAATTTGATGAATACTTTTAAAAGTTAAAGTTATATTATCTACTTTCGTCGTTTAAATATTTGTAAAAGATTTGTAAAAGATTTAAAGCTTTTAAATCTTTTAATTTTGTTTAAAACCTTAAAAAACTATTTCATAAAAAAATGTATATTAACATTTCTGTAAAAAAAAAATTTCTGTAGCACTTTTTTTTCAGAAGCAACGGTGATTTATTTCGTAGGGAGAGATTTGAAGTTCATTCAGTATAGTGTCGCCATCTACTGGCGGATTTTGAAATTCCTTCCATCGTTCCGGATTTCGGGTCCTCCCGAAGTTCACGATTATTTGACAAAATTCATGTTTATTTTCATGATTCTTTAACAAAATTTGCATTTTTTCTGCTGTTCTTTGACAAAATTTGCGTTTTTCTTCTACGATCCTTTGACGAAATTTAATTTTTTCGTAGTCCTTTGAAGAAATTTGAGTTTTCTTTTTGCGATCCTTTGAGGAAATTTGCGTTTCTTGCTATTCTTTGACGAAATTTGCCTTTTATTCACGATCCTTTGACAAAATTCGAGTTTTTTCTGAGATTGACGAAATTAGCTGTTTTTTTTTTTTTATCCTTTGACGAAATTTTACTTTTTTCGCGATCCCTTAACGAAATTAGACATTTTTTCGCAGTGCTTTGAAGAAATTTGTGTTTTTGTTTCTAGACCCTTTGAAGAAATTCATGTTTTTCCGCGATTATTTGACGAAATTCGCAGTTTTTTTTTGCGATCCTCTAACCATTTTTTTTTGTGTGTGTGATCCTTTAATGAAATTTTACATTTTTTCGGAGTCCTTGGAAGAAATTTGCGTCTTCTTCGTAAGCCTTTGACGGAAATCGCGTTTTTCTGCAATTTGTTAACAAAATTAGCGTTTTTTTTTTTTTGCAATCCTGCAACGAATTTTGCGTTTTTATTTTCGGTCCTTTGACGAAATTCACGTTGTTTCCACAATCCTTTGAAGAAATTTTCTATTTTTTCTGCGAACGATAGACATAATTGATTTTTTTCGGCGACTGTCGTTCAAAATTCGAGATATTTATGTTCGAAATTTTCGACTGAAGACTTAAATTTTAGAAATCGAATGCCTTAAATTTTTAGGAAAACTTGAACAGAATCACCCCTGATGAAATAAATACATAACTATTTATTGTTTCTAACGAATCGTAATATAAATTAATTTTAAACTAAAATTTGAGAGAAAAATGATTTGTTTTTAATTTCGGGAAGAGAAGGGGAGGGGGGGACCGTATTCACCCGCCACTGAAGTAACAATATTTTAGTGATTAAACATTGAAACACAATGGACTGAAAAAAAAATTAGGAATCGGTAAAATTTTCGAAGAATTTCAGAAAATCTAAAATTTTAGTAAAAATTTACAAATTTAGAAAATTTTCGAATTTTTCTTTCCGGACTTCGGGTCTTTCCGGATTTTGGATTTTCGGATAATGGGTCATATACTGTAAAATGATTCTTTCTTATCAAACGTAATTAAAATATAAGAAATGCATAGTACAGCGTAATTTTCATTTAATTTTGCTTATGTAATCAAACAATGAGTTATATGGTAAGTCAAGCTGTTTAAAAACTCATTGATAATACTTTTTTACAAAAATTTTCGCACATGGATTATTTGTTAAGATTTAATTTTGTCCAATCGTTGAACTATTTCAGAAATTTAATACTAAGTAAATATATATATATATATATATATATATATATATTATTTATTATTTTTATTTGTAGAAATCATTTGTCCTTTTTAAAATGTATTTTTCTACAATACAAACCTTTCAATAATAAATCTCCATGCTATTTGTTTGTATGAAGTCTTATGAAAATGAAACGCAGATCAACAATCCGTCATTTTTGACGGGGTTATATACTAGTTTATTTATAAAGTCAATCGTAAATTCTGTTTACAGTAGCTCTAAAAAGGCTTGCATTTAGGCAATAAATGATGCTACGCTCGCTCAACCTGTAATAATGCTCAAGCTTTCGTCAAATCTTTTTTGTATATAAACAGCTTAATAGGATGATAAATGGAAACTCGGTGATTTTTAATCCAGCTTCACGCAGTTCGGACATTCTTACAGTTTGAAGCAGATAATCCATCTAGCAACTCAAATTGTAACTATTTTTTTTTAATTTCTCTGTATAAAATTGCCAAGTTACCTTATAAACATATCACTTATTTCATCTTTATGTTTTTTACAATTAATAAATTAAGTTTCAGTTAATAAATTACTAAATTTTATAATTAAGAAATCCTTTTAGGATTACCTTTTATGTGCACATAGCAATAAACGCAACTTGCAATTTCAAAAACATATTCAGTAGTACAACAGTTTATAACACATATAAGTAGTAAGGTAATGAGCTCCTGTGGCCGTTGAACTGTGATTACCTTACTACTTATATAAATTGTAAATTGCAGTTTTCTTTGAAATAATAATTCAGATAATAAGCGCTTACCAAAACCATCAGTAAATTCTTGAAGAGTTAATTTTCCATCTCCATCAGCATCCAAGGTATCAAATACGTCTTCAAGTTGTTCTGGTGACAGTGGCAGTTCATTACCCAGTGCTCCGATTTCTTCCTTGTAGGCATAGCCTTTTCCTGAATAATCGCAGAGAGCAAAAAGTTCTTGAGCACGCTGAAGCAAAGTTTGTCGAAGATCACCCTGTGTGGTCATTTTGTGTTGAAACTCTGGATGGAAAAGAAAAAAAAAACTTGAGGATCTACAAAATACTTTTAAACCGTGCACTGAATTTTACTGTTAAGCAAAACCGGAGCAGACTGGGAATAGATACTGTTAGGAGAGACACATCTTCCTTCAAGCAGATTCTGAAAGAAATATTTACCCCCGCTCTACAACGTGAAACTTTCTGGCGCATTCATGGAATCAATTTTAAGTGTAAAACCATGAAACTGGAAATCATGACTATTGAAGTGATTTCGAATAGAATAACGCTTTTAACTTTTTATGAAATTTTTAGAATGTAATAATCAGTATGTATTAATCAGTATGTTTTTGAAAACATATCCGATTCTTCATCTCCTACAGCCTTTGTCATTGACGAAGATTTTTATGATTAATCACATGCATTTTGTATTCAGTATATTTTTTCTTTCAGTTTTGTTTTTAATTTTGTATTTTGTATTTCACTTTATTGTTACATTATACTACATTATTATACCTATTTTTTTTTTTTTTCTGTATAAAACACTTTATTTTTTGTTCACAATCATAAATGTTATTTAACCACTGAGCTCTGTAATTTCTACTTTAGCAAGATCTGATAATATAATATACATGTATGATGTACAGGGTGTTTATATAAAAAAAAAACTATCCTGATATATGAGCCCCTATCTATCATTCGCAGAAACTGAATGAAATTTTAGTTTAAAGTATTTTGAGGTATGCGTTCAAGAATCATATGAAAAACAACAGTTAAATTCTAACAGTTACGGTTACAGTGACAAAATTTCGATAATTTCAAATAGCAACCCCTACTTTTAGGTAGATTTCGTAAGAAATACTACCTATTACAGTCTCCCCTAAGTTGGAATTTTTGAAAAATTTTTGCAGATCTACGCCGATCATGACTCCCAGAACCCAAAACCACCCACAGTTCAAAACTTTATATGTATATCTATCTATCTATCTATCTATCTATCTATCTATGTCACTTTTTTATGGACACGATAACTTCAATAATTCTGCACAAATCACTTCCAAACTGATACATAAAATCAAGGGGCATAAAATCTCGTCAAGTTCATTAATGGGCAAAATCGAACCAAGGGAGGGGGGATATGGGGGAGCTTTTTGTGAAAACAGAAAAATCCATAACTTCTAAATTATGATACGTATCGAATCCGTTTAACGTTATTATTACTTCTAGGAAAAGGGCCGAAAATGTATGTATGACAGATTTTTGATATCATTAAAAATGACCGCAAGGGGGGGAAGGGGGGTTTTAGAAGAAAAAAATCATAAGTTCGTCAATACACAAGATATCAAATCCGCTTGAATTTATTATAAATCCTCTTAATATTATCTAAAACTTTTATATTGACAAGTTTTTTATAGAACCAACCCTTATAGCAAAAAATAATTTTAAAAAAAATCCCTGCCGGCTCTGCCTGCAAACAAGTTAGATTTCGAAGTGGGCGGTCCCAACTGCGGCATCATGGCAAAAAGGTCATTTCTTCCGCAATTCCCAACAAACAGGTGCCCCACGGTCTTCGTCTTCTAAATTTATCTGTGCCTGTAGGCCGAGCCGTCAGGGTTTTTTTTTTATTGGAATGTGACCTTCATAGTGAAAATCCATAAAAAGCGTTGGAACGGAGTATGAATATCGACGGCGGGCGCTTAGACAGACTAAGAAGAAAAATGAAAACAACCAATAAGGACAGAGAAGCAACAGAAAACAAAACATTTAATGTGCTTCACAAATTTTCCACTTCGTACACGATGACACTTTGCTGCAGCAGACGGTGGACAGCACTGAACAATAAAATGTTTTACTTTCTGTTGCTTTTCTGTTCTTTATTGGTTTATTTTAACTTAGTCTGTCTACCGACGATTTTCGTGCTACAGGTACCGTTTCAATACTTTTTAAGGTTTTTCACTATGAAGATCACATGTCATTTGAAATTTTCGAAATTTTGCCACTGTAACTGTAACTGTTAGAGTTTAATTGTTGTTTTTATATGATTCTTGAGCACCTACCTCAAAATACTTTAAACCAAAACTTCTTTCATATTTCTGTGAACGGTATAATAGTTAGGGGTTCATATATCGGAAAAGTTTATTTTTTATAATCACCCTGTATAAAATATAAGGTTGTCTGTCCCTAAAACGTTGACTTCGGCTTTTATTCCTTAAATATTGATCATAGCTATATATATATTATAAATTACAAAGTTACGTTAAAAAAGGTACAGAATTTTATGAAATCGATTAAAATTTTCAGGGGATTAAATTTGAAAAAAGACAAAATTAAAATTTTTATACGGCCCCCGTACAAAAAAATTTCCCAATGAGTAAAATGTGTCCCATACACTAATAAGGTCATGTACAAAATCTCAGCATTTTATCATAAAAAGTCGCAGAGATGTGTTTAAACAAAGTTGGTGAGGTGTTAAACATAAATTAAAATTAAATGTTTACAGCAAGAGTGTAGATGACGCGACGCAGAAATACATCATAAAGCAAAGAAAATACGGCTTTTATCTTTAGTTTTATTACAAATGTACAAAACTATGCTTCCCGAAAAATACCTTAAAATTTTACATGATGAATTACGCCGAGTGCACAGAAGTGTTATCAAACGAATGCAGCTCAGGAATTGGTATAGATGGAAAACATTTTGAAATAGCTTTGTCATCTTTGCGTAAAGTTAATATTTCTAGGCAGTTTAGATACTTGTATATCAATAAATAGCACAATTATTCAGTGGCGTAGCTACGTTTTTTGGCGCCCAGGGCAAGAACAAACTTCTCGCCCCCTTAACTTCCTGATAGGCTACAATATAAAAATTATGTATGCCGGTATATTTCCGATTACAATACATCATTTTAATATTTTAAGAACTTAATCACATAAATTAAAATAGTTTTAAGGAATTTTTTCGTTAGCCGGCCACAGACGATAAATTGCTAAATAATCTTTATGGTTACAACTGTTACGAGTTACAAAAACAATAGAGTTAATTATGCGCTAAACCAAGCTTGCCAAAATATTCCATTTGGCTGTGAAAGTGCAACAATGAAATATTTTAAGCATTAACCCAATATTTTAAGCTCCCCCTAATTCGTCGAATTTCTTCAAAACATTTCTTCGCACACGCACACAAAACGATCAACAATTCGTATTTATTGTCAAAATATGTGAGATAATTTATGTTTAAAGCGTCTCTCAAGTCGACGCCACACACCCATGTAATGATTTTGTGCCTCCTTTCAGGTACGCAATCATGCAAGGTACAAAGTGTGTTTAGCCATCTCTACATACATTTACAGAAGTTTTCTTTTTCATTATTTAGATACAATAAAATATTTTCACTAAAGGAAAATTTCATATACACACAAAAAAAAAAGTCAATTTTTTTTATTTATTGGCAAAATATGTGAAATAATGTAGGTTAAAAACCTCCCTCGATTTGGCGCCCCTTAGCAGCGGCCGCCCCCCTTAGCTACGCTACTGCAAGTGTTATTATTTACCCATCATACGTAGTATAGGGTAAGTCTTGTAATCGTTTTGAAAATCGAAAAAAAAATTTTGACGGATTTATACGTTTCAGACACGGGAGATTCCGAAAAACATATTTTTAGAAAAAAAAATTGCCGTCCGTCTGTGTGTGTGTGTGTGTCTGTAAACGCTCTATCTCCCGAAAAATTTGAGATAGAGACTTGCAATTTGGTATGTACTTAGTATGTAATAATGGGAAGAAGCCTATTTCATTTCAATAACCTCGATTAACCGACTATTATTTCCGGACTCTCGAAATATTCGTTCTGATAAAAGGTATATAAATTTTTTCTAAATTGGTTATTTTAAGAAATGAATATAAAAGACAATAAAAAAAGATAAATTTTGCATACAGCATGAAGTAGATCGGATAATTAGTTGCCGAGATATTTGGAATCCTATGTTCCACACTCTTCGATTTTTCATGACCCTGTATTTCATCCAAATTTCACTTCAAAGATATATTTTAATTGGAAATTTGACGCTTAATCAGATACAATAAATCGCTAGTTAATAGGATGATTATTTTTGGAGTTATAAGGATGTTTCTTTCAAGCAATTCAGTAATCGAACCTTTAAAGTTTTGACGTCATCAAGCCACGATTTTATTTGAATTGCAATGCACTTTATAAGTAGTTTACACATTTTTATTTTAATATTTTACATTATGTATATCCATGATGGGTAAGTATTACGATGGCCCCCAACGACTAGTTTATTTATGCAATCATTGTTTTCTTTCGTAATTTGTGGTTCAATGCTCACTTATATGTAAATATAAAGTCTCACTCTACTTCCTCATTGGATGTGGAAGTTTTCCTACATTCTTACATAGTATTGGCAAAAGAGATGATGACTTGTGTCAGTGCGGTCAGAGAGGTGACCCACTACATTATTTATTTGGCAAATGTAAATCTATGAAGTATAAATTCACATATAATGAAACTAAAACAACTCTTGACAATATTCTAGATATACTATCTGACAAAAAACAACTATTTCAACTTTACGAAAATTATAATATCTTAAATCAAAAATATTCATTTATTAAATACAAATTCCTCTCATAGTCAGTTATCTCTCTTCAAAAAAAAAAAAAAAAAAAAAAAAAAAAAAAAAAAAAAAAAGGATATTTTATAACTTATATTTAAGTATGTAAAAAAGGAATGTTTGTTTCATGCATTGTACCAGTACCAAATTGTAAATGCAGTGACCTCTCACTTATGCGCTATGTTCGGTAATTACTTTTTCGTACCACGATTTTAAAACAGTAAAATTTGATTTTTAAATTCTGCAATTAAATAAGGAGAAAATTCCTTTAAAAGAAACTAGTGACGAGGAAGGATTGCCGTGTATCGCGTGTGGATATGAGAGGTCACTGTATATAGTGTAAGTTCAAAATGTTATTGTGTGTAATACAATTTATTGTTTGAATTTATGATGTATTGATTTTGAATTTATGATTGAATTTATGTTTGAATTTATGATTATATTGAATGTATTGTTTAAATTTTATATTGTAATTATATATTGTAATCATTTTTAGGGTTTCGTTCATCTCACGAAACCCTATTACTCCCGCTCCGTTGTCTGTCTGTCACAAGAGCCATTCTCAAAAACTATGTAACTTACAGAGTTGAAACTTTGTGTATATAGCAGAATATCGGCTATAAAGAGCTCAAAATATTAAAATTTGAAAAATTCGTATTATTTTAATAAATAGAGATAAAAAACCAAAATTCTAACAGCCTTTTCCTAGTAAATTGAAACATTTTTCATTATAGCAGATGCCAAAAATTAAAAATCCACGATGAAATTCTTTCCACAATAATTAATTTTCTAGCAGACGATTTCCACGTAAAAAATGAAAATTAAATAAAAAGTTTCACCAATTGAAAAAAACATAAATATGAAATAAAATTGAATGACGTCATAGTGGTAATAAAATGTCTAAGATTTCTCAATAATACAAGAAGTATGAATATGTGTGTGTACACAATGCAGATTAATATCACGTCATTAGAGAATTAAAAAGAAAATATGACGTCCTATTGGAAGTTTAACGAATTTTTCAGATGTTTGAGAATAATACGAAGCGGGTATCAATATGAGTAACAGAGAATAGTAAATATATCAGTTTGAGGAAGGTATTGAATCATGATAAAAACCCGATTATGGAAGTATTCGCATATTTTAACATTTTGAAGGTGTACAAGATGTTTAATTTTGAAATTATTTTTTTTAAGTATCGCATTTAGTCCACATGACAGATATTATTATGACAGAATATAATAGCGGGCTGGTTTGGATATTCGAAAAAACGAGAAAAATAGACCGGTAAATTTTTACTTTATAAAAAAACATGACTTTTTATTCTTTGGTTGCTAAATGAAATTTATTTGGATGTATTAACCCCTTGGAGGGCAAGCACGTGGTCTAAAAATGCTAAATTTTGCGATGTTTCGACACCAGTAAATTTTAATAATGAATTTTTACCTTCTCAATCTGCAAACAACAATACTAAATATTTTTATTTAATAATACTGGTGGCAAAGTTATATATTAAAAAGTGGTATATATTATATACCAATGCCCCTCAAGGGGTTAAATTATAATAAAAACAGATAGCTTCAACCTGCAAAGCTATATGCCATATAATTTTATGATTAATTATTTTTCAATGTAATATTATTACTATAATCTAAATATATATTAATATGCAGTAGGAGAATGTGCACATATTAAGCAAAATAATCGTGTACATGCTACAGTGGAAAAATCTTTTATAAATTTTTTTTACGATTCAGCTGTAAAAGTGGTGTTATAAATTTAAATTTAATCTATATGGCATGGAACAAATTAAAATTAAATACTGTACGAAACAAATCGAAATGTTATTTGAAAAATAATAGTATAATAAAATAAAAATCTTATATTTAATATAATTTTGAAGAGTAATGCCAAAAAAATAAAATAAATAAAAATAAAAATAAGTTATTTTATAAAAGCGTAGTATCTACTATAATTATTTTATTTATATGTACATAAAATGTAATGCTTCCAGTTTAGTGGATTTTTTTTATATATATTTTTTAATACATCATCAGTAATCACATGGCAGTAATTTAAAGTACTTTCGAGTACTTTTAAAGTTTCTTTTTTAATTTTTTTCGATCAACCGTTGCTGGTCACCGGGTCAATTTGACTCGAGCTAATTTTAATCAAACTACATTTCCACCAGTTTACACCAGATGTTCAGATTTTATTGTAGTTTTTTAATAGCTTTTGAACTGTATTTTAAGATCGTTTCATCAATTTTAACCTAGGAAATTAATTTTAATAAAGAAAAATTCATTTAAACAAAATTATGTTTTCAATTGTATTTAAAAGTTTCACTAAAAATTCAATTATTTTGATAAATTAAAATTTCAAACAGAATTTTAAACTTTAATTGCGGTGCAAAAAATTGATAAAAAAGGTGATTGGTAATTGCTAAGGTAATGCTAAAAAAGGTGAATGGTAAATGTTAAGGTTATTCTAAAAAAAGTGTATGGTAAATGTTTAGGTAATACAAAAAAGGGGAAGGTAAATGCTAAGGTAATGCTAAAATAGGGTACATGAAAGTTTACGGGTCAAAATGACTCGGTGTGCTGTCTAATGGTTAACAAATATAGTTAATCAAAAAATATATTTAAACTTTTTTAAACCAGAATCCAATTTTATAAATTTTCAATTAATAAATCATAATTATCGGAACAATTAGTATTTTTATCTTCATTAAATTTTCAACAATAAAACTCCTAAATAAATTCTGCCAAAGAATTCAATTGTTTTTCAATATAATACAATCTTATAGAATATAACTCTAATAAATGTAGGAAGAGGAAATATGACATGCCTCTACACTGATAAGCACTAACTTACCTGCTTGTTTCCCTTTACGAAACTTCAGTAGGGTGTGATAGTGGAAAATTTTCCACCTGTTTGTAAAACAAACGAATACGCCACCTACACAGCTGTGTTGAAAACATAAGTAACGCCCCTTTACAATGCTGGTAAAAATAACTGTTAATAAACTTAGTCACAAATGTACAACACAAATACAGCCATACAATAGTACTACATACAACAATACGCATAAACGTGAACATACATTCATAGGCACACTTTTAAGAAAACATACGCACGTAAGCATATATACGTGTACGCATATATACGTGTCCGCGTACAGTATTATTTCTTTCCCCCAAATATACAAAAATATTTTCCATTTTAGATTTTTACGTTTTATTTATTTATTTTTATTTATATATTTTTTAATTTATACTTGAAGAGTTTTCAAGTAGTTTTATCATAAATTTGCGCAAAATGATGTGCTATAATGCATAACATTTTAACCATTTTTCTCGGGCACATACTAGACTATGATTGTGGTGTGCAGTATAATCATTTTTTATTTTATTTGTCCAATTTTCTCAGTTTTCTTTCCAACGTTTTATTCAAAATTTCATTATCTGAATAGAAATTTAACTCAGAGTTTGAAATAGCCAGTTTTTAACTACTGTTGCCAGATTTTATAAAACTCAAATAAAAGTATTTATAAACACTTTTCAATTGAAAAATATATTTACATATGAATATTAAAAAAATAAGAAAACTTTAATTAAATTACTACGTAAGAAAAGCATTTAATTGTGAAAGTTACGTCATAATCTAAAACACCAGACTAACGAAACAGACAGGCTGCTGCACTAAGTTTCGCATTCATCTTCCTTTGAATTGCTAGAGTCACGTGATGCTTTTTTGTGCACCTGCATTCGTGCTTTTCCTGTACGTGCATCACGAAAAGAGCATCACATGACATAAGCTGTCCGAAAAGTGGTGAACGTGTAAAGCTGTGCGGCAGTCTATCTTTTTCGTTACCATCGTTAAAATGTTACGTTTAAAACGCTTTTCTTTTGGACAATATTCATGTGACGTCATCAAATGGCGTAAAAAGGCGGCCTGCGTGTTTGTTTACATATTTAATCACTTGATGCAGCATAAATACAGGTAAATGAATGCGTAACATATTTTTAATTTAAATATAGTTATTAATTAAAATTAACAGTTTTCATTTTATACATAAAATGAAAAATATGCATGAAGTTGCATTGAAATAGAGAATAGAATTCATGTATAACCTATACGTGTTCCTGAAAAGATCTAAAACTCGAGATAAAGAGATAAAATATAAGCGTAAATTTTCAAAAAACACAGTGTTTTTCACCGACACAGTTCGGAATGTTATTCCCAAGCAGACGAACCCAAAAGAAAACTATTGTCCATATTATCATTATAAAAGTCTGGGAGACAGCGACATTTTTTACTTAACCATCTTATATAAGCTAATTTTCAAATGTGTAATTAATCAAATTGAATCTTAATCAATCAATTTATCTTTTGTGCCACGTTATCCAAAATCATAAGTAAAATTTATGTAAATGATTATTTTGCGTCATATTATCCACTTGCATACATTTCCCTTTCTTTGGATTATGACGCAAAATAATCATTTACATAATTTTTACTTATGACTTTGGATAACGTGGCACAAAAGATAAATCAATTTATTGTAATAAATACATTTCAATGCATAATATAGGCTCAGTGAAAGTAATATATTTAACAGTGTATTGGAAAATTAAAAATATTGCTTGTATATGTAAATATATTTTAGAAGACAAACCAAAAATAATTTTAATTGAATTTTAAAACAATCCTATTAAATTCATGTGAAGGTGTCACTCGAATTTTGATATCATTTCTTTTAAAACCCATATTTTGAATTCAGGAGAGATGTGAATGAAAAAGCATCAGCGAATAAATTTTATATACCTTTTCATGTTAAAAATAATAATTGCATCTGTGAATGTAAATAAAATGAAAAAGTAAATGATTTTTTTTAAATTATTAACATAGCGTCACTCAAATTTGATATCATTGCTTTTAAAACCCATATTTAAAATTCTTAGAGCCAAAAGAAAGTGCTGCGTCACAACTTTTAACCCGTTAAGGGTTTTTGTACGGATACTATATACAATAGAAAAACTTTAGAACGCATACACTGGGACGAGAGGTTGCGCGTATTATTTTGCGTTATACATATCACATTTCACACATCATTAAACTTATCTTGTAGCACAGACCAAATATGTCTGCAACATATCAATATACAGTAGACCTTTATAGTCGAAGAGCTAGCAACGTTTTCGTCACATGATTTTAGCATGGCTCATTTTTCTATATATTCTCAGTCTTTATTGTGTAGTACGAATGCGGCCGGTCTGGCTGGTGAAAGTGGTTGCGTTTACCTGTGGGGGGAGGGGCAATGCAGGTAAAAAAGTGACAAAATTACGTCATTTTAGCATGGATTTTGTTTATAAAACTTGAATCTGCTAACTATTTGTGATATTAAGTTACTAGTCTGGCACCGTTTTAACATTGCCAACACCGTGCCAGACCCTCATTTATAGGCAAAATGAGGTGTCAAATTCACGTCATTTTAGCATAGCTGAAATTTTAGTATGTTATACTTTGGCTATCAGATAAGCCATAATTAATTTGCCAGACCGAAATTCGGTTGCTAAATTACTGCCAGACGCCGATTTAAATCTGGCAGAGAAAGCACCTATTATGAGAGTTTGCAGCTTTTGTAGTGCTTTGGCTACTTTCAATACACAATAAAGCCGTAATTGTTGCCAAAGCAACGATCTTTGCTTTAGATAAAAGTATCTCTCTCTCTCCTCTCTCTCTCTCTCTCTATATATATATATGAATAGCCGCCCGTCCCGACTTCGCGTGGGTGCACAATGTATCGACTACAATGCAGGGTAGGTGGTAGGTAATTAAACATTATTATAAATAATATTCTAAAATAATTCTAAATAGGATAGAAGTGGAGGTGAGAAAAAACTGCAGTAGTTACAAATTTTAAACTTTAAATAAAAGCTTGTAAAAATGTGATAAGTAATGTTTTTCTATTTATGTACATAATGACAATAATAAATTAATTTTAATATAGCAGAACCACCAGGCTTCACCCGAGTTAACCTTGGCCTACCAGGTAACATAAGTAAAAATTCAATATTCTAAAAATACGCCGATCACAATAACGCATCCGCGTCCATAAACCGTCAAAATGACATTCAGAAAAAACATATGTTATTTTGACGCAATCATGCTAAATCCCTCAGCTTTATAATTGATTAAATGAATTTCTTTAAAAAAATGTTTTACGCAAAATATCTAATAAAAAATCAGCAGTAGTTGTCTTATTCGTCTAATCTTCCATAATCGAGTTCATATCCTTTGTTTAACCCCCTTAGTGGGTGAATTTCTAAAATTGTTTTAAACACGTGTTTAACTATTATTCTTTAGTAGAATTATTATACTAAATTGCATGCTCCTACCTGAAACTGCTGCTGAGATACGGTGAAATGACCTAAAACGTTTGACAATCCATTTAACCCCCTTAGTAGTTGAATTTCTAAAATCGCTAAAATACGTGTTTAACTATTTTTTTTTAGTAGATTTGTTATCCTGAATTTTGTGCTCCTATCTAAAACTGCTGCTGAGATATGGTGAAATGACCTAAAACGTTCGAACCTGCATTTAACCCCCCTTAGTGAATTAACTTTTTTTAATATTCTCTCTTAACTTTTAAATAATTTAGTAAATATTTTCTCTTAATTATCTGAATAAACTTATATAACCTTATTTGACGGTCTGGCTGGCAGAAGATTTTGTGTTTACTTGTGAGAGTAAGGGCAATGCAGGTGGAAAAATCACAACATTATATTTTGATAACATGAGTTTTGTTTATAACATTTGTTTCTGCAAACTATTTGTGATAGTAAGCCATTAATGCCAGACGGTTTCAACGTTTTTAAGACCGTGCCAGACTCTGATTTATAAGTAAAAAATAAATCATCTACACGTCAAACACGTCATCTACACACAGTTCAAATTTAAATATGTTATTCTTTGGGTATCAGACAAACCATAATTAATTAGCCAGACACCAATTCCGTTGCTAAATTAATGCTAACATCTAGAAAGAAGTAAGCAAGCAATAAAATTAAGTATGAAAATACGTCGTAGTTGATAATAATAAATAATTAAAAATAATATAATAATAGGCATAAATTAGCAATAACAGGTCAGCGAACTGTAGCGAAAAGGTAAACGAAAGAAAAAGTGAATACATTCCATTTTGAGTTTTCAAAAAATATATTATAATGAAAAGTAAGTGCTATACATAAGTGTTATATATAATAATGAAAAATAAGTGCTATATATAATAATAAAAATAAGTGCTGAATATAATGAAAAATAAGTGCTAAAAAGTACATTAACTTAAAATATTATTTCAAAATTATTTCGCCTTGTGCATTTTCAAGGTCTTCATCACTGCTGTCATCATTATAAGAATTATTATCATCTTTATCATCATTAACATTGCCTATTTCTTTCTAACCACTATAAGTTTATTTAGAAAATTAAGAGAAAAAGATATATGTTGTATAGTTTAAAATTAACAGCGAATATTAATAAAGATTAATTATAATATTACTTAAAAATTAAGACAGAATTTAAATAAACTAGGGAATCGAACCCGGGCTTCCCGGGTTACAGAACGCAGGCGAAAACCATTTTTTTACCCTAAATCTAATAGATTTTTCATATTTTTATTTGTCAAAGTTGCTGCATTTAGTGATTTTTTTTAACTGGTTTCTTTGCTTTTTTTGTGCGTGAAGCGCTCATACATACGGTATCCATCAAGTTTTTTTTTTTTTTTTTTTTTTTTTTTTTTTTACTAAGCGTTCATACATGTGATATAGTGATCGCGACATTAACGAATTTCAAGGGTTTTGTTTATTTTTTTATTTTTTTTGGTATTATTAATACAGGGAGTTCGCTGCATCCAGTGATGCTTCTTTGTTAATTTATTATTCATCATCTTATGAATGCGATATAGTGATCGCGATACTAACCAATTTCATGTATGTTCGTTTTTTCCAACTTCGCAATGACCGTTAACATTATTTGTAATACTGATGAAATATGAATTAAAACGTTGTTTCTTACTGCTCATATTAACTTTTTATATGCATTTTTATTAAATTTGTGAAATAATTTTTTTATATTCTATTCATAAAAATGCAATATCAAAAACAATATCTTCTGTTTATATTATCTGTTAAAATATCCGATGTTTGTTTATGGTGTAAACAAATAATTATCTTTTAAATTTTTAAATTATTACAAAGCTTCCTTTTCTCCAAAATCGTCTGAACTAATCAAATTTTGTATCCGGTATAACGCTACTCTCATATAAAGGCACCCTATTCTTGTGACGTTTTTATTTCAAAATTCATTAATTTTACTACTTGTAACTATTTAAAAAATTTATAATGGCAGCATTCTTCCATTTGTTTATTGGGCGTTTCAAAATTCATGCTTAAAAATTATTTTATAAGCCATAATATATCAGGCAATTAAGATATAGTTTTCAAACAAATTGCATTTGAAAGTAATTTTTTTTTCCTCTATAACGGTGTAAAAATTGAAAATGTGCTATGTTTAGAAATTAAAAAAATTGCAATAGCAATCATCACAAAACCGAAATTTCATCGTCAGCTGTTGCCATTCGCAAAATGACGTATGCGTTACGCACGGACACGTTTGGCCTTTATAATATCTATTTAAAAAATTTATAATGGCAGCATTCTTCCATTTGTTTATTGGGCGTTTCAAAATTCATGCTTAAAAATTATTTTATAAGCCATAATATATCAGGCAATTAAGATATAGTTTTCAAACAAATTGCATTTGAAAGTATTTTTTTTTCCTCTATAACGGTGTAAAAATTTAAAATGTGCTATGTTTAGAAATTAAAAAATTTGCAATAGCAATCATCACAAAAACGAAATTTCATCGTCAGCTGTTGCCATTCGCAAAATGACGTATGCGTTACGCACGGACACGTTTGGCCTTTATAATATAGATAGATAGATAGATAGATAGATGGTTCACAATTTACGGTGGAGTTTCAGTTTTGCTCTTTTTTCGCTCCTTTGGCGATTTTATACATCTCTATACTTATAAAAGAGCATGAACTCATGACTCAGAATCAACGCCGAGTCACAACCGCTGCTCCTAGGACTACGAAATTTGGAAGATATGTACCCACTAAGAAAGTATTTTTGAAAATTCAGCCCTACGGGGGTTAAATGGGAGGTTCGAAAGATTTAGGTCATTTCTCCATATCTCTGCAGCAGTTTTACGTAGGAGTATGACATTCAGGATAACAAATCTACTAAAAAAATAGTTAAACATTTATTTCATGGATTTTAGAAATTCAATCACTAAGGGAGTTAAATGGGGGTGGTTGAGAGTTTAGGTCATTTCCCCGCCATATCTGAAAAGCAGTTTTAGATAGGAGTGTGAAATTCAGCATACCAATTCTACTAAAAAAGGAGTTAAACATATATTTCAGCGATTTTGGAACAAGCGATTTTAGAACAAGCGATTTTAGAACAAGCGATTTTAGAGCCAGCGATTTTAGAGCCAACATCGACTATGAACTCGGTTATGAAAGACTAAACGAATAAGACATCTATTGCTAATTTTTTTATTAGATATTTTGCGAGGCATTTTTCAAATCATAAATATATGTACTTTTATAGAAAGCAACAATCGTTGCTTTGGCGACAATCACGGCTTGGCTGTGTATTGATAGTAACCCACACGAAGTCGGGACGGGCGGCTATTCATATATATATATATATATATATATATATATATATAGATAGATAGATAGATAGATAGATAGAGAGAGAGAGAGAGATACTTTTATCTAAAGCAAGGATCGTTGCTTTGGCAACAATTACGGCTTTATTGTGTATTGAAAGTAGACAAAGCACTACAAAAGCAGCAAACTCTCATAATAGGCGCTTTCTCTACCAGATTTAAATCGGCGTCTGGCAGTAATTTAGCAACCGAATTTCGGTCTGGCAAATTAATTATGGCTTATCTGATAGCCAAAGTATAACATACTAAAATTTCAGCTATGCTAAAATGACGTGAATTTGACACCCCATTTTGCCTATAAATGAGGGTCTGGCACGATGTTGGCAACGTTAAAACGGTGCCAGACTAATAACTTAATATCACAAATAGTTGTAGATTCAAGTTTTATAAACAAAATTCATGCTGAAATGACGTAATTTTGTCACTTTTTTACCTGCATTGCCCCTCCCCCCACAGGTAAACGCAACCACTTTCACCAGCCAGACCGGCCGCATTCGTACTACACAATAAAGACGGAGAATATATAGAAAAATGAGCCTTGCTAAAATCACGTGTTTTCTGATGTTTCTAGCTCTTAGACTATTATATTGCATTCCTTGGGACCAGAAATTTTGCAGATTATAAATTTTTGCATAATCATTTCACACATTGTTAAATTACCTTATAAACATGATCCAAATATGTCTGGACCAAATCATTGTATTGCTCATTTTCAAACTTTTTAAATTTAATAATAGCAGTTTTTTCATTCAAAAACTCTGAATTAAGGTGATATCCAATGTTTAGATCTAAAAGATTGTGCGTTATACACTATATGGCCATGTGTACTTAATGACCAGCAACTTTCAATTTTAGACATTTTGTCGAATATTTAAAAATATACTTGTCAGATTCTTCTGGAATTTTAGAATTAACAAGTAATATAAAAAAGGAATAACAAGTAATATAAACTTAATTTAGGAATAACAAGTAATATAAAAAAAAAATTTAAAATCAATTCCTACTTAGGACAACAATTTTTTTTTTATTTTAGTTACTTTTTATTAAATAATTACAATTAATATAAATATGTATATACATATGACAGAATCACAATATTAAGTGGCAAAATAGAAAGCAAATTTCCTTTTGAGCATTTAATTTGAATTTTGCTTTTTAATCAAAAATATATAAAATAAACCCGTGCAGCATTGATGTCCCACGTTCTTTTATTGAACATTTTTTTATAATCATCGTTGCGGTATTGTATTTTTGTGGCATCACTAATTTGAGGAAAATCTTTCATTTTATTTATGAAAACAATGGGAGAATTTTTTTCCCATATAAAACTAAAATTAATTAATTTAATTTAATTAATGAATTAATATTTGAAAAAACTTCATTAACATCCAGTGTCATACACTACAAGTTTTAAAAAATGTATTTGAACTTGAGTGGATGATTAGAAAATATTTTATTAATGATTGAAAATTTGAACAAGATATATAAATATATAGAGAGTGTGAGCTAATAGTAGGAATTGAAAAAGAACACGTTTGACTTCATATTTATCAACGTCGATTTGATAAGGAGGGCAATTAGGGGGGGGGGGGGCAACAAAAAATTTAAAGAAAAAAATAATACTTGGGATAACCCTGCAAAATAAAATGCACGAAATGATCTATCGCTACAGAAGTTACATAGGCAGACATTGTACAATATGTGTATTCATTTGTGTAAGAATGGCCTGAATATTAATAAAGATATAGCGATTTTTTTTAATTAAAAAATTCTTGCATGTTTTTTGCTTATAACATACAGGGTTTTTAACCAAATATAACACCAGTTTCAGAAAAATTGACAAAATGTAGTTGAAACAATATAGTTTAATTGGAATATAAATAGTATATTAAATATTTAAGGCAATATGGGCAGTTGTATAAAATAATTTTTATCTGCGCATGCACGAACGATAACAAGGAACTTTTTGCATAATTTAATAATCAACTCTAGGGAGCAACTTATTAAAAAAAAAAATCAGTCAAATATCGTAAAAATTCCGAGAGATATCGGCGTTAGAGTGAGCTGTTTTTTAGTTTCTCACTAAAACTCGTTGAATGATAAGGGATTGTCCACAAATTGTTATTTTTAAGTTATCTGACAGCGTTCGGAGCAAGTTTTTTGAAAAAAAAACTATTTAATTATAGTTTATGGTTATGTTTAGGAGGATTTTGACTCTAAACTACGATGAAAAGGAAAATATAGTCCATATTACATTGATTATATATTTAGGTAAATTGAGGAGTTTATGGTATAATTTGGTGAAATTTAGCCCAATACGCAAAACACTCTACAGTAAATTCTATCGCATATACAGGGTGTTTCACAAAGGACCCCTAACTTTAAAAATCAATAACCCGGAAACGGTGATAGATAGAAGCATGAAACCAGTGGTATGTTTATTAAAAAAATCGTAAGAATCTTATACATAAATCTCAAAATTTAGTTTAAAATAGCATCGATAGATGGCTTACTTAGTATTAAATTTCTGAAATAGTTCAACGATTGGACAAAATGTTCAAATTAAATATTAATAAATAACCTTGTGCGAAAGTTTTTGTAAAAAAGTGTTATCAATGAGTTTCTAAACAGCTTGATGCACCACATAACTCATTGTTTCATTACATAAGCAAAATTAAATGCAAATTACGCGGTACTATGTATTCCTTATATTTTAATTACGTATATAAAGAATCATTTTATTTACGATGGAAGTAAATTTTAAAATCCGCCGATAGATGGCGTCAATATACTGGATTGATCACTTCAAAGCCTCACTACGACAGAAATTACCGCTATTTCTGAAAAAAAAAAAAAAAGTTTACAGAAAAAATTGTTTACAGAAATGTTGATATACATGTTTTATATGAAATAGTTTTTGAAGGTTTTAAACAAAATTAAAATGTTTAAAAGCTTTAATATCTCTTTGATTATATACTGTAACTTTCATGCAATAAATGAGACGATATTTTGGCTTGACTGATGTTGTTTGCAGATATTTGTAGCCTTAATTTTTCTTTAGAAGTTTAAACCTACATCTAAAAAATGTTAGATATTGCTAAAAATTATTAAGAGTGCAGTTTGAAATCCTCGAACGGGTCTACTGGTATATATTATTTCTGTTCTCAACATCCCTTTTTCTACACTTTTACAAAACGCACAACAATAAATGATTTACCATTCCAAAGTTTTTTAAACTGGCTTCTGACAAAGTACACTTACATTTCGTTAAAATATCTTTTTTGATTACAAATTGCAGTTAATTAAAAATTAAATCTGCATTGTTTTCAAAAATGAAATGGAAGGTTTTTCTCAAATAAATGTTGCCATAAAAATGAAATACAGCAGTATATCGCGCTCAACAATTATTAAAGAAAAAAAAGAATTAGAACAAAAAAGATAAAGTGGACATCTTTGCACGGGTTTATTAGGTGCGTTCATAATTATATAAATATGTAGCACCTATAGTCGTCGTCTGGTTCGTCCATCTGTTCACATATAACAGCGCAAAAACTACCCAATTGAATGGTTTGAAATTTAATTTAGTATATAATAGTTGCAGAATTTTGTGGAGTTATTTCGAAATTTATTAAAAATTTCAAAATCCACCGGCAGATGGCGCCACTATACTGAAGAGATCACCTCAAATCCTCGCTACGAAAGAAATCACCGCTATTTCTGAAAAAACGTGTTTACAGAAACGTTGATATTCATGTTTTATATGAAATAGTTTTTGAAGGTTTTAAAGAAAATTAAAATATTTAAAAGCTTTAATAAGCTTTTACAAATATTTTAACAGCAGAATTGGATTTGAAGCTTTGTTTATAGTTGCGATTCCGATTTTTAATTAAGAACTTAAAACATTATAATAGGATATGATATACATGTTTTATATAAAAATATGCTGAACATACATGATTTCAAGTAAAGGATATTATCATTTAGCTGTGATATGTTACACAGGTTTTTCATTAAGCCTAACATGGCGTTTAACTATGGTCGATTCGCAAACCAGAGTGGTCGTGCCCGGAACCGTTACAGACACTTTCTTGCCTTCGAATTTTATTATAAGTAAGACAGCTTTTTTTCAAAAAACTTGCTCCGAACGCTGTCAGATAACTTAAAAATAACAATTTGTGGACAATCCCTTATCATTCAGCGAGTTTTAGGTAGAAACTAAAAAACAGCTCACTCTAACGCCGATATCTCTCGGAATTTTTACGATATTTGACTGATTTTTTTTAATAAGTTGCTCCATAGAGTTGATTATTAAATTATGCAAAAAGTTCCTTGTTATCGTTCGTGCATGCGCAGATAAAAATTATTTTATACAACTGCCCATATTGCCTTAAATATTTAATATATTTATATTCCAATTGCACTATATTGTTTCTACATTTTGTCAATTTATTTGAAACTGGCATTAAATTTGGTTAAAAACCCTGTATGTTATAAGGAAAAAAACATGCAAGAATTTTTTAATTAAAATAAAATCGCTATCTCTCTATTAATATACATGCTATTCTTACACAAATGAATACACATATTGTACAATGTCTGCCTATGTATATATTCTGTAGCGATAGATCATTTCGTGCATTTTTTTTTTACAGGGAGATTCCAAGTATTGTTTTTCTTTAATTTTTTGTTGGCCCCCTAATTGTCCTCCTTATCAAATCGACGTTGAAAAATATGAAGTCAAACCTGTTCTTTTTAATCCTAAAATTCCAGAAGAATCTGACAAGTATATTTTTAAATAGTCGACAAAATGTCTAAAATTGAAAGTTGCCGGTCATTAATGGCGATATAGTGTATAAGAGAATTGGATTAAATAGAATTACGTTATAAAGATCTTTTACTCTATTATGATTCTTTATTACTGAAAAAAAAAAAAAAAAAAAAAAAAAAAAAAAAAACTGAAATACTAAGTACAAAAAAGAAAGAAATTCGAAAAAACTTGCATATCTCAGCTTCTTATAAGGTAATTTCTCGCTGAACTCATTCTAATCAGAAAATTAGAAATCAGTAGAAAAGTTGGCGTTCTTAAGATGCTACTTCACTCAGGCGAAAACACCCGCTCGCTAATGTTAATCCTATGGAGGAAATAATTTACGATATCTTGTTCACATTTCAATATTTTTAAATAATGTTTTTTTTTTTTTTTTTTTTTTTTTTTTTTTGCATTAGATAGTTGAGGTCAATCTCTATGCACGCTCCTTTGCACTTTTCGATTTTTGTTTGTTTATTGAGGATACTTTTACTTTCGAAACCGGTTCCGAAAGTGAAAGTATATCTTAATAAAAAAAAAAAAAAAAAAAAAAAAATGTACTCAAAATCGAAAAAGTACAAAGAAGCGTGCACAGAGATTGACCTCAACTATCCAATGCAAAAAAAAAAAAAAAAAAATCCATTTAAAAATATTGAAATGCGAACGAGCTATCGTAATTTCCCCCCCATAGGATTAACATTAGCGAGCGGGTGTTTTCGTCTGACAAGGGCAGAACCAAGCTTGGTAATCGCAGATTTTGATTATTTTTATGTATGTTGTAGGGTAGAAGCCCCTTAGTCTCAGGTTCAACGGATTTTATACAACGCTCCTTAGTTCTTGAGAAATTGGGGGGTGGGGGGGGGTCTAATATTTTAAAACAACTTAAATACTTACTTTGTAACGAAATAACTGCGTTGGTCGTAGCTCAGTTGTTATAGAGTCTGCTCGTTGATCCGAAGGCCCGGGTTCGAAACCGGGACGAGATATGTTTGTTTTTCTCATTTTTTGTTTTATAAATATACTTGTAATTATAATTTAAGAATCTCAATTGAAAATGTTAATACCGTACATTAATTAGAATGTTAACATATTTAAATTTAATTTATTTGATTTTTAAGCCTGATTTTGATATATTAAATATTTCTCATTATTTAAATAGTTTTTTTTTTTTTTTTAATGGATCCATTATTGACCAGTAAAAATCAGAAAATCGTTACAAAATCATACCTTATTTTATTAATTCAAAACGCAATCATACGTATTACAAATTTAAAAATCTTTAATATGCAAAAAAATATGTTGTAATTTAATTTTTATGCTAAATTTTAATATAATTATGCTTTTTACTTTAAAAACAGAGTAGTATTATCATCGCACTGACTTCCCTTGTTAAGGCAATACATAAATGATGTTTCTTTAAAATCACGAATTGACACAATTGTTCAATATCATTGCATCGATAAAGCATATATGAAGTACATTTTAAAAGTGATTAAAAAAAATAACTGTTTAATGAAGTTTTATACAACTATTTAGTTACAAATAAAACATAAATAGGTTAACATTATAATTAATGCCCATTATAATTTTTAATTAGGATTATTCCCAATGGCAGAAACACCGCGACGTAGTCGCGGACAAAGAAAATCTCTTGCGGACAATTTTTGTCTACACTAATGAATTTAATTAAAAAAAACCGTTCGCAACTTGTGAATTTCATCAAAGGATCGCGGTAAAAATACGGAATATCGTCAAAAGGTCGCGGTAAAAACACGGAATATCGTCAAAAGATCGCGGTAAAAACACACGAATTTCGGCAAAGGATTGCGGTAAAAACACGCGAATTTCGGCAAAGGATCGCGGTAAAAACACGCGAATATCGACAAAGGATCGCGGTAAACACGCGAATTTCGACAAAGGATCGCGGTAAAAGCACAGAATTTCGTCAAAAGATCGAGTTAAAAACACGTGATTTTCGTCAAATTATCGCGGTAAAAACACACGAATTTCGGCAAAGGATTGCGGTAAAAACACACGAATTTCGTCAAAAGATCGTGGTAAAAATACGCGAATTTCGGCAAAGAATCGCGGTAAAAAAAAAAGGGATTTTTATCAAACGATTTTGGAAAAAAATAATCGTGAGTATAGTCAAAATTTACTGCATAAAAAGACTGCTAAAATATTGAAAACCAATTCCTTTTACTAATGTCTAAAGATCGTTGCAAAACGAGAAGAAATGCTAAAAACTTCATAAAAAATTCAAAAATAGATGGAGGAATTCCGGATTCCTTTTACTAATGTAGAAAATTCACCGCAAAAAGAAAAAAAAACTTAAAAAATTAAGAAAACTAGTCCAAAAGTGGGCTTTGAGGTGCATAACTTCAGACATAACAACACTTCAGACTGTTCCTGCCAAATCTTGCAGCTCTGCACTTAGCGGTCTCTTCAGAAAACATCACACACAGACAAACATCTATGTTTAATACATACATTTTTAAATCTGAAACAATATACAGAACCAACTTTTAAAAAATTGGGTTAACTGGAATCCAACCTGCAGGAATCTAAACTTAGCTTGAACTGAAAACAGTGTTAACCCGATCTGCAGCTGATGCAGGACTTTAAGACATTTTTCTCCAGAAGGAATGTCTGTAGCTGCATCAGGGGAGGGAAATTTCTCTCCCCCCCTCCCTAAGCTTATCCTTCCCATTTTAGAAATCCCACAAGAAGTGAGATGATGAACCGATATGTAACATCAAAAGTTACAAGCAACATCAATGAGAATGCATCAAGCTTACCTTATTTTAAATAAAAAGATGAAAAATTCCTAATTTAGTGCAATATTCATTCATTAAAATTACACGCGAAATTTGCAGACAGATTATGAAAAATTCAAAAGCTTGTCGCAGACAGCTACAGAACTTTCTACCACTGGGAGATTAAATAATAATTACAGGTATATTTATAAAACAAAAAATGAAAAAAACAATCGTAGCTCGTCCCGGTTTCGGACCCGGGACCTCAGATCAACGAGCAAACGCCATAACAATTGAGCTACGACCAACGCAGTAGTTTCGTTACAAAGCAAGTATTTAAGTTGCATTATAATATTAAACCCCCCATTTCTCGAGAACTAAGGAGCGTTGTATAAAATCCATTGAACCTGAGACTAAGGGGCTTCTACCCTACAACATATATAAAAATAATCAAAATCTGTGATTACCAAGCTTGGTCCTCTCCTTGTGAGTGAAGTAGTAGCCTCTTAACGCAACACAAAAGTTAGTTTTAGGGACGGGGTTGAACTACAGGAAGGTGAATAAGTTTTACCATTTGTGTGCATCTAATAGTTCCTATATCTATATGAAATAGCTGCGCAAGCGGAAACATCATGATTTCATTTGTATTAAATTGCTAAATGTACAGATATTGTAATCTTTGTTATTGGTGATTATTTTGCAGCTACTATCTACTTTGTGTCCAAATAATTTATTATATTTTCCACTGTATTTAATCTGCTGTAATCCAAAGATAGAAAACTGTAGTAGAACTGCCAGAAGATGGCTATATTACGAAATATAATGTAACCTAGAGTGAGATTGTATTTAAGCTTCTAAAACCACATATAGCACAAAGCTGAGAAGCCAAGAGTTCTAGAACTAACAAACAAAAATGAATATCCGAACATTATGTAAGTTCAATGGTCAATCTCTGCAATGATTCAAATACACTCCTTTTAGGTAGATTTCGTAAGAAATACTACCTATTATATTCTCCCCTAAGTTGGAAATTTTGAAAATTTTTTGCAGATCTACGCCGATCATGACTCCCAGAACCCAAAAACACCCCCAGTTCAAAAGTTTATATACTATATATATATATCTATGTCACTTTTTTATGGACACGATAACTCTAATAATTCTGCACAAATCTCTTCCAAATTGATATATAAAATCAAGGGACATAAAATCTCGGTCAAGTTCGTTAACGGGCAAAATCGAACCGGGGGGGGGGGGGGGGCTTTTTGTGAAAACAGAAACCCCCCCATAATTTCTTAATTATCATACGTATCGAATCTGTTTAAAGCTATTACTTCTAGGAAAAGGGCCGAAAATTTCTGTATGACAGATTTTTAATATAATTAAAAATGGCCCCAAGGGGGGGAAAAGGGGGGTTTAGAAGAAAAAAATTCATAACTTCGTCAATTCAAGATATCAAATTCGCTTAAATTTATTGTAAATCTCCTTCACATTATCTACAACTTTAAGTTTTTTATAGGACCAACTCTTATGGCAAAAAAACAAATTAAAAACAAAAAAATCCCGGCTGGCTCCACCTACAAGCAGACGTAAAAACAGAAAAAAACCCATAACTTCTTAATTTTTATACATATCGAATCCGTTTAAAGTTATTATTACTTCTAGGAAAAGGGCCAGAAATTTATGTATGACAGATTTTTGATTTCGTTAAAAATGCACCCAAAGAGGGGGGGGGGGGGGAATAGGGGTTTCAGAAGAAAAAAATTCATAACTTCGTCAATTCCCAAGATATTAAATCCGCTTAAATTTATTGTAAATCTCCTTGAAATTATCTATAACTTTTATATTGACAAGTTTTTTATAGGTCCAACTCTTACGACAAAAAAAAAAAAAAAATCCCTGCTGGCTCCGCCTACAAGCAGACATGAAAACAGAAAAAAACCCATAACTTCTTAATTTTTATACATATCGAATCCGTTTAAAGTTACTATTACTTCTAGGAAAAGGGCCAAAAATTTATGTATGACAGATTTTTGATTTCATTAAAAATGCCCCCAAAGAGGGGGGGGGGATAGGGGTTTCAGAAGAAAAAAATTCATGATTTCGTCAATTCCCAAGATATCAAATCCGCTTAAATTTATTATAAATCTTCTTAATATTATATACAACTCTTATATTGACAAGTTTTTTATAGGACCAACTTTTACGGTAGAAAAAAAAAATTAAAAACAAAAAAATCCCTGCTGGCTCCACCTACAGGCAGAGGTATATTTCAAAGTGGGTGGTCCCAACTGCCACATCATGGCAAATAGGTCTTTCTTCGGCAATTCCCAATAAACAGATGCCCCACAGTCTGAGTCTTCGAAATCTACCTGTGCCTGTAGGCCAAGCCGTCAGGAATTTTTTAGTAGTATGGTGACTAGAGAGCATTTTAATTTCTGTTGATCATAACAGCCACATTTCTCTATCAAACTGTGTTATAAATTTTCAAATAAAAGAGTTGCTTCTTAATAGCTCGAATTTTGTCTAACGCATAAGATAAGATAATAGCGCATTGGCATTCACATTGTATTCAGCAATGCGGCAGGACTTTCCAGATGAAGGTCCAATATTACTTAAAAATATATGGTTGAATTCATCATTTCGTTTGATTCAAGGTTCATTTGGAAAATGGACCAGCACAACGGACATAGCGTGCTAGTATTCAATAAAAATATTTATTGAATATCCACATTGTTTTTAATCTGTAATAGATAATTATATTTCTAGAAGTGACAATATCCAATATTATTATCATCTGCCATTTCGAACATCAAATAATCAACTGATTTATATCAATATGAAAATAGTAGTTATAATGTAACAAAAATTTGTGGCAAATGTTGAAATAAATATGTGTAATAAAATTTCAGTATCCATCTATCAAAATATGTGGGTTTCAAGCCACCAAAGTTACCACACTTTATAAAATTATTTTCACCCAGTTTTATTATTCGTTACACGCTATGTAACTTTAGTTCTTATGTGTAAAGATGGAATTTTGTAATCAAATTTCTTTCAATTTCTGAGGTGCTAAAGTTATAAAAATTAGGTAAGGTGTTTCTCCGGTAACAATACCTTTTAATATATTTAGAGGTAAGAGGGTAAAGATGGGCATTGGCGAGATAGTGAATTATACATGAATCTATCATCTGTGCATTCTTCTGAGTATGCATTGTGAATCTTTACTCATTCATGGAAGATCAAGAAGTATCTCTTTTAATAAATTTATTGTGAAATAATTTTGATGCAGTTTGTTTTGATAAAAATATTTATATTTAAAAAACATTCACTATATCTTTACAAGAAGAAAGTATTGGATTTATACGTTTCAGAAGGTCCTGAACACGATTTGGCTGTTTTTAGAAAATGTCTGTCTGTGACAAAAATTTTGTGGGCACTCTATCTCAAGAACTAAGCCACGGAATTTGATAAAACTTTATATTTAGTTAGTCCATGATATAAATTGATGCCGATTAGTTTTTGGTGAAAATCGCCCAAGTGGCAATGCTATGCAATGCTGCATTTTTCGCGATTTCCGCAATAACTCTTATCTCAAGAACTAATGCACTCATTTTCATCAAACTTCTAGAATTCAGTTAGACCTTGACATAAATAGACGCTGATTACGTTTTGGTGTAGATATTCCAACAGGTGGCGCTGCTATACCACTTTTGTCATTTTTATGATAGCTATATCTCAAGAACTAATGCACGAAATTTCATCAAACTTCAGATTCTGTTAGACCTTGACATAAATTGATGTTCGCGTTTTGGTGTAAATAACCCAACAGGTGGAGCTGCTATGCTACTTTTTTCATTATCACGATAACTATATCTCAAGAAGTAATGCATGGATTTTCATCAAACTTCAAATTCAGTTAGACGTTGACATAAGTTGTTGTTGATTAGGTTTTGGTCTAAATGTCCCATCAGGTGGCGCTACTATGCTGCATTTTGCAGGATTTACACAATTTTAGTAATAGTCCTATCTGAAGAACTAATGCAAGGAATTTAATAAAACTTTAGATTCAGTTAGACCTTGATATAAATTTGTGCTGATTTTTTTTAGTATATGGGAAACCTGTGTGAGATAGAAGAAAGTTTTGGGATTGGCACATCCGACTAGTTTTTGGAGAAAAGGAAATAATGTTTACATATTACCTCCTTTACTACTGAAGCTAAAATGATATTGCAAATGTACATATTTTATCGAAACAAACTGTATAAAAAATATTTGGAAATAAATCTGGTAAAGAAGATAGAACTTCGATGAGCGAGTTTAAGATTCACAATATATGCTCATGAGAATATGCAGATGGTAGATTTTGTGTCATACCTCATAACGTCCTCCTAAAAACCCGCATATTGGCATTATCAACCACATCCACAAGATGGTGCAGTTGTGTCAATTTTGCACCTTTTTTCTACTATTAAGTTGGTACGATTACTATATATGCAGTTTTGGTACAGGTAACAAAACAGCCACTCAGCTGGTCCCCACCAACAGGGGTTGCCATGGCAACTTGATTACTAATGGTAATCATGGCCATCAAAATCTGAGTACTGTAATCAGATAACTTCCCTTTGAAGCAGACTGTGATGTTGCTTTAATCTTCAATAAATTTTAGTGAAATCAGGTTTTATGGAAGATTGTGTGTATAGTAAAAGGACATTAAGCTTGTGTACTCATGAAAGACAATCACAATCTGTGAAATGTAATTTTAATTGATTATTTGTTGTGAATGAAAATCTGTGCATGATTTAAATTAAGACTATACTTTCATCAGATATAGCTTCTTGTTTGTTATTTGTAAAGAAAAATCTTTCTCTTCATCAGTCATGCACAAATATGCATTTCAATTTATTTCAAACATGAAAAATTTAGCTTTTAACTCAGTATTTAAAATAAATAAAATAAAAAATCTCAAACCTAGTCTTTATTTTTTTTGTTTAAGAATTAAAAACTAATGTCTCAGAATGAAATTTTCTTTTTTGTGATATTGCATTTTTAGAAGTATTTAAACATTTGGTTTAAAGACAACTACTTTAAAATTAAATGTAATAAACAATACTGTTACTTACCATCCATGATCATTTTGCACTCAAACTGTTTAATAATATACTAAAAAGAAAATGAAAGCTGAATAATTTCCTTAGTTTAGTATCAAAAAATGTAATAAGGCCAAATAAAATTTGATATTGAAATCTCATTTGAAAATTCAAGGACCATTATTACTTTTTATATTTTCAAGCACTTTATTGCCAAAACGCCAGTTGAGGCTCACTGTTGAGATGCGAAAAGTTTTTGGTTTCTGTCTGTCTGTTCCGCGATAACTACCATAAAAATAGTCTTATTAGGTTGATTTTTGGTGGGTATGTTGGTGAGGTACCCAGAATGAGCTGTATAGTTTTTAGTTATATTTGATTCATTTCGTTCACAAAAATATAGAATTTTTTTTAAAGGTCTTAATGCTTTTCTATGGGAATGCAGACAATTCATTTTTCACTGAAATGAAAATCGCATATTTGAATAATGGATTTAAACGTAGAATTATTAATGCAAAATTTTTGATATGGGGGTTTTAAATACAGTAGAACTTCCCTTTAACGAAGTTTTCTACTTAACGAAATTTTCTGCAGAACTTTGACTTTGAACACCATTAGCATGTAAATTAATCTCCACATTACGAAAAATATATTCTATATAACGAAGTTTATTCCACTTTTGTACGTGTACAGAATTCAAATTAAGCAATTGCTGTTCGAAGGATATGCAAATTTATTTCAGAGGATTCGATTGCATGAAAATGAACACATTTAAATAATTTCCATTCTGCTTGGTGCAAAATAAAACAATTTTTTTTTCACACTAAGAAAAACACTTGTTATCACTATTCTCCCACTCCGAGACTCCAGCGCTGACAGTTGGGGAAGTCAAAATCACCTTTTTACCTTAAATGATATAGAAGATGAGGTGCCGCAATAGCGTCAGATGCATTGAAACAAAAAATATCTATTAGAGTCATACAGGTACCATTCTTAGCTTCCATTGCTGATAGACAATTGCTTTGTACATCCAAAAGAACGTGCTTCAAAATACAAATCGAAGAACATCAAAGTTATTTTTGTTCCTGCCAATACACCTAAACTTCAATCAATAGTCTAAGGAATAATAAAGTACATGAAAGAGGGGGGTAAAGTACATTGAAGTACATTATCGAAAAAGACAGAAAAAAGCCGATGTAGTGAAAACATTAGTTTGAGATTCTGTGTGTCAGAGCTGGTGAAAGCTTGGGAATGTGACGTGATTTCATCGACCGTACACAACTGTTTTGTAAAAGACTGCTTCATAATTAAAACTGAATCAAATGCTTCTGAATCCAATACCTGTTTGTCCTATCTCAAGAAAAAATTTCATGAATTTCAGTTAATTTCTATTTAACGAATTTTCTTCATAACGAAGTTTTTAAGTGTAACGATGAGACTTCGTTAAATGGAAGTTCCACTGTATATCCAATAGCTTTGGAAATTTGCTGATACATTCATTAGAATTTAGAAATCAATTGTTTAAATTATTGGAAAATTTTTTGCATCTGTTCGGGAAATATAAAACATTTTATTTTCATATTTTTTTTTTACAAATTTTAAAATACATTTCCTTTTTACTTTCCTCTTTAATTTATTAGTTGCTTAGCAATCCTATTGCAAAGAATATCAAAATAATAAAATTGAAGTAACTCACACTATTTTGCTGCAATATTTTATTATCAAAATAAATTATTTTTGTATTTTATTGACATAAATGAAGAATTTATTTTAATACAAGTTTTTTTTATCTAAAAAGTTACATGAATAAGAAGTTCACAAGAATTTCAGAATATCATTGCATAAACTGTGTTTAACTCTTCTAATTTCTGAAACCTCCGAAGTATTTTATATGCCTATAAATATGTATGGAATATAAAAAAAATAAATTGCGTATTGTAAGATGCTAAATAATATGAACAGTGAGATTAAAAAACAATGACTTTTAGAGCTGATGTTGAGGCTCCTGATCTGCAGATTTACTAGTATATTTTTTTCCAAAACGTACGGACTATGGTCTTAGCATTATAATTGTACGGCAATCCTTCCATCAAGGTTATGACATTTTCCATTTAAGAGAGAATTTTGTTACACAGGTTCTGTTTTGGCATGTTTTACTGTACATACATGGGTGCAAGAAGTACATCCAAGCTAAGATTGAAAACGTTTCCAAGTATTAGATATAACCAAACAGATATTAAATTCCCTGACTTTTCCAGGTGTATTTTAATAAAATTTTAGTATAGAAGAGTAGTGTTTACAGCACATGAGGGCAAAACAAATATTGTATTACTAGAAATTATTCTCCTTAACTTATAATGGAGACCAATCTTACTTATAATAAAATAAAATCCAAAGGCGAGAAAGTGTCTGTAACCAATCCGGGCTGAGCCACTCTGATTTGCGAATTGACCGTAGTTAAACGCCATGTTAGGCTTAATGAAGACTCTGTTCTAACATATAACAACTTAACGATAATTTATCCTACTTGAAATCTCGTCTTTCAAAATAAATTAATGTTTGTGAGATGGCTTACATTAAATTATGTTTATATTCTGAGATAACTTCAGTTGAAATTAGATTTATTGCTCCATGAAAGTAAACAAACAAATGATTCATTCGTCGTGAACGTTTAAAATATTAAACCATGAATGCAACTGTTTGGAAAGCGATCGCAAACGGAGGAAGTTACTTTCCTCCGTGATACTCGCTAAACTACTTCGTTCATTCGCTGTGAGCCTTTATCGCCATCTATCGGAGATTAATATAAACAAAATTTTAAATTGAATACAGTGACCTCTCACTTATACGTGATACACTGCAATTATTTTTCAGCACCAGTTCCTTTTTAAAGTAATTTTATCCTTATTTAACGCAGAATTTATAAATCGAATTTTACTGTTTTAAAATAGTGGTACAAAAAGTAATTATTGAACATCGCGAGAGGTCACTGTATTTCTTATAAAATGTAATTAGAATATAAGGAACATATAATTGTAATACCATGTACTACATATATTAATTATATCATTGATTAGAATATAAGGAACATGTAATTGTAATACCGTGTACTACATATATTAATTATATCAATGAAATAAAATTTTGTATTTTAGCATAGTAGAAACTTTGTAGTGAAAATAAATTTGTAATTTAATAAGAGAATTAAAAAAAAAATACTTATTTAATAAAAGATGATCTTTAATGATCAAAATTTATCACAGATTTCTTTAGGCATGTTTATAAAAAATCAGAATTTAATTGGAGATAAACTTTTTAAAATTTAAGTTATTTAATTATTATTTTGGCAAATAAACTTTCCGTCGAAATTGCACTTTGTTCTGTATTTAATCAATTTTGCTTGCATTGTAAATAAAATTAATATTTTATATCAAACATAATTAAAATACAGTCAACTCCCTCTAATCCGCAAACGCCTATAATCCGCACATTGTTTCAGATGTAAACAATGAAAATTTGGTTATCATTAAGTGTGCAAGAGAAATTCAGGAATGGCAGCAATTTGATTTATCAGTAGACAGTCCCCTCCCCCTAAATTTTTGTATTCCAATGAAAAAAAAAAGTAAAAAATCACGAGACTATTTTCTTGCTTATTACATGTTGTAACAATAAAAAAGCATGTTTTCACAGAATGGTTTGAAAATCATTTTGTAAATGAAGCCTATATTGCATTGTAGTACAAAGGTCTGTTTACCACAGGGTTGTTTGATTTAAATCAGCTTGATTTAAATTGCGATTTAAATCAAATGATTTTTAAAAAAAAATCTGATTTAAATCAATATTTTTAATATTGATATTTACAAGCAGAATAAGGATTAAATTAATCATTCGTGTTTAAATAAATGTCCCCCCCCCACCAAAAAAAAAAAAAAAAAAAACAGTCTCTGTGATAAAGATGACATTAGTGAATCTGAATCAGTTGATATCAGGGTTGCTTTTTGGTTGCCAAAAATGTATTTTCGTCAGGACAGTGGCAAAAAAAAACGGAAAAAAAAAGACAAAGATTGGCAAAAACAGAAACTGATCAAGATTGTAATTTAAACAACTGATTTTAATCTGTTAAAATTATGATTTAAACATTGAAATCATGTATTAAAATAAAATCCTTAAAACACCGTTTTAAAATACTGATAATTTTTGCCAGGATAGTTTTTTCCACTTAGGCAATAATTGGCCAACCCTGGTTTAAATACACATATATATTTAGCATTTTTTGCTGCATTTATTAAGTGATTAGATATTATATATATTATTGGAGTATAATAACATAATGAAAAATTTAATAACCTAAATTAACTAGAAATTTATACACACAACACACATAGGTATATCTTATCTATAACAATTTAATAGTAGAAAAATATGATTTTAAGTTTTAAGTAAATCTGAATTTGTGTGCAAATTTTTTTTTATTTAAATTATTTTGAATTTTTATATAGGAACTGTAATAAAATTAGTAGAAATATGTAAATCTATGCAGAGAAAATAAAATAAATACATGCGCAGTACACAAATAATATTTAAAAAAATTGGATTTAAATCAAAAAAATCAGATTTAAATCAAATAAATCTGACTTTTTTTTATTTTTTTTAAAAAATCGTGATTTTTATCAACCTTGGTTTACCAGTAAATTGTAAAATATTATTGCTCTTAGACAATTGTGCTAGAAATCCAAAATTATTTCAAAAAGACAATGTATCTACATTACTTTTACCCCCGAATGCAAATTCTCTTATTCAGCCAATGGATCTGGGAATTATTCGTAGCATGAAATGACAATACAAAATGGAATTTATGCACAAATTTATAACCTCTGATTTATCGGCTAACATGGAGGAGTATAGAAGGCAATTTACAATTAAGGGGTGTATATATCTCTTGGCTGATGCATGAGTCTCTGTATACAAAAACCAGCATTTTCAGTTATAGACAGTAATGGTGATGATGTTACTTAGTTGGCTTTAGTTTGGTTAGTGCTAAACAGAAATCTGCAGAAAAATTTACTAACACAAAACTAAAAAATTCACTAAGAGTTGTGCTGGATTTCTTGAATGGAGAAAATATAATTGGATGGATATCCTCCCAAAATGAAGCTGCAATAAAGAGAGTTTCACAAAATGACATTATGAGTATTACTATGTTAAACTCTACTGAAAATAAGATAGAGTATGATGATGAAGGTGAAAAAGAAACTCTTGAACAGGTCTTGGATATGGGTTATAAATATCTGGATTTTCTTCAGAAAAGAGTTTCGTCTCAGAACAAGAAATAATGACTATACATAGACTCCAAGAAAAAATACTAGACCAAAAGTTCTCAAACAAATGACAATTATTACTATGTTTGAAAATTGTAAAAATAAACAAAAGAAATTGTAAAATAAAATTTAAAGAAATTTTTCCTTAAACATGATGAGATTTTTAATTAAATAATCCAATGTTTTACAATATCTTTCTTTTTTTAAAAACTAGTTTATGCATTAATAATTAATTTACTGTAAAATTACAGGAGAAAAAAACGTAAACAAAGCAATGACCTATAATCCGCAAAATTCTATAATCTGCACAACCTTTGGTCCCAAGCTGTGCGGATTAGAGGGAGTTGACTGTATAAGGAATATAATGTACAACAAGTATTACTTATATCAATCATGGGTGCAAGTTTGAAATGTGGCAAGGACTGAAAATATTTTGACCTGTCATCCCCCCCCTCCCGTCCAAGCGCACACGTGTGCACAGACAACACATGTTTTGACTTTGAGATGTGACAAAGACTGAAAATATTTTGAATTCTCGTCCCAGACCTCCTCTCCGAATGCACATACCATGCCCACTTAGACAAAACGTCGAAGGATTTCAAAAAATACGGCAAAATTCGTCGAAAAACGGCAAATTTTGTCGAAGGATCTCGAAAAAAAAAAGGTAAATTTCATCGAAGGATCGCGAAAACACACAAATCTCGTTAAATGGCCGCCGAAAAAGCACCATTTTCGTCGAAGGATCGTGGAAAAAACTGCTGATTTCGTTTAAGGATCATGGAAAAACGAGCAATTTCGTGGAAAAGTCCAAAAAAACTGAATTCTGTCAAAGGATCAAAAAAAAAAAAAAAACGGCAAATTTCGTGGAAAGATCTCGAAAAAACGGCATATTTCGTCAAAGGATCTCGAAAAAACGGCAAAATTTGTCAAAGGATCGTGAAAACATGCAAATCTCGTCAAATGGCTGCCGAAAAAGCGGCAATTTCGTCAAAGGATCGTGGAAACAACTGCTAATTTCGTTTAAGGATCACGGAAAAACGGGCAATTTCGTGGAAAAGTCCGAAAAAACTGAATTCTGTCGAAGGATCGGAAAAAAACGGCATATTTCGCCGTAGGATCTCGAAAAAACCCCGGCATATTTTGTCAAAGGATCTCACAAAAAACGGCAAAATTTGTCAAAGGATCTCCAGAAAAAGGCAAAAATCTCCAAAAACGGCAAATTTTGTCGAAGGATCTCGAAAAAACAATAAATTTCGTTGAAGGATCGCGAAAACACGCAAATCTTGTCAAATGGGCGCCGAAAAAGCGCCAATTTCGTCGAAGGATCGTGGAAAAAACTGCTAATTTCGTTTAAGGATCACGGAAAAATGGGCAATTTCGTGAAAAATTCCGAAAAAACGGTGAATTCTGTCGAAGGATCGAAAAAAAAAACTGCAAATTTCGTGGAAAGATCTCTGAAAAAACGGCATATTTCATTGAAGGATCTCGAAAAATGACATATTTCGGAAAACATGGCATATTACGTCGAAGGATCTACAAAAAACGGCATATTTTGACGAAGGATTTCGAGAAAACGGGAATTTTTTCCGTCCTCGGCAATTTTCAAAAGACTGAATTCCGTCCTGTGGACGGAAAACTTGCACCAATGATATCAATGCAGATAAAATTTTGAATTTTGACATAGAAACTTTGTAGTGAAAAAGATCAGTCATATTAATACAATTAATAGGTGCGATTTAATCAAGAAATAAAATAAAAGAAATTATTTTAATCATCGAAATTTATTACAGTTGTAAAATCCGAATTTGAATAATGAAATGTTTACTCTGATATAGTAGGGCAGTTTAAAAGGTCAAAACGACGCAGACTGCCGAAATGACTCGAAATTTTTAATGTCGCTTAAAAATATGCTTTGCAGCGCTGCCTCGTATAGTATTAGAGCAACTTTTTACGAGGTTTGTATGCAAGGCACCGCCCCGATGTAATTAGGGGGCCGCTAGCGGGCCCGGAGATGTGTTAACCCAGCAATGGGTGTTTAAACAGCTTTGTTGATCTAAATAAAGTTTTGAAGATTTTATCGTTCTTAATCCTTACAGAAATCTTTAAACTATTGAAGTTCAATCAAAACAGTTTATTTCCTTCGGAAATGACGTTGTTTATATCAAAGGGTTGAATATTATTTCATGTTTGTATGAAGTCTTATGAAAATGAAACTTAACATTCCGTCATTTTTGACGGGGGTTATATGCTAGTTAAAAATAAAATTCTCAATTGTAAAAGCTTTCTATATTTGTGTACTGGATCGCAATTTACTTCAGTAATTGTCACAAAATCACTTAAGAGCCTACACTAGTCATGCGAAGAAACGCTCCAGCTAATGTTAAGTCTATGGTAGGGGTGCACAACCTTTTTAAGCGAAGAGCCACTTACAAAAATGACTGGGTTGTCGAGGGCCACCATCAGAAAATTTTTGTTTCGAGGAGGTGTGACCGGGGGGGGGGGGGCTCAGATTAAAAAAACATAAATTTCGGAAGGGTAGATTTAGCCCCCTAGGTTCCTTCCTTCCAGTCAACGTATTCAGTTCTGTTGGCAATGATATATCAACAGTTTACGTTTGTATTTATACAAGAGATATAGCTAAGATTAAGAGTGAAAATACTCCTTGACTCTATTTGAAGGAATAAATTTAGCTTTAAAGATTGCCAGTACCGAAAAAAAATTCTGCTTTCCTGAATGAAGGTGGAAAGGAGGAGAAACATATATATTATTCTAAATTGTACTTCTTAACATATTCACTCATAAAATGTTGATATCAAAGGGGTGCACAACCTTTATAAGAGGAGGGGCAGTCACAAAAATGACTGGATTATCGAGAGCCAACATCCATAGGGTGGACAAAATTTTGTTTCGGCAAGAAGGAGGGGGGGGGTCGTCCTAAAAGTTCATAAAAATGCTAATTGTAAAAGGAGGGTTAGCTCCCTATACTCAACCGCCTCCTTAGTCAGCATAAACCAATTCTGTTGGAAATGATGAAAAAAACTTACATTTTTTTTTTTTACATGCGCGATTGACAATATTCTTAGTTTTTTTTCTAGTGATTGACGAAATTCACGATTATTACGTACACGTTCGGCGAAATTTGCGATTTTTATGCGCCCAATCGGCGAAATTTGCCTTTTCGAAACCGACCGGCGAAATTTGCGATTTTCACGTGCCCGATTGGCAAAGTTCGCGATTTTTACGTGCCGATCGGCAAAATTCATGATTTTTACGTGCCTAATCGGTAAAATTCGCGATTTTTACGTGCCCGATTGGCGAAATTCATGATTTTTACGCGCCCGATAGGCGGAATTTGCGATTTTTACGCGCCCGATAGGCAAAGTTTGCGATTTTTACGCATCCGATCAGCAAAATTCGCGCTTTTTACACAAACGATCGGTGAAATTTACAATTTACAAGCACCCGATCGACAAAATTTGCGATTTTTACGGGCCCAATCGCAAAATTTGTGATTTTTACGCATACGATCAACGAAATTTACTATTTATACGCACTTGATTGGCAAAATTTGCGATTTATACGCACCATATCGGCGAAATTCATGATTTTTACACACCCGATCGGTGGAATTCATGATTTTTACACACCCGATCGGCGGAATTCATGATTTTTACACACCCGATCGGCGGAATTCGCGATTTTTATGCGCCTAATAAGAAAAATTCGCGGTTTTTACACGTCCGATCGGCAAAATTGGTGATTTTTACGAATACGATCGACGAAATTTACTATTTATATGCCCCTGATCGGCAAAATTCGCAATTTATACACACCATATCGGCGAAATTCATGATTTTTACGCACCCGATCGGCGGAATTCGCGATTTTTGCTCGCCTAATCGGCAAAATTTGCGATTTTTACGCGACTGATCGAAAAAAATTGTGATTTTTACGCAGAAGATCAGCGAAAACTACAATTTACACACATCCGATCGGCAAAATTCGCAATTTATATGCACCCGATCGGCAAAATTCGCGATTTTTACGGGTCCGATCAGCAAAATTCGCGATTTTTACGTATACGATCGACAAAATTTACGATTTATACGCACCTGATTGGCAAAATTCGCGATTTATACGCACCCTATCGGCAGAATTTGCGATTTTTACGGGCCCGATCGGCAAAATTCAAGATTTTTACGCAGGCGATCGGAAATATTCGTGATTTTTACGGCGGCGAAATTTACGATTTATATGCACTAGATCGGCAAAAGTTGCGATTTTTACGCACCCGATGGGCGAAAATTGGCAAAATTTGCGATTTCTACGCACCTGATCGGCGAAATTTGTGATTTTTTCGCGTCCGATCGGCGAAATTGATCCGCGGGCCACCAGTAATCCGATCACGGGCCACAGGTTGTGCACCCCTAGTCTATGGGAAGGTTATCGCGCAATTTCTCGCTCGTATTTTAATATTTTTAAAGGATTCTTTTTGCATAGGATAGCTGAGGTCGATCTCCAATGTTGTTAGTTTTTACTTTTTTATTTTGGTTACAGTTTTTTGGTAAGCGGACATTTTCAATTTTGGAACCGGTTCTGGAAGTGAAATTACCCTTACATAAAAAAACTGGAACCAAAATCGAAAAAGTAAAAACTAACAACGTTAGAAATCGACCTCAGCTATCCTATACAAAAAGAATCATTTAAAAATATTAAAATGAGAGCGAGAAATCGCGCGATAACCTTCCCATAGACTCAACATTAGCTGGAGTGTTTCTTCGCGTGACTAGCGTAGGCTCTTAAGCCCAGATTAACTTTATTTTTAGAAGGAGGCAAAGGGAGAAAAGTGGACAGAACATTTGGAAGTGAGAAGGTTGGACATAACCCATTAGTTATTTATTTTTTAACTTCAAAATAATAAATATTGCAAAAAATAAATGTGTGCAAAAAGTTTTAAAATTTATGCTTTTGGCTGAGACAAAAACAGAAAGTATAAATTTTGGAAGGAAAACTAGCAGCTGGAAATTTCATTAAAAAGAGTTATGTGCTGAATTATGGAGTATTTTCTCTCATGATAGAGATTATGCTTATTTTGCAGTCACCATGAAATCTTACCAAATTCTTTGGCATTTTTAGATAAAATACAACTTTTTTTTAGATTAGACAATTTTTGAATTCCCTGACTTTTCTTGGTTCACTATGCACTGTAGCAAGCCGCATTCGAACTTGTTTAATACTGGCAAGATTAAAATGAGTAATTTGCATGTTAAGAACTACAAGCTTTTTACAAGATACAAAAGCAAGATCCTTGCTTTTAAGAAAAAAAAAAAACCCTGACAACATACAAAAGCAAGATCACTGCTTTTAAGAGAAAAAAAAAACGCTCATTTTAAAGCGATTTTTGATGAAAAGTAGGGTAGAATTAGGAAAGAAATCCCCTCTTATAAAACACTAACCACAGCTAAAATGAAAAGGATATGTGAAATCAACAGCTTGAAAATTGCAATGTTAACAAAGTTTTCTGGAAAAAAGGAAGTGATCAGTTGCACTGCTCTACATTGTTCATGTTCTTTGGCATTACTAGTTCTTTAGCAACTTTGACATTTTGTCTAAAGAAAATGAGACTGAATATTTTATGTTAACTTTATGATATAAGTTAATTTTAGCATTGAAATAATTAGAACAATTAATAGTAGTATAATTATACATTTGTTTTAAATATATTTTTTATATTTACAGGTATTACAAGTAGCTGTTAATACAAGGAATTTTACAATTCCCCTGCTTCTCATGTTAACAGTTTGACTATACATAGAGCAAAACCTGCCGATATGAAGTCCTGTTTTAAATGGAAAAATTCATTGGTTCAACAAACTAAATACCAAGCAATTACACCTGCTAAAAAAAAAAACCTGTCTAAAACAGGATTTTTTAATGATCTCTTGTAATTTTGTTTTTGCAGGTTTTATAACCCACTATATATAACCTTTAAAAAAAAAAAAAAAATTCATGGCCATAGTCCTCTTCACGAACTTGAAAACACCCGCTCGCTAAATGTTATTCCTATGGAGCATTTTTTTTCTAATATATCATTTGCATTTCAATATTTTTAAATGGTTTTTTTTGCATTGGATAGCAAAGATCAATCTCTATTTCCGACATTGATTACTTTTTCGATTTTCTTGGTGGATTTTTTTTTTTTTTACGAAGATACTTTCAGTTTCGGAAGGGGTTTCGAACGGAAATTCGTTTGAAAGAAAAATCGTGAACTTCGTTAATTGATCGTTGAAAAAAGCTATTGATAGACAAAATTTGCATTTTATTTTCAAGACAGACTGAAGAAATTTGCATTTTTTCCCCAACAACCAATTGACGGAATTTGTTTTTTCTTTTTTTTAAATATATTCATGTAAAGTGAAAAAAAAAATTCTTTAGCAAGCAGAAATTAAAAATGTTTATTATTTTATATTTTTTTTATGAAAATGTAACTTATTTTTGAGAAACATCTGTAAGAAATCAATTTTTCCAGGAAAAAACTGAAAAAACCTAGTTTTTTCCACCATGTCAAAATTTACGGAAATTTTACATATCTAGTGAGATCTAAAATTCTTCTTGCTAATGCTACACTTATGGGCATGTAAATACCAAGCAATTACACCTGCTAAAAAAGAAACCTGTCTAAAACAGGATTTTTTAATGATCTCTTGTAATTTTGTTTTTGCAGGTTTTATAACCCACTATATATAACCTTAAAAAAAAAAAAAATTCATGGCCATATTAACCAGCATTTTCATTAAGGGTCCTCTTCACGAACTTGAAAACACCTCATATCTCTCAAAAAAAATAAAAAAATCTCATTATGAAACATAACTTATTTTTTCTGTGCACTATTCTTAAAGGGTATTGCTTTCTTTTTTAGTTAACAAAATATTTCTAAAACATATGCTTCATTTAATATTTTGTGCGTTAAAATCTTAGTGAAGCTGATGAGCTGAGTAATACATTTTAACACTTCAAATAAAATTAAGTATATATTTATGAAATATTTTGACAACTAAAGAAAAAGAGACATCTTAAGAAGAGTACACAGAAAAAAGTAAAAAATATTAATTTCCCGAGATATTTTAAAAATACGAATGCATTCTACAACCATAGGATTAACATTAGAGAGGAGAATTTGATATCTCACTGACCAACCAACATTGGTTATCAAATATGGTCAAGAGGGCATAAAAACAAGAAATAAACTGAAAAAAAAAAAAAGTTTTACATTACAATGCATTTGATTTTGTTAGGAAAATGAAGGGCAAGGGACTGAGTAGATGAAAATGTTCAATAATAATTGGCACTATACCATGAAAGAAACAATGTAAAATAAAAATCTCAAATAAAATTCCAATTTTTTTATTGTTTTATGACCTTGGTCTTTCTTTTTTCTCTTTGTACAAAGCCAATAGAGAGACATTAGCCACTTTGACTACTTTAAATCTAACTCCAGGAATATCTCCTACAGCATGACCTTTTCTACCAAATCCAGCTACCAATACTTCATCGTTTTCCTAGAAGATATAATAAAAGATATAAGAAATGATACAATAAGCAAAACAGATTAAATTTTCACCTACACAAAGCAGTTTATTATTGATCTCAATTTTCACACACAACACAACAAATATTTAAAGTCGAGGCATGGATGTAAAAAGTCCAATCAAGCCATGACCGAAAACTTTTCTGGGTATTAAGTATAAAAGAAGATGAGCCAGAAGATTATCATTTTCAGAACTGCCAGTTTATCCACAATGGAAAAAGAAAAAATCCTTGATAAATTGTCATTTTGTACACTTCACAGCTCCCAAGTTAAAAATACTGAATTTAAAAATAAATATCTTGACGTATTCCATTTATGAAACAATTTATCATAAACATACATGCAGATTAAAAAGGAGCGTCAGATATTATGAAAATCACCTTTACTCAATAGATGGCGCTGACTTTCGCATGAGCGAATGACTTCTGTTCTTGGTAGCCCTATTTTCTAGGAAACGTCACTTCCCGTTTGAAGCCGATTCTGAGTAAACACAGAGGCTCTGTGCCAAGTAAATGTAAGTTAGAAGATTAGAGATTAGCTTTTGGTTATAGATCTGTATAGAGGATGGGTTTTGGTTTTGGACTTTACTTTCTGGGGACTCCGGAACAAGATGGCGTCATTCGGGCCGGGCCCAGTTATGAATATTTCAGCCCATGCAAATCTCAGCGTGGTTTAAGCCAGTTTTTTTTTTTTTTTTTTTTTTTTTTTTTTTTAAATTTAATAGATATCGACTGGTCAATTGTAATCTCATGTTATTGAGAGAAACACATGGTTTAGCTATAATTAAAAAGGGATTTTGTAATGTAACAGGAGGAAAATAGCTGCGCTAAATAACAATAACGCTTTTAAATTAAAGGATCTAGATTCAGAATTTCCGAAATATTGATATGTTTTAATTATATTTCCTCAAATTTGGAGTTAAATTGCTAATGTATTTAGCTATCCAAATTAATGGTTCAATGTTGTTGTTTTTATTGTTTTTTTTTGGGGGGGGGAGGGGGGGGAGCATTGTACATCAATATTTCTGTTTACCCATATCAATAGAAACCCAGTAATCCGAACCGAAATTGAAAAAAAAAAAGTAATCAAGATTAAGCGAAGCTTTGTAAATATAAATTTAATTAAACACAAAAAATATTTAGAATTTTAAATATATGATAATTATCAGTAAATATATTTTATTAAATATTATTACATAATGCATTTGTTTTATTTTCTGATTTAATTTTTTTGCATATACATTTTATTTACTTAAGGCTGTTCTGAAATCCAAACTGTGCACTTTCTGACACATTTTTTAATTGATTTTTTTAAATTCCTACTATTAGCTCACACTCTCTCTATATATATCTTGTTCAAATTTTCAATCGTTAATAAAATATTTTCTATTCATCCACTCAAGTTCAAATAATTTTTTTTAAACTTGTAGTGGATGACACTTTATGTTAATACAGTTTTTTCAAATATTAATTCATTCATTAAATTTAATTAATTAATTTTAGTTTTAAATGGGAGAAAAAAATTCCTCCCATTGTTTTCATAAATGAAATGAAAGATTTATCTCAAATGAGTGATGCCACAGAAATAAAATACCGCAACGATGATTATAAAATAGTGTTCAATAAAGATAACGTGGGACATTAATGCTGCACGGGTTTATTTTATATATTTATGATTAAAAAGTAGGAATTGACTTAAAATTTTTTTTTATATTACTTGTTTTTTGGTAAACGCGGAAGATCTTTCAGAAAATACTGTCAAAGTTTTTTTAAAAAAATTATATTACTTGTTATTCACAAACTTATTAAGAAACTATGTAATATATATTTTTTTCATTTTCCTGTAAAGGCAAAAGATTTTCAAATAATGCTGTCAAAGTTGTCATTTTAAACTGAATTTTAGGACTTGACAGCGCAGGAAAGGAACAAATTGCCGTCCTTAGACAATAATAGCCTATAGCTCAAGATGTAATTCCTTTATTTGAAAATAAAGAACTGTTCAATCATTTCAATAATCATGCTTGCAAGTAGTATTATGCTTTTATGCTTAAAAATGAATCAGAAAATCGCTAGCAGCAATACATTTACTAACAGTACCATTTGATACACGTGAAAGCTATTCTACGATGTTTGCATAGCTGCCAACTTTTACGCTGTTTTCCTTCTACTATTTTTTAACATCAAAATCACCTTAAAGTAATCAAAAATTTAAAACACAGTTCGATTTATTACAGGAATTATATAAACTAAAAATAAATTACAAAATAACTGTGATACGAGACCGATTTATTTTTTAGGTAGATTTCGTAAGAAATACTACCTATTACATTCTCACCAAAGTTGGAATTTTTGAAAAATTTTTGCAGATCTACGCCGATCATGACTCCCAGAACCCAAAACCACCCCCAGTTCAAAACTTTATCTATCTATCTATCTATCTATCTATGTCACTTTTTTATGGACACGATAACTGCAATAATTCTACACAAATCTCTTCCAAATTGATACATAAAATCAAGGGGCATAAAATCTCGGTCAAGTTCGTTAATGGGCAAAATCGAACCAAGGGGGAGGGCTTTTTGTGAAAACAAAAAAACCCCATAATGTCTTAATTATGATACGTATCGAATCCGTTTAAAGTTATTATTACTTCTAGGAGAAGGGCCGAAAATGTATGTATGACAGATTTTTGATATAATTAAAAATGACCCCGAGGGCGGGAAAAAAGGGGGGTTTTAGAAGAAAAAAAAATCATAACTGCATCAATTCACAAGATATCAAATCCGCTTAAATGTATTAGTAATCCTCTTAATATTATCTAAAACTTTTATATTGACAAGTTTTTTATAGGACCAACCCTTATAGCAAAAAAAAATTAAAAACAAAAAAAATCCCTGCCGGCTCCGTCTGCTATCACTTTATTTTTCGAAGTAGACGGTTCCAACTCCCGCATCTTTTCGAAACTGATACATAAAATCAAGGGGCATAAAATCTCGGTCAAGTTCGTTAATGGGCAAAATCGAACCAGGGGGTGGGGCTTTTTTTTTAAACAGAAAAAACCCCATTATATGTTAATTATGATACGTATCGAATCCGTTTGAAGTTATTATTACTTTTAGGAGAAGGGCCGAAAATGTATGTATGACAGATTTTTGATATAATTAAAAATGGCCCCGAGGGCGGGAAAAAAGGGGGGTTTTAGAAGAAAAAAAAATCATAACTTCGTCAATTCCCAAGATTTCAAATCCGCTTAAATTTATTATAAATCCTCTTAATATTATCTAAAACTTTTATATTGACAAGTTTTTTATAGGACCAACTCTTATAGCAGAAAAAAAATAATCCCTGTTGGCTCCGCCTGCAAACAAGTTAGGTTTTGAAGTAGGCGGTTCCAACTGCCGCATCATGGCAAAAAGGTCATTTCTTCCGCAATTCCCAACATACAGGCGCCCCACGATCTGCGTCTTCGAAATCTAGCAGTGCCTGTAGGCCGAGCTGTCAGGGATTTTTCATATATAAATTACTTGAGTTGCAATTATACCTAATTGTATGTATTTTAATATTTTATATAGGCTTTCATTTTAAGAATAAAAATTTATGTAATTTTTCATATTAGAAGTTTTAGATTTATATCATACAATGAGTTATCATTTCTGACTTCCTTGTACTTACATATGCTTTAAAATTTTACATGAGTTAATCATATGTATTCTTTCTGTTGCCAACATCCCTTTTTCTATGCATTTACAAAATGCACAAAAATGAATGAGCGAATTTTGCACAAAATGAATCAGTGAATGATTTAGAATGAATTCGAAAGGTTTTTGAACAGGCGTCTGAGATAGTATACTCACATTTCTTTAAATTACGTTTTTTGATTAAAAATTACAGTTAATTAAAAATTATATCAGCATTTTTTTTTTCAATGAAATGTTTTTTTTTCTCAAATCATTGTTGCCATAAAAAAATATATATACTACATTATATTGTGCTCAACAATAATTAAAGATAAATAAATAGCACAATAAAAGATAAAGCGGAACGCACGGGTTTATTTTATATTTATGATTAAAAAGCAAAATTCAAATTCAAATGTTTGGAGAAAAAGACCCATCGATCGATCGAAGCAGTGGTATTTTACGTGTAGTCTAAAATGTATGTTATGTTATATTATATTAAATTCTATTTTATATGTGCTCAATTTATTTTTTTTGTCCCGTGTTTTTCCCGAAGTGGATGACGTCATCTTCCAATGAAGTTAAATTACGATTGTTATTTTTTTTTCTCGTGCGTGCCTCTTGCTATCTTTGATTAGTTTTTACTTCAATTTTGATGGGATGAATGACATGATATTCTGGCTTGACTAATGTTGTTTGCAGATATTTTCATCCTTAATTTTTCTTTTAGAAATTTAAACTTGCATCTAAAAAATATTAGACTGCAGTGCGAAATCATCGCACAGGTGTACTGGTAAATTTATAATTACCTTATCTGTAGAATTTATATTTTCTTTGGTACACGTACATTTTAGGATTGTGTGGCATCAATTCATGTGTATATTATATCATATTTAAATCTGCCAAATTAAATTTTTTTATAAAGAAATCTTAATGTTACTAAGAACATAACTGATGTGGCCAGTGATTCTTAGTTTTTCATTTACATTTTTACTTTTCGATCACATCTAGTGCTGGGAAAATGGTTGTAATCATTATAAAAACCTTATTATGGAAATATTTATATATCTTTGCATTTTGAGGATGTCTTTAAATGTTGAAGGTTTGATATTTTTTACAATTATTCCGTAATGTATACGTGAATGTTTGTATTTTTTCGTTTTCAGACCATGTGTGTCTTTTTATGGTACTTTTATGATGATGCCTATATATGTATTTGTACATATGTGAGTGAACACAATAGCATCTAAACATTGCTTTTGATTGAGCTCCCATTTGGCGCATAGGATATATCAACTGTCGTAAGAACTGTACTCATTTTTATCGGACAACGTGTTTAGTGTTTGATCATTTTTTTAAGATTTTGTAAGAAATACTACCTATTACATTCTCCACTCTGCTGGAATTTCTGGAAAATTTTTGCAGATCTACACCGATCATGACTCCCAGAACCCAAAACCACCCCCAGTTCAAAACTTTATCACCTATCTATCTATCTATGCAACTTTTTTATGGACACGATAACTTGAAAAATTCTACATAAATGTCTTCCAAACTGATACATAGAATCAAGGGGCATAAAATCTCTGTCAAGTTTGTTAATGGGCAAAATCGAACCAAGGGGGGAGGGGGGGGAGGCCTTTTTGTGAAAACAGAAAATCCCCATAAATCTTAATTATTATACGTATCGAATCCGTTTAAAGCTATTATTACTTCTAGGAAAACGGCCAAAAATTCATGTATGACAGATTTTTGATATCATTAAAAATGGCCCCGGGAGGGGAAAAAGAGTAGTTTCAGAAGAAAAAAATTCATAACTTTGTCAATTCACAAGATATCAAATCCGCTTAAATGTATTATTAATCCTCTTAATATTATCTACAACTTTTATACTGGCAAGTTTTTTATAGGATCAACCCTTACAGCAAAATAATAATAATAATAATAATAGAGCTGCTTATAAATAAATAAGACATAATACATTTTACACATTTCACGCAATTGAATAATCTATATCTATACTATACAAAGAATTCATAATGTAGGTTTACAGTTTCATTCGAAATACATATCAGTTTCCTTCAGAAATTTAAAAAAAAAAAAGTGTTCGAGGATTCAAGAGTGCAGCCGATTATAAATAAATAAGACGTGATCAGTTTACACATTTTACGCAATTGAAAAATCTACAAAGAATTTATAATATAGGTTTTACTTTACAGTTTCATTCAGACAGTTTTTGTATAGGAAACCAGGTTCTAATCCATTTATTCAAATACAGAGTATTTCACTTCAAGCCGAACTTGAATTTTTTTCCCAACTTTAATTATAGTAAAGATATTGTTACGATATTTTTATCAGACTTACACTGCTTTATCTGAAATATGATATTACGAAAAGTGGTAGAAACGAAATTTGTATTAATTTATTTTAATTCACATAGAAAGCCAAAGTTAAAAGCGTTATTTACAAGTATTAAAATTATAATCTTATTTAATAATTCGAAACAGATTTTTTTCCCTTCTCTTTTTAGTGTGAAGTTTACTTGTGAGAAAGTAATGTTCATAAAATAGGAATAAAGTTAAAAGTTAGAGAAAAAATTAAAATTGAGGCAGCATTTGTATTAAATATGAGATAAAGCGATTTTAATATTTAACCTTTTAATATTTTAACCCTGGAACATTGGAGTATTCAGCCGACCGAATATTGGGTATTCGGCTTATTACTTGTGTGTGTCGAATTTACATTGGGCGCAATTTACATTGTTTAGACGTTAAATTCTCTTTCACACAAAAATGTACATTAATTTCTTTCAATTAAAAATTGTGTACATCTAATGCAATGTCAACTAAAGGTAACAAGGAATGAAAACTATTTTTTTAAAGGGAAAAGTTATACAATGAATGTATTTGAAGGGAAAAATCAAAGAAACAAAAATCGTCTGCTTCACTTTATTTTTAGAAAGTAAAACTTTCGCTAACAGAAAGTTACCCATTTTGAAGATATCGCTTCGCAAACCTAGTTATACTGAAAATCTGAAACCTTCAGAACATAGAGAGTGGGTCAGGAGGTCAGGGGTCAACCAACAGTTCCCTTTCCCAGATTCAATAAATGCTTTCTACAAAGCAGACAAATTTCCTTTTACAGAGAGAAAAGCAAATGACCACAAATGTAACCCCCCCCTCCCATTCCCTTCCCTTTCAAAGGCAAGCGTGGAGAAAAAGGTGATATCGGAAATCTCAACGGAAGTGTTTTAGGGTTGCTGAAAATTTGGAAAAATTTGTCTTTCTGACATGGCAGCTGAAAATGAAATTACTGCAGCAAAGGCAAAAATGCTTGTTGAACGATATTTTTTATATAATATCGTGTAAAAAATACCCCTTATTAAATTTATAACAAGATAATGACAACAATTAACAAGAAAATATATAAAAACTGCCTGAAACAACCGTTTTGTAACCTATGCCGAAAATCTGCAGCACCCGTAGTGCCCTCTGGTGAAATCTATTGGAAACAAATTAAAAAATTTTAAATTTAAATTAAAAAAAGGGTAATTACATCTCATTTATGAAATTTGCGTCGTTTCAAAGAAATAAGTCATATTTATCACCAAATTTTTTTTTTAATAAATCGGTTCAATAGTAAATGCGCAATTCTGATGTTAAAAATATAGCATTAGCAGTATAAGGAAAATATAAGTGATGATAACCCTTAACTCAAACTGCTGGTGATAAACATATCTTTTATTACAAACTAGCAAGCTACGTCAGCTGCGCTGGTCGGTTTCTACAAATGAACCTTGAATCAATTTGAAAGCAATCTGTATATTTACCTGGAATATCCTTCCACATTACTGAAAAATGACATTCTGCTATTATATTTTCTAATGTGCAGTCAAAATTTTAGCTGGTAAGGACCAACTCTTAATTGGTCATTTACAGTTACAGTTTTCTAAAGAATGATAAAACTATATGCAATATACTAAAACCATCACTAAAAATTATCGAACTAACAATGAAAACAAATTAACTAACAAAATCCATTCAGTAGAAGTTTTTATAAATACTAATCTTTGATAATCGGGTTCATCTGATTATAGAACTTTTCCACATAATTCTAAAACTAACAGAACGATATGAAATATACTAAAACCATCCTTACAAATTATCTACTTAACAATGCAAGTTACAAAAAATACGCCCAGTAAAAACTTTAAAAAAGGCTAATCTTTCTGAATCTGGTTCACCTGACTATATAACCTTCACACAGAACTGTTTGACTAAGCAACATAGAACAATATGTAGTACACTATAGCCATTCCTGAAATAGCATCTAACTAACAATATAATTCTCATCAAAATCCGTCCAGTAGAACTTTTTCAAAAGGCTAATCTTTGATAATCTTTCAGAATCAAATATTGAAAAGGTTAATATTTGATTTTAAAAAATAGCCACCCGATTTTCGAATTTCCCCCTATAATTCTAGAACAAAGCAACATAGAATGTGTTGTATAATAAAACTTTCCCTAGAAAATTATCTATCTGTGTAGGTTCCATCGAAATTCATTCAACAAAATCTTGTAAAAAGGCTAATCTTTCATAATCGGATTGATCCAATTGTAGAATTTCCCATAATAATTCTATAACTAAGCTACGTAAAACGATATGTTATGCAATAAAACTTTCCCTGAAAAATTATCTTACAGTTTAAGTTCTACGAAAATCTATTCAGCAGAACTCTAGTTATCAGCAACCGGAACAAAATTCCATATATGTAGAAGTAAATTGCCATTAATATAGTTTGCATTTGAATAAATAAAAGGTACTTTTCGGTTAGCCAGTCACCAGTGATATATGTACATATATAAATATATATTCATACATATAAGTGTATATGTATTTGTGTAGATGTGTATATATATACATGTATTATCTATCACTGGCGCTCGGCTAACCGAAAAGTACAAAAAAAATATATATATACTGCAAAAATGCTGTTGTACACTTGAAAAAACACCTTTTGGCTTAAAATCTCTCATCAAAACTGTTTTTCTTTTTTTAAATAAAATTAGTAACAGTTTTTTCTTTTATTTTTCCAGATGTATAGCCATTTCAATTCTTTCTGCTACAAAAAAAAACTCCTTTTGGCTTAAAATCAAATTGTTTGGGGTCAAAAGTAAAATCAAAATCGCCAAATTTTGTTTCAATAGCAATCTTGCCCCTTGAATAATTTTTTAAGCATTACAAACATTCCTAATTAAATATTTTCGTTTTATAATATTATCTCTCATCAAAACGCACTCTTTTTTTTTCTTTCTCTTTTTTTTTTAAAATAAAATTAGCAACAGTTTTTTCCCCCACATGAGATGTACAGCCTTTTCAATTCTTTCTGCAACAATAATGGTCGCCAAAAAATTAACAATGGTAACCTTTTCGGCCAAAATAGAACTTTCTATCATAATTCTATAACTAATGCACATAGAACGTTGTGTTATGTGCTAAAACCTTCCCTGAAAAATTATCTATCGAACAGCGCAAGTTCCATCAAAATCCTTTCAACGGAACTCGAGTTAAAGGAACGGAACGAAATTTCCGTTTATGTTTTATATATACTACTGTGGGCAAAAAATAGTAAGACTTTGTTCATAATTTTAAAATTCTTAATTTATTCTTCCAAATCTATTTCGTCCTCCTCAAAGTAATCCCCCCTGGCCCCAATACACTTGTGCCAACGTTTCTTCCAATCCTCGAAACAGTTGTTAAAGTCAATTTCCGGAATAGCCTTCAATGCGCATAGCGATTCACGTTTAATGTCTTCAATTGACTCAAAACGGTTTCCCCGGAGCGGTCGTTTGAGTTTGCTGAATAGCCAGAACGTTCACATGTTTCTGAATGAAAATAATTCAAAATTATGTCAGAAAGTAGCTCCTTTGGATTTGACATAGTTGCCAAAGCACCAATTTTGAATCACCCAGTATACATAACAGTTTGCACATACTTTTTTTAAAATGAAAAAATATTTTATACAACAAATGTATATCAATATTATAATACACTAAATAGCTATTATAAAACAGATAAATTAAACATGTACTTGTACATTTGTCATATGGAAGTTCTAAAGTCAGTTTATTTTGTGTTTACAAATCTAAATATAAAATTAAGAAATGCTTGATAGCCCCAATTCAAGGATTCTCAAATCTTATTTTTTACAAAATCGCAAAGTAGTAAAACAGTGTTAATCATGAGAATCTTCATGCAATTTCTTTAAATTTCAGGAAATTTAGGACACTGATTAAAAAACTAGGACATTTAAGGATACTTCGGTAAATTTAGAAAAAATAGAACAATTCCTACACCTGCTCTTATTAAGATCTCTCATATGCCAGTATCAGCACAGGTCATGCAGAAGGAATTTTAAAATTTAGTCTATTTTATTTGTACGTAAATTTAGATATTTATTACATAGTTCCGCAACTGTCAATATTCAAAGTGTCTACGAGCAGGGAAGACCGAGCTATGCTCAGTAAAAATTAAATTTGAGTTCAAATATCATGACCCATGACCAAAATGACCCACTAATTGAATTTTTTCGAACATGTGACTTAGCCCAACAGTCTTCTCGTGCCCGAAAACCATAGGATGCAAAATTTAGTGTAAATTGAGCCGCTTTTTAGATCTTGACCGACAATGACCCACTAATCAAATTTTCTCGAACATGTGACCTAGCCCAATGATTTTCACGTGCCCAAAACTCGTAGGATACAGAATTTAATCAAAATCGTTAGAGCCGTTTTTTAGATAAAATTAATTTGACTCGCTTTGACCCAAAAATGACGCACTAATCGAAAGTTCTTGAACATGTGACCCAGCCCAATAGTCTTCTCGTGCCTGAAAATAGTTGGATACAAAATTTCGTCAAAATCGTTTGAACCGTATTTTAGATACAATTTGCTTGACCATGACCCAAAATGACCCGCTAATTGAATTTTCTCGAACATGTGACCTAGCCCAACAGTCTTCTCCTGCCCGAAAACCATTGGATGCAAAATTTAGTGTAAATTGAGCCGCATTTTAGATCTTGACCCACAATGACCCACTAATCGAATTTTTTCGAACATGTGACCTAGCCCAATGATTTTCGCATGCCCGAAACTCGTAGGATACAGAATTTAATCAAAATCGTTTAGAGCCGTTTTTTAGATAAAATTAATTTGACCAGCTTTGAGCCAAAAATGACCCACTAATCGAAAGTTCTCGAACATGTAACCCAGCCCAATAGTCTTCTCGTGCCCGAAAATGATCGGATATAAAATTTCGTCAATATCGTTTGAACCGTTTTTTAGATACAATTAGCTAGACCATGACCCACTAATCGAATTTTCTCGAACATGTGACCTAGCCCAATGGTTTTCTGGTGCCCCAAAATGGTAGGATACGAAATCTCGTCAAAATCGTTAGAACCGTTTTTAAAATAAAATTTGCATATATGTATATACATAACCACACACAAGATTTGCTCGTATTAGAATATATGATAACATAAATTTTATTATGTTTAAAATAGTAAAACATAATTTAAATTACACTGCAAAAGATTTTTCCCCATAGAACATTTAACATTGTGTAACAATTCTTTTGTGTGACCCTGTAAATAAAGAATAAAATGCTTTGCACACCATATTGTATAAAAAGCATGCTTTAGTGCACTTCATAATTGTATATCAACTTCATCATATTTCAAATGGTATATCATCATCAAAATGTACTTGAAACTAATTTTTCCCATTGACTAATGTAACAGAATAATTTTGACTAATCATGTAAATAAACTGTAAATGTTACACACGTCATTTTCAATAGAGATTATGCTATAGTAGGCATCAATAACATGCAAAAATTTCAGGGACACTTTTTAATTAGGTTGGAAAGTACATTTGTCAAGCACTGGCAACAATGATTATAAAAAAAATGTTTAATAGAGATAACGTGGGACATTAATGCTGCACTGGTTTATTTTATATATTTATGATTAAAAAGCAAAATTCAAATGCTCAAATTATTTTTCTTTCAAGTTTTCAATTGTTAATAAAATACTTTTTATTCACCCACTCAAGTTCAAATACATTTTTTTAAACTTGTAGTGGATGACACTTGATGTTAATACAGTTTTTTCAATAATTCATTAATTAAATTAAATAACCGAACTACTAGCATTCAAAACTCAAAGATAAATGAGCAGAAACACTCCATTAGGTTCCACTCTTCGAAAGAGCCGCTACTACATGAAACTGTTGACTCGTGATTATGTTTTAATGTTATTTTCTATACTGTTTCATATTATTTTTGGCACTTGCGTATTATCCAATCCATCTTATATTATTTATTAATATGTAAAATTGCAAGGAAATTCGCTTTCTATTTTGCCACTTAATATTGCGATTCTGTCATATTTATATACATGTTTATATTAATTGTAATTATTTAATAAAAAGTAACTAAAATAAAATTTTTCTTTGTTGACCGAAGTAGGAATTGACTTAATTTTTTTTTATATTACTTGTTATTTATTTTTTATGAGGATGCTTTCACTTTCAAAACCAGTTCCGAAAGTATCTTTGTAAAAAAAAAAAAATCCGCAAATAAAGTTGAAAAAGGAGGCATTGTAGAGATCAATCTCAGCTATCCAATGCCCAAAAAAAAAAAAAAAAAAAGTACAAATCATTTAAAAATATTGAAATGCAAACGAGATATTGTAAAATAACTGTCACGTCGAATTAACATTAGCGAGCAGGTGTTTTCACATGAGGCGAGAGGACCCTTAAAGTATCGGTATACCAAGAATTGTAGGTTTCGAAAACAAGCATCTTATTAGATGATATTAAAGAGCATAATCTAAAGGTCATACACATTTCTTTATATAAAAATCAAGGATTTTTAAGAAGGTTCAAGGACCGAAAAGGAAAAAAAGTAAAAAAATAAGGACTTACAAATTGCGAACTAATGAATTATAACACATTTTTAATACAGGATTTTAGTTTTGTAAATAAAACTTCTAAACATTACAAACATACAAAAGGAAGGGAGAGCGGGGATTTTGAGGATATAATTGTTGAAATTTAGAAGACCAAATATTTATAGTCATTTCAAATTAACAAATTTCAAAATAACGACAGAATAAAAAAAAAAAAAAAAAAATTAAAAGATTGTAAACTTAGTGTGCTGGAGGAAAATGAAAGACTAAAAACTTTTACATTACTTCTAATCTAATGATAATTTTACATGTACATTAATTGTTTCAGGTTGTAAATCTATTTTTATGTCAACACATTTGTCATGCTGATATAATCTCATCAAAATTATATTTACAGGGGTAGATGATATTTCAGGACAATTTCAGGACACATTTGCTTGGCATACTAACCAAAAAACTCCCTCTTCAATACATTATATTATCATAAATAGTCCACTACATACACATTTCTTTTCTTTTTTTGGTAAAAGTATACATTTAAAAGAAAGGTAATTTTACCAGAACCATGGGTAAAAGTGAAAAATTTTCACAGGACTTAATTTACAAGTATTGTGTACATAATATTATATAATGATAAATATATATATAAAAACCTTAAAATAACATTATATAAAGAATAATAAACATTAGTTATAAGAATGATTATAGTAATAATTGAAGCTTAAACTTTTTTTAATTTTCTTATTTCCTTGAAAGAAAACTATCATATTAGTTACAATAAAAACTTTAATCACAATGCATATATATTTTTTGTGGATAATGAAAAAAATTAGTATTAAATGAACAAATAAGTTTTTCCTTCAAATAAAAATTTAAAAACTTACCAGTGATGAAACTTGTTATTTTATAGATGTTAGCAATTATATTAAGTGAAAAAATAGGGTCAACACAATCAGTTAAAATTGAAACAAATTAATCAAAGTTCAGACTATATTTTAAAGTCAGTCTAAAAATATAGAAATGATAAAATAGATCCTGGCAATTCCAAAAAATGATTCATTTTGTAAAATATCAGACATTAAAAAAATAAATATTGAGATTTATAGTTTTGTCTATGGTCTATATCAGGGTCGGCGAACCTATGGCACGCGTGCCATAGCTGGCACACGAGAGGATATTTTTGGCACGCCGGTGATTTAAATTTTAAATCAAGATTCAGTCAAACTCCCCAAAATTCTGAACCTCATTATTTTTTTCCCATTTATACACGAGCTTGACTGAAAATAGCTTTTGTTTGTTATAAGTGCATGTGTACTTGTCATATCATTGAATTACCTGCTCAGAACATCTGATCTCTGACCCCTCCCCCTCCTCCCCTTCTTCCTTGGTTTTGTACTGCCGGCGCCGATGATCGCATAAGAGAGAGAAATATAGCAAATAAACTATTTTTTGCTTTATTGTTTCTGAAATTTCTGCATCATTTAATGCTTGTTGATCTACATATGAGGCTTTATTTAACTGTTGCTGTAATTTATTAATTAATTTTTAATCAGTTAAAATGACAAAAGCATTAATGAAACTAATAAAATATGCACCTTTTTCAGAGTTAAAAAAAAAAATAATACATTGCTTGTTAAAACAGTTATAAAATGAAATGAAAACTATAATTACAAAAATATGTTGTCTGCCGATTATGAAAGAACATGAAAAAATATGATTTGTACCCAATTTAAAGATATTTCCAATAAATAAGTACCAAACAAAAAGATACTAGATTTTTCCTGCCTTAGAGATAATTTACTCTAATCATTTTTAATTACTTAATTCATTAAATGTGCATAAATCAAGATAATAGTAAATGATAATACTAATATGTTGAATATTGAGTAACGAGAAATACTTTTGTCCTTTTATGTATTGGCTTCATAGAGAGGGGAGGGGGGTAATTAATCCAGCAGACGACTGGCTTCCGACTCAATTCTGTTGTATATAAATCTCAGTAAATTTAGTGGCTAGTCATTTTATTATTATTCTGATTTGCTTTTATTCTGTATAGTGATGTTTCCATCAACTCTACTATGCATAATCTTTTTTATTAACTAACTTCCTATAATCAACGATGGTAATCTAAGACTGATTAGATTGCACCATTAAAGTAATATTTATTCAACATAGCCAATTCGGCTAAAAAATAGAAAATGCAAGATAGTAGAGAATTTCAAATGTGGTGGACTGAGAAATATGGGATGATTAATAAAGATGTTAAAAATCTATGCGTTTTATGTTCCGGGACAGTGATCTGCAGTAAAAACAAAACAAATGAAACAAATCACAAACCTCTTTCCCCAAAAAGTTATGCAGAACAAAAGGAAGGAATCCATTGCCAGTGCAATTAAAGAAAAAATAAACTGTTGACATCTATGATGATTACATATATCAGCAAAGATTCTCGAACTAGTGTCACAAGTTTCTCAGCTGCGAATGTCATTGTTCGGAATGGTACATTTTTCTGCGATGGAGAGTTTTTGAAGGAATCCTGGTTAACATGCGCTCCATCATTTTTTAATGATTTTGAAATTAAAGATAAAATTATTTAACTAATTAAAGATACTCCTTTATCAAGAAATACAGTCAAAGATAGAATCTTGAAAATGTAATACCAAAGTCTGATATCGTCTTCTCCTTTCACTTTATTTTGTCTTGATGAATGTACAGATGTAACTAATTCTGCTCTTTTAGCTGTTTTTGTACGATATTCTGTTGAAAATGATATTAAGAATGAATTATTCTCATTATCATCATTAGCAATTGCAATCAAAGGTGCAAATATTTGTACAGCAGTTATAAATTCACTTACTGAAAAAGAAATAAATTTGTATAAAATAGTTTTTGTTACAATTGAAGGAGGCATCAGTATTATGGGTAAAATAAATGTTTTTTTTTTTTTTTCAGTTTATTTCAAACTCACATTGGACATATTATTCTTGGATTTCACAGCATTGTCATACATCAACAAGTCCTGGGTGCATAGGCTGGTTTTGAATCTCTTGGTGATATTATAGCCGTAGTCACAAAAATAGTTAATCTCATATTGTCACAGGCTTTAAATAAACGAAAGTTTGACGCTTTGTTAGATCTACCTTATTTCCACAAATGTTAGCTACTTTATAAAAGAAACAAACATTTGTGACAATGAGAGTGATAACGAACTCGGTGAAGAGAAACTAACGTCGAAATTCCAAAATGCTGTGGCTGCATTACGTACCTTACGAAGTTTTAAATTTTCTTCTGAAAAAAGATTTTGCTGCAATGCTTAAGAAATTAGAAAATAAAATTCAATCAACAAAAACAAAAGAGAAAACAGATTTCTTAGGCAGACTTTTTAGGTAATGTTTTTTACATTTCCTAATTTCTTCTTATGCATTGTAATATATTTTTAAAATAACTTTCCATTTAATAGCAGGTGTAAAACAAATATTTTGTAGATATGATTCGTAAATAATTTTTTCCAATGTTTATTTTCTAGTTGTCTATTTTAAAAGAAAATTACCTCAATTATAAAACCACCACCCTGCTTAAAATGTCAAAATCAACAGATCCCAAGGGCAACATCATGTATTACCATAATTATTACAGTCATTTGGCAAGCTGTCTGGATTTGAGATTTTAATATTTTTTTTTTTTTTTTACGATTAATATAATTATATCTTATTAGTTCTTTATAATTATATCCACTTTTTCTATAATTATTACTATCATTAATCTTTTCTTGTGACCAGTTGTTTTGTTTTGAGTTTTCAATATTATACATTAATTAATTTAATAAGTATGTTGATATTATCCGAAGGTTTGTTATCCATATCTTAATCTAATAATAATAATAGTAACTTAATTCATTGTTTTTATAGGTTTTTTTTTTAGTCGGGGGAGGGGGGGGGGGAGGTCGTTGACACGCCATGGTCACTTAAAAAGTGTTTTTGACAAATATTGGCACGCAGATGTGAAAAGGTTCGCCGACCCTGGTCTATATGATAAAAATTTCTCAAAATTAAACAAAGTTATCAAAATGATAAAAGTCTTTAAAAACATTAAAGATCATTTTCTGTAGCAATAATTTTTTTCAGATATCAATATTTTGGAAAAAAATTGGTAATAGTTTTTAGAACTTTTGATGACTTATTTTCAAAAAACTTCTTAAAATTCAACAAAGTTATCAAAATGATAAAAGTCTTCAAAAACATTCAAGATCATTTTCTGTAGTAATAATTTTTTCCAGATATCAATATTTTTGAAAAAAAAAATGATAATAGTAGTTGTTTTTAGAACTTTTCATGACTTCTTTTCAAAAAATTTCTCAAAATTCAACAAAGTTATCAAAAGGATAAAAGTTTTCAAGATCATTTTCAAAAGCAATAATTTTTTTCAGATATCAATATTTTTGAAAAAAAATGGTAGTTGTTTTTAGAACTTTTGATGACTTTTGCACCATGTGCGTATTTTGTTTCTTTGATGATCAGTCTCATCTAACCAAGCAAACCTCCATTTATTTCTGATGACGGTATCTTGAATAAGTAACGCATCTTTCTCTTCTATCGGTTCAAATTCCATTATCTATCACGTAAAAAATATAGGTGAAAATGCTGCCGCCGAAATGCAGTAGTAAAAACACAAGCAACATAAAACGATTTTACATCTCACTTCACTTCTTTTCGTCAAGAACCTAGTGGTTGCCTCGCCGATCAGAGGAGAACGAAAAAACTACTCCTAAACTTCGGACCTTCCGAGAATGCACCAAAAATTGCGCAGATCACTTTCGAAATAACAGCTGCTGCCTCTCTTCGTTTCATGCGGATTGAAAGCCGATTACTCAAGTGCATGCGTAAATAGAATACTGAAGGAGAAAAACTGACACGGAGACGCTTGCTCTGTAGCTAGAAGCGAAGACAAAACAAAACTTGCTCTTCTCTCATTCAGTCAAGCATTTGAAAGCATCGCAGGGGAACTGATTGTGGTTTTTTGACTGGTAATTAAGTACAAAAATAAAACAGAGAAAACAGAAATCAAGAATTATTATTAGGCACGTTAAAAACAGATTTTTTTGTTGATATTTATTTCCATCTCGTTCCGTCCGTATTAAAATCGCCAGGACGGATTTCCGTCTAGAGACTGAAAACTTACCCATGACCAGAACCCTTTGACCAAACTGCAATTTATTAATGTAGTTGCTAGGGTCATGAGAGCCCACATGCTCCAGGCTAAAGAAAATATTTTAATTGCTGTTTGTATGCATAATTACTGCCAAATTTTAGAAATTGCGTGAATTTGAAGAATGCGAAATCTGTGACCAATTAAGAGCTCTGCAGGGATAAGAACAAAACTGCAAAAAATTATTCTCCTTTCCCGATAGTCCTTTTTTCTGGGTGCATGAAGGAAAGGTAGAGGGGAATTTAGATTAATGACTACTATATTGTTATAATTCAATAAATATAACAGAACAAAAAAGTGTTTAAAAAGATTTAACAGTTTTATAGAATTAAAGCTTTGTGAGCTGGGAGGCAAACAGGAAGAAGCAGAAATTCTTTTTGGAGGTTGATTAGATGATTATTTAAATGTAACTAAAGATTTATAATTAGGACAGAAAAAATAAATTGAAGAGTTTAACAAGAACGAAAAATCATGCGTCAAGCATAGATTATGTAACACTTTCCAACGCTTCCAAAATAATTTTACGAATCATACTCTTCAATAAGCTAAAAGATAACATCTAAGTAATCCAAATACTTTTATTCAGCCCTGTATAGGATCTATAGATTTGTATATATACTACATAAGATGCTAAATTTTAGTTCAGTTAGGAAACACGTAGCACAGTTTAAAATTCTCCGTCTGGAGTTAAATAATACGGAAATGTTTTCCCGAACTTTTGTGCTTCCCTGTATAGGATCTACAGAATTTATACACACCACGTAATAGACAAAAAGCGATTTAAAATTAAAATCGCGTTTAGTAACTTAAAACGCACTTCCAGGAATTATTGTTAACATACAGTAGAGAATTCTTTTGTGTGTCCCTGTAAATGAACGATGACTGCTATACACACAATATTCTGTAGTAAGTCTCTTGTAATGAACCTTATATAAATTTCAATGCGTTTAAAATAGGGAAACATTGTTTAAATAAAGCGCAGACGATTTTTCTCCATAGACGTAATGTAACGGAATTCTTTTGACTGTCCCTGTAAAGTAAGTATAAGTGCTATGCACACCCTATTCCATATTAAGCTTCTTCTAATGCACCTTAGTGATATATATAAATTTCAATGCGTTTAAAATAGTGAAACATTATTTAAATAAACCGCAAATGATTTTTCCCCATAGACCGCAATGTAACGGAATTCTTTTGAGTGTCCCTGTAAAAAAACTATAAGTGCTACATACTTCCGTTGAAATAGGGAACATGCTATAGATAATGATTATAACATATAAAAATTGCAGGGCAATCCGAGCATATTTACGGGAGTTAGAGCACGGACAGACGGCAGACGGCCAGACAAACCGAAGTCATAAACACTTTTCAACTAGGTTGGAAAGTGTTAAAAAGGGGAGAGTGACAATTTTAGGTGGAAGGGGGGGGGGGGGGGGGGGTTAGATGATTGATTATTGATACAAAAGTAACAAATAGAACAAAAAGTTAAAAAAATTATAGTTTTAAACATCTGAAACGTTGTGAGCTGAGTGGCAAAAGAGGGGAAAACCCGAAATTTGAGGGAGACACAGATTTATTGAAAAGTTACTAAAAATTAATAATTAAAACAAAAACTACATTAAAACTCCTGAGACTATATTGTCCGATTGGTAAGAGGGAAGGAAAATAAAAAAGGGAAATAGCAATTTCAGGTACGGGGTGGAATTTAGATGATCGAAACTTCAGAGAGCAAGAGGAATTTAGATGAGTTTAAAAAGCAGAAATCTACTAAAAAAGAAAATTTTAATTTTCCCCCGATTAAAAAAAATATATAATAAAGAGTAAAATCAAAGACTTTTAAACCTCAAAAGTTACTTTCGGAATTAAAGACCATACGAACCCTAAATCTACATTTTTATGCTTTAATTAATAAAATTATAATTAGTAGTAATAATAAAAACTACAAATAAGTAGTTTCATTAAGCACAAAAATTATAGCAATCTCATAATCTAACTTTACACACATAGACATGTATGCTAACAAAAAAGATTTATGAAAATAAAATTACATCCATTTAACTCAAAAATGTACACATAGTAAATATAATAAAAATTACCAATCATACATGCAATTCACATTAACTTATCACAGCATTATGACCTACACAGTGTTTATTATTGACATAGTGCTTTGAATTTGAAAAAGTTTCAGCTGTTTTTTACATCATTATCTGATTTATTTTGTCGTGTACGAGTCCAAAAGTAGAAATTTTTCTTTTCAATTTCGATTGAAGTAGATCTTGCTATACTTCAGATTTTGATACAAATCAGTCCATATATTTTTTTTTCAGTATATTTATGAGAGTTAGAGCATGGACAGATAGTCAGACAAAGGGAAGTTAACACTTCAACTATGTAGGAAAATGTTTAAGGATTAAATAAAGTGGAAAATCAATGTAAAACATATATTTCTATTATCTTTTTGCAGACATGTGATTGCTAAAATTTGAAATTAGCTGAAATTTTTTTTCCCTTTTATAGTTGGTTGGTTGGTCATCCGATTTCTGTAGAACAAGCATAATTCATAAAAGCACAGCACGTGCAATCAAATCTTAATACATTTACTTTCGAATTAAATCAAAAATAAAATATCTAAAATTATCTGCCACCAGCTAAATGCTGTTAAAAAAATATACAAAAACGACTTAAAACAATGCACACATATATTTTTTGGCAAGAAAGAATGATCAATTTCGATTATTTTCGTGCACGCTGTTGTTTCATTTACAGATAAACATAACATGAGTAGCGTTTTGTTGCCATTCCAAGATAACAACATAACTCAAAACCCTTATTCACTTACGGAATTGCGATTGTGAGCAAGCAATCGTTTGTTTCGACCGATCAATCTCACTCACAATCGCAAATACTGAAACTAGCGAATGACAAAACGTGTCGCCTTTCCCTTTGTTTCTCATCCCGTGGCGTGGAAGGAGGCATGAAGCATATTCCCGAAGTTGAAAGATGTGGTGGCTTGTGATTGGCTGACTCAAAATACTGGCTACAGATTGACGATTATTTATGATTGTTTGGATCAAAATTGATGGGCAAAGATGCCCGCCCATCACGTCTGGTGATCACGTGTTTGTAACTGATTTTATACATTTTCGCAGACTTCAGATATAATGTAAATACCAGATTAATAGAATTACAATTCGCGAAATTCCGCGAATTAGGAAAAAAGAATTCGCTGAAAAATCACATGCCTGTTTTTGGTAGATGAAATCAATATAGTTTATATTTAAATAGTTCAAACAGCAAGTTCTAAATACACCAATAAAATTACAATAATCACAAATTAAGTGACCATAATTCTACTAATGAGAATCAAACAAAATATATTTACTTCAATAAAGTTTAAGCAACCATCCCTAGGAACAAAAGCTGTGATCTTCTTTCCATTTTTAATT